>JAVGVS010000005.1:4103592-4703592 GCA_032718565.1 Distichodus sexfasciatus
TGTTGGTATAGGATTACGAGCACCTGGTGCGGTTTCCCATAGTCCTGCAGGCACATGCCGAGCAGGGTTAGTGCCCAGGTCGACCAAAAGGACACGGTTGCTTTTTTCTTCAGGCAGGAAGTTGCCTATTCCACTGTCGCTGTTGCTGCTGGTGCTGTTGTTCTGCTGAGCGTCCAAGTCACCATCCAGGAAGGCGCGAGCCCGCATGCCCTCGATGGACTCTCCCATATCGCGGTAGAGCACTGACACGAACTGCAGCAGAGGCTGGGAGGTGGGCGGAAACTCCAGGCAGCCGCCGGTGTCTGGGTCCGGAGTGCAGCTAAAGCCAAATCGGCGAGCTACACCTAGGTGCACCTTGTGGTGACACAGCTCGGGATCTACGATAAAAACGTGACAGGAGGTGCGCAATCCCTGGTCTTCTTCACCGTTACGATTCAAGCTGTGGTCATCAGTGGCCTGCATGGTGACCAAACCGAAGAAGCGCCGGTCGTCTGGGCAAACGGCGCTGAAAGCCAGCTTCTCGGCAGGATAGGTGGCCAGGATGGCACCACGGTCACTGCACAGTCGCACACAGTCATGCATAACTTTAAGCAAGACAAGTGAATGCACCTTTTGCTCTGCACGCAGACGTCTCATGCAGCCACGAATGGCCTGCAGGCTGTCGCTTTCCAAGTTGGCGCTAGTAGAAGCCAGCTCAATGGAGCCCAGGTAACCCACAATCATGCCCACATTGAGGATGCCAGCCGAGTCAGCTGAGGGCAGTAGGGCAAAATCTTCTTGGCGCTCTGCTTCAAACATATCCACAAACACGGAATCATCATGCAGAACCCTGGCCATCTCCTCCTCAGAGAGGAGGTTAGGGTCACTCCTGCGATCGTTGACATTGCCATACGCAAAGTCCGGCTCAGAGGTTGGTCTGGGTTTGGAGGAGGAGGCACAGGCACCAGCCTTTTCTGAGCTGCTGGAGGAGTGACTGGAATTCTCAAAGATCATGTTGAAGATTCCACCAGACTGCATTTCTGCCACCACACGCTCCGCACGGTTTATCCCCAGGGTCTTGGAATCCACCTTGGGCCTAAGCCAGTGGCCCCTGTGGTCATGGAAACCAAGTTCCTCATCACTTGAGCAGGAGTCTAACTGGCCACCACTATGCGTCCCCTCTGAGATGACCAGGTGCAGCACACCCGAGCAGCGGCCAATGAGCTTGACCACATCTTCGTGAGATGCTTTGGACACATTGATATCGTTGACACTGAGGATCTGGTCACCAGATCGCAGACCCACATAATCGGCTGGACTACCCTTCAGGACACAATTTAGCACGCAGGGCGACTGACCTGAGAGTGTGAAGCCATATCCCGTCCTACCCCGGGCAACCTCCACCCCTCTCACGCGTCCCGGTGGTTGGCTGTTAGCACGACGCCTGCCAACATCACTTGCTCTGAACATCGCCTCTTTGTTTTCACCCCTTTTCTGTTACTGCTGTCAGGAGCTTCACAAACACAGGCTACATGTAACGCCGGAGTGAAATAATCTTTTCTGCTCCGCTTTGGTCCTTATGGGTCTCATCTTTATGCGAACTTGACAAGTTTTCACAGAGCACCTTCTGCAAAGCAAGCAGAATAAATAAAAAATTAGATGATTGGCTGGACAAAACTGTGTGAGACATACCGTCTATGTTTTGTCAAACACTTTACAGTTACACAACATTGGGTTGTGAGTGACTGTCATTGTTAACAAAGCACTGCAGAGCACACAGTGCATCACACTGAAATGTGACCTCCGCATTTGACCCATTCATAAAGGAGCAGTAGGTAGTTGCCATGGGCAGCACCAGGGCACAGTGCTTGGGGACAGTACATTGCTCATACATACCTTAGTGATCACAGGGTGAACACCCTAATCGTTGCGATACCAACTGCCCAATGTACCAGCTGGATTGAACATTGGGGGTTACGGTCTTTACCAATTTGGGAGTGTCCAAGTGCTTCTGAGGATTATATTTTCCTTTATAAAATATTGGGAGGTTATAACTTCCTGCAATTTATCTCATTAATGTATTACACAAAATTAAAACCCTGTGTGAGTGATCAAAAAATTCAAATACGGGGTGTGCCAAAAAAACAACATTAATTAGAGAAAATAAGTCCTTGGAATACAATCAGAGATGTTAAATATATTTAATACGAAATATGCTAATGTAATGTTAACTGGTGACTTGGTAAACATACTTCTACGGTAATATTAGCAGAAGTCTTCGAACCAAGAAAATGTAGATTTTTCGTTGGCTAAAGTAAGCCAGAATAAGACATATTCGTAATGACATTCACGTGGTACTAGCGAATTATAAAGCGATACATGTGCTGAGTCACTGTTTAACAGCAGCTCAGAAACTTTTCGTCATTGTTCGTCGGCTTCTGTCTCCGCACTCGCTGTGTTATTCACTCTTGCTACGCGTCTCGCTCCCGCCTCCATTATCCCATTGTTGGAATATGTACGCGTCACCCCTGTGTAGCCATGACAGCGGCCCTGTCAACAGACAGCCGGCGACGCCCATTGGTCAACAAGAGTGTCAATCATCCGCGGAGCCTCTCCCAATTTGGGAATCCAGTTTGATTGAGACGGGCTAGTTGGCTCCGAATCTAAAGTATTCCACAGGTGTCGAAAACTCCAAAAGTTACCATTTGTGAAAGGAAAACAAAGTTTTATACACGACTACAAAATACGACACACGAACTACAACTTCCTTATATGTATCCATATATGACCTCGATCCAGTACTGCAATAACTTTTTGCAGGAATTAGCTCGCAGGCTAACAAGGTGGCTAGCTCGTATTGTTTTCTAGAGAACAGCTGGTTAGTGTGAGTAACGGTGTTGAATTTTTAACGGGCAGAATAAGTAATTTCAGTATTTTCATCTACACTATCGCGGTATAAATTACAATCCCGATTTCGAATAAGCATACTAATTCTTAACACTTAATAAGGGTTTTTTTGTGCGATACTGACATGATGCTTAAAAATTTAGCGTTTCCCCCGTTTTACCTAATGCCTGATTTGGGCAGAATATTCTAATGGCTTAAATGTAATTTAATGTAAAAATGTTATAACTCCTATCAAGGTTACGCATAGTTTTTACTCACCAGTTTGTTTGCGTGTATCTGTATCTTGTTATCCCGTTACACAAACTCCGTTATTCTGCGAGGGTAATAAACGTGTCGTCGGGTAATACAGAGTTTGGATTGCATGGTTACCACAGTCCTCTTGCTAGAGTAAACAAAAGAAGGCCAAGCAGCTGGTGTAAAGGCAGCAGGGAGGTGTGTGTGTGCATGCCGAAGTGTTTTAGGGGGAAGTCTGGACCACTGAAGTATGGACACCCACTCCCTCTTTTTCAGGTCACATGACTTGAAGAACTTGGTGCTGAAATGGCAAAAGAAGATGGATCCAGGTCTACAGTGTCTTGGCATCGCTGCCATTTAATGAACTGCTGACTTTTTAGAAAAGTCAGTTCAGTGATAAAAATGAATGTCTTTACCTACTGTATGCTGTTGCAGATCTGCTCCTGATGCAATGAGGCTCCAGACTGTTTCAATGACAGATACTCAGTCATATATTCCCATGTTGCAATCCAAAAAACACACCAGAAAAGACAGAGTATAAACCAGAACATGTCACCACAGCTTTTAACTTGAATAACACAAACTGAATTCCCATAAAATCTATATTTGACTGTCACACCTACCTTAAGACAATGGAGTGCACACTGCACTTTGAAACAGACAACAGATAGCACAATTGCAGGTAAAATTTGATTTAAACGTTCACATTCATTTACATTTATGTATACATTTCATTAAAGTGTATATATGTATACTTGTTCTTTATACTTTAAAAAATTTTAGTTAAACAATCTTTAATCTATTTACTTAAATTTAACATTACTTGCACAGTCTCACAGTATATTTCTTTTAAAAGTGCTTAAGGAATAATGATTCTTGAATCCATTATTATGGTAATGTCTGCATTACTGCTTAGACCAAAACTGACGTTATTCCACCCCCCGTTTCCAGTCTTGCCTTGGTCTTGGCTGGCCTGAGATCCCCCTGCTAATCTGGTGAGACGGTTGACACCCTGCTAAGTGTTTGAGAGGATTATCATTACAAACTGTCCAAAACAACTGTCTAAAGGCTTTAGCTAACATTCTGAGGAAACAGTAATTATTAGAAGTGCATGTGTTTATCCAATACTTAAGAGTAACAGAAGATGCAGAGGAATGAGGGATGCAAAGGAATTGGCAACATAAGCAAAAGAGAGCAAACACAAAAAAGATTTTTAACCATTTTATTCACTTTAATACTACATTATAATCTTTCCAGTAATTTTATATTAAAATAAGCAATTACATTAAATAGAATAACTTTTTAATTCAAATGCATCAATCTTGCAGAAGTGAGATGGAATAACAAATACACTATAAGGAGGCTCCAGTGCACGACTTTCATAGCTTCCATTACTGCTGCTTCAAATTCTGAAAGACTTGCTGATCTTAGATCTTAGAACCAGTCACAACAGTTTTCTGGTGGGTCAGAGTCCGACAATGTGGTGATTTTTTTCTTTGTAGTCATACTAGAATCACCTCAGCTGTTAATTACCAGTAGGAGATGTATCTGAGCAAACAAATGACCAAATTGAATCTGACCATTTGAGCAGCCCTGAGCTATAAGCAGGCCATGGAAAAATAAATGCAGGTGAAACTCAGGGAGAACTGACAAACAGAGGGGGTTAGAGGATGGAAAAGGAAATGGGGGTAAATAAAATCATTTCCTATCTTCTGATGCATTGAATAAAAGAATACTGGGAAAACGAACATCCTGCCCTGAGATACAATATGCTAAAACTAGCATAGCGGCACACTAACTCTAGAAATGGGCCACTGCCTCTTGCAGGTTTAACATTTTAATCAGACCAATTTCAACCTCTCCACAAAGAAAATCTTTGCCCAAATTGGGTCTTGCAGTCCCACGTTTTCGAACAGAGTCTTGAAAACAGCTACCAAACACCACAGGAGTTAAAAGTTTATTGTGTAAATACAGAATCTGCAGTGGCACCGTGGCCAAAATAAATTTGATACAGTTGAGAAACCTTGGTGGGCATGAAGAAACATGACGGCATCTATACAAGGTACACTTCAACTGTGAAAATGTAAAGGCTGGATATTTCTGACTATGCCACTAAAATAATGCAGACGGCACTGGATATAAGTTTATATTTAACACACCTAAAGCTAGAACTGTAATGCAACAAGACCAACAAATTATGCTGCCATGGGTGAGAGCCAATAAGCATGCCAGGGGCCCTAAACATGACCTGTCAGTCCTCTTTGTTTGCTCCACGCTTGTCATTGGTCACTACACTTAACATTGCACCAGTTGCACCATAAACAAGGGACTCCCACCGCTGTGTTATTAACATCATGGCAAAACACTTTAATATTGAAAGCAGACAAAGGCATGCTTCAGGCTAAATATACAAGACGCAGCCAGTTTGTTGACTGAAGGCTTCTATTTACAGTGAAGTGACGCCTCTGCCATCAAAACTATGTGATTGTTCGGTCCAGGGTTCCAAAGAGGAAAACTTTGTCAGTTTTTCAGGTTCTGTAGTTCAGTTGCAGAAGTCAAGGGGCTTATACATGCTGTGTGTATATCTGCGTATAGGCAGAATGCACAGCTCTGGTCCAGGGAAGTGTGAGATGGAGTCCAGACCAGGCTCACACACACTTTATCAGGTAATGAAAGAGGAAAAAGAAGAAGAATAGCTACATCAGACCCTGATGTTGTTAACTTTAAGATTGAAAACCAGTGACGATCCTTTATATGCCAGGCTAAAAATGATCCATTCACCTGTATTGACTTTCTGCAGCACCCACAAGCTGTAAAATCAGCCCACAGGGACCAGAGCTGCACACCCTTGATGTGCAAAGATAGGGAAGTGGTTTGCACACATTCAGTAGCTGTGGTCTAACTCTCTCTCTAAGCCACCTCTCTTCTTTAAATACCACCTCTCATACACCACAGCGTTTTATCAGTTCATCACAAATAGTTATCTTTTTTTACACACATTTTTTTTTTTTACAATTGAGACACTTAACATAAAAGATTGACTTCCAATTATGACATTATCAATAATTATGTTACATCCTGAGCATTAAAAGAAATTAAAAAAAAAATCATCAAACCAATTTGTCAATGAATCACGTAAAAAGACTTTATATTTATTTGTGTGCAGCAGTTTCATATGAGAGCCAAGTATTGTTTTTTCTCTGCCATAAATATACAATCTAAAAATGTCTCGATATCAAGCACCATCGGTACTGTAAGTCCTTCCTAGTAGTGCCTCACATTTCATATGTCTGAGGATCAAATGTTTATAAAAAATATATTTAAACATAAAAACTAGAAAGTGGACCAAATAGGAGAGAAGTAAACTTCGGTGCAGGCCAATTCCATCATTTCTCAGCCTCAGTACTATCAGTACATTTGATATATTAAATACAAGAAAATAATTTAATCTCATTTCAACATGGCTTAAGCAAGTTCTCTCGGATGTAGGAGAATTATATCAAGTCAGTGTGTGTTATAATCCGCCCTCCTCTAGTGCTAAGGTCAGAATAGGGCACTGATGCAGGATCAGGGAGGAGAGTAATTAGGTTTAGGGCAGGAAAAGGTGAGTTTAAAGGAAAGGGTAATAATTAAGATAGGTTGAAGCTGAAAACCAGTCAGATATGACAATCTGTGTTCCAAATTACATCCTCAACAGTAACCTTTCTTCCTATATTTATATATACTACTTAATGTGGACATGAATATGGGCATTCTGTTTCAACTTGGCTGTTATGGAAAATGTTAAAAATCACTGGAATGCTAAGTGCTGCAAAAGCTGCTGAGCTGGAGCGATCAGATCCAAAAGCTGTTTAGGAGAGGACCTGGATTGAAAGAGGCTAGAGTTACCTGTCCCCAGGTAGAGCTGCTATATTATCATTGCCACCTGAAATGACAGTCCATCGTGCCATCTCAAAAATGAGTGACTTGCTGTTTTGGGGCCCGTATGAGACAACCTTGTATTGTACTAAATTCCTGCATTAAGATCACTGCTGCAAACCTAGAAAGTAAATCATAATGATACTTTTAACAGAAAGTGCAAAGAATCAGCCGTGCCTCCAAAAGTGAGCTAAAAGTGTTTTTCTCCTTTGAGGACACATTTCCCAGATAACTGACTGATTAATAAAGTTATGATGAAAGCCATAGTAAACTGACAGGGACATGCCCTGACCGGCTGGTATGATGATGTTTTGTGACACACACTATGAATACTGTAGAGTCAGTCTAACAGCAGTGATGATAATGGCAAAAGATTATACTTGGTCTCAGGGAGCTACCCTTAGTATGTAACATGCCTGTCTCAAATCAACATGTGGAATTCATCTGCTTCGTCTCATAATGAAGTGTCCTGGTGGATGCTTTGCAGGCAGCACAGCAGCTGGTGATACGGGCTACCGGGTGACGCCACCATCTCAAAGACAGACTGGAAGGACCTGCGATCCAGCTCCTCGTCGATCTGGTGCCGGTAGAAATCCATTGCAACCAAACAGAACAGACTGATGTCTACCATGTCTGACTTGCCCATGCGGCTGATCACATGAGGCAGACTGAAGAAGAGAAGTTAAGGAGAACAGTAGAAATGGAGGGGTGGAATAAGTGGGTGCTACCGTGATCAGAGGGCCGCCGGTTGAGATCCTGGACCTGTAAAGGAACCACTGAGGGAGCCATGAGCAAGGTACTGTCCCCAATCACTGCTCCCCAGGCAATTTCAAATTAGCTACCCTCTGCCTCACACTGTGTGCTGTGCAGTGTTGAAGATAACAAATAATCATGCATTTTCTGTAGTAACTGATAGCAGAAACATTACCAGTAGAATCTTCAAAGGAACAGTCTCGCCCCAAAATACGTTTAATCAGTTATAGGAGACTTAACTCAAGACATGTCTGTTGATCAAACTGTATGTTTTCTTTTGTTTGGGAAGGCTGGTAAAAAGGTAACACTGCTAACAATGATTACATAATGATGCTTGTAGTATTCTGTGATTATTGTCTTAAATGTATCGTTCTTAAAATAAAGTTTTTGCTTGTTTAAAAGCTGCAACCTTACAATAAAACTACAAAACGAAAATGAAAGCCTGTGTCCAAAGAATCTCTAGGAACATGAAAATTCAATAAACTGCTAGATGTAGTCAGCACTAATCAGACTTATTTTTTCTTCATGTCCTGCAAGCAGTTGGATTTTGAGGATACAGAGCAGAGATCCACTGGCTGGTGGAGGCACTGACGAAGAAACAGGACAGGCTCCACATCGCCATGGCAACAGGGGTCCTCTGGGTGAAGTTGGAAAGTGAGAGCAGAACCCAGTCTCTCACCATTGAGGACTGACCTGTAGCGTGAAGCCTCTGGAACACCTAAAACCAGAAAAACGATCTAGTCAGCTGAGAGGTACAGTTGTGTTCAAAATAACAGCAGTCCGACATCACTAACCTGATCAATCACTATTTTATTAGTAGGTGTAGTAGAGTATTAGAAAACCAACAGACCCAACGACTATGACATAAATGCTGCTGATTCCGTGTAATTCATTCATTAATTGAAAGGGGGCTCCTGTTCAAATTAATAGCAGTGTGGAGTTTAATTAGTGAGGTCATTCATTCTGTGAAAAAACAGGTGTCAACTACTGCCCTTATTTAAGAAAGAAAGGCAGCAAATATTGTGCATGCTGGATATAGCACATTTCTCTCTGAAAATCAGAGTAAAATGGGTCGTTCGAGGCACTGTCCAGAAGAAGAGCGCACTTTGATTAAAAAGTTGATTGGAGAGGGGAAAACATATAAAGAAGTGCAAAAAATGATGGGCTCAGCTAAAATGATCTCAAATGCTTTAAAATGGCAACCAAAACCTGAAAGATATGGAAGAAAAAGGAAAACTACCATTCGAATGGATCGAAGAATAGTCAAAATGGTGAAGACTCAGCCAATGATCAGCTCCAGGAAAATCAAAGAAGATCTTAAGTTACCTGTGAGTACTGTTACCATTAGAAGACGCCTATGTGAAGCCAAGCTATCAGCAAGAAGCCCCCGCAAAGTCCCATTGTTGAAAAAAAGACATTGACTGGCTAAAGAACACACTGACTGGCCTCAGGAGAAATGACACAACCAAGATTGTTATTTTTGGGCCTTGGGGCCACAGACAGTGTCAGACGACCCCCATACACTGAGTTCAAGCCACAGTCCACTGTGAAGACAGTGAAGCATGGTGGCACAGGCATCATGATATGGGGATGTTTCTCATACTATGGTGTTGGGCCTATTTATCGCATACCAGGAATCATAGATCAGTTTGAATACATAAAAATTCTTGAAGAGGTCATGTTGCATTATGCTGAAGAGGAAATGCCTTTGAAATGGGTGTTTCAACAAGACAACGACCCCAAACACACCAGTAAATGAGCAACATCTTGGCTCCAGACCAACAAGATTGATGTTATGGAGTGGCCAGCCCAATCCCCGAACCTTAAGGCAATAGAGAGCTTGTGGGGTGATGTCAAAAATGCAGTTTCTGAGGCAAAATCAAGAAATGCAGAAGAATTGTGGAATGTTGTCCAATCATCCTGGGCTGGAATACCTGTTAACAGGTGCCAGAAGTTGGTTGATTCCATGCAACACAGATGTGCAGCAGTTCTCAGAAACAGAATTTTGAGCTTTATTCAGTTTTTTTAAACATACTGCTATTATTCTGAACACAACTGTACCTTCCCTTGCCTAGAATGATGCAGGGGTCACAGTGTCAGTAAACTGTCATCTCTGCTATATACTGTACAGAGAGACGAGATGCTGTGGCTCCAGTTTTAATAGTGCAAAGAACAAAGAACAAACAAGGCACATAGAATAAGCAATATATAAATAGAATATAAAATATACACTTTAAACTAGAAGTAGAACCCACTATCACTGTCAGTGACTGTAGTTGGAACAACCTCATACTTAACTCATTATATGTCTCACACTAATATGTCTATTAATGTTCACAAAGCAGAAAGCAATTGTTGCCAACAATTAATACAAATAATGAAATCACTCAGAATTATCCTGTGCATTTCCTCATAAATAACATAAGCTGCCTTCTTAAGTCAACAGTAAAAATACATCACCTTATAAACCACTGTTGCCATAAACTGTGGGTAAGGCTGCTGATTGGACAGGAACTCTCCAATGACTTTGTTCATAACATCCTGCGGTGGGAAAAAGTCGTCGAGGAACTGTGGCAGGATGCGAGCCACCACCCGCGCCTCACAAGGGAAACCTTTACGGATCCTACATCAAGAACATTTTTAAGATGTCAATTTGCTGACAACAAGCACTAAATAAAGTGGCAAAATATTTTTGACTGAAAAGATTGCTTTCACAGCTCTAAATGTCTGAAACAAACGTCGTACCTGTCAAAAAGAACAGACACACGCTCCATTGCCACGATAACTGACTCGCTGTCGGGAGCTGCAGGTTCTGCATCGGCCGGCCGACCAGGACTCCCTTTCTCCTTCCCTGTAATGACAAAAAATATCCAACAGTTAGCATCACATGACAGCACAATAACTTGCATTTCAATTGCTAGTTAATTTCCAATAGCTAACAAACAAATATTTAATTGCAAAATTAAACTGATGTATATATCAGCACAGTAATCTCAACAGAGCTCCTAGAGGGACAAAAAATATTTTTAAAATTTCACATGCCCACAAAGTATGCATGCTCATGAGATGTTATTGCTTGCTCACAAGAAAAGTATCCCATGCACATGAGAAATTATTTCCGGTATTAAGGTATTTCGTGTGCACATAATACTTTTGTGTGAGGATGCAATACTCATGGTGTTTGTTTCACTTGTCCATTTAGGAGCTCTGTGCATTTATAAATATAACTTTAACCAGTTTCAGTTTGCTCAGACTAAGATCCAAGTTAGGGCAGGCTGCAGGTGCTCTGTGTGTTAGGCCTGTTAGTATGAGGGTTCTAGGGGCACTGGTTAGTATTGTGGTCAGTAGGTAAAAGGTGAGCTGAAATGTGTCCTGCCTTCCTCTCCAGGCACACCTGTGTACATGCAGGTGAGCATGAGACCCAGGGCGGCCATGGCGCGGTGAGGGCTGGGCATGTTCACGCGGTCCACGCTCAGCTTCACCAGCGTCTCAGAGTCCACGCGGGACAGCTGCTCGGACAGAAGCAGGCGCTCGAGGCCTCGCAGGGCACAGTGGTAGATCACCGAAGGGGTGGCCTCCTCGCTGGCAGAAAGCATCACAACACACAGCTGGAGAGGGGGAGAGTAATAGATGAGTCAAGGGGGAAAAAAAGAGAAAATAAAGCAAACAAGTAAAATAAGATGGATTAAAAAGTGGTGGAACATTAATTTGCGACTTTACCTGGATGACCCCAGCACTGAACTCTGATCCAACGTCCAGAGGATAGTTCTCCATCATGTAGAACGCCACAGCGCACATTACCAACACATGTTGCTGATTATGCAGGTTGACACAGCTTAAAATATACAAAGACACACAAGAAGAGACTTTTATGCCAACTGACTCAAAAAAGATCTCAGGCTTCCAGAAGACTAGACAAAAAATCTGATGGTGTGTGGCTCTGATTTATGCTATCAGCATGGTACAAAGGCTCAACTATTAGCTCTGGCTGCAGGATATTCAACATAAGAGAGCGATGGTCTGCAAGAGCTCTTTCATCTTGCAGCAGGACACTAAATGGTAACAGCTCTCCTCTCATCTCAAATTCTCTTACAGGCGACACAATCTTCTGCATCAGTCCATTGACTTGTTATTCTAAACCCATGAACAATTGTGTTTTTTCCACTCTGATCATTATTCAAAACGTTTTTCAACTGTGAAGATTAATTAGAATAAGAATAGGCTCCATGGTACATGTGCGCTACGAACAGAGTTTGGTATAAGTCACTTTAAGTGTGGATACTGTGTGTGTGTGTGTGACTCACTGTGCGATGGCCCGCAGGTTAGACAGCACGTAATCGCTGACGGTGGGTATGAGCTGGTGTGCCGTGTCCTCCAGCAGGTCACACTCCAATACATAGAGAACTCCGTGCAGCGCGCCAATCCGACTGGGCAGGTGTGTGCTGCGCAATGTCGTCTCTAACAACCGACACACAGGCTCTGCTGTCACCTTGTCCTGAAACACATCAACACATAGACACAGACAGTTAGACACCCAGGCACACACCCTATCACACACACCCTCACTCATCCTCACATACACACCCTCACACATACCCTCACTCATCCACACATACATATACACACACACACACACACACACACACACCCCAACAAACACAACCACACCCCCACCCCCACACACCAAAGACTCCTACCATGCCTAAAACAGCAGCAGCTTTGCAGATAGCCGGGACGAGGTACTGGTTGAGGATCTCGTCCTCTGGAGGGTGGACCTTCTGCAGCTCCATCAGAGTGGAAAACATCATATCAAACTGATTCCTCTCCGTAAACAGATCAGACACCGCCAACAGCTGCATGTGAGAGAAATGAGAGAGAGATATATGAGAGAGAGAGACAGAAAGAAAGAAGGGACTGAGATACCTTTGGAAAAACAATGCCACACTCACCGATCGCACCACCTCACTGATCAGCACCGCTGGGGTTTTCCTGTTGCTGGGGCTGCCAGGGAGAATCCACTGGCTGTAGAGCTCCAGAAGGAACTGGGAACAGGAGTGGATGTCAACTCCAGCACGGTGTTTCCTGAAAAGAAAGGAGAAGACAGAGTACAGTTTTCAGCCTGGAGAAATCACATCCATTAGTCGATTTATTTACAGTGCCGAGTGAAATGTGTCGTCACAAAGGAATGTAGTCTAAAGATCATTACACTTTGTCATCATTAACCTGTACAAACCTATAAGTAAATCAATGGTTCCAACTTGAATATATATGTATCTAGTATTTTTGCATATTCTAAGAACAGTGCAGCTGTGTGAATGTTCTTGAGAAAGACCTGGAGTTGATGGGAGATGTAGGTGGTGAGGCAGGTGCAGGAGCATCTGTTTCATCTTCCTCGTCCTCACCCCACTCTTCCTCCCTTAGAGGAGTGATATTATTCCCCAGCCACACAGAGTGAATGGACACCTAGAGATAGAGGTGTGTTTTAATAAGAGTTTCATATGCATCAACCCTAGCACATGACTCTTTTGTATGGTTTGGGCTTTCGCACCTGCCCTAGTTTATAGTCCATGTTGCCCATTTCTCTCTCAGTGTTGATCTGTAGGAGGAGTTTCTCATGACTTATCAGAGTGCCTGCACACAAAGACACAGACACACAAACCCGAACCAATGACAATCTCTTATCAAAATCTGAGTGTGGCATTTGAGAACATAAAACATATCAGACTTTGGGTCTGTGTGTGATTTTACCTGCTGTTGATGAGGACAGGGACGGTACCGGGTCCCAGGCTTGGTAAGGGAAGTGTGTTGCTATGTTGTCTCTCTTGGATACCATCGCCTGAATTTCTCTCTCCACCTCTCCTCTAATCACACTCAGCTTACGCCCAAATCTGCGATGCAACACAAATACACCAACATTTTCATGTAAGCACTACATTTACCTTAAACCGATTCAACTATTATAGTCATATTTCAATTCGTAAACAAGCTAAGCACAGGGAACACGTCTCTGGGGAGTATTTCTGTGCTGATGTGTGTGAGGACACTGACCTGGTGTCGAGAGCTTTGAGGCTCTTGTTGCGTGGTTGCTGCTCGGGGCAGCTGACCGCTGGATTACCAGCTGCAGGCAGGGTCATAGCACTCAGCACCAATGATGTAATGGCCTGCACTGCCAACACATTAATCTGAGTCCTCTCCAGGTCCTCCTGACAAACACACATACAACAAGCTATAGTGGCAGTGCTACAGTTAGGTATTTGGCCCTGTGATCTGAGGGTTGCCGATTCAAATCCCAGTCTATTAAAGGTACCACTGAGGTACCTGCAAGCAAGTTACTGTCCCCAAACACTGCCCATCAACTGTACACTGATCCTACACGAATGGATCAATGTCTAGTGTCTAGGTGTAGGGTCATTAACCTCTATTAGTATCCAGTTAAGTTACAGATGGACAAACAGCACAACTGTTATGGAATCAGTCACTTCCTAATGCATTTCTGCATTTACCTCTTGCTGGCTCTCTTCCTCTTGATCCATACTGATTGGTTGGGTGACCAGCACCCCTAAAAGAGTGGCCCAGGTCTCCTCAAACTGGGTCCTACTGCTCCAACCTGTAGCCCACACACACACACAATATAATATAAAGCACTATCTTCATAATGGGCAGACACACAAGATATCATTTGTCATTCACTCTCTTACCAAGAGTGTTAATGCGATAAAGGAATTCTCTGAAGACATCTTTCTCCTGAAGGAACTCGACAGGAATTTCAGGTAAGGATGTGCCAAACTCCCCACCACGTCTGGGGGACCAGCCCAGCTTCCAGACCTAACACACAGACAGAGTCAATTTCAAACGTAAAACAAGCACACAAACAAACCAGTCCTGTCCTCTAACAGTCTGACACAATTTAATTATGTCTACTCACCAGCGGAGGGACGCGTGTGTAGCTGTTGACAAGGGGCAGCCTTGCCAGGCTGATGATCACATTGCGGAGGCTGGGAGTAAGGAATGCTGGGATATTGCTGTTTCTATGGTGGCCAAGAGCCAGAACACTTTGCAGACTATCAACCAGTTCAGCCATAATCTCACAACACTGTTGCTCGCACACATCTGCAACACAAGCATACACACAATGATCATATGACAGCTTTAACTTACACTGACAATCGAAAAGTTGCACATTTGCCTAATGATGACAACATGCCTAATACGCTGTTAATCATTTTGGTATCACCCAAAAATGACACGCCTGGACTCTGAAGGTGTCCTATGGTATTTGGTATCAGGATGTTACCATCTTTACATGAGTTAAAGGATCTGCTGGCACACTCCTGGTACCACCCAACATTTGACCACTTGTGATGTTTATACCCTATTGGGTCAGAGGTGATTTGCTGAAATAGTACATTAGGCAGGTGGTTATAATAACTCATTAGTGAACTAGTATTGCATGTGGTTGTGTGTGCATAGGCGGTTATAACTCACTGCGTGGTGTGGAGTCAATCTGGTCTTCCTCAGAGTTTTGGTCCATGTGTGATGTTTTCCTTTCAGGCTTCACAAGCTGATCCCCAGGACCGACTGCAACTGCAGGACACTCAGAAATGTCAGTTTCAGTTTCATGAGATTTAATTTCATTCTGTGTAACTCGTTCAAATGTATTTTGTAACAAGCATTAGAAAAATTAAATCAGAATTATTAAGATAATGTACATGTAAAAGTATGTTATTACTTGCAGATGTGTCAGAACATAACATAAAAAGAAAGTTTCAGAATAAATAATGCAAAATAGCTTAAAAAGTATTCAAAAAAAATACACACCTGCATAGATGAGCAGCTGGACACAGTGTATAATGGAGCAGGTGTGTGTGAGGTAGGCACGAGAGGAGAACTGTGTCCACACAGCAGGCTGCTGAAGAGCCAAACAGAGGCAGGAAACACACATTTGGACATCGACACTGAGAGGCAGTCTGTCCTGCATCAAACGCCATGTCACCAGCTACACAAAAGGAAAAGAGAGTGAGTTCAGAAAAGCTGAGACCTTCAGCAATGTTCAAAAGCTTAAGTGGTCCAACAGTGTGCACAGGCATGAATGAAAGTGTGTGTGTGTGTGTGACCTCGATGGCAAGGGTGCTGAAGGTGGTGATGAGGTGCTCTGTGGAGTTGGGGATCTGTAGAGCTGAAGGCAGTTTGGACAGAGACAGGAGGTACTGACTCAACGCTGCACACACGCTCAGCACTGTCTTATAGAACCCGGGTTCACCTGCAGCACAAACAAATACACACATGTCCACACAAGACTTTGATAAGTGTTTTGTGATAATCTGCATGAAAAACACAGACATACGGGTAAGTTACTCACTGTAGACACTGCTGAGTGCGTTCCAGTAGGCGGAGTCTTTGTTGGGCTGAGAGAAGAGCAATAGAGGCTGATGAGGGGTGGGGATGAGTGCTGTAATGCTGGCCAGCTGCTCAAACATCACATGGAGGGCCGTCTCAAAAAGCACAGCACCCTGATCTTTACACAGCCTCTGCATACCAATGCTTAAACACGGAGCCAACAGAGACAGGTTAAAGTCCTAAAAGAGAGGGAGAAGGATATGGAAGGAGATAGGGAGGAAAGCAGGAAGGAAGGAAAAGAGGGAGAGCTGATTCAAATATGTACTGTACATCGCATCAATCTTAAGAGAAAAGAATAACTTTCATAGTTAAATCTGAGAGCAAACTTCAAATGTAAAAGTGAAGAGAAAGTAAAAAAAAAAGTGTGTGTACAGGTTTATTATTTAATTTGTAACGATCCGATTCCCTTAAAACAGCAAGAAAACATGTGATTGGTCATAGGTTGGAACCTTTGTGAGGTCTCAGTCCCCGAGGGGAGGAGGCTTTTAAAAATATAAAGGTCAAGCATTTCTTTGAAAAACTTTGATTGCCTTTGTTTGCTAACCAAGGTAAAGGTTAGTATTATTTCCGATGTAGTAATAGGTGTCAACTCTCAGGAAGACAGAAAACCATATGCAAATGTGCATTTTAATTTCTAAAGACCTAATGCATTTCCTTTTATAGGTAAACCCAGTGGTCCTCATAAGCAAAGATATTATGCATTATTATTATCATTAATATGCATTATTTAAAAATTAGTTCAAAGATTTGGTTGCTGAAGTTAAGGCTATATGGTTGTATGTAATACTATTCAGAATTGGTAACAGGAGTGTCAAAGAAAGGACTTTACAAAGACAGCAAACCAGACGTGTGTGCGCTGAATACCTTGCAGGACATGATTGCGTTTAGATCAAACTGGGGTAGTTTGGTTAGCAGGTCTGTAGTCTCATACAGAGCCCCTTCTCCTCTCAAACAACACTGGGACTTCACTAGAGCAACATACCACTCCTGAAACACAAACCAGGACACAAAAACACATTGGTCACACACTTAATATTCTGCAATCTCATCAATCTTAACAAACACCACAGCTCCTGCTTCTGTGAACCTTACCTTACTGGCTACTACTTTCTCAGGGGGAGGGGGCGGATCCCCATCCAGTGGGTGTGAGGTAACGGGAGGGGAGGGGCTTGTGGTTTCCTCAGCAACAGTGGCTCGGAACCTGTCCAGCAGGGAGTAGAACCGCTGATGCCTGAAAGGAGTGAAGAAAACGAGAGTTTAAACCAACAGATCCCTAGCTTTACCCTGAATGGGCCTCACATCAGCATTCAGAGGAAGCAACAAGAAACACAATGCATTCCATGAATTTTCAGAGATTCTCAAGATTATCATGTCCTGGATGACTGAGAACCTTCACGATATGTTTATTTCCTCATACTGCAAAGTAGAGCTGGGTGATATGATCAAAAACCTGATCATAATATTGCTCCTATAATAATCGATCTCGATATTTATCACATTCTTGTTGCAGTTAATACAGAGCATTTAAGTTACTTAGTGTGTAGTCAAATTTATATATGGCTCCAACAGCCAATGCAACCTGCAACGGTGGTTGGCTAATATTCCAGCATTACAATTACCTGCGTAATATAACTACTCTATCAAACTTCAAGCAGTAAGCATATCATTGTCATGATATTGTTTATTTTGAAAAAAAAAAATCTGATAGTTTTATCACCCAGGACAGTGAACTGCCCTAATATTCTTGTACTACTAGAATAAAACTGTACATGAGAGCATCATTGTGATCCACACTACCTTTGTGCGAGGCCACCGGTCTGGAGGTACTGTTGGATCCTGTCCAGCTCCTCCACAGGCAGCTGAGCTATACTATTCTACAGGAGGAGAGACATGGGAAGTCAGCATCATTCTCACAAACTACATCAAAAGCATGCTGTCTATGACTTTTGCTTCTAGATCTGTGCATGTGTATGTGATTAACCTGCAAGGTCTCGGCGAGCAGCATCTCTACACGTCTGCAAGCGAGTGTATCCACCATGCGGGCCAGCACACGGAAGGGTGTGTTAAGCAACTTGTCCACATAAAGCATGAGCAGAGCTCCAGACTGACTGAGGTGAATCCCCTCTAGGCACTGCAGTGTCTTCTTTAGCATCACCGGCTACAAGTAAAGAAAAGAGGAGGAGGAAAAGAAAAAGGAGATGTCTGTGAATGAGAGACAACAGTATACAGTAGACTGAGTGCTTGCATGCTTTAGTGAATGAACAAAAGTGCTGCAGTGTGTAACAGTGAAAAAATGTGTAAGGATCGACCATGATGCCACAGCACAATACAAGATTGTTAAAGGAAATGTTTATGGCAAACTTATATTGTACACCCAAAAACAGAAAATAACAGGAACCAAAACTTTTCAGGACTAAGGATACTTTGGGTGCCACGGACAGTGTGTTTAGGTTAATTGTTTCTTCTGTTGACTGGGCATCTCCATATTCAACCCCAAACTACAAACATGTTTTAAGCACCTTAAGCCAATTTATCTAACTGATGCTTTGTGGTTTTTTAGCAGAAAACCAATAACCCGGCTCCCAAGCACCACTGGGTCTAATATGTATTTCATCTGTTTTTGGAACTGGAACCTGCGCAAGGACCATAACGGATAATAGTACTGAAAGTCCTGGTTCCAGTTACAGTGTGAAAACATCCTTGTACACAGAGACCTTGTGCAACAGTCAGTATTCCAAGAAAATATCCCAAAGGTGTATTTATCATGCAGCAGAAATGTTAGGTAGAGTAAAGGTGTTTCAAGTGTGTGTGTGTGTGTGTGTACAGTAGAGTGACATACAGTGGAGAGATTGTCGCAGCGTGACTGGATGGCCTGTATGAAGAGGCCACTGGCAGCAGAATTGCGGTGCACTGCACTGATGAAGTCCTGCACGGGCGGCTCATGGGACAGACTGATCAGATCGCTCACGTGATTCACCGTCAACCACGTCAGATGCTCAGAGTCATGCAGGTTCTGACACTGTGAGAGAGAGACAGAGAGAGAGAAAGAGAGAGAGAGAAAGTCAACAACTCTTTTTAACTCAAACCCTCTTAAAGCAACCACATACTGTTAGTCATGCCAGGCTCACCACATAGTCACAGAAGAGGATGAGTGCCCCTCTCCGAACAATCTCCCTGTTGCACATAGCCAGTTTCCCCTCTGGCTTCTCATTCTCCTCCTCTCCAGATGAGTGAGGACTGAGCAGCTTGGTGCTAGAAAGACTGTGTCTCCTAGAGAAAGAGCAAGTAAATTTATTAGGCATTGGGCGGTCAGGACCAAGAGGTAAGATACTTCTCTTTGGACCTAGAGACCACAGGTTCAAATCCAGCTCTATTCTACTGCCAAAACTATCACTGGACCCCTGAACAAGACCCTTAACACCATGTTGCTTCAGGAAGATTGTTCTTGTAGTTATGAAATGTGCTAATTTAAGGGTCATGCTCAAGGGTCCAATGGTGGCTGTAGACAGAGCAGAGTCAGACCCCAACTCACAACCCCTTGGTCTGTAAACTAAACCTTGGCCAATAGTTGCATAGTTATTTATATTCAAAAAGACAGCCAACAGTCCTGCACT
This sequence comes from Distichodus sexfasciatus, assembly GCA_032718565.1. Classification (NCBI taxonomy): domain Eukaryota; kingdom Metazoa; phylum Chordata; class Actinopteri; order Characiformes; family Distichodontidae; genus Distichodus; species Distichodus sexfasciatus. The sequence goes on from JAVGVS010000005.1 coordinate 4,123,395, forward strand.
TCTCTGCCAGGGGGATTCATACCTGGGAGTCTGATGCACTTCAGACCACCAGGTGTAGTTGGTGTAGTTGATGATGAGGAGAACCTGACACCACAGCAGCACGAGGGAGGGGTGGGTGGGTATGAGCTGCAGCACCAGGCCGTTCAGCCCCTCCAGGGGGTAGAAGCTGCCCACCTCACTCACTTCTGCTTTCAGCAATCGACTGCCTGCAGCCGTTATGCGTCTAAACATTCCTGAGATAAACAAAATCAGTTTTTGAAAATTTGTGCCTGAAAGTTTCTGTCATTGTTTTTTGGCAAAGTGTGTGTTACCTGATTTAAAGACGTGAATGAGACACATGAGGAGGGTACCCAACTGCTGACAGTAGAAGGTGTGCTGTTGCTCCGTCATGTCCACCTTCACCTGCTTACTAGAGATATCATTCAACAAAACCCCTACTAACTGCAGGAGGAACCTGAAACCAACAAAGAATGGCAGAAAGTGAGAGAGAGAAATTACGGTGTTAAAATCTTTCAGCTTTGATGCCATAATTGCTATGACGTCACATGAACACACATGCAATGTGTAAGCACAAAGAACACCCTCACCTGTAGGCATAACTCAAACTGCTTTGGCCATTTCTTATGCAAGTTTTAAACGTAATATGACTGTTATTTAAGGTTTTATTATGTTACAGTCACCAGAGGGCATGCTTCCTTACTTAACTCAATTCCTTTGTGTGAAATTTGATGTCTTGCTTTAAAATGCAAGTCGAACAAAGTGTCTGAACTAAGTTCTAGGACACATACTGACGTGATGACTGACTGACTGATCTTTATATCAGAAATATTTGTTTTGCTTCAGTTTTGTTAAGCTGGGCTGTTGAGAGTAATGATTCAATTCAAATGTTTATCTCAATGTATTTAAATGCTGAAATCACTTGGTTTTGTGATTGGCTAAACAAAGTTCCTACAGAAAAACCAAAGATGTCAGAGGAAGAGAAACAGCGACAGGTACGTTAAACGCAAGTTATAGTTTATCGACCTTATAATAAAAATTTAATAGTTAGGGCTTATACGTTTAATAAGCACGCAAAACGGTAAAGTAACCAATGCCTTTGTTACTCGCTCATAAATGTTATAATGGTATGTTACCATTTTCTCAGTACCATCACAAAACCAGGAGTCATCAACCGATAGGATTCGCAGGCAGAAACTGCCTATACCCCGCCCCAAACTGCCAAAACCCGCCCCTTTCAAACCGCGCACGTAGAAATCTCACTCAAGCAAAAAAGCCGCTCGTCGGTAATCTACTTTGCGCGCGAGGACATTTAACACATCGAGAGGAAAAAAGACATTCGAGAGAATGAAAAGTTTGTGCGCAATATTATCACAACCGCGCACTAGATTCTTAATTTTGTGCTCTCGAGTTTCAGATTTATACTCGCAACTTTGAAATTTACGCCATTTTGCGTGCTCTAGTTTTGTCATTGATGTGACGCCATATTATCAGGCAGGTTACATGTTTAAGTCACAACAAGCATTAAAAAAATTTAAAACCTCAAACATAATACACTAACTGGCTGTATTCTGAATCAGACAGGAGAATTCCCCAAGGAATTTTAATTTAATCAAATCTGTAATTGTATGATGATACCAAGCCCTATTATGAACAAATACATCAATATAATTTGGTTGGTGGCATAATGGTAGGGTGTTCGCCCCGTGATCAGAAGGTCGCAGGCTGTTAGCTGCCCACCGCTCCTTCACGGATGGGTTAAATTCAGAGGTTACATTTCGTTGTGGTGCACTGTGTGCTGTGCTGTGTTCACAATGACAAATAATCACTCACTTTCACTTTATCACTTATCATTTATCATCTTTCAGAAGATGCTTTTCAGCCTAAGAAATGGTGCAAATACATTTGAGCACCACTCACCTCGAGAATGTCTCTTCGGGTGGGAAGCGCTGAGCCTCTCCCGTAGTCTCCAATGGAACACTAGGGGGAGCATCTGGGGGCGAGGGGTCATCTTTATGGAGTCTGCTAATGTTGTCGCATGAGAGAAGGTACGGAGACAGGGACAGCTCCTGGACACGAGACAGAATGATGTCTTCTGTAGACTGGGAGATCAGCACTCGCAGGATGGCCAGGATGCCAGACACCCACAACTGCACCGTACCAACTGATTCCTGCAGCCAGAGAAAAATAAACTAATGTGTAAAGAAAGACTTCACTCACGCATGCACGCACTTCCAAGATCACAAACCATGTCACGCAAAAGAAGCGCTGTTTTAACTATGCTAGGAAAAATAAATTATATTATTATACCTTATCAGGACAATACATACATATTTTCATGAAATACTTGACATTTAATTCTAATAATACAGTTCTTAATAGTTTTAATAGTTTTAAGAACTGTATAACTGTATAGTTTAAGAACATATAAAAAATGTATAAACACTGTAATTTTAGGTTGATTGCAGGTTAAGAAGTTTTATTTATGACTAAGTTGTGCTCTGACCATTGTGCATGGCGTAACAAACATGCTCTTCAGCAGCATGTCCACGGGTCTCAGGGAAGAAGGAGCCACGGTCTCAAACAGGGTGTTTAACACTCCCAAAGCCTCGGGAGAATCCAGGTGCATCTGTAGCACACAAGTGAAGAGAGTATGATTGCATCACAAATGGATATTGAAGTAAACTAACTACAAGACCTTAAGGTAAACCAGCATAAAAACAGCTTTTCATTTTACCTGTTGCTTGCCAATCATGGGCAGGATGACGTCAGCAATCTGCCGTGACAGCCTCTTCCATTTATCTTCATTCTCCTTATGACACTGCTGTAGCACCAAGATAAACATCTCCAACACCTACACAAACAGAGACACAGATTGTGCATTCATCCCAACACATTTTAGAGCATTGTAAGATATTGAAGGTCGCTATGCAGTTAAACACACACATACACACACAGTGCTTCAGTACCTGGTGGTGCTGAATAAGCCGCAGCAGCATGGACACCACCACCTCTTTCTGAGTCTCCAGCTCTTTGCCTGCATCAGCCTTATTAGAGCCCCGGAGCACAAACAGATCGTGCACTATGGGTTGCAGAGCAGGGATGGCTGAAACAGTGACATAAATTCAAAACATCAGTTTAGGTCCCCAAAATTAGCCACAACAATATTACAAGAGCCAAAAGTAACCACTTGGAATACATAAGGCAAGTTGGTCATCACCATCTTGTGTTTCCTGTGGCCAGTGCAAAGAACTACCAACTGCAAAGACATTATATTAAAACGAGTGTGTGCAATGTGTGTTTTACCCACCATGGGTAACTGCTTTCCTGCCACTAGCCATGATGCCATCACACAGCTGTATGATCTTTGGAATGCTGATGATCTGTTTGGAGTGATAACGCTCATAGGACAGCAGCACCAGGAAGAAGAAAATATTCGGAATGATTGCCTCAGAATCCCTATTTTACACAGAGTGGGAAAAGCGATTAAAAATCAAATTCAAGTGTGTTCAAGTGTTCTGTGAGGCTATGTGTGATCACCTGAAGTAACTCACCTAAACTGCCCCACTTCAATGTACTCAAACTGCTTCAACACAAAGCCAATGAACACCTGAAACACACAAAACGAAACTCATCAATCTCCTGCTGAACATCATTCATATGACTAAATGCATTTATAAAAAATCTATTCCATCGCACTCTGGGAGCTGTCCACTGGAGTTGGGCTGAATGTATGAGATACTCAGATTTGATGTACTACTTATGACTCACCTGGTCTGAATCGAGTAGGCAGTAGTTGACTCGGAGCTGCACCAGCTGGGCCAACAGGTCGAGCACTTGTCTCTGCAGGGCCACAGAGGTGCTGGTGGTGTACTGCTTCAGTGCTTTAATTACCAGCGGCTCAAAAAGGCGGATGTGGTTGTGGATGGCATTCTGGCACGGGAACACAGTATGACAACACTATCAGTTTCTGTGATGCATTATACACTAGAACATAAAACTATAACTCTATTGGCTAAAAACCATTTGACCCTTTGAAATTCAAAACCTGACCTTACAGAACTTCATACAATAACATTGTTTCCTTGTCACCAGATTTGTCTGACACACATGCATCAACAGCTTCAGTAACCACAATACAGAAAGATACATTTTATGTTTGGACTTCAAATAAGTAGGGCTGGGTATCGTTGCTGATTTCCTGAATCGATTCGATTCCGATTCACAAGGTCATGATCCGATTCAACTCTCAATTTGATTCGATATCGATTTATTTGCGTCAATACTAGTTTTGCTTGGTTATAAAATTAGGCCAGACGGTGATTTGAGCGGAGCAGCTTCAGAAATGGCTCTATCATATTTGGTTTCGGTTTCGCCGGTCTCACGTTTTTATAGCTCTCCTTGCGCAGTCGCGAGAAGTAGTGCATACTATGGCGTCACATCAATGCCAAAACTAGAGCGCGCAAAATGGCTTGCTGCAAAAAATTCGCGGGTGTAAATTTCAAAGTCGCGCGTGCAAATGTGAAACTCGAGAGCACAAAATTAAGAATCGAGTGCACGGGACCAGGAGCCAACGGCCAATAGGATTCGCAGGTAGAAGCTGCCAAAACCCCGCCCCCAAACTGCCAAAACCTACCCCCTTTCAAACCGCGCGCGCACAGAAATCTCACTTGAGCAAAAAAGCCGCTCGTCGGTAATCTACTGTGCGGGCGAGGACATTTAACACATCGAGAGGAAAAAAGACATTTGCGAGAGGAAAAATACAGTTTGCGCGCAATATTATCACAACCGCGCACTCGATTCTTAATTTTGTGCTCTCGAGTTTCACATTTGCGCCCGTGACTTTGAAATTTACGCCCGCGAAATTTTTGCGGCAAGCCATTTTGTGCGCTCTAGTTTTGGCACTGATGTGACGCCATACTCATAGCCGCAGGAAAAGATCGATCCGCAAATTTTTGAATCGATATCGTATTTTTCGAACGAGAATCGATATTGATCGGGGAATCGATTTTTTGAACCCAGCCCTACAAATAAGCCACAAGGTGTCAGGCATCAAGCGCCAAACTCTATCCAATATATGACAAACAATGCAATATAGTGAACAGATTGCTTTTACGTCTAAATTATACCAAAACTGCACTAGCTTTCATTCACTGTTAGTCCCATCAGTAAAGTTGATATCTGTATTGCATGAGACATGTCATATAGATTATCCAACAATAGCACACAGAAAGTCAAACGTTTTACCAACACTCTAGCTTGACATTTAAATGTGTTTCTCTGGCTAATTTTAACCTCCTATAATATAGCTCACTTTGTCTCCTCTGTGGCGAGTCACATTAGTTATGCTGGACCTCAGCTGATTGGACACTTTCTGCATGACATCAAACCACCTGCAACAGATCAGACAAATACAATGATACACAGGCTGGAGAGAAAGTGTGTGTATGTGTGTATGAGACAGAGAGAGAGAGAGATAGAGAGAGAGTTAGAATGCCCACCCCGACGCATCCTGCTCTTGCTCAGCCTGCACCATGTTCCTTAAACTGGCGTCTGCAAGTGCTTGGGTGAAATGTGTGTAGGGAGCCATGAAGCAGTAGTGGTAAAGGCCTGGTCTCTGGCTGGATGAGCCGAGTCTCAGGGCCTTTCCCTGGGTGCGGCACGGATGTGAGGAGACCCCATCATACTGGGAAGCCAGGTTCGTCCCAAACAGGGTCTTCAGCAGCTGTGGGGGCAGGACAACAATCAGGAGCATGCTGGAATATTACAGTGTCAAAGATGCTTTAGTATGCTAATGAATGTGAAAAACACACCTGCTGGACACACACAGTTGCCAGAGTAGGCTCCCTTGCAAAGCAGGACTTCAGATAGCCTAGAACTTCCTCCACACACTTAAGGATAAAAAGGTAGAAAGAAGTTTTAGTAGGAGACATTCAAAAATGCATGCAATGAATCACAAATTAATCACACAAAAACTGTGCGTTTATTACGTTAAATAAACACAAACATACTTTGCCAATATCATGCAGGGTGGCAAGCTCCAAGAGCTGGGACAGGACATCGAGAGCCGCCCGCAAGAAGCTGCCAAATTTCTCAGTGGTGTTGTGGAGGTCTAGCGTTACCTTGGGGAGGTCAAAGAAAAAGGTGAGCAAATGAAACAGGGTGTGCTAGCAACAGAAATAAACTGAACTAAAGATACAATTCTGAAACTTAAAGCAGACTAACTTTGTAGTTTGCATGAGTGGCTTTGAGCACATCGTAGAGCTTCAGGTAGGGGGGAAGGTGGTAGAAGCTGCCCAGTGAAGTGGATTTGTTCACTTGAGCTGTGCCCGTGCTGTCCGTTGGTCTGCCTGTTTACAAAAGATAAAAGGAAACGAACATTTAAATTTTTGGAGTTTAACATTCAATTATCTTAACAATTCAGGGCTGATGATGGTGGAATGATTTCACTAATTGAATACATGTGTTAATGTCCAAAAGACTAGCGGTTCAAATCAAAGGAATTACTAAAACCAATGTTGTGCCCCTAAGCAAAACACTTAACCCCAAGTTGCTGCAGGGAGACTGGGCCTGTGTTCAGGAAATCTAAGGTGCTCTGGAAAAGAGAGTCTGATAAATGCCATAAATGTAACCAGTGTTGCAGCCTGAACTTTACCTGTGTTGCTCTCGCCTCCTTTCTTTGGGCTCATGGGGGTATTGCTGGACTCAGCCATGTCCTTCTCTTTACCCTTTCTTCTTATAGGACTCAGAGAAGGAGTGTTGGATAACGAGGGCAAAGTGGCCTGAAGAAACAATTCTCTGTTAGGTTTCAAATATCACCATGCAATAAATGCAAACAAAGCTAACTTGGTTACCTTGACCGCAGGGCCGGGGGCAACATCATCTAGCACATGTGCACAGATGTTGAGGACCTTGAGTAGGTGGGAGAACAACTGCTCCACCATGCAAACCAAGGAGCGGTCACTAAGGGCAGGCCACACCTCTTCTTGTTTGGACGGGGTGGGGATGGACTCCTCCTCACCAGGCCACGGGCTTTTCATGCACTTCGGGGCAGCAGCTTAAGTTTCATATTATACAGAGAAAATGGAAAATTAATCGCATGAGGCTACAGATAAATATAAAAAAGGCAAATAAATAAGGAAGCAAGAAACATTCTGAAAGACAAATATATTTACTTATTTTGTGAAGATATTAATTTACATTCCGCTGATGATGGCAATTCAAGGAAACAATCTATAAAAACTATAAAGATTTTCAGCTAGATAAAGACAAATTAAATCAGATCAAACACAATATGATCATCATTATTATATGCATTTCATACATATATTTGCATAAGTGTTAGTACAGCAATTTCAAAATAGCTGTGCACTATGCAACTACTGAAATAGGGATTGCATGTAGAATTCACACCAGCAAGCAGGTTTCCAGCCAGCAGCAGAGCATCCTGATGGGCAGACAGGTCCAGTGGGAACCAGGCAGAGGAGAGCAGTGACAGGACCATGCTGGCCACCCCCACGGTCAGGGTCTTGCGGCTATCCTCACTGCTGCCAGACTGGGACTGAGACAGACTTTAGAGAGACGACAGAGATACAAAATCATATAACAGACATTTCACTAAGTACTGCAACAAAATAAATGAAGTGTTCATAAAAGGAAGAGAATCAATTAACATTTGCTTGAAGAATTAAAATTATAAAGCATAAATTTAATCAAAAAACTTGTTCGTCAAAGCATTAGAGAATTAATGTGTGATGAAATCCCTTGACAATAACATGATCCAACTACTAAAATCCAAAAAATGCCTTTTGCAGCAACAGACTCTCACAAAAAATGTGAGGGGTCAGTATCTGTGAGACCATGACATGATAACCGGGTCTGATCTGGTACATGTACATTTATAGGATTTAGCGAACCCTCTTATCTTGCTGAAGGACGCACTGATGGTAGTGCTGGAGGTAGGATTCGAACATCTTGGTCCAGAGGGCGAGTATCCTAACCATTAGACCACCATCACTCACATCAATATAACTATCATAATAATAACTGCAAAGGAACAAACTCTGCAACGAACCCTTGACACTGGCAAACTACGGCTGCTCACCTGAAGGAACGTCCTCGGCTCCGGTACTGGCTTGATCGGCTGGAGTGGAACACAGGAGAGCTGACGAAGCCACAGTGCCAGCCTGTGCTCCACGTGCACACTGGGAAAGCAGATGAGAGAAGACAGAGAGCCTCACAGCAACCAAACTAGAGGAGACAGAAATCACAAAACGTATAAGAATCTTTATATACATATGCACAAGTTTATAAAATGTATCTTTTATGGTACAAATATGACATATATATATTAATGTTTATTTGTCTAAACAGGCTTATAGTTCGAAATGTAACACTAACAGTCATTGCTCTGGAGGTGGAGGAGGTGAGAGCATGAGAGATAGCAGTGATGACTCGAGAGAGGTTGTTCTCGACTGTCACATCTGATGCACTCGGGGACAAACTGTAGCCTCGATATATCCTGTTAGGAATCAAAGGACATAAGCTAGACATTTAGGGCTAAGCAATAAAATGATGTACATCAAGTGAACAACACTGTAAAACAGTATTTTGTTATAATTTTGTGTTGCAGTGTGCTATGTAATATGTGGCATGCTTTTTCCTTGAGTTTCAAAGAATTTTAATAGTAGCTACAAATAGAAGTGCAGTTTAATACCGTGTAATGGTGCTGACTGTAAACTGGGATGGAGGCTGGGTCTCATGCATCAGAAGCTGTAAGTACACACTGCTCTGGTCACGAGCAATAGCCACCACCGGATCAGCCTGAGCCTGGTCACAATCATAAAATAATCTGGACACCAGCCTGCCAAAGACAGAGATAAATGCTGTAGTCATACTCGAAAACAGGCAGAACAAGGACGGATTTTATAAAGAAATAAGTTGGCATGGTCTGTGTTTTTGTGTATACCTGGTGATGGTAGAAGCAGCAACATGCCGTACTCGTAGGTCATCATCTCCCAGCAGGTAAAGCACCACATCATTTAGCACTCTGTCCTGCAGATGCAATAACTGAAAGACAGAAATAATACACACTTACACACATCAAATTAAATTAACGTGCATCAAAGCAGACTCTCAAATATTTATGAAGTATAACAGAACATCTAAAAAGGTCTGAGGCAGGTACACATTTACTGAATATCTGTAAACTCTATACATTGTAAACTTTTTCTACAGTGAGAGTGAGTTCCTACCCCAGTGTAGTGATGCTCTCCTCTGTGCAACTTCTCGGTCTTCCTCTCCAGAAAACAAACCAACCTATCAAATATAGTCACAGATCTGGTTGACCAATGTGCAAATGCTTCCCCTGAGGGTTTTTTGTCAGAAAACCACTGCCAGAAGACTTTATTTACTGCCAAATTTGACTGCTTAACCAACATTAATATTTACAGTAATAGTCAAGAATTTATACACATCATAGAGATACTTGTGAAGCCCAGTGTTGTAGAGTATCATCATACCTGAAGTCCACCTCTGCCAGGGTTTCAAGCAGCTCTGTACGGACCAGCCAATAGGAGCTGTCCCTCAGGGTTAAGAGGTCAATGAGGAGCTGAAGACCCAACTCGCTGAGACTGCTGCTGCACAGAGCCATCACACAGTTCTGAAACAAGTTGAATATTGACATAAGATTAGAAAAAAGTATGAAAGGATATTTCCGCACAGTATTTGTCCTCCCAAATGGAACTTATTTTTTTAATACAGATTGCACTTATGACATTTCACTTCACTGTGTGGGTGTGGCATGAAAAAAAGGGTCTTATGTGCATGTGTATTCTTACCCTGACGGCCGAGCAAGCCATCTTACACGTCACTGAGGATTCATCCTTCAGGCTGCGCTGCAGCAAGGGCACCAAGTCCTCCAGAGACACAGCATTTCCTGGCACAAAAAAATGAAACTTATTTCATACCTAAAATAACCAATTACACATTTAATACTGAACACAGGCTTGATCGAGTGATGAACTCCTCAAAGCTGCAGTTGCTAGAATGACATGTTTTTATCCTTGACCTGTGAATTCACTTTGCTGACAAACTTAATGTAGGTGCAGCCACTTAAGCCAAAAACCAAAATACACCAAAAAAACAATATTATTTCAGTTTCACAAACTTGATAATTCATAAAACAATTTACTAACTCTGCTAGACCATAAGCCAAAGCCACAACTTGTCAGTCCACGAGGTCCAAGAGGCTGTGGATTCAAATCCTACCTACGGTACAACTGCCACTAGGGTTTCAGAGCTTGACCCTTAACCCCAAGTTGTTCCAGGGAGACTGTCCCTATAATTAAGAAAGGAAGGCCTCTCTAGATAGGAGAGTACGCTAAATTCCAGAAATGTAAATGTTAAAGATATAGGAATTACTCACTTAGCAAAGACAACACTTCCAACATTTGTATTAATTATTGACTGTAAATCTAACAGGCTCATCTTTCATATGCCATTTTTAAGTAAGAATGTGTGCTAAATATACATTCTTTTCTTTGAGACCTTCATATATAATGTTTCTCTGATTCTCACCGGTGGTGCTGTGGAGGCGGGAGAGCCATAGCTCGGAGCTGAAGCGAGTCTTGAGTAGGACTGCCTGGATCAGAGCTCCACATAGTATAGCTGTCGCTCCTCTGATCTGGGGGTCTCCGTGCTCAATGTACTGCAGGATGTCACTAATGTACTGCTGCTCTGTTAGAAGAAACATCAGAGTAAAGGGTTAGGTTTTGGGTTCATAAAATAAATAGGGCAAATGGTCGAAACATGAGCAAAAGTCTGACTGAGTCAGAAAAAGGGCAACCAAGAGGATAACAAAATAAAAAAGCTATAATACAAATGAAGAGCAACGTCTTACCATCTACTTGCTGTCCATCTAGGGGCTCCCGGTAGAGTCTGTTAAAGAAAGCTTCAGGGAGGAGTGTTGCTGCTGCACCAACACAGCTAACCGCTAACGCCTTCACGCTCACCCGCACGTCTTTATCAGGAACCAGCCCTGAAAAGCACACAGACACATCACGTTAGTACTAGTGAGATCCCAAGCTCATGGTATCTACCACTCAGATCAGAAATATGTGACCCTCCACAGCAAAACCAGTCGCTTGTCGCAAATTGAGTTATTATGTTTTCATGAAAGGGCATAAATCAAGCTTCAAAACGATACCTATATCGAATGAATTGGATGACATATGACTGAGATATCAACATTCAAAGGAGTCGGGTTTCTCCTGTCACGCCAAGTGAAAAACGGAGAAATCTGCCTTTGAAGTTGACTATCGCCGTAGCACTCACAGACGCCTGGTACGGTCGCGGCTATGGTTGTATTTAGGTATCCTGCGCTGCATTCACAGTCACACGGATAGCCTACCTGCGTTAGGTTAACTGAACTCGGGAGACAGAGATGGATTCCGGAGAAATATCTTCACGCTAGTCCATGAGTGGATTTACCGTAAATATTGGAGTAGAGCGGTCAAAACAGAAACCTTTAACATTCTGCTGGAATTGAATTCCTCACCTCAAGACAGTCACGTTTTTAGGATGAAAAAGCTAAGTTTTTCAGCGAAATTTATTCACAACAGTACAGTATAGACCTTCCACTGTTTCAAAACACTAAAAACATAAAATCCAAAATTTTACCCCACGCAACATAAACAGTCGTTTTTCTCGGAAACCTCCGTTGCGACAAGTGACTGGTTTTGCCGTGGAGGGTCACATATATGATACAACAGTAGTGGAGACAGGCAAGTCACACAGGGAGAGAGACGACAAAGAGTGAGAGTAGGATTTGTGATAGGGGTTCTCACCGTTTCTGTGACCAGTGAGCAGGAAGGAGGCAGAAAGCAGCCGGACACAGTGGACCAGAGGTGGCTCTCCTGAGTCTGTGTAGTGTCCAATGTCTCCTTTAATCCTTGATGGCTACACACAGATGGAACATACCATAAAATGAAGCCTAATGCTTTACTCTTTTGTCTCTGGAACAAACAAGATTACAGCTTCACAAAAACACAGCCAGGAGATTAAAACAAGGAAGTGGCAAGACAAAATTCTGGCTGTTAAAATCCTAAAACAATGATGACGAGTAGATCACAACTGCTTGACAAAATGAAAACATTAATTGCAACACTAAATGCGTTTAATACCCAGACAATAGATAATGCTTATTGTGTGTATTTCTAATGAAAATAATGTTCACCTTGTTTTCGAGGTCTGTAGGCTCCAGAACCTCATCCTTTGGTATGAAGCGATCCACGCTGCTGTCAGAAGCTTGCCTGTTGTGACCTTTACCCTCCAGTAGATGGGGCTTACTCAGTGCTGGCATACAAATACCCACAAAAGAACAATCATATTTTCACACGGCAGCAGCATAAGGGATAAAATCCTACAAATACAATTCAATTAAAGTAGATCTCAAAATCAAAAATTCCAAAAAGGTTAATAAAAACTCTTGTTTATTGACATTACCTGAGGTTACATATGGTTAAAATAACAAAGACAACTGTCCCTTTAAGACATCAGGAACTAAAGTGTGTGTGTGTTTGTTTTAAATCAATGTGGCACAAACCCAGTGCAGAGCGGGAGAATGACTCCGCAGCTTCCTCAGGGACAGGAGCTGCTCCCTCCTCTTCCTCATCCTGCAGAGTGCCAATCTGCATCCCTGAGTACTGACTCTCGCTGCCATCCAACACCTACAGATCACACACACACAGTCACCCACACAGAGAGTGGTCCAACAAAAAACACACATATGAAAAACCAAACATACAACATTCATTCACATTTGACAACATACACATGCCAGGAGGAAAAACACACATCCACACAGAAAAATGTCATGCATTAGAACACAGAAGTTGGCAATTCAATACACCAAATATAAAAACGCACCAAAGCACCAATATATAGTACTGTGCAAAAGTTTTAGGCAGGTGTGAAAAAATGCTGTAAACAAAGAATGCTTTCAAAAATGGAAGTGTTAATTATTTATTTTCATCAATCAACAAAATGCAGTGAATGAACAAAAGAGAAATCTAAATCAAATCAACTCGGGTGGTAGGTTGTTCCAAACATCTTGGAGAACTAACCACAGATCTATAATCCTATAATCCTACAAAATAATATAATGACTACAAAATAATATAATGACTATAATCCTACAAAATCCCTGACTTTGTGCAAGTGTACCTATAAGAATTGATGCTGGTTTGAAGGCAAAAGGTAGTAACACCAAATATTAATTTGATTTAGATTTTTCTTTTGTTTGCTCACTTTGCATTTTGTAAATTGATTAAAATAAACAATCATTATTTATATTTCTGAAAGCATTCTTTGTTTACAGCATTTTTTCACACCTGCCTAAAACTTTTCCACAGTACTGTATATTCAGCTAAGGATTTCACACATCACAGTGTCAAAACATAACATCTATAAAACATTCATTTTGCTGAAACACAGGGGAAAAGACTTTTGTTACTAGTCTTGAGATAGAAATTGGTAAATACAACATGCTTTTAGACAATATGGTATATAATATACAGTGCTGTTTTAGAAAGCACATCTTGAACTAGGGCTGGACAACAGAAGGCATAAACAAAATATACATATAGGTGCAAAAAATGCATATAAACATCAATGCATAAAAGCCAATTACTGAGTTATATTTAGGAAAAAGTGCTAAAACTATTTTAGCAGATTTGTATTTAACGAAACTACAAAATACCAAAATATTTTAATACGCCCTTTTTTAAGCTATGTTTTGTAAACAAATAAACCATGGTAGAACAAGCAAGTGACTTTACAAATTTTGTGCACGAAATAAAAGACTACTCATTCTGACTTTTAATATGCTAAACAGGATGTGGGCTTCAGTCACAATTAGGAATGAGTTTAGGATGTGCTCCAATCTGCCAAAATGATGCCCTACAAACTGTACTTGGTGGAAGCAATTAAATGAATAAATCATGACAGTTTGATTTTCAAATGGTGCAGTAAAAATATTTTTTATATCTTGGCAGTGGATATATTGTCCAGGGCTATCTTGAACAAACACAACCAATTATTTCAGAATGATTCCTGCAGCTAATGCTAACTGCCATCAGTTCAAGCAAGTTTCCAGCACTGAAACAATGTTTGCAATAAGTAGTGACAAGAATCTATAAGAAAGAGATGTGTGTTCTAAAAAGCATTTTGCATTATACTGTGGTATACCATATTACCCAGCTATAGTTGTAGATATTTAATCATCGCAGCAAAAAACTTACTACCATGCTTCGGACCAAAGGTCATTACTAAAGGCTTCAAAATGTCACTCCTGAGTGAAGCAGAAGCCATATATTCAGGAAGGGATTTACTAAAATCAGTCACCACAAAAACAACCTTGAAGGGCAAAGTGGGAAATCATTCTTCAAATGCAGCTGACTGACACTAAAGACCAAGAGGGGCTTTGGGCAAACTGCTGATAAGGGCGTGCAGGAGCGAGGGACGGAGGTTGAGAGAACGAGAGGGCAGAGAGACTATTGACAGCCCCAACCCCCTGCGACCTGCTGACCTTGTCACTACTGCTAGTGAAGGAGACGGCAGAACAGGTGGAAGAAGAAGATATGGAAGAAGAGGAAGAGGAGGAAGAGGGCCTGTAGGACGAAGAAGCCTCGCTGACGGAGTGGGAGGAAGTGTCCGGCCCCTCGGTGGGAGTCGGGGAGGGCGGAGAGCGATTCCGGTTGTGTCTGCCGATGCTGGGAACACTTACGAGCTCGGCGCAGTCTGAGGGCGTCACGGCTGAGTCCGGCCCCTCCGTGGTCGTCTGAGAGCTGTCGCTAGGCGGTGAGGAAGACGCCGCCCCTGTCGAACTCTGATTGGTCTCTGCGACAAGGTCGGTGGTGGTTCCGATGCCTGCGGTGGCACCGCTCGAGCTACGACTCAGCATGTCTTCCTCGTCTTCCTCGTCCGGTGTGTCAGGCCCGGCGACCTGCTCGGATGACGCGCTCAGGTCAACGGAATCACCCGGCTGCAGGGCATGCTGGGAAGAACGCGGCTGCTCGGTGATGATGTCAGCCGGGCCGAGGGACGAGACGCCAGAGGAAGATGGGGCGTCGCTGGAGGTTTCTCCACCTACTGAGGCTAGAAGTGATAAACAATGCATTCACATAATGTTTGGTGTAAAATTGACAGTTATTATGTTTTTTAAAATGTTGAAATCTTATTTAGGATCATATTTAGTCTCACCCGTAAAGGACCCTGTAGTGACCTCTGCCTTCTCTTGCTCATCCTCAAGACCTTCCTCTTCACCAGACAGCAGTTTACCTGAAGAATTTTATAATGTTCAGTAAGGTACCCAAGATATGCAAGATGTAGATGCCTTTTCTGACATTCTTACACATAGAGATCTCATTACATAAACATAAACATAAACACAAACACGATGACCATGTATGATCCAGGTAAGTAAATATATATGCAAATATGTAGTCATAATTGGAAGGTTACAAATTTTGTTAATGATCTGGTTCACC
Source organism: Distichodus sexfasciatus (assembly GCA_032718565.1). NCBI lineage: Eukaryota > Metazoa > Chordata > Actinopteri > Characiformes > Distichodontidae > Distichodus > Distichodus sexfasciatus. The sequence continues at coordinate 4,138,940 of JAVGVS010000005.1, forward strand.
ACAAGCTTACTGCAAATAGAACCTGGAGCCACATTGTCTCATCTCTCTATGTACGTGTACATAGTTGAGATGACAAAGTTTACTTTGACTTTTGATTTTGAAGTACAAAGACTACCTGAAATGTCTCTCACTGAATGAAAATCAAGTACAGATCAAACCAAAACAGAGATGGAAGCAATCCAAGCAAAAATAAATACTAGCTAAACTAGCCAAGTTAAACTAATAAACAACTAAACTGTTTTAGTAGCATGTAATTTGCTGGTGAATGCTAATGTGAACATTTGTTCCTTTTGTTATGTCTTTTGCAGCAGATGCAATAATAAAGCAGGCATCCGAACACCTCAAGGATTCAAAAGGTCAGGTTCTATAAAGGTCACCTTTCTGCTTCCTGAGGATGAGCGGACTGGACGTCGACCCACCAGCTGCATGCAGGAAACAGGAAGTGAAGAGAACAGAAAAGGCCCCAAGGAACCCAGAAGAGTTTGGATAATTAAAGGTTAGTGCAATAAGGCAGGACAGAAAAGACCACAAAGCAAACAGGTGATTATTTCATAATGGTACAGGAGTTTTTCAAGAGGAATTTCAAGTAATACAAATGATTCCTGCTACATGCAAGAAAGTGAATGAGTGCTGCTAGGAATGATAAGAGTTACTGATAAGAGCTAAGGCGGGGTAAAGCTACACTTTACTTTTCACCTGATTTCAGCCCCACTTCTCAGGGAAGTAGTCTCCGCAGAAAATGACATAAAAGGTAAATTAGTCATCAGCTGGGCAAGTAAAAGGTTTTTAAACGCTTGAACTTAACAGTTGGAATCAGTGCAGAGTTAAACATCCCTAGTCATTTGGTCATGGTGGGACAGTGGCGTGTGGAGCAGGTATCCTGTGCTGGTGACCACAGAGCCTAAAAATCAACGCTGGGCCCTTGAGCAACACCTGAGTTGCTTCCAAATCAGAACCAACTGTACAATTTCTTAAAGTCATGCAGTGTAAACCCAGCCTTAAGCAGTTATCACATGCCAATATTACAGCTTTTACAATTCAAAATGTATGTCTGCATAAGGGGAACTGTACAGAGAGAAGATGTAATAGTGACTTGCAGTATCTTAATCTCATGGCAGGACACCATTCACTACACAGATGGATCTCAACCTAAAAAACAACAACTGTATTCTGCAATTTCATATATGTTTGACATTTGTTACAGTTAAAGAAATTAAACACTGAACTGCCCTCTCAACCTAGTGTGTTAGCTTTGTTAATTTGTTTGACCAGAATGTTAGAGAAACACTAATGCCCAGTAGCTATTTTAACAACATTAGCAAGCAAGTCAGTTAGCATGCTATTTGCTCCAGCTAAAACACGACACTAGGCACGAGTCGGTATGAAACTCTGACGGTATGAAAACATTAAGCAAAAATATCATGGTATCGCTTACCTTAACCCTACTTCAAACCTAACCCTAAACCATCTCTAATTTATTTCCAATTAGGGTGCTGTAGATAACATATTCCATACTCCAGTTTTTTTTTTTTTATGTAAAAGCACAGCCTACCGCTGCTGCTGTGTGTCTGCTCATTTTACGTGTTTATACATAACAAACACCGATAAACATTTACTGCGGCGAAAAAGTAAACATTTGTGGAGAGAAAACCTTTTCTCCGCATCCACATACTTTTATGGTAAAAATGTGCCGGTTGCGGTCATGTTAAACGGCATAGACTTTAGTGACTGAACAGCACAAATAATGTGATTGGTGCGGATATGAACTTTTCAGCGAAGCACAAGCAGCCTGTGCAGCAGGCTTTATGTTGCTGTGAAAATTTAGTTCACAGTTCATAATAAATGTTATGGGCAATGGTTAAAAACTAAAGCTTGGTAGGAAATCTATAGTATTTATTTCACCAATGCTAGACAAACTAACTATAGTAGCAGGTAATAAATGTTTATTTCGAGTGAGGGGTGGGGGTTACCTCCTTCTGCCATCACGCACTGCAGGCGTCAGTCAGAAGGAGAGTGGGAAATGTGGAATGTTAATCTACACTTCACACGACATGGGGGAGACCTTCACTTTCTATCTTTGACGAGGGATTAAAAAACAGCTCATACCACAGAGGCGGTAAGATGGAAATTTTGTACATTTTGAAGTGGTGGCTTTATTATACCGTGATATACTGATATAGCAGTAACCGGCCCACGCCTATGACAAAAACTATGTTTTTTTTATTGACTCATGAAAATGCTTCAGAAACTCAACTACCCTTAAAACCTGAAGCTCAGGGAGGCAGACATTAGCCACCAAGTCTATTAGTTCTTAAAATATTCTTCCAGAATCTCACAAAAACAAATTGTAAAAAAAATACTTCCTTTCTCAGTGTTTCCAAACGTCCAGTTTCACTGAATCCTCACTTTCAATTCTGCATTTTCTCAACTAATGGTATAGTTTAATTATTTAAATAAAAGTAGACATTACCAATGAGCTCAAGAATACTGCCGCTGCGAGAACGGCTCTCTGTCTCTTCTCTGAAGACGCTGGTGTGTTTGATGTTGCCGGAAGTTATGAGTGTGTGGAGGAGCTCAGGAGGAGGAGTGCGGAAGAGCTGCTGAAGGAGCTCCAGAGATGCGGTCACCACATTATGGTCACGGTGTTGTGTGTAGTTCAGTGTCAGTTCATACACCTGAAAAATAAAACAGACCGTTATAAGTCCCAAAACTGAACATAAAAATTGATAACAGAAGTACACAAGAAGAAAAACATTCACATATACTCCAAGACGTCCTCTACAGCTATTTATTTCTCTGTAAGGCCCCGCTGCGCTGCATGCCTCTAATACCTGGATGAGCTGCTCCGGGGTGGGAGAGATGTCAGCCTCCTTTCGCATGACCCCAAAGCTGCCCTTCAAGCTGGTGCTGGCATCCTGCTGCTGTAGTAGGGGCATCAGGTAGCGCAGGGTCAGTAACACACCCAGAATCAGGTGACTTGGCCGCTCTTCATCCACTGGCACCACCAGTCCTGTGTGGGGTGGGTGTGTGTGTGTGTGTATGTGTGTGAGTGAGAGAAAGAGAGAGAGAGACAGAGGTGGGAGAGAGATCAGAAAAAAGAAAGTTACAAAGAAAGGGGTAAGAACAAGAAAAAAAAATAATGAGGAAAAAAAATTACTTGTGTTATCAGATTTATAATGACAGCCACTTCAACAAAGATTAATGCATAAATGAAAGGAAAGAAGGGTGTAAGGGAACCTGTAAGCATGGTGTGTGTAAAATACCTAGCAGCACATGTAAGAGCCACGTGTAGAAATAGTTTGTCCTGCGCGAGTGCTGACACACGCTGACAGCAGAGCTGGCTGCTGTCCGTCGAATAGTAGGGGAGCTGGACTTAAGATTAGCCACAAATGCTTTCAGAAGCACCTAGAGATACACACACACACACACAAATATTACTGACAAAAGAAATGAACGGATCTGCTTTACTTAATAAAGCCAGGTTGGCCATCCGACTGACAAACAAGTGGATGTAGTTTTAGAGGTGTGATTTTGGCCTTCGGTCACACATTATCCGCTGATTTCCCTGACAAAATCCCCTTATTAAATACTACCTTTTGTTTAACAATTCTAGCAGTGTGTTTCGTCAAGCTTTACACATAAAAGAATAATCCTAGTCTCCTAATAAAAATACTTATATGCTGAAACTGTTTAAAAAAAAATCTGAACATTAGGGGTGTTTACTATATTAATTTACTTACATACAAATATAATTAAACAAACAGCAGACCCCTTCTTTAACTCCTCACCTCTCATAAGTGTTTTTTACAGGCTGGAAAATACAGTACAGTCTGAAATCTACTATTTGAAAAAGAGCCGTTTGAACCTTTTATGATAATTCTGAAACACACTTTGCAAAGTTCCTGTCAATAACTGTACTTACAAAGTACAGACTCCAGTAAATATGGAAATAACAAAGTATTCCAAGCCTATTGGCGTGTTGTGAGAAAATACATCATTACACTCAACACATAAATAGCCAAGTGCCCTCTTACAGCAAGTTGGTCTAATCATTTCTCATCACACATGCAAAAAATAATGCAAGCAGTTATGAAGGAAAAGAAGATGTGCATCAATATCCAAGAGTCAAAACATTTTGCGTTATAATTTGTTTCATTAGTAGTCATATAAAGCTTTATGAGCTTACAGTGGCTCACGACTTTTCACATCACTACTAAAAGCACTTAAACAGTGATCATGAGAATTCAATGCCTTTAGAGGAATAAAATAAAATAGTCAGAGACGGCAAGACAGAAAAACTAAAAGATGGCAAGAGACTGCATGTGTGTTTGAGTGAGAGAGGGATCTTAGATAATTGAAGCCAATCTGAGTGAGTCACTCTCCACATTTAGAATATGATGTCATCCTTATGAGCTCATGACTAGCATCAAGTGTACCATCAACCTAGAGCTACAATAAAGGTGGAAAACACATTCAATTCCCCAGCTGATAACCACATACTCAAGGTCATATGACTGTAAAAGTCTGAATGCTTAGATCCCATTGATGAATGAGCCTGATTTGTGCTCACAGCGGAAGTAACATTTCAAACAGTTCTGCTTCAAGAAAAAAAAAAGTTTTTTAAGGATTTGAATTGTCAGCAAAAACAACTTTTTAAAAATGCCCGGTGCAAAATTTACATCAACAAGCTGTTATTGCTCCATTAAAGTTACTCATTATACTCAAAATAAACAAATTCTATTAACAAATATCTTAATAATTTGGATAAATTCTCTCTTTGCAGAGGACATTTGGTCTGCACCTTAATCTCCCCATCATTGGCAAAGTGACCAAGGGATGCCATGATTTTAGGGATAGACGAGGCCAGAGTCTCCTGCACCGTCTCCTCCTGGCGCTTGGTGATCCGTGTTAAGCATGGCAACAGGTTCACTAAGTATGGCCTAAGGCAGGAAAGAGAAACATTTAAAAACCATTCATGGAGTAGTCACACCAAAACTAATCCAGAATAACTTTCAGAGTACCATCATACAAGTACACCATACTGCTAGTAATGAAGATGACAGACTGCATTTAATAATATTTCGTGCAGGTAAAATGTTTATTAATTTTGACCTACCTCTATTTAACTATAACAAGTTGGACATTCTAAGTTTAAAACGTAGAAAAGAATGAGGTTCGAGCTACTTTTGATTTTCGGCTGGTCAGTGGGCCACATTGTTTGAAAACCCAAAATGACTAGCAATAATTATAAGACGACATAAGATGAATGTATTTAGAAGAGATACAATGAAAACATCTCAGGACATTCTGAAGTGAGGTATTTTCAGAGAAAGCCATCAGTTCTTACCTGCATTTCTGCGGACGCACCAGGTGAGCCAGTTCAGCGAACCTCCACAGTGCTGCCCGCAGACTCCGAGAGGCACCATTCTAAAGAGACAAACAAATATATAGTAATCCAAGTGAACACAGTAAATGTGCATAAATCCAACAAAACCTTCCAACCTTCCAGTATATAGTTTTTGCATATATTGTAATCATGACAACCATACGGTAGTAAACTACAAACAAACCTTCTTAATCTCTTTATACAGCTCTAGCTGCAGTCGAGGCAAGTTGGAATCCATTAACGCCTAGAAAGGTACAGAAAACCGAAAATTAGTTTACATTAAGAAACACTACCAAGTTAAACCATGTATAGGAGTAACATCAAGTAGCTTTTAGGGACTCACTTTAATGATTTTGTTCAGGCACTCATCTGCTACCATCCTGACATCAGACTCCTTATCATCGCTGCACAGAAGGAACATTTCCATTGCAATTCCCAGGAGTTTCTGGAACTCTGGAGAAGTCCTGAACAGCAATGAACAAGAGATAGAAAGTATAATTTCATTTTTAAAAACACTACATAGAAAGATAAGTCACATTATAATTATTCCTAAAATAAACTCATAAAAATACGACTTCAATTTGACAATTAAATACTAATGATGACCAAAATCCAAGGAAAAATACATTATTCATTTTTAAGGTTAAAATACAGGGAAATCAGAGAGACTTCAGCATACCTTAAAGACTGTGCTACAATGTTCTCACATATTGTCAAACAATGAGTCACTCGGTCCTTTTTGGTCGTAGCCAAATCTTTTTTCCTAGAAAAATGAAAACAAAGAAAGAATGATTTTCAGACATGTATCTTTGTAAATAGAACTAAAGAATAAAACTAAGACTAAAAGAAGAGTCACCATATTCACAAAGGCCCTTTGCTCCACCACCCACTTAAAACACACAATAAACAATGGCCCATAAAACAAAATTGACTGGGCTGAAAGTTGTATTGATATGCCCACACACTGATAATAAAATTGTCTTGACATGTAGGATGAGGGGTTGTGGGCCTAGCAGGAGAACATGGGTTCCACCTCCAGCCACCAAAAAAGACCCTATACTGGCTTAAGAACAGCCGTATAGTCTGCTTTAAGATTAACACAGTTGTGAACTACAAAAGCATAAAAACTCCATAGTACTGCAGTTAAGCTATTTTTGACGTTAAATATTAACATTAATACTAGCAAATGTGTACAAAACAATCTGCCAAATGTACAGCAACACAGAATGATTGAATATAGTATATAGTACATAATAACCTCAGAAAAACAGAAGTCTATAAAAATGTTATTCAAATGTCAACTTTATCAGTGCATTAACTGACAATTGAGATGAAATTTAGCTGAATTATGATTCAATACTGTAAAAAGGATAATCAATCAATCATATACTGTAATATATATATACACATACATATATACACATATATTATGTAATATTTACACACACATGTATATGCAAAACTATTTGTTTTTAAAAATTGTTCGTTCAGACATATAAATATTTTTTCTTTCTTATTGATTATACTATAACATTTTTAATTTTTTTTTTTAAATGATCAACTGAAAATGAAATACTGCAGTTTGTCATTTTGAACCAACTTGGCCTATAAAATGAGCTGCTTTTGCAGAGAACTACATTTCCCACGATCCTCTGCCCGCGCCCTGAAGCCGTGTCATAATGAAGCGTTGGGCGCGTTCCAGACTAAACGATGGAAAATCTAAATAAACGGCAGAATTGTGAGTAGAACGCTGGCTATTGTGGTTATTTAGCAGCTAAAATATGGTTTGTGTCTGTAATAAAGGGGACGTTTTGACCGGAATGGAGCGTTTTAGCGAGTAATGGCACCCATGCGTGGGCTCATTAACAGAGCGCGCGTGGTTACATCGCAAAAATGTCGGAAAATGTTTTTACGGATTTACTTCTGTTTTAGTGCACGGAACATCTCACAAATACTTTCACATACAGAGGGATCAAGTCTTGTCTTGATTGCGCCACTGAAAACGTTGTGTGTCACTATTAAGCCTCCGTGTGAAATACAAGCGGAGCTGCTCTAATGAGTAAAATGAATTAAACAAGCTTCGATTCTAGAAAAATTGGCTCGACCATTTTTTGAATTATCCAAGTTATTGAAACAATCGTTCCAGCTCTACATTACCGCAGTGCTACTTCCCATGCATAACGAGTGTACACGCATTTACAGATCAGCTCCCTAGAACGGACCAATGCCACTGATAACCGATCCAGCTGTTTAAGCCTGTTATCGGACCGGCTACAACTGTAATACATATATGTTAAATTATTTATTATTAAAATAACTCAAAATTTATTAGTTTCTGTAATTTTGTGATGGTTCCTAGTCCTGCGACACTGAAATTATCAGGAACACAGAGAATGTGAGTGAGAGTTGGTGTTGTTAAGGAAATTAAACAGTATAATCACATGATTTGTTTTGGGGATTGTAGTGTATAGCATTGCTTGTTCTGCTCATTGACAACTCATTTTGATTAAAACACACACAGAACATGTAAAAACGGCAAAGATCCATGAATTTTATTTCACATATTTGTCTGTTATTGAGTTGTACCTATGAGAAGATATGATGTGCAAGCAAATAGACTGTTATAAAAGCTGAAAAACTTACCATTACTCACAATCTACTCAAACCATGCCATATCCACTAAGATGCCATTATTTCCAAGTATTTTGCAATTACTGATGCTTATCTCACTCCCACTGCTTAATCTTTATGTAAATGTCCATGTTACACACTAGTCACTACATCCAGACTCACAACACAGACACAATCTTAACCGTATGTTATTTAGTATTGCAATAAAAGAGTGATGTAAAAAATATGACTAGTTTAAGGATGCTGTCTAAGCTTCAACTCCTACCAAAGAGCCTGCCAAACAAGAACCTTCTCACTAGCACAATCCTGTCAGGCCTGAAGGCCTCTAAATAAAATTGTACTGTTTTCCCGATGTAGTCCAACAAGAGAAGAGGATTTCTGAATTAAGCTTACAATAGCAGAGCCATGTGCATGTGAGAAGGAGACTGTCAGCAGCCTGTCAGTCATTACTGAGACTGAAAAGGCTAGAAAGCAGCTAATTCTTACTCCGTTTATCAATTCTGATTTACACTACACAACTTTCTACTTAATTTTACTCCCACACTCAGTCAGTTCTAAACTGCTTATACAGTCAGCACAAAAAACTCTAGTGTTCAGCCTCACAACTGAGTTTAGGAGATCAATAATTATCCGACATAGCGTAGTTACGTTACATGTTACACGCAATGTCAAGTAAATGTAAACAAACTTAATGCCGCAACCTTATTGCTGGGAAAACTCAACCAGTTTTCATATATGTATAGGTCAGTTCTATAGTTTCAGCAGGACATTTACACCAAGAGATTCAGGACCAGAGCAATCAAGATCATCAGAAGCTCATCTCACCCTAGCATTTGTCTGTTTCCCCTGCTTAATTCAGGCAAAGGTTAAAGGAGCTTCTTTCTTCGGGACATAAGACTTCTTAACGAGGACATGCGACCACAGCTTTTAACCTTTTAATAATATGTGAAATCTGTCGGTCATGCCTATACGTACATAAACTTCTCTAAAAACTAACATAGTGCATTTTACAATTAACATATACAGTATAAAGCAAATGACACGATCCACCACTGATTTCTTCAAATAGCCAGATTTTCTTGTTTTTTTTTAAGCAGTCACGAGGAGCAGTAACACCTTTGTTTGCAAATGTTGCAATAAATCAGTGTCTCATTTTCCAAACTAAATATAACTAATCTGGAAAGAATAAGTCAGTTTCGTGTTATTTCAAACAGAACTGCTTGTATATTATTCATAGAACCAAACGAGTTTTCGATCAGCTAAAAAAAACAGAACAATGTGTTCGATCTGATTTGTCTTTTGACATTTTACGATGACATCGTACTGCGCACGCGCACATTACGATGCTGTAACGGTGTTTCGTGCGGCTCTACTGCAATGTCAGTTTTTCTCATTCAACTGTGCAGCCCCATTTCAGTTTCACTAAAAGAATCGGGACACTGTCCGCTAGTGCAAGCTCCCAAATCGCGTAGTTTCAGCTGCCCTCGACACCACATATGTAGCAACATCCACACAGCGGTTGGTAAACGTTTAACACCCCAGATTATTTAGACAAGGTATGATATGTAAAAGTCGTGTGAGGTAAAGCCAGGTTTCTCCACAGCCGCGTGCTTACTGTTTTTGGACGAGCTCCTCCGCCGACAGCGGGCCCTGCTGCTGCTGGAATGATTTGAGTGACTCGAAGGCCTTCATTAGCTTCTCCATGGTGGCCATTTTTTCAGTAGGAGCTATAAGCTAGCTAGCCCGGGATTAACGTGCTAGCCAGCTAGCTGTTATTTACAAACGTAAGACTAGCCAGTTTTGCTAGCACCAGTCGCGAACGCTCAGCGAAATGGCGCTAATAAAAGAGGGGCGGGGCGCGGCTACGCGCCGATAAACAACGGAAGCCGTTTGCAGCAACGGCCGTTTGCCGTTAATTCCACTCTAAGCTCTGGACGCTTTGGAACAGCAGCCAAATGTTGAGCACATTAACGGGACGCAGTGGATAACCCATCGGTCTCTGATAGCCATCTTTGAACCAGCGTCAGGGGAGAAACAATGTAGCAGCTCCTTCCGGGTTGTAGACGTAACTTCAAAATAAAAGTGACGAGGCGGCAGCGGCTGAACAAAATGCGAAGAAAAAGATTGGGATGACTGCTACTTTGAATTGAAGCAATGCCAAAAGCAACTGCGTAGATTGGAACAGCATGTAATTTTGACGTCTTTAAAATCTACCTTTTGATTTCACATATCATCGTAATGTCAGTATGTACCGTCTAATTTAGCAGGCTGATCAGATGCGCGCACACAAAGACAAACGTCACGTCTTGCTATCTCTGCGAGGTACTTCTATTCGCTTTGATACAACAGCTACATCTAACCCTAGATGCAAACCTTTAGTTTATCATCCTTAATTTTCTAAAATGAAATATAACCCATACACACAACTGATTTAAAAAAATCAGTTATGAATGTTTGTATACAATACTTTATTCAGCAACAGTATCATATAAGGATGTGTTTGTAATTGCAAATAATGGGCTAAGAAAGTTATTTTTCACATACATAGTATTTTTCAGAAGTACATTGGTAGTCATTCCAGGTTTCTAAGGAACTAAGATCTCTGTGTTGGATAAAAGCACAGTTTTGATTTCCATTATAGTTGTTTGGCTGATCAGGCATCCAATACCTAAAGTAAAAAAAAAAGAAAAGAATTTACATTGAACAGTGTCACACAGTTCAGTACCTACCTACCTACATATTGTGAAAACCTTGTATCAAATCATTCAGGAAATTGTTAAGTGAGGAGACATTACAATGTGTCAGTGACTAGTGTACACCTCGGCATAAAAAATACCACAACATTACCACAACTGCTACACTACCAGCTGCCAGACCGAGAACATCATAGACTGAGTGAAGTGACATTGGACATTGAAATGACATCATCTTACCCCAAGGACTGTAAGGTGTTGTCCACCCATTTCCAAACTCCCTCAGTTTCCTCATCAGTGAGGCCGATCCAGATGTCATCTCTTAATCTTTGTGATATAAATATCTGTGGGTCAAAAATTTTTATCTCATTTTCTCTCTCTTGTCTCTCTCTCCACCCCCTTCACACTGACCTTCATACCTACAGACCTGTTCTTCCTTACTGTTTATGATCACCAGATCTGCTCCCCTGTGTCTGCAATTCTGTCTGCTCCCAGTCCAAGATTTTTTTTCAACAGAGACATGGTAAATACTGTGGTTAAAATATTTCCAACCTTAACAAAGACAGCAAAGACATGTTAAAAGGGATAAGGTGACTTTCACATTAGATGTGCACACTCATAGTCACACAGCATCTTTTTATTTTATTCAGCACTACTACAACTTGCATAAAACAAGAGCAATTGACGCTACCTACAATAATCAATTTCTAAACGAAAAAAGTGCCATTAATTTACATTTCACTCACAGCTTACCTAGTTGAGCAAATTTTTCATGAAGCCACTCATTTTCCTGTTGTGAAATGTTTTTGTCCATAATGAGACTCGCCTTACTCATCTCTAACCATTCCTTTTCCACAAGAAGGTTATTGATAGAATTTTGTAAATGTTGTTTATCTGCAGTGTACTGGACACACAGCACAATGATTGCAGCCGTTTGGAGAATACATAGAATCCCAAGACAGCCTATAGACATCCTGTAATATTTTCTCACTGATGTTTCACCTTATAGAAAAAACACAAACTTTTGAGTAAGTGACTCTGTTTGTAGAAAAAAAATTTTTGTGCAATCAAAACAGATTTCAGAATGGTCATTATTTTGTTTGCCACATTTTTAATAAGTCCTGAAATCCTTAGATTTTACTTAAACTGTATATGAAATTAGAAGCTTGTGTTGTAAGGGCTTCCGTCCTTTCCTTTTTTATTTTCTTTTAAATATTTTAGCTCCTTGACACACATTAGCTGTAATAATAATTTCACACTCTTCCACAAAATGACAATGTACAACTAATTCCCATTTCTTCCTTTGGATATTGCAGTTAGGCATCGAGAAAATTTGGAACTGTACCTTTATTTCGAGAGTCATCTCTTCTAGAAATAGTGAAATTCCTCTTTGTTTTTCCCACAGCATCGTAGATAGTTGCAGACATACTGTAAAGTAACTACATAAGAATGATATTGGCAAGTATGGTGATTTCATGTAAGGTTCAATGCTGCTGTAATGGAAAATGCCCAAACAGGATGTGTGTGCGGTCAGTATGAGGTATATGGTACATGCTGTTAAACGGATGTGTGATCTCTGTATGTAAAGGCCATGTACACTTAATGGGTAAATGTGAATTTGTACATTCGTATAGTGCACATGAAACACTACAACTGAAAGCTTACGAGCGAGTAAGATAAGAATTGTGTATTTGTTCCTGAGTAAAGTCTACCTTTCTTATAGAGATATAATAACTCCATATCTGTTGGCACTTGCATGGGGGAGAGTGTGTTTATTTGATCTTATCAAAGCATGCAAATGACTGAAATTAAATATCTTCTGAAAATGGAAAACATTAATAGACACCATTAGTAATGATGTTCTTGCTCTTTGGGGTTCCTTCTCCACTATATTGTAAAAAAAGTTCTTGATTTTTGTTGGGTTTTACCTCAAATAAAGCTAGGTATTTTGTACTGGAGAAGGACATTTCGCTAAAAACATTGGCACCCTTTGGATCATTTCAAGCCTAGTATTCATAGTGTGTCATGTCCACACCATCGGTTTTATCCAGGAGGTGCTGCCTTCTGGTAAGTAGGGCTAACTGAAATTAACTGACAAAATAAAAAAGAATGGTGCTTAGCCAGCAGATGGCACCATCTCCTTGTAAAATGAAACCTATGCCATTATTAACTATATATAGTATAAACAAATGCCGTTATTGTTTTGCTATGCTTTAGGTTAAGCTTTGGAAAGTCGTCACTAAATTTTGTTTGTTTATCATGGTAAGTGTTTTAAGTGTATAATAAGAGCCTTTTATACTTAGGCTACACAAGCAGATTCAAAAGAACTCCTTGGGCAAGAAAGATGGAGATAGATCTTCCACTTTATGTCAGCAGGTAATGTAACAACACACTCATAAGAACCCCACAATCAAACAGCACACCTTTATCTCAACAACCTTTATGTCTCCTTTGAAGTCTCACCACATATAATATTCACATTAATTCTTCCATCAATGATGATGTAGACAACCCATTTTTCTTCTGGTCAATGCACTCATTAATAGTGTACCACCTCAGATGTGCTGTGGTGGGGATGAAAACACGATTAGAGCCAGAGCAAGTGAACTTAATAAGCTCTTGATGTTTTTAACCAAAATGTGCTCATACCAAAATACACAACTGCTTGGCCAGGAGCCTCTTACTACAAAACCTGTCTCCGTTTAGAGTAGAGCTTTGCCCTTGGGTAGACATCATGTGCTCCTCCACAAATATCAAACCCAAAGATTATAGTGTGTGAATGGAATGGTAATGTTCTCAGCTTTACAGATATACATTCAAGTCTCCTCAATTGAAGTCTGAAGTTTATTATGGAGTAGTGATGGTCTACTGGTAGTATGCTTGAGCATTAACACAACTCTAAACAAGACCCTTAATCCATTAATCTGCTAGATGCCATAAAATGTCAATGTAGTTGGAGGAATGGGGGTTTTGAGGAAAGCATACTGGCTTGACTATGCCACACTCCTGAGGTTAGGTCCCCACTTGTTTGCTTGTCAGTGCTACCATCTTCGCCCTACTCTTCCACTCTGCTGTTAATAGACCCCTGCACTGCAAAAGGGCTCACTGACCATACCTTCATTTTCATAAAATTCTCCAAGCACTCTAACTAACACTAAAACAAAACAGGTGGTGGTCGCGTAATGGTAAGATGCCAATCTACACACGAAAAGGTCTTTAGGTCAAATCCAGCTCTATCCTACTGCCAGAACTACCTTTCTTAGTAATGGTAGGATAAAGATGAATTGAATCTATGAGCAAGAGGCCTACCAACCTACTACCAGAACTACCATTCCTGGGTTCTGAGCAAGAATTTAGCAACTGCAAACTGCTAACCTTAATTATGAAATGTTAGTTATGCTGGATAAGAACATCTGCTAAATGTTGCAAATGTAAATAAAATCTCACAGCACATTGTGGTGGCCATGTTTAGAAAGAACACAGTTAATGCAAGTGTCTAGTAATTAGCCAATAAACCACTATAAGGAAACACACCATTACTGTCAAAATATAAATTTCAGACTACACACAGCATACACATAGTAATTTTTTTTTTACTAATAGTATATATTCAGTACATACAATTTGTAATATTTGCATTTGAAGCATTTTAATTGGCAGTCCTTATACACATTTTGACACTTTGTACAGCTTAAGCAGTGCTAGCAAAACCACACAATAGAAATTCAGCCTGTACTATAAAATATTGTTATTGGATATGTCAACTTTACAATTAACATTACATAAGTGAGGGAACTAAGATTTGACAGAGCAGTCTTTATAAACAATTTTTTAAATGTTGTATTTCATTGAAATGCCGTCTCATACAGTATATACCAATGAACTATGAGACAAAAAATCATTTTAAATGATTCCTGAAATGAGTTCTCTGGTTTCAAAAGCCAGTAAAGGTTAGCTAGACCAAATCTCAGTCTTTAGGTCTACTTTGGTGCTGTAATTGCTTACTCATGTGTTTGGCAGCTTTCTTTGACATTTTAAATGGCCCTTTGTATATAAATTAAAAAATGCTAAAGCTATGACACCATACATATTGAAAGCAGACAAAGAAGGAATAACATCACACCAGAACACAATCTCTGTTGCTTTATCTGTTTTCATAAAGCGAAATATATTGATAAATATAAGTGGAATGTAGCTCAACAACATTGCTACGAATACACCAGAGATGATTCGGAAAGAATTCCTTTTTTGCTGCTCTCCTGCATTTTGGCTTGTTCTCCTTATGTTAAAACTGTTTCCCGGTCCTGGCCGTTTAAGGGCACACAGCACAGATGCATAGCAATATGAGTTCACAATTATTCCAGTCAAGTAGACTAAGCTGAAAAACGCATCAGGAAAAGTATGCATAAAAATCTGATACACTCCATAGCCAAATGCTATCAGCCAGCCTACTGTAATTCCTGCAATCCTGTACCTAATACTTTTCAATCTCAAGAATATTACTGGATGAAGCACCGCCAGGTATTGTTCAATACAAATGAAGATTTGCATTAAAGCTCTAGCGATCCATGATAGTCCAAACAAAAATAATGCAGCTAAAAATAATGTTTTGTTTCTGATAATAAACACACAGAATATTTCAGAAGCACATTCCACACAGAAAATAATTTCTGCTATTGTGCAATTTATCAAAAACACCTGGGTTTGTTTTATTTTTGAACCTAAGCAAAGGTAGAGCCAGAGGGTCCAAGCCTGTGCTGGTATTCCCAAGATGACGCAAAGTCCTGCAGCAGTGTGGATGAAAAAAAATCCAAAATGACTTGCTGTTTGACATTCAATATCTAATGAACCCAAAATATCTGGACAACAGTTTTTCATCTGTACAGAGGTATTATCCATCTTGCAACAATCTTCCAAGGAAGACTAAAATGCTAAAGGAAGACGTATTACACTTTAAGGAATTGGAATTATGCATTATCCCTTGAGCCAGTTTTTACATGGTATACTGTAACTTACAGTGAAAAAAACATCAGATTAGAATGACCAAGATGTTGAAAACCCTCATCAATTCATATTAAAATTCTTTGGGCCAACACAACCACAAACAAATTCTGTTAAGCACGTGTGATATTATGCAAAAATTGCAAAGATGATTTATCTTTCAATGGCATGACAGCACTTGGTTACAATTAAAATGAAAAAGCAGTTAATAGAATAGTTGTTGAAATTCTTTCTTTCTTGAAATTCTTTTATGAATTTGAAGAGACTAGCCCACTGATATAGAAATGATACTTTGTGTAATTACAAGAACTGAGAATAAAATTTGCAGTCAAGTTCATAAAATAAAGGCAAAAAATTGCAACAAATGGCAATGTACAACCAGTGAAATCCCTAACTCAAGGCCAGAAACCAACGGAGAAAACAGAATTTTAAAAAGCACAGAAAGATATAGGTGTGAACCTTCACTGGTCTCACGATTCAATTCGATTCGATTACGATTATCACGCCAGCGATTCGATTCGATATCTCGATGTATCCCATCAATTTTTCTACATTACTTCACATTATGTTTTCAAATACAAATACAAGCAGTGAGATGTAAGCTCCCGTTTTTATTTAACCTGAAAATGGAAACAGAAATTGTGACCATTACTAGAGGTGTGAACCTTCACTGATCTCACGATTCGATTCGATCGCGATTATGACGATATCTCGATGCATCGCGATGCATGCCATCAATTTTTCTACATTACTTCACATTGCACGCAGATTGGACGTGGATCACAGATTAGGCAGCCGTAGTTGCTACTGAATTTTTATGCCACAGCCAGAAAATCACCAAGCAATGTCATTATGATACAGTCCGGGGGTTTTCAACTGGCTCAGTCCCAGGGACCACCACTCAGACTAAGTGTTGGAGGGAGTATTTTTTGTATTACTTTTTAGATATTTGCATTAAATTCATTATTCATAAAGTATCAAAGTTAAAGTAAACTTTTGTCATATCTGCTACAGTATATACTGTACAGATATACAGAGAGACGAGACGACGTGGCTCCAGTTTTCACAGTGCAACAAGAAACAGGGAAGAAAGAACAAATAGGGCATATAGAACAAAAAGTATATAAACAGAATACAAAATATACATTTTAAACTAGAAATGGAGTATTAAATATAAACTTTAAACTTGTACTAGAAATAGAAATAGAAGTAGAAAGAGACACAACTTAGATGCAGTATTAACCTACAAAAGTGGAAATTGATTTTTACACTGTATGTGCAAGAGGTTAGTAACAGTTTCAATATGAAAAATTCTATATCCACTCTATTAATAAAACAGTATCTCTTAAAACAGTCTGACTAACATTGACGTTTGTGCAGATATTATAACAGCAGTGGAGAACTAGTTTGTGCAATACTTTTCAATAATTTGTGCAGATACAGTTAGTTAGAAGGTAACCAGTGATATATACATTCAATATTTAAAATATGCCCAAATCAGTTGGAAATGTTTTGAAAAATAAAAAAGGAATAATTTTTATGAAGTGAGTTCAGTAGTAAAGGGGGACTGCATGTCACAGACCACCTGCAATACCGCCGTAGACAGCTAGGGGGAAGAAGATCGCCGGTTGAAAACGATTACGATCTGCCATTGCATCGATGCAGAATCGTCCACATCTGCATCGCGATGCATCGATTATGCGATTAATTTCAACACCTCTACAGTAAGAGAGAGGTTGTAACCAGAACAAAAGGTATAAATAATATATTATAAATAAAAATGTATACATTATATTGTGCCGTCTTAAAACAGCAAGGGGTCACAAGTTAATGTTGACATGGAAAATATAGAAATGTGAGTGTTGGTACTTTAAACATAGATCAGTTAAATTGAGTGCAAGCTACTCTGTTAGCTCCACATGTGTTTGGTTATTGTGTTTATTCACAGAAATCTTGCTGATCAGCCTGTTAACTAAATGTATGTAAATTTATAACTAAATTTACATAAAAGTTGAGTTGATATAATAGTTATGCACCTTTATTGAGAATTTTCATGTATTTAAAGGAAAGACAGTATTTGCATTTTAAGAGTAAGGAAGATACACGTTACAAACAGTGGTGTGATAAATAGGCTTTACTTTAGTATCCTTCAAAGAAAAACACGTTCAGACTTATATTGAAAAATAATGCTTAAAGATTACAGGTTGTGTTCTAGAGGGAGCATGAACTTGGACAAGCCTGTAGGATTTCTTATTACACCATACAGAAATTACTTCATATGAAAGACTACTTAAAAATATCAGTCTACATACTAAAAAAATGTGGGTGACAAGCATTTATAACAAATGGTGACGTGGTATCTAATAGTTACATTGCAATTCAAAACGTCTTAGTTCCTATATATTTTATAATTCTACAATATTTGCTCTCAACCACTACACAGGCATTTAAAATGACCCTCTATAAAGAGCTTTAGCAGTGGCGAAAATAACAGCATATTAGTGACCTGAGGACATACAGGGATAAATATCACAAGAAAAGATAATGCTATTCTTTATATTCTCAGAAAACATGCCTATTACCAACAGAGGAATGCAAGTCAACAGCACTGTAGCCAATATCACAACCTCAGTCTTCAGGGTTTTAATCTTTTGTTGGTTCTTATTGTTTCTGTTTTTCTCGTTTGTGTGCCTGTCCGCTGGGCCAGGGTGCTTCAGGGCAAGCAGGACAGACACACAGCAAAATGAGATGATGGT
Source organism: Distichodus sexfasciatus (assembly GCA_032718565.1). Classification (NCBI taxonomy): domain Eukaryota; kingdom Metazoa; phylum Chordata; class Actinopteri; order Characiformes; family Distichodontidae; genus Distichodus; species Distichodus sexfasciatus. Next base: position 4,157,407 of record JAVGVS010000005.1, read on the forward strand.
GACACCAATGACAAACAGTGACAAGAAAATGGAATCAGGGAATATTTCAGTGATAGTCACTTTCAGGCCATATCCTAAGGACATTAACACAGCTAAGGCCACAGCCACGCTCCTGTATATGATACTTTTATATCTTAAGAATATTACTGGATGTAGCACTGGTAATGTTCTATGCACACACACATCTGTATCAGTAGTCTACAAGTCCAAGAGCCGGCCAACAAGAAAAGTATAAAATTTTGTCTGAGAAAGAGAAGATATTTTCCATTTGGACTACTAGTCCTAGGCAGAACAACAGATCCAGTACTGTGAGATTGAGGGCCAGCAGCTGGGTAGATTTGATTTTCCATCCAGAGCGGAAAGCAAGCCAGAGGAACCAAGAATGGATGGGTGTGGCCAGGAGGATACAGAGTGACATATTTGTACAGGCAAAAATGATTCCAGGGTGAATTGCATTCAAACATGGATGAAAGTTGTTGTATTCTTCAGCTGTGTTGTAGTCTGTAAATTCTAACATATACAGTATATTCTTAAAAGGATGAGCATATTAGCGTTTGCGTAAAAGGTGGAGGAAGCATTAAAAGAAAGCTTTTAGCATAAATAGCGTAAAAAGAAAATCATGACAACACAAAATGTTTCTTAAGTTGAAAAATATACAAAAATATATCTGATGTCTGTACGGAATTAGGCAATGAAATATAAAGTAAGCTTTTGTACCTTTGTCAGGATGCCTACACACAAATGCAAAAGTGATTTTTAGAGTGGAACTAAGGTTTAAATAGTGCTGGCATGGATCACTGTGTAAACAAATGTATATATGCACTGCCCAGGCTCTTTGCTTGTCATGAAACTAAATATCTCACTATGTTCCACTAATACCATTTTGCTTCTTTGCATTTTTCCTGTACAGATGATGCATGAGGATGGCCAGGCCTTTACTGTAGTGAGAAATTAGCACTGTCTACCACAAGAATCCATTTTTAAAGAAAAAATGTAAATTTTATATAAAGCTAACAAGCACAAATAAAGACAATAAACACAAATAAGGTCAGGTGACAGCAACATTAAGTGGTTTTTAAACTAATTAAAAGGAAGAAAGGACAAAATGGATCCACTACTTGAATTCCTACACTAGATTGATACTTGCACTTATGTGGTTCAGACTTTATTTCCAGGCCTAGATGTTTCTTAGAGTGAACTCATGTTCACTTAAACTCACTGAGTTTGACAGTTTGAATGCTTTGGTTGGCCTACACCTCTTATTCAAATAAAGCTCAAACATGCATCATTAAACTGTGTTGTCTGTACAGTGCCTCTGTTGGATCACTTTACTATATAATTAGGAAGAATTATAGTCTATGTAGTGAAACACAGTGGTCCCTTTTGCATAACTTCAGAACTTAAGACACAATTTTGGTAAGTTTTCTAATATGTGACTAACCTGAAGAGAAAATGCAGGCATCCTTCAGTATTCGTTCTGTTGTTTCTAACCCTTTAAAGCGCAGTTGACACCTGGCATTAATATGCATTATGGATGATCTGTCTCAAGTGACGGCTCTAAGTACATCAGCTCATTCCTGGCATTAGAATGTGTGACCACATGTGATCAGATCTTCTCAGCTCTATATGCAAATGAACAAGTGCAGAGGTGCACACATACATTCCCGTTTGCAAATACCAAATGCCTTGTTGTTTTTAACAGGCGAGGCTTCTCATGCCTAAATGAAAAACAAGAAGAAATCAAAACAATCAAATTCTGTTGTTGTTGCATGTTGTAACCAGGGGTGTCAGAAGCATTTGTAATTTGGGGGGAAACACTGGCAGGGGTCTTGGGTAAAGCCTATGGTTGTAACATGATGACTTTGGCACTAAGTGAATATGGACTTGAGCTAAGAGAGTTGAGGAGTTGGTCCCTCAGTGCGCCTCAGGGTGCGCAGATATAAATGACTGTGGCCATATGCTGATCAGACCACATCCTAATTTGCTCTAAGTGATTGAATCATAGTATGACCTCAGTGTATCTCGGGTGCATTCACACCTGAGCTTAAAGTAGTCAGGCTTGTCAGACATCAGTAAAGAAAAGGAAAATATTAAATAGCTAAAATGTCTTAAATTTAATGCATCTTATATTTATTGCTAAAACTGTGACATTATTAAATCATAAAACATTCCCTTTACAGCAGCATATTTATCTGTCTTATTTTCTCAGCACAAATGGGCTACTCTTTCGCTTGTTTATCTGAACCATTCACATTGCTAATTCTATTCAGTCGAATGATTGTAAGAAAGATATCAAAAGTAAAAACAGGGTACAAATAATTGGAGGGTTCTTTACTCCATTTAACTAGATCTAATAACTAACAAACCTATAAGATATATTTATTCCAGAACCTCCTGAAATAACATCACTAGCTGTTTAAATCGAATTCCACATTGTGATAGTACATATTTTACATGCCACAGACAAACAAATAAGTTCACAATCATTACAACTATTATGCCACAATACATTCCATTACACACTATCCAGTGTTAATGGTCAGATAGGATTTTAACATGTTCTCACACATGTAGCTTGCATCAAACAGATCATTTTTTGAATGTCCATACATTTTCTGACATGTATAGTGTATAAAATGGATTTAAAGTCTTTCCCCCAGTTCTTCTTTAAAATTGGTTATTCTATTTGGTTTGGTTTTCATTGTTGATAGATTTTAGACAATGTCTAATTCTCATCAGGGATATAATTATCATGTTGTAAACATTGAGAGAGGCCATAATAGGAATAATATCACACTGAAGCAGTATTTCATCTATATTCATTAAACGAAATATGGCTATGCAGGCTAGAGGAATATAGCTCAAAAGCACTGTGATTAGTGCCACCAATATAGTCCAGAAAGCTTTACTCTTTTGTTGCTTCCCTATATCTACATCTGCCTTCTTTTTCATTGCTTTGTGTCCTGGCCTTGGGTTTCTCAGAGCACGTAGCAGAGATACACAGCAAAATGAGATCACGGTCACTCCAATTAAGAAGACAGAGATAAAAAAGAAGTCAGGGAATTCAAGCAGACAAAAGGAAAGACACAAGCCATAAACACATCCTATCAAAATTGAAGATACACTTGCTGCAATTCTGTAACTGATATCTTTATATCTTAAGAATGTTACTGGATAAAGAACTGCCACATACTGCTCAATGCAAATTAACATCTGGAGCAGAGGTCTGCAGGTCCAGGAGAATCCAAAAAGGACATACACTCCAAGTTCAACTGCCAGGTCTTGGATGAATACAACATTCAACAATTGAAGAGATGAATGTACACTGAAGAGCAGCTCCGTTACTGTGATGCTCAAGTGAAAAACCTGACTCGATTTGACTTTAAAGCCACAGCGGAATGAATGCCATAATGCCCAAGAATTGACTGGTGTAGCCAAAAAGAAGAGTAATCCCAGTGCAACATAAATCCAAATAATTCCAATATGATGTTCTTTCAAACAGTCAAAAATTGTAAATGGAACATTAGATGAATTGAGACACATGTTTGACATACATAAAACACTAAAGCAGGAAAAAACAAAACAGAAAAAATAAAGGTGAAAAAATATACAGGTCTTTTTGTATTCATCACCAAACAAAGTAATGACTAATAATATTTTACACAAGTAATTTCAGAAACAACATAAAACATGCTGTATTACCTGTTTCTTGTTATGTGAGGTGCATGCAATGACTCTGTGAGTTTCTGTGTGATAAATAAAAGATTACTAAGTGCATGTAAACTGTAAACCAACTCTAGACCAATGAACGCTTGCTCATGTGTTAAATTTGTGCAGTGCCTGTGTCAGGACTTTGCCTCATTTGATGGAGTATGCTGAAATTCGAAACATACAAAGCATCAGTGATTTATAGAGTGAAATTTGGAATTGATAGGGCAGACCACAGTGAATGAGTTCAAATATATTAAAATATGCTGTTTGCAATAGATGCAGGACATAAGATGACAAAAAATGGCCTGTACCCATGATGCCAAGCAGCTGCATTTGTGTGTTTATTATTGTTGTTGTTTCCTATGATATATGTTTGCCGGATTTAGAAGTTGTGGTAATATGTTTTTGTTGTTGAACCACTTGCCATTACTGATGTTGTCTCTGTTGTGCCACTCACCATCATGACAGTGTATATAATGAAAAGTAACATTTTTTTTTTTTTTTTTTTTGAGGGGTAGGCTGCAAGCTGTTCTGATATTCATGTGTTTGTCTGCACTAACAACCTTTGGTGCCATGTGTCTTGGTCCCTTACACATGCTTGCTGCTATGCATAAAAATATGAACAGTTACATTTGAGTTATAGTAATAGTTTGCCTGTTCAAAGTGTTAATGTACTTGCACAATTATTTTTTGTTTTATTTTTATTTTTAGTTTGCTAGACTGTTGCTATGTTCTAAGAACTTTACGTTTTGAATAATAGGTCATTGATTAGAATTTAGCATTTTGAGTTAACAGACTTCTGACTTTAAGTGAAATTAAGTGAAATAATTAGACTTGTTGCCTAAACTTTTAGGCAGTGTACTATATTTGTCTAATTTGAAAATGCTAGAGGCATGAGGCATGATTAGATTAATTGGAAGTCGATATGTCATGTTTGGTCATACTAACATCTCCAGATCAACAACCCACAGACAAACTCTAAATCAAGATATTGTTTTAATTCTGCCTAAATTCATTTTGAGGCCTAGCCCAGGACACTGACCAAAATCAGACCTTTAGAAACTAAACTGTTGATGTTAAAGATATATTGTTGATCATGAGAGTTACTGCCCATTAGTTGACTTATCTTCTAATTGAATATGGATTTGGAGTATGAATCTTTTATGCAGACCATATATTTTCATGCAGACCATCCACAGCCATCCATAGGTTGTTGACCTGCTCATAAAGGGTTAAAATTATGTATGCAAAAATCCTCTAATATTAAATAATTTACTAATTTACTATTAAATAACTTGTAACTTATAAATACAACAAACTAAAAATTTATATAATATGGGCAGATGTGAAATATGACATAAATTAGACATAAATCTACATAGTTCTGCAAAGAACATAATCATGTTTTTGCTTTGTGGACATGTTCATTTCTACTGTATTCTGATATGTGGAATCGCTAAGAATCAAGTATCAGTTATGAGTAATAGATGCTTTGGGGGAGGTTGGTAGTGTAACGGTTAGGGAGTTCGCCCTGTCAACGGAAAGGTCATCGGTTTGAATCCTGGACCAGTAAAGTTACCACTGAGGTACTCATGAGCAAGGTACTGTCCCTAAGCAGTGCACCCCGGATGTCAGTTGCACACTGCTCCTTCACAGATGGGTCAAATACAGAGGTCACATTTCATTGTGTTGCACTATGCTGTGGTGTGTTTACAAATAATCACTCACATTCATTCTTTTTTTGTTCACCATTGAAAATTACATCAAGCCTTAACTTGTTTTGCTCTGTCTCTAAGTAGAAGAGTACAGCAGCAGTCTGTTTTTCTCTACAATCTATCTCCTCTACTAATAAAGTGCAAAAGTACATTCCACTCTTGCATAGCCTGGAGTGTTGATACAGCTCTTAATTAGGATTCCCCTGAAACCTGACTCATGTCATGTCCTGCCCCAAGGCTGAGTGGGCAGAATAAGAGAGGGTTGAGGAATGAGAGATGAGAGACGAGTGACAAGCTGATAGAATCCACAGTTAGGATGTAGTTACACACAAATCTGTAGTCTAGGGATTCTCTGTCCTGCCAGAATTACTGATTGTACTGATCACAACAAGGACACGACAGAAACCAGTTTGTGTTTATTAGATTTTAATTTAAGATATCACGTCTGAATAGCTGAGATCTATACATTTCCTTTAAGACTTGTATTGATTAATTATGAAGCCCAACAAGCCGAGACAATCAAAGAGTACAGGCCATTGGAGAGGAACCTCCAGTCGCACTTTAAACAAATCAGGAAACAAGTGAGTAAATATAAGAAAGGTGAAAAGAACTTGCTGGGGAGGATAGAACTTCATAGGAGGATTAACTGTGTGTATTGTGTGGCTAATAGATACTACATCTAATGAATCATACCTGTTACTGCTAACTTCTGTCTAACTAAATAATCTTGTATCTTGTAAGTTAATCTTGTAAGTCAATAGATCACTCATTGCAATGTAAAATGATGTAAAACCTTTAACAGACTGTGGTTTCATTGTGATTTTTAAGTTTTTGATTATTTTCCTTCATCATGTTCAAAAGTTTTCAAGACCAAAGACTATTTTTCAGCTGCAAATTACACATTTTGACCTTGTGATCTTAAATGTGCTATCTTAGGAATATATGTTAAAATGTGCATCCGTGGCATATTATTCAAGCAGATTGTCATGACTTACAAAATTTCATATACAAATACAAAGGCTCATCTTTTATATGAAGTGATGACACGAAGATCAGCTGCCTGTGATGAATTTACTATGTACTAATAAAAGGCAAAATATCAGTTTTATTACACTCTTTATAACCAATCATACCAGCATTTGTACAAAAGTGAAAAATCACATTTTTGACCTATACTTTATGAAAACAGAGTAGAATTATTGGCAGCTTGACAACTTGTTCTTCAGAAAACTTGTAGATCTGCAGGTATCGGTTCAAATTTCGAAGTGTTATTTACCATTAAGGTGCAAGGTCAAACATTTGTCCTTTTCCACTATTTGAAAAATGTATGTAAAAAGCATTTTAATTTTCTTTTAATTGACTTATGAGATTTGGGAAGTGTGTACAGAGATGCCAAAGTTGCTGTGTGTCATAATGCTGACAAGCATAAGCCCTGATATATTATAGCCATAAAATCTGGTGATGGGGTGTTTTAAAAGACAGTCACACTGGAGTTTGATGAAGTCCAGAGTGCAGGGTAGCAAACCACATATACATTTTTGATTTGGTTGCACTGTTTAGATCCAGTAATACCACTGGGAGGGCAGCATGGTCACCTGATGCACTCAAGTAAAGTCCAAAATAATGGCCTTTATTATGTACTATGATCATCATTTATAATACTAAATAGTATTAACTAATTAGACATAGAAAATGCAATGATTACAGAGTAATCAGAATAACAGAGTACATACTACAACACTGCAAGTGTGTTTCATGTCCTCCCCAACCCCTGTCCAGCCCCAGTTCACTCTGAGTACGTGACACCAGTCCCAAATAAAATGACAGACCACAAGGTCACATTTGATTACACATGCCTTGAAATGGTCTTAGACTTCTCATTACGTATGTTATGTCCCAGAGCAATGGGAATGGGCTAGAGTGAACTGTAACTGAAACGTCTTGTGAAATTTTCAATCACGGGTTGTGAAATTCAGTATGAATAGTGTGACCTTTTCTGTGAGGAAAGAAGATCTCAGAATTTATTCCTGGAACTTGCTAACATATTCTCCCAATGTCCACCAGATTGTAGGTAGCAGTGTTATGCAAGTTTCCCTTATTTAATGTTGCGTGACATTTTATGTAACATCTTTATGTAATGTTAAAAACATGGTGAAGGAGCATAAATCTTTTGATACTTGTATTTCTAGAATTTTTAGAGTCGTATTAAGACTTTACCAACATTAAGTCTTTCACCAACACTTAAATGCAGTTTTTGGTCCTCTCTCTCTAAATCCGGACTGGTAATAATGGGTAGCCTGGCTGAGCGTGGACCAATACATGTCTTGACAGTTGAAGTGGCTTGATCTAAAATTAGAGTTAACTTACAGGTTCAAACTTGAGTTTCATGTACACAAAAATAAAGATAGAAAAGACATTAGTCAAAGTTACTCATATACTTGGCTCTGGCATTTTATCATCTGAGTCTCTAAATGCATCAGACATGGCAGGGTTTAGGTGCTTAGGTGAAGTGTTCTTTCTTAGCCTTGATCCCAATACATATCCTGACCTGAATATAATTTAGCAACATAAAATGGTCAGTGTTCTTTTTGTTAACTGATCTGGCAGTATCATGTAGTAGCAGAAGCCGAACTTCTGCTAGCATTGCTCATGACCTGTCATTTAAGCTGTTATATTGTCACATCTGCGCCTCCTCCCCGACGCTCGGACTCGCCAGAGTATTAAACCTGAGGTGTGACATGTCGCGTCTGGTTGTCTTGGTGACGGGTGTCTGCCCCTTTAAGAATTTCCCGCCAGTCACTTCTGGGTTGTCCGCGTCATCGGTGATGGGTTCCCCTTCCTGTCGTGTGTCACTTCCTCATTGGTGCTAGTTAGCTTAGCCTCCCTATAAAACCAGTTCGATCCAGTTAGTTGTTGCATGTCGTCATCTATGGTGTGTGTTACGCCTTCCCCACTGCCTTTGCGGACTTTGGACTTTGAGACCGACGAATCTCCCGATCTCTCGTGAGTTACCGCATCTTCCGCCTAGCCTGTTAGCCACGCGGCTAACCGTCTGTCCACCTCACGTTGGCCTCGGCTACAGGACGAACTCTTGCTGGGAAACAGAGGGTGCTTTTTGTTTGTGTTTCATTTAATAAATCTTCAGCAGCTACGCCCACGTTTGTGTCCTTTATTCTGTGCACACCCCGTGAAAATGACAGAACGACATGCCGTAAAAATGGACGCAGCGGGCATTCCTCTACCAGAAGACGAGCTGACCCTGATCCTCCAGCGCCAAACCGAGCAGCAGGCCCAGACCGACCAGCTAATGCGAGCCCTGCAGGAGGTGCTGCCCTTCATTCGGGCCCATGCTATGCCTCCCGCAGCTGCGAGCGCCGCAGCCGCCACACCAGCACCAGCGCCGCCCGCACCTGCCCCACCCGGACCCGTCAAGACCCACACTTCCCTACCAGAATGCTCGCCGGGGACCCCGAAAGATGCCAACAATTCATCATGGCCTGTGAACTATACTTCGCAGAGTTCCCGGCGCTTACGGGGAAGGAGAAGGTGGCAATTCTGTTGCAGAGGCTGACGGGCCGGGCTCAACGGTGGGCCACTGCCTTGTGGTGCGTCCAGGCAGGACCTCCGTCAGGGGACGACCTCCGTGGCGGAGTATATGGTCCAGTTCCGGATCCTGGCTGCCGGCACCGACTGGGGAGAAGGGGTTCTCCGTGCCCTGTACCGATGAGGGCTAAGCTCCGAAATGAGGATGGAACTCACCTGCCGTGACCAGGGACTTGGTTTGAAGAAGCTCAGCGCCTTGGCGAGGCAAGAAGGGAAAGCTCCTTGCCCTTACTGCTAGCCCGTCCGCGACCCCTAGGCTCGTGACTGAACGCTCCTCACCCGCCTTGCCGCCCGCCGAGCCCATGGAGCTAGGTGCGTCTCGTCTCTCTCCGGAGGAGCGGGGTTGTCGCAGGAGTAATGACCTTTGCCTCTACTGCGGAGGAGCCGGCCATTTTGCGGATGCCTGCCCAGCTCGCCGGAACCCAAAGAAGAAGAAGACAGTAGAGGACCCTAGTTTAAGCACTAATCAGTTTGTGGTGTATGGATGTATGACTGTTGACTCTGTTTGTGTTTCTGTGTCTGTCTTATTAGATTCCGGATCGGCTGGTAATTTCATCTCCAGAACCCTGGTGTCTTCTCTCCATGTGCCCGTGGTCGACATTGCCAGCCCCACTCCATTAGTTCCAAACCACTCACACAAGTTACCGCTCCCATGCACCTACTGGTTCCCCCACACCACACTGAAAACATTCAGCTGTTGGTCCTCGAAACCATGCAAACTGACATCATTTAGGTCTGCCTTGGTTACTCACCCATAATCCACACATAGACTGGACCAATGCCCGCATTTTGGCATGGTCCCCTTCCTGTACACCCATTCATGTCTCCACTCCTGTTTCTGTTCACGTGACATCTATTGAAAGCCCCAACGCAGACACACCTTTCCACATCCCCCACAAATACACCAATCTAGCAGGAGTGTTTAGTGTATCTAAGGCTACACGCCTTCCACCTCACCGACTGTGGGATTGCGCTATTGACCTGTTGCCTGGCACTGCACCCCCTCGGTCCCGGGTCTATCCATTATCCGAGGCTGAAACCAAGGCGATGGAGGATTACGTGGCGGAGGCGCTCAGGAACGGGACCATTAGCCAATCCACATCCCTGGCCTCTGCTAGATTCTTTTTTATAGAGAAAAAAGATGGCGGCCTAAGACCCTGCATCGACTACCGGGGTCTCAATGCGGTCACAGTGATGTACCCGCACCCCCTTCCACTCATCCCCTCGGCGATTGAGCAGCTCCGCGGGGCCAGGCTTTTCACTAAGCTTGACCTCCGGAGCGCTTACAATCTAGTCCGTATTCGAGCAGGTGACGAGTGGAAGACATCCTTTAGTACCACCTCTGGCCACTACCACTACAATGTGATGCTCTTCAGACTGGCCAAAGCACCGTCATTCTTCCAGGCCTTCATGAACGACGTGTTCCAGGACCTGCTGAACCGCTACGTCATGGTATATCTGGACAATATACTTGTATATTGTCCAGATTACCCGACGCATATTCAGCATGTCCGGACAGTCCTCTGTCGCCTGCTCCAACATGGGCTGTATGCCAAAGCCAAGAAGTGTGAGTTTCACAGAAGTGAGGTCTCGTTTCTCAGCTATAACATCGGGCCGCAGGGGGTGGGCATGGATGACAAAAAGGTGGCAGCTGTAACTGAGTGGCCGGAGCCCACTATGGTCAAGGAGTTGCAGCAGTTCTTAGGCTTTGCGAATTTCTACCGGCACTTCATCCGGGGTTTCAGTCAGGTGGCAGCCCCCTCACGGCCCTCCTCAAAGGCAAACCCAAATGCCTGCTCATGACTGACCAGGTCCGAGCCGCGTTTCGGTGGCTAAAGCTGTTATTCACCCAAGCCCCCGTGCTTGGGTTGCCGGATCCCTCCAAGCCATTTGTGGTGGAGGTAGACGCCTCTGAGGTGGGCCTTGGGGGGGTGTTGTCGCAGCGATTGGGGTCCCCAGAGAAGCTACACCCGTGTGCCTTTTATTCCAGGAAGCTAACGGAGGCTGAGTGGAATTATGACATAGGTAACTGGGAACTGTTGGCTGTTAAGGGGGCGTTGGAGGAGTGGCGGCACTGGCTAGAGGGGGTGTGGCATCCTTTTGTAGTATTCACAGACCACTGCAATCTGGAGTACATCCGGCAGGCCAAGCGGCTCAACCCGAGACAGGCTCGGTGGTCGTTATTCTTTGCCAGATTCAATTTTACCATCACATACCGCCCTGGCTCCAAAAATGGCAAAGCCGATGCCCTGTCTTGGCGTTTCTCGCTGCCCGATGCTGTCAAGGTCCCGGAGCCCATTCTGTGACCCGACGTCGTGGTGGCGCCGATCACGTGGGATCTGGATGGGGAGATCGCCCGGTTGGCAGGGGATCATTCCCCGCCTGCCGGGTGTCCCCCTGGAAGGGTCTACGTGCCGGAGCCGCTGCGGGCTCGGGTCGTAGAGTGGGCACACACTATATCTGCTAGTTGCTTCCGGGAATTTCAGGGGCCTTGCGGCGCATGCAGCAAAAATACTGGTGGCCCGCGATGCAACAGGACATTCAGAGGGCGGTTGCCTCCTGTTCCGTGTGCGCGGCCACCAAGAGTTCTAATCAGTTGCCTGCCGGTAAATTAATGCTCCTGCCAATACCAAACAGACCGTGGTTGCACATCACTGTGGACTTTGTCACGGACCTGCCGGTATCAAAAGGGTACACCACTATCCTCGTGGTAGTGGATCATTTTTCGAAGGGTGTTCGTTTCCTGCCTCTAGTTTCTCTCCCCTCTGCCCTGCAGGTGGCTGAGGAATTGTTCCAGCACGTGTTCCGGGTGTATGGTTTACCGGAGGACATCCTCTCCGACCAGGGTCCCCAGTTCATCTCCCGGGTTTGGAAGGCCTTTATGGAGAAGCTGGGGATCACCGTGTCACTAACATCCGGCTACCACCCCCAATCCAACGGGCAAGCCGAACGCACCAATCAGGAGATGGGGAGGTTCCTCCGGTCTTACTGCCATGCCTGGCAGCACGACTGGGCTGATTACTTGGCTTGGGCAGAGTATGCCCAGAATTCCATCCGCCACCCCGCTACCGGCCTCACCCCCTTTCAATGTGTGCCCATGTTATGCCCATGGGACACCTCTCCTACCGAGGTTCCTCGGGTGGATGAGTAGTTCCGGACGGCAGAGCAGGTCTGGGATGGTGCACGCAGTAACATCCAGCAGGCAGTTTGCCGGTTTACCCGTCAGGCCGATCGGAGGAGGCGGGAGGCGCCAGTTTACCGGGCTGGCGATCGGGTATGGCTGTCAACCCGGGATTTGCGTCTTGGTCTCCCCTCACGTAAGCTCACACCTCGCTACATAGGTCCCTACCTGATAACCAAAGTCATTTCCCCAGTATCTGTGAAACTCCAGTTGCCGGCACATATCCGTGTTTCCCCTGTCTTTCATGTGTCTCTCCTCAGGCCGACCGTCCAGGGCCCGTTGGATCAGGGAGACGCAGACCAGTCACTACCAGGGGAAATCGACATCGAGGGTGCTCCCGCCTACCGTGTCCGGCAGCTGGTAGGCTCCCAGCGGCGGGGTGGCCAACTGCAGTACCTGGTGGACTGGGAGGGGTACGGCCCGGAGGAACAGAGTTGAATCCCGGCCCGAGACGTCCTTAGTCAGGACCTTATTGAGGAATTCCATCATTCTCAGCCGGACCACCCGGCTCCTCGACCTCGGGGTCGCCCCCCCCGGCAGCTGCGGCCACAGCCGGGAGCGCAACGGCCCGGCCGGCCATGCACTCGCCCTGCGGGCGGGGGTCCTCACCGCTCTTCGGGAGCCGGTCCTGAAGGGGGGGTACTGTCACGTCTGCGCCTCCTCCCCGGACTCGCCAGAGTATTAAACCTGAGGTTTGACGTGTCGCGTCTGGTTGTCTTGGTGACGGGTGTCTGCCCCTTTAAGAATTTCCCGCCAGTAACTTCCGGGTTGTCCGCGTCATCGGTGATGGGTTCCCCTTCCTGTCATGTGTCACTTCCTCATTGGTGCTAGTTAGCTTAGCCTCCCTATAAAACCAGTTCAATCCGGTTAGTTGCTGCGTGTCGTCGTCTATGGTGTGTGTTACGCCTTCCCCTCTGTTTTCCCCAGCCAACTACCACACTGCCTTTGCGGACTTTGGACTTTGAGACCGACGAATCTCCCGATCTCTCGTGAGTTACCGCATCTTCCGCCTAGCCTGTTAGCCACGGGGCTAACCGTCTCTCCATCTCACGTTGGCTTCGGCTACAGGACGAACTCTTGCTGGGAAACAGAGGGTGCTTTTTGTTTGTGTTTCATTTAATAAATCTTCAGCAGCTATGCCCGCGTTTGTGTCCTTTAGTCTGTGCACACCTCGTGAACATGACATATATCAATTCAGACGTGAAATATAGAGCTGGACTCCTCTCCTAATTTTTATTCTAATCACTGCCATTATTGAGATCATAAATTTGTTCACAGGTGTCAATTGATAATTTAGTATAAGATGCAGAAAACGTCAAGGTGGCACAAGATGATCCTGTGAACCTTGCCATTCTATGACAACATATAATAAATACATTTAAAAAACTGTAGCAAACTGTTTTAAACAAACCATCAATCACATTTTTCTCTTATCCATTTTTGAACATGTAATTTGTACAAGTTACATAGACACACACTCACTCATACACACCCAGACACTTTCAAGATGAAGTTTCATAACAGTTCTGCAAGCGTTTGTATTTTCATGACTATCACTGTCATCATTCACCACTTGTTTACACTGTGTGACAGTCCTGTGAAGAATGCCTCTCCTCATCTAATAAATAATTTTATGGAACATGTGATATAGCACTTAGGTGGTAGGGTGAGTTTAAGGTGGCACTTTTGGATAAGTTGAGGCTGAAGGTTAATTTACATTGAGCAGATGTCTTTCATTTACTCTATCATCTTACAAGAGCATGGTGACAAGTGGTAAAAGATAGCCCTCTGACATGTGTTAAACTTGACCTGGTGGTCAAACTACTACATCAGAGAACAGTGTGTGACTTATGTTAAGCATGTGTGTTAGGAAAATATACTCCTTCAGTATGATCCAGACACATAAAATATAATACAATCATTTAATCTGAAACTTTCTAATCAGAAACTTGCTGAGCTCAGATATCCCTTGTTCATGTTTGTTACTTCAATCACTGTATTTTTCTATTAATCTGTGTTTATCTTTAATAAACACATGCATATTTCAATAGAAGAGACCATGGAAATAGAAGTCCATGAGTGAAATGGGATATTGCATGCTTCAGAGCATAACCAAGATAAAATGGTGTCAGTCACATTGACAAGGGTGTTAATCTGCCACTATATGGGCAAACAAAATCCAATACAGAGAACAACAGCAGAGTAGAATTGAGATATAATGAGTTGTTTAATTTTAAAGGACTTGTAGTCACAAAGCACTGTACAACAAAGATTTAAAAAGATAAAAACAGACAAAGCAAACTAAACAAACTAACAAATAGCCTGATTAAACAAAATATAAAGATAAAGAATCCACTAACATTTTATTAAGGAGATAAACATTGTAAAACTGTGATGTTTTCTTGGTTTGTAGAGCATGGTTTCCTAGTTTTTTGAATATTCCCCCTTCTGTTTTGTTCACTAGCTACAAGCAGTGTTTTCCCATTGTAATTTTGTAGTCACATTTCATTTTCAGATTACTAGTTGTATACTATAGAGCTGTGAAGCACTGCTTAACATTGTAAGCTGACTCTGTACTCAAGTACCTAAGTTGACAAATAAGCTTATTATGAACATATACAACAAAAAAGTAGGCATTCAAGAACATAGCCCTCTGGCATTCCATAGTGAGTATATCAAATTTCTTAGTAGGTTCCTCTCGATTAACAGAATCTTTCATCATAAACACTGTATGTTGTCATAGTTAAGGGGAGTTCCGCAAAATACATTGCACAATGGAAATGAAGTTCAGTCTTGTTTGCATTTCTTATTGTTTCTTATTTGACTTTAGTCATTTTTATTTAAGTTTGTTACAAAAATATGTGATTTGAAGTAATATTTTAGGGTTCACCCTAGAATTTAAATTGGAAAATAGGTCAAAATACATATAAAACTTCTAATATGTCTACTGTTCTATTGTCTTCTCTACAGCTTTGCACCTCTTTTTGGTCCACATTTCAGATTTCAAGCAAGACCTCAGTTCAACACTGATCTACTCACTTGTCTTCAGATGTTTAGACCAGCACATGCAGGTCTTTTAGGACTTGCACAGCTTGAGGCCCAGCTGATTTTAAATAATCTAGGGAACATTGCTTTTGGAGACCCCAGCAGATTCTGGAATCCGGTTCTTCTCAGCCTTTTGCACACAGTTTTGTCACAAAATACAGCACCTGTATCTCTTTTCTCGCCACTAAGGGTTGCCTCATGCCCATTGCCCCAGGCCTCACTGTCTTCCAGTAACTCTAGGATCTTACCATCAGTATCTTCAAATCAAGCAGAGTCATCCACTGCCAATTATGAGAGTACAATGATGAACACCAATTTACTGAATGAGTTTCCTCAGAAACACATACAAGATTCTCATTCAGTTAATACAAGTAAGACTTTGGCAAAATTACTAGAAGAAACACTTGCATCTACATTCAACTACCAAAACCAAAAGGTAAGTCAAACAACAAAAACTGTAAGAGCTCAAAGTAAATCAACACCTATAAGAATAAATAAATCTAATAAGTAATTGCAGTTATTGGTTACTAGTAATACTGACTAGGACTATTATAATTGGTCATAACCAGCTAACCATAGATTTACGTTTTTTACAGGACATTCCTCTGCAAACATTTCCAAGAACTAGATCTTTAAATGCACAATCGACCTACACATCAGGGGGAGTATTCAAAAACAGCCACTCAAAAAATAATTCTGAAAGGTGGGAGCTACCTAGATGTCAAGCGCAGTCAAAGACTAATAATAATTTTTTGGTCTGCCAACACAGTGATCAGGGCGAGTGGCATGATCAAGATCCTCCTTCACAGTCGATATCTCCTTCACCATCCTGGTCTCCCAGCCCTCCACCACTTAGCCATTATAGTGTTCAAAGATCTTTCAGCTCTGACAGATACAGCCCTACTGATCTTGCATATGAATACTCTGAAAAAAGAACATTCTCAGGTGAGCAATCAACAAAGATGTTACTAAATGCAAAGCTTTTTTATATCATATAATTCTTACATTGAAGAGAGGGTTGTACCCACTAGAAGTTAACTGACCACAGATCAACTAAAATATCCTTGGCTTTTGCACCTATACTAACTAATATAATCAGGGCTGAAATAATGATAAAAAGTCTTACTTTTTAAGTGGTATTTCATATAGACCATATGTCAAGATCAATGTTCACTTTGTCCTAAAGGGTTCTGTATGAAATTTCAGTTAAAGTGGAATGCTCAATTTGAACTTTACTTGAATATCTCTTCTAAATTCAAACAAGGTGCAAAAGCAAAAGGTTGAATTGAAAAAGTCTATTGTCTGAAATGCCTTTGGCAATTACGATCTTAAAAAAATAGGATAATAAAATTGTATTTTATTAAAAATCCAAAGCATCAAGAAGCAGTTTATTTAATCCTCAGACATAAGCCAAAAAGTCAACTATCAGGAAAGGAAACACTCAAGTTCTTCAGTTGGAGAATCATCACACACTAGATACTCGTTTTTCAAACTACCTAAGAGAGAAGACTATTATTCACTGTCAACTCACAATTTCTGTACAGACTCTGTATCTAATGCACATAGAGTCCAGCAGGCATCAACACAAAATGTGAGTTAATTGCTCTATATTAAACATAGTCTTTATATCTGCTGTCATTTCATTGCATTTTTTGAGAAATGTTCTTTTTTATGCCTCATTAAGGTGCTACAAAGAAAACACAATACAAACAAAAAGGAAGCATGGAATCCCACCCTGTCTCAGTCCACAGTCAGATGCTTAAATGCAGTCTGTCATTTATATGCCTCAGGAATCCCTGCTCATGCAAAGTACCAGGAAGTTTGTCGATGTTTGGCACCCTTGGGCGTGATTAAAGAGCTTGTGTTTTATCCTGATCGTGAAAATCAAGTGTTGGTGTGAAATGTTTTTGTCTTTCGTTAATGTTTTTGTGGTTATGTGGGTATGTGATCACTAACTATTGCTTGTATAACAATATTTTTATTAGTTAAAGTACTTTGAAGTCTAGCCATCTGTAAACAAATAAACAAAGCAATAAATAAATAAATAAATCTAATAAGTGATGCTTGTCCTAAAAGAGATAATAATCACTTTGGTTAATTAAGTTTATATTTATTTTATTATTCAAACTTGTATTCCTAAAAATATTGTACTTCTTATATTGTGGAATGTGTTGAGGTAATTATGGCTCAAGACTAAATTACCTTTTCTTCTGATATTTCTTTCTTAGGCTTCTATACATTTGTTGGAAGAAGTCAATGCAGGAAGAATCTCTAAATACCAAAACATAACCATCTGCAAAACAAGCATAAATGTTACAAGTCAGGTGTGGTCATTGATGGTGCTTAAGAACATCCACATATCTTTCTTATATTTTGTCACACTCACACCTATATTTCTCTAGGAACCAGCAACAAATAATTATTGTCCCAAACAGAAAGTCAGCCAACAGCAACCAGTCACCTTCAATGGAAGGTAGAAATTATGTGATTATGTGAATTATAGTAAAGAAGTGATTGCAAGTTTTAAGTCAATATTTCAATATGTCAGGTGTTGAAATAATTACATTTATTGCTCCATGCATGTGTCTTAGCTATAAAGGGAGAGTAAAGAATGAAACCGTGCATCCCTGGATCCATGGATCTATGGAGGTGTGCACATTCATTTTTACCTTTCCTGTTTCCCATGTATTTCCCTGCATTATATGAAAACCTTAATACTCACCACTGATGACTTTCTAGGGCATTCTAGTCCTTATTTCTGGCTTTCCAGAAAAAATAGAATCTGAAGATGACTTTATCAAGCTTGCTGCTCCTCATGGTGTTCCCTCTCGAGTTGTGATAGCAGCTGCACAAAGAAAGGTTTGCTATAGTGTTTTCATCATATGCTGGTAATAAAAAATGTTTGGGATGCTTAACAATATTGTGTTGCTCTGTAGTTGAATAATACCATTACAAGAATCACTGGACCATTGTTAAAGATAAAAAATACACAGAAAGATTTAAAGATGCCTTAAATAATTAACATTGAAGATAAGTAATTACAGCATTTTCCCTTTTTTTAAATCAGTCAACTGTGTCTCTTTCAGATTCTGCTTGAACTTCCTGATAAAGAATCTGCCAAGAAGATGGTAGTGGCTTATAATGCAATCCCAATCGGTTTGAAACAAGTGGATATGAAACTCCTGCCAGACACTGTAGATATTAACAATCCAGTAAGACAATGAAATCCGGAATCTTATTTTAGATTTTGTTTTCAAACTGAGGGTCCAAAATGAATGATGGTAATACAGTTTGTTTGTCTTGCAGATGTCACTCTTTCAAATCATTATGGGGCCAGACCATCCAGGTGTAGGTTTTCTGTCACGTTTTGACATTAGTACAGTCAATGACTACAGTTTCTCTAAATAAATATATTTTAGATTTTACATAAAATATGTAAATATATATGACAAGTATAATTCTATAATAGCCATCAGTAGTCACCTTTTATAGTCATCAATAATCATCTTTAACTTCTTTCATCTTTTAGGGGACAGCTACAGACCTACATCAGTTGTTGACAGTAGGTAATGTTCCAGAGACCATTGGAGAGATTTCACAGGTGCAACAAATAATCCACAGTTTAGGAGCAGTGAATCGTACACTCATTCTCAACAATAACATGGTAATCAATTTATCGGCAAAAATGGTACATACAGCAAGGGTGGGCAGTTCTGGTCCTGGAGAGCTCCCCTTCTACCTGGTGAGTCACTTCTGATGAAAATCTACCTGAGACCAGGTGTGAATGTTCCGAAGTTCAGTATGATAAAAATCTGCTGGATTCTGGCCCTCTAGGACGAGAGCTGCTCACCTCTGGCATGCAGGTTAACTTTTCCTGTCCTGTTAATAACAATCTGTGACTCTGTCATGGAGTATACAGTATGACTATTTTCCATCTGTGTCTGTATTTATTTTCAAATGTATTTGTGTAATTCAGGCTGAGAATTTTTATTGCAGGGATCATTAATGTATTTAAATTATGTGAATTGCAATACAGGTTCTTTTTGAAATGATGACACCTAAAGAGGCCAAGTTTACTTATGACAGGTTGAAGAAGTCACCCTATATTCTTCATAATATAACTTTGACATTTTTCTGGGGTACAAATCTTCCAGTAACAACAAAGGTAACTTTACACATGCAATGTTTACAGCACATACAATGTTTACAGCACAATAATTTAAACCTCCTGTTTATGAAATTACTGATTATTCATTTCGTTCCCTAGAAAAATGTTGAAGAACTCACCTTTGATGTAGATATCTGTGACTTTGTTAGAACTGATGACATTGGTGATGCCACAGAATTTCGGCAAAAACCAATCACTTTGCCTACTAAACTGTGCAAATCAATGCAGGCAACCAAAAAACTTGAACTCTCAAGGACTCAGCCCAGTAATACCAGCAGTTTTGAAAGTATGGAGGCTGCAAAACTGATTCCTTTCTCTGAAGGAAAGGGGAATCAGTCTAATCAGTGCCAAAAACAGAGAAATGATGGTCAAAAAAACAAACAGTGGAGAATACACAGAAAAAAACGACAAGATGGCATCCTTGACAACAATGTGAGTATCTATTGGTGATTATCAAATGTCTTTATCCAATGCAACATACATTTCAATAATAATAATAGTGATAATAGTGACAAACTTTCTGGACCAACTTGATTTTAAATTCCTTGCTCTGGTTTATGTAGAGGTAGTGTTGAAGGTGGAATGCAGACAGAATTGAACCCACACCTCTTAGTACATAACCATGTATTGTACCACAACACTACACTAACCATCTTTTTAATAATAGTTAATATTGTTTATATTTGGATATAATTATGTGCTTATCTACATGGTTCATGTGGACATTTTCCTTAATTTGCTGAAAACGAGCATTGAATAAGCATCAGATGTTTTCTTTTTTGGTGCAGTCACCTTCTATTAAGAGCATCAATCCACAGACAGAGATAAACCTCAAGATAGCTGACCCACTTTTTACCAAAGGCAAGTGGATATATTTTTATCAGGTAAAATGAAGGGTTGGTATCAAAAGTCACATAACCTGTGCTCCATACTTCCTGCGATCGTATACACTAATTAGTGCAGTGCAAAGCACAACAATTTACACTTCTCTACATCAAGGAACGTCACTAGGATTGAAAGATGGGGGGGTGGGCACAGCCCCTAGGGGTGTGGTTAAAATTTTTTCATCACACCTACATAGGCTTCATTAAGTAATTCATTCATTGAAGAACATTTATCAGGACCTGTTATCTGGCTCACTTTCTCTCCCATGCTGTCTCCTCTGGAAGACCCCCTGCTTTTCGTCTTCTAAGTCTTCTGTCTAAATTAGCTGTCTAAATTAATGTTAAAATAGCCAACTACAATATCGTTTTTTCCACTAAAGTAAATGTACAGTAGGTAACATTTAGCAATTAGCAATTACTGATATCAACTTACAATTTCAATATGTGTATCATTCACTGCGAATTAATTTCTCTTCTTCTTAACAACCCTGCCGACCTCAGGAACATTACCTTTGCTCAACAGAGAAGTAATGACATGCAGCTTCTGCTTGGGTCCATATGTCCGCCTATGTTTCTAGTACCCGGGCTGAGAAACAGAAAGATTTTTTGGAACTTTTTCTTTATTTCTTTTCATATTTCTACAGAACCAAACATTCATCGACATAGAACCACTTAAATTAAGATACAAGGAAAAGACATAGAAGGAAAAAGAAACAAAACAAAACAAACAAAAAAACCAAACAAACAAACAAAAAAAACACATCAGCACCAAATAAATATACCAAAAAAGGAGTTTGTACATTTTCAATCTCAAAAGGGCAAAACATTTTTAATATTTTATTATGGTAATGGTTTTGTTACACTAACCCATGTTCCTTCACATAAATATCGAGCTACACAATTCCACCTCTGTTCAAAAGTATCCATTGTATAAACATTTTTCAGTCTCTGTACCCACTGAGTTATAGACGGTGATTTCGTTTCCTTCCAGTTTACAGTTACCATTTTCTTGGTGATCAGTAAGAGTATCCTTAAGATGTATCTTTGGTCTACATTATATGCCTCTCTGGGTATTGCACCCAAGATGAATATCAGTGGATCCAGCGGGATATTAATTTGTAGGATTTTTTTTGTTTCTACTTTAATTCTCATCCAGAATCCTTGGATTATTGGGCAATCCCAAAAGATATGAGTATGATCTCCTATTTTCCCACATTTCCTCTAGCATAATTCCACATTTGGTTCTTTAACATAAGACGAAATTATAAGAGGAGTATTAAAATACCTGACTTTTAATTTCCAGTCAAATTCTCTCCATAGTTGACTATTAATTCCATTATGGCAATTTGTACACAACTCTTCCCACAAGTCATCTGTAATTACAACATTTAATTCAAGTTCCCATTTTTCTTTAATATTTCCTGTGTTTTCCATGGTTTCATTTATAAGTCTTTTATACAAATGAGATATATGTTTTTTAGTTGGAAAATGTTTCTCCACAATACTAATAAAGTAATCTTCTATCCTATTTGGGTTTTTACTAACCATTTCTTTTTCTTTATGATTTGTGATATAATGCTTTATTTGAAAATATCTATACAAGTCTGTAGATGGGAGCTGAAATTGTTCCTGAAGTTGGCTAAATGATTTGAGCTCTGTCCCATTAAATAGTAAATTAATTGTATTAAGACCTCTGCTGGCCCATCTTTTAAACCCGCTGTCCCACATAGTAGGAGGAAATTCTATGTTGCTCGCTATTGGCATAGCCCTTGAGACTGACAATGGGCCCCCCAGCTTTTTCCTAACTGTTGTCCAAACCTTTATGGTATGGTTTGTCCAGACATTTTCAATTGCAATTTATAAGCAGATTTCTCATTAATAAAAGGCAGTGTTAATAGAGGTATGCCCTTAGCTGTACTTTGTTCTATCTGGACCCACCCAGATTCCTGATCATTTCTAAGCCATGTCACCACTGCATTTAACTGTGTGGCCCAATAATAATATTTAAGATTTGGTAGGCCCAGGCCCCCCTTTTCTTTTGGAAGCAGCAGAGCTTTAAATCTTATCCTTGGTCTTTTTTTGCCAAATGAATCTAGAAATTACTGTATTTAACATCTTGAAGGTGGAAACAGGTACTCTTAAAGGTAAAGATTGAAATAAAAACAAAAGTCGAGGCAAGATGTTCATCCTAACTGTCTCAACCCTTCCCAGCAAGGAGAGATAGAATCTCCCATCATGTTATATCATTTTTTATTTGTCCAATTATCTTCTTGTAGTTAGCATCAAATAATTGTTTGAAGTGAAAAGAGATATCATTTAATTGTGTTGGCCAAGTCCCTGATATCATCATTTCCTCTGATTTGTTTTCGTTAATTTTATACCCTGAGATTGAACCATATTTGTATAAGCACTGCATAAGTGCAGGAATGGAAATTAATGGGTTTTCTATGAAAAGCAAAATGTCTTGTGCATGGTTGCTTCTTCATCCGTTATTCCTTGTATTAGTGCATCTTGTCGTATTGCTTCCGCTAGGGGCTTAATACTAAGCGCAAAGAGAATAGATGACAGTGAATCCCCCTACAGAAAGATCATTTTAATCAGATAATAATAGCTTGTAGACCTATTATTATTTATTTTGACTCATATTCTTGCTGGTTTGTGTTAAGTACATGCCTGCACTAGTTTCTTATATGAAATGTTTTTACCTAAAATATAGAGGCGCTTAGGAACTTTTTAGGGTGACTGAAGCCACCCATAAAATAGATCTAACAATGTTCATGTCCACATCTTTCCTGCTTAATTTACTGTATTATACAGTAACAGAATTTATACAGGTGACCTCTGTATTTATATGGAATAGTAGTGTGACAATAATTCTATTTATTTTACATTAATTTGACTTTCAGTGTGAAGGTGGTTTATTCCTTTGTTTGTGTTTATTTTCATATGTTTTAATGAGTTTTTGTGATAGACTAAACTAATACAGAAACTCTGTACAGTATGGTTGTTATATTTCTCAGAGTATGTATATTATTTAAGCAATGCCAGTATATTGTGGAAAATAATCACTTAAAGAAAGCCCTCTGCATAACAGAAATCATATTTGAGTTTGGTTTAGCCCTTGCTGGAAATAAGTCTAAAGCAAGTCAGTTGCTTTTAGATTCTCCAGTTAAAGCTGATTTATCATGTGACCCATTTTGTTTGTTTGTCTATCATTCGTTCAAGGATTAAAGGACAAGAAAAGTCTTTTACAAAAAGCACAGTCATTTATAAGGAAGAGAAATTCCTCAACACCAACCTTCCATGATGGCTACTGTCTTCTTCCTTTCAACCCAAAGTGTCCAATAGGTGGGGAATAGGAATATATATTTGAAATTCAAATCACAATAAATACAACAGCTGCAATGTACCACTTTTTGAAGTAGTACCTTCTTGATTTTGTATGCTCTCAATGTAGCAGTACACTGACCTGTCTTGGTTGCTACAATTTGAAAGCAGTAGTTATGTGAGCATGCCTTGTTATAATTGTTAAGTGTGCGCATATTAAGCATTTTAAAATGTTTTACAGCAGGTCGTAAGTCTCCCAGTTATTTTGGCATGGGGGATGTCAGGCAGTGGTGCCTCCAGAACAAATTTCTAGGGGTGGCCAGTGGGAGCCACAGCAAATCTTAGTCGTGGCATACGAAACAAAAAATGTCATAAAAATTTCATCCATAATCAAATTTAATACTGATGGAATGGAAGCTATGAGGGCAAAAGAGCAGCGCCGCTGTATCTTGCTACAAAAATCGTTTTCACATCGTAAAAATTTACTTAGGGGCGGCAACTGTGGTGGCAAAGGATGATTTTTGGGTGGCCGTTGCCACCACTGGCCACCACATGGTGGCACCCCTGATGTCAGGTGAATTGAAAACTTTAATTTGAAATCAATAACAAATACGAATGCACTGGAATACACAAAGGACATTACTATCATAAGCTAAGGATATTTGGTATATGTAGAAAGAAAGTAAACAAAGAATGTAATGTAAATTGCTGAGGCAAAATAAAAACAGCCATTGATACGTTATATTTGTTTTTTACTTATGTATGAAATCACTTCTTTATGTTTTGAGAACAAATAAAACACAGACAACCAACTGATGTTTTCATACTCCCATGTCACTTCAATTGACAAACAACTTTATGCAAACAGGCACTGAATTCATTGAACAAAAGCCTAGCTTCTTCTGCAAAGTGTGTCGGAAGTTCACTGTAGGTGATGAAGGAATGATAAAACTCCACTGCTGCAGCCTCAGACATTTTAAGAATTTAGAGGTAAATGTAAACTTCTTTCTTCTGTTATAATAATTAAAATAATTTATCATAATTTGCTATTTAAATATTAAACATCTGCTGTATACTTGTAGATGGACTTAAATGTACACTCTGATTTAGAACATAACAGAAAGTAGACCTTTGGATTAGGGTTGTGGATTTTTCACAGGATTTTCTAAATCTGACTTGTTTTTTTGTGTTTCACCGACAGAGATGCCTGCAAAGTTGGCAACAGAAAAGGTACTCTTCAGGGCAGAGCCAGTTTGGGAGATGAAAATGGAGGTCATTTGTGTTTCTTCTCATCTACATGCTAAATTTATATTCTTTTACACTTGGAGAGAAATTTCCCATTTGTATTAGATAGGCTGTTTGTCTGTAAAGGAATTTTTATGGATATGTGAAGTTACATGGATATTGTGTGCTAATTATTTGGGGAGTTAAACTGTATGTAACAAATGCAACATTTGTTAGTGATTAATGATGTAGTGGAACTTCTTCAGCGTCTAGTATGAAGTAAAACCTGAAACAAATGAGTTTCTGCTTCTCTGCTGACATACTGGATTATATGCAAAACACAAGTTTCAAGTACGAAAGTAGCATTTGATCATTTTTTAAATGTTCTCAGTTGTAAATATTTTGATTGTAAAAGCACATTTTAGCATCTCTTATTACCATTTTCTTCATGAATTTAGAAATAACACTTTAAATATTAATGTTGTTAAATATGATTGCATTTATTTTATGTAAGCACATAGTATACAGATAGATCATATAACTATTAAATATGAAAACAATTATGAAAGGTGTAATATGAAAACAAATATTATTGTGCATTGCGATGTGACTTAAACATGGGAACTGACACTTGTATGGTAATTCCAAATGACATCCTCAATTTGATATTGAAATAGGCTTAGATTTTAATACCCATAGATGTGATAAAACCCCTCACAGATCTTTCACAAGAAATAAATCAAACGTTTTGCCCACCTCAACCACATTTGGAGCAAAATTCAACTTTAACAAGTAGGTATACTTTAAGATGTCATTTGGTGAAATAGTAAAATGTAGCTAATTAAAAATACTTGTTCTTGACCACAAAGTAAATGCTGAATGAAAAATTTATTCATCCTTGTTTAATAATGATAATCAAAAGTGATATAAGTATAGCTAGATAGATATTCTCTGATTGTTATATGGCAGCTAACTGTTATAAAAAGACAAGAATCAAATGGGATCTTTATGAAAATTTAAGTACCTGGATGACAGTAATATCATCTCAATTTGTACCCGTCACTTCATGGCAATGGTGTGTTACAGACAAAGGAATGCTGCAGGAAACAGGAAATTTTTGTAGTTGTATGTTTTCTATATTTTTGGTTTGTTGCTTAGTCATAGTAACTTTCTGAATTTATAGACGCAGAGGGCATGAATAACCACTTAAGAAACCACTTAAATGGGGTGCTTTGTATCATTATTAATATCATTATCAAATGATACATACATTAAAAGTTGAGACACTCATATAAATCTCTTTTTAAAGTTACTTAGGCAGAAAACTAAAATATTTGCAATAAATGAAACCCAATTGTGGTAACATTGTTCTTCTACTTGTGCACTGCATTGTGTGTGACTTTATTATGCTCTTATCACGACAATTACTGTTCATTGTTGTGTTTCTTCATGTTGATCACATTGTTAAAGGGATTATTTGAATTCTGTCATTTAACATTATCCCTGAGGTAAAAAGAGCGGCTGTGAGAAGATGAACACCAGTGAACTCACCACCCTACTGTCCAGCACTTCATCAGCCACTGTTACATACAACTCTTCTTGGCCACTTCAACTGTTTATGGCAAGCATGACTGCCAATTTCTTCATGGGGTTACCCATTAATTTCTATGTCTTCTGGCTTATCTGTACAGGAAAAGGTGGCGGCTTGTCATCAGATTTCTTCATCCTTAATTTAAGCATCGGTGAAATACTTTTCTGCCTAGCTAGTTTAATAGGACAAATTGTTAATTCTTATGAAGTTTTCAGTTTTGTGCGCTTTGCATCAGCGCTAACCATTTTAGGCCGTCCTTTGTTTCTTTCTTTGATATGTGTAGAACGTTTTCTGGCAGTGGTTCATCCTGTTACTTTCTTGAAGTACAAACCCCTGAGATATAAACTAGCCTGTTCTGCTGTAGTTTGGGTTACAGTTCTTGGTTTTGGTGTGTTCTGCATGGTGGTTTTAAACAACCTATATTTGTGCCTTTGTGTTATTTTGCCAGAATATTCAATATTCCTCTTCATTAAATTGTTCTGCTGCTTAGCTGTCATCAGGGCTCTGAAATATCCGGGACCAGGGGACAGGGCTGGGCAGAGGAAGGAGGTCAACCTCATGAAGAGAAGAGCAATGAACATTATTCTGATAATCACAGTCACCACAGTTGTGTATTACATTCCAATATTTTTTGCAGGGTTTCTTTATTATAATTTGTCGGACTACGATTTTACAGCACTCTGGAATATTGGTGTTGCTCTTTCTATAGTAGTTGCTTATGTGAATCCTCTTCTGTACATACACAAGTTTGGGAACTTTTCCCTGTTTTCCAAAGTGGTATGCAATCGGATTAATAAGTAATAAAGATTTAGTGTTAGTATATTATTAATTAAAGGATTTGACTGTTGTAGAGAGATGTTTTTACATTTTTGTGTCCTCCAGAGGGGATCATAGTCACAAAATAAAAATATTTTTCATTGTGTTGCCCAATCTTATGTTTGTGAAGGTTTACTGCTCTTTATAATACACATCAAAATCTTGGTCCTATTTTCAGCCATCATATTAATGCCACAGACCAGAGAAAGAATAACATTTATCGTGTTACAGTCACACTTGACAAGGGTGAGATATAAAGGTATTGAAGTTCATGTGGTAGTAGAATGAGAAATAAGTACAAGTTTACGTGACTTTGTAAAAAGTGTATGTCCGTGTCACAAAAATGTTAGATCTATACTAAGGCTCATTGGTTTGTGCAATGGCAGATTTAGCAATTTGAGGACCCTAGGCAAATACAGGCATGGGGCCTTTAACATTCGTTCTTTAAAACCACATGCACACACAAATGCTGACACAGTCTTGAAATCAGTCCATGTCTAAAGAATAACTGACCTGCGCCTCTAGAATTTTTTAACTTTTTTTTTAGCTTTATTTACTATAAAAGTGCTAAAACTGTAGACATAAATACTAGAAATAGTAAGCCCAGTCTGTTGTACTGGCATGCAGAGTTGTTATTACGCAAAAAACATTCTAAGACTTAGTACTGTGAAGAAAAATAAGATTAGTGCCAGGCGGAAACACTTCTTTATCCATTAGGTATTCATCTGGATACAGAATACAATTATTTGATCAGAAATAAGTCATATAATATGTTTTTTCCTATTGATCACTCTTTAACATTATAAAATGATGGGAAAATCTGAACAATTGAAAAAAAAGAAATACTAAAGTTTTGGGTAATTTTGAGCCGATTTGGAGTCATTTTGGCCTATAAAATGAGCTGCCTTTCTGGAAGAGAACTACATAGACTGTTATAGAAATGTCTGAACTGCGACCACTGAGCATTTGGACTTTTTGGACATTTGCAAAACACTCTTTTCTGCTGTACTTTACTTTTCCCTTATTACAGGGAGAGTCTCCCTGGAGCAAATCAAGACTTTTCACTGGGTCCCAAAAGACAGTTTTGGGCTTCCTTGGGATTTGAATCTCACGAGATTTCTCAATGGACACCAACACAGGGTCTCATTCACTCTGGCTACAGATCCACCACAGATGGAGACTAAGTGATTGCATCATTGTGAACACAAAGCACCATAAAGAAATGTGACATCTGCATTGTAGGAGCATTGAGCAGCCCAAAGGAAGCAGTGTTTGAGTATTGGTACATTGATCAAAGGTACCTTAGCGATACCTGTCCAGGATTAGAATCCCTGACCGTCCATTCACTGGAGCAGATCAGTAATTTGTTAGACCACTACTGCACACAGCAAAGGTGGCCTGGTCTTATGAAACACATTTTCTTTTAGATGTGCAGTGAGATACAATTTGTAATGGTTATGGAGTTGTCCCAGTGATTGGAGGGTCGTTGGTTTAAAACCTGGACCCAAAGATATTTGTACCGGGTACCACCCAAGTCATCTGCCCGCTACTTCTACAGGGATGGGTAAGGAATAAGTCACATTTCATTTGTAGATTACTACTCACTGCACTAAGTGACAGTATCAAGGACAGCCTGTTCCATCCAGATAATAATTCAACTCAATTGAGCATCTATGGAATAGATGAAAAACAAGGTGAAAAGTAAAGGAAGCAACTCCAATCTATGGAGGATCTAACTTGGAAATTTATAGGACCTAAGTGTCCTACTATTAATATCTTGGTTTCAGATTCCACAAAGACTTTTTATAGGTCTTAACGAGTCCATACCTTAATAGGTCAGAACTGTCTTGGATATGCAAGTCGGATGTTTTGTTGTGTGTGATTGGTGTATATGTTAACCTGCATGAGTATTTAGAAAAAAATACCTGATTTGCCCATGCAAATTCTCTGCAATACAAAAAGGAGGTTAATAGAAATTATTTTATTAAAAGCAAGACAGGGAAAATGTAGTCAAACATTGAAACAAATGTAGATGAATGAAGACAAAGGGGAAGACAAGGTAATGGAAAAAGGAAAACACTGCACATGACACCAGATATGCATCTGTAACTCTACATCTGTATTGTGCGGCAGGAAAAGGACCATGTAGGGTGACCGGGGGTGCAAGCACAAGCTATAAGTTTTTACTAACTGAATGATGAGGAACACATCTCTGCCCACAATGCTGAGAAGTTTAATAGACCCTGGTGAGTTTTATTCTTAAGTAATTTTGCAGTTTAGCTGGATCATTATATCACTGGTTATATTTCCAGCTGAAGAGGTGAAAGGCAGTATGTGCACTGGACAAAACTGTTTTTCAGCATAACTTTCACATGGATGTTGAAGTGTTTAGGGAGAAACAATTCTTTTGATTTGCAGAAATTGCTACACAATTTTAATAAGCAGGGAAAATGACTTTGGAGCATTTGATGTTAAGAAGAAATGAAAGCTACTTTAAAAGAAGTAGTAACATTTAAGTGCTATTTTCACACGCTAACTAAGGTGTATATTTTTTTCCAAATATCCTGAATTGCAGTTACATATGACATTTTGGGGAAAGCATCAACAGAAGTGAATAAACTCAATGTTAATCAGTACGTCTATGATTGTACTTTTAAGGTTTAATTTATAGAGGTTTTTTGCAAAACAGGTATTATTATTATTATTATTATTATTATTATTATTATTATCATTAGTGTTGTTGTTGTTGTTGTATCTGTTAATCATATATTTATATCTTCCTTGTAAGGACAATGAAGAAATGAACACAACAGATGAACTTATCTCCAACCCTGTGATGAACACTTCTTCCCCCATTTTCACAAATAACAATCTCTGGATTAGCTATATCTATTTTACTAGCATAGCGGCCAATAGCATTTTAGGCTTCCCTACAAATTTATATGTGCTATGGCTCATCGTTAGAAGACAAGGCTCTGGCTTTATGTCTGATTTTTTTCACTTTAATCTTGCTGTTTGTGAAACTCTGTTTTGCTTAGGCAGTGCATTTGGAGTTCCGGCTGTTTTCTTCCAGTTTTTTACAAGTTTTTTGTCTTTTATATCAACACTACCCATTTTTGGGCGTTGTCTCTTTCTTTGTTTAATTTGTGTGGAGCGCTATATTGCAGTGGTCCATCCTGTCACCTACTTAAAGTTCAAACTACTGAAATACAGACTGGCATGTGGTTCTGTTGCTTGGGTAACAGTTCTTCTCTTTGGTGGGTTCTGTGTGTTGACTTTACCTTTTAACATTTACTTATTCATCTGTGTTGTCTTGCCAATGTATTTGCTATTCCTCATTATTAAACTGTTCTGTTGTTTAGCTGTTCTTAGAGCCCTTAAACATCCAGGACCAGAGGAGAGGAGTAGGCAGAGAGAAGAGGCTAATGTTATGAAGAGAAAAGCCATGAGCATTATTCTGATAATAACTGTGGCCATGGTTATAAATTATATGCCTTACATTTTTGTAGGGATTCTTAATAACACACTGACATTGACATAAGTTACAGCTTTCTGGAGCATTGGTGTTGCTATTTCTATGTTTGCTGGATATGTAATACCTTTTCTATACATAAAAAAGTTTGGGAATCTGTCACCGGTTTCACGTATGCTATTTTGTTGAAATGATAAGGGTTACGTGACTATATTTGTGGGTGGAAGACATGACTTTCACAGTGTAAATATAATTGTTTTTCAGTAATAAAACAAAACATTTAATTTTATAACCTGACACACACACACACATCTGTATAAGCCTTGATTGAAAGTTTGTGTGTATTTATTTACATTATTCAGACATAGGCTTATTCGGAGTATGTTTGTTATATTTTGTAAGTAGTATTTGAAAATTTTCATTCATTATTTCCATTTCATTAGTCTTATGTAGCATCAAATATGTGGAAATGAAGAGGGGCCTGTTTTTTAAAACCAGGACAGCAGGGAGTTTGCTCTTCTTTAAAATTATTTCTTTAATTGATTAAAAGATTTTGTTTAATTAGTTCATTTATTCTTGTCTGTATGACTGCATGTGTTCATCATCATGATGTTACTTTTATCAATAAAATTAGCTACTGTAACAATCTCCTTAAGATTGTTTAACTGAACAGAACATACTTATAGTTTTTAACTTTGAAGACCAGTGTCTTCTCTGAAAGTGGTGTCTGGCTATTTTTATATCACTTGCTAATATATTTTATGACGTCACTATCATTTCATATGTGTCAGGGATCTGGTTAGGATATGACACAAATGCTAGTCGTTAGCCATTAGCCCATGTAGCATGGATGGTTAACCCAAATGCGGATTAGAACGCGAGTAGGCAGGATAACCACGCAAGTTGATATAAGAACTCTCTACACTAAGAGCAAGATTTCCCACAAGAAACCACGTTCTATAAGCCATGAACTCAATTAAGAAGATGAACCAAATAACTGGAGTACTCACAGCTGAAGCTGAACTGAATCGGCGTTGGGCCAGGTTGACTCAATGACTTAGCGAAGCGCCACTAGAAAATGACTCCTTTTATACTTCCTGAACCACGACCGACCACTTCTGGGTCCAAGTGCCGTGTTATGCAGTGTGCATGACAGCATGTTTTTAAAGGAAATCTTTAAAGGAAAAGACATTAAATTAGTATAAGATTTCTTTATTCTTAATTTCTCTGGTTGCAAATTTGTATTTAGCCAAAGCTATATGATTGGACCACCACTCTTTATGTGTCTTGGCTTTCCATTTTTACACTTTTATATCTGAATCTTTATAACACTACCATCTATTATGGGATGTTCTTTATTTCTGAGTTTGATTTGTGTTATTTATTATGTGGGAGTGATCTTTCCTGTCATATTGTTGAATTAAAAACTCTTGAGATACAGACTGGCCTGTTGTGCTGTATAGTTTGGGTTACAGTTCTTAGTTTTGGTGTGTTCTGAATTGTGGTTTTATATGCAGACAACCTATACTTGTACCTTTATATTATCTTGGCAGAATACTCACCGCTCCTCTTCATTCAATTGTTCTGCTGCTTAGCTGCCGCTAGAACTCTAAAATATCTAGGACCAGGGGACAGGGCTGGGCAGAGGGAGGAAGCCAACCTCATAAAGTGAAGAGCAATGAACATTTTCCTGATAATCACAGCCACCATAGTTATGTATTACATTCCTGTAGTTTTTGTAGGCATTCTTTATATTTCATTGGAGTGCAATTTCATATCACTCTGGGATATTATTGTTGATCTTTTTAAAGTAGTAGCTAATGTTAAATGTGTCTGTAGACACACAACTTTCCACTGGTTTCCAGAGTGTTATTCAATCAGATTAATAAGTAATTAAGGGATGTTGTTAGTATATTATTTACTGACATATCCTAACAAGCTGATATGTTTAATAGTCCCTGGTGAGTAATAAAAGTGTGTGTTCTATTGTACAGTGAATCTGGAGTTTTACTGGATGTCTTTATTTCTGGTTGTTTTCTCAGTAGAAGTGGTGAAATTCAGCATGTGCACTGAAAAAAGCATTGTTTAAGCTTTTTTACATGGATGTTGGTGCTATTGGACAGGTAAGAGAAGCAGAAACAATGTTAATTGCTACACAGATGAAAGCAGCAAAAATGTCTCCAGAAATTTTTGGATGTAAAGAAAAGATAAAAATGACTTTAAAAGAGGTAGCAATATTTAAGGATTGAGTTTTTTCTCTTTTTTTGCTTACCAAAGTATGCAATCTGTCAGATATCACAAATTGTACATACAGTACATTTCTGGAAAAAAAACTTATGAAAAAATTATCTTAATAAAAATTATCTTAAACTAATCAGCTAACTGTATTGTTTCTAAAAGGAGCTAATATACATTTAATGACAAACATGTTTTTGTTAAATGGAATTCAACAAAAAGAGATTTAAAAAGCCAAATTCATAAAAAAATTAATAAAATGAAAAATTGAGAGAATAGTTCAAATGTCATTACTGCAAAAATAAATATAGATACATATATATCATTCTCTATGCACTTCTGCGGTGTGTTCGTTTGTTTTGAATAGTTGCAAACTCTTTGTAACCAAAAGCAGCACACATTTGCTTAACTTCATTCATCAAAATCATGTGAATAATTTAAACAGAAATTAAAACAGGTTAAAACATATGAGACAGTCTTTATTCCTTTGTCATGACTTACAAGCGCAGTCCTTTCGCATAATACATTTTTTTTTATCTTCATATCTTGTTTCTGTTTTCTCCCACTGTGTGCACGCTGTTAATATGCATGTCTATGTATTTATTATTGCTGTTGTTGTTATGTTGTATCTATTAATCATACATTTATATCTTTCTTGAGAGAACTGTAGAGGGACAATGAAGAAATGGACACAACAGATGAACTTATCTAACCCTGTGATGAACACGTCTTCTGCCAGTTTTACAAATAACAATCTCTGGATTGTGGATATCTATCTAATTTTCACAGCGTTCAACAGCATCTTAGGCTTCCCGACAAATGTATATGTGCTATGGCTCATCTTTAGAAGACAAGGCTCTGACTTTGTGTCTCGATTTTTTTCACTTTAATCTCGCTGTTTGTGAAACTCTGTTTTGCTTAGGCAGTGCATTTGGACTTCCAGCTGCTTTCTTCCTGTTGTTTACAAGTTTTTTGTCTTTTATATCAACACTACCCATTTTTGGGCGTTGTCTCTTTCTTTGTTTAATTTGTGTGGAGCGCTATATTGCAGTGGTCCATCCTGTCACCTACTTAAAGTTCAAAGTACTGAAATACAGACTGGCATGTGGTTCTGTTGCTTGGGTAACAGTTCTTTTCTTTGGTGGGTTCTGTGTGATGGCTGTACTCCCAAACACCTCCTTATTCATCTGTGTTGTCTTGCCAGTGTACTCGATATTCCTCATTATTAAAATGTTCTGTTGCTTAGCTGTTTTTAGAGCTCTTAAACATCCAGGACCAGGGGAGAGGAGTAAGCAGAGAGAGGAGGCTAACCTTATGAAGAGAAAAGCCATGAGCATTATTCTGATAATAACTGTGGCCATGGTTATAAATTATGTGCCTATCATTTTTTCAGGAATTCTTTTTAACATTCTGACAGGCACACAAGCTGCAGCCTTATGGAATAGCAGTGTTGCTGTTTCTATGATTGTTGGATTTGTAATGCCTTTTCTATACATAAAAAAGTTTGGGAATCTGTCACAGATTTCTAGAATGTTATTTCGTTGAAATGATAAGGGTTATGTGACACTGTATGTTCATGGGGGTTGAGATATGATACAGTGTAGAAAAGATTTTTTCTTTAGTTCTATCAAAACATCACTCTTTGTTTAATTGTGCCCCTTTTTCTGTATCCCTGCACATACTTATCCAGATGCAAACACACATATCTGTATGAACTTTATTTGAGTGTTAATTCAAATGTGTATTTAACTATGTAATTCCAACCTGTACTTATTTGGAGTATGTTTGTTATTTGGTATATGGTATTTGAAGTTTCCATTTCATTAATCATATGTAGCATTAAAGGCCTGTTTTTTGAAACCAGAGAAGCAGGGAGTTGAACTGACTGACTCCTTCATATGTTAGGGAACTGAGGCAATGTTCCATTGCATTTCAATAAAAGACTTTTGTTCAGTCATTCTAGGCGTATATACAGTTTATATATAAACATAAACTATATAGTCTAGTCGACTATATAGTTTATGTTCATGACCAATTTCTTTAATTGATAAAAATAGTTATTTTAACAATCACATTTGTTTTGTATAACTAGATTATACTTATTTAACAATAAGTAACAATAAGTGTCTACCACAAAACTGTGTTTAAATATTGATGAACACTTACAAATATCCATCTGCTGTTTGGTAAATGAAAAGAAGATTGTCCACTATGTTTTCTGATAGGCCATATAAAAAGTGCCTTGATTAATGGTAGTTAGAGAGTTCATATTGTTACAGCAAAAAAGACAACTGTCACCTTCAAGGATTAGCTTAACTGGTTGTTTTTCAAGTCTGAATTTGCAGTTTAGGTGGAAACATACTACATGCACATCAGATGAGAGGTCTTTCAAAAACATAATTTTTTATCATAAGAATTACAATAAAATCTGTAACACCATGTGAAAACAAATGTGCAATAATTGATAAATAATGAATAAAAGACTCAAGGAAATACTTCAGAAGTATCTTTTAAACATTCAAAAAAAAGGACAATGGTGTTAAAAAATCAGTGTATCAAAATGTTACTACATTTAAAGCTAGACTATTCTATTTTAATTGTTTTATTTTATGTTTACTTAGTTTTAGATATAATATGAACTTTGCAACTGAAATTAGCATAAATTTTAATGTATGTAAATGGCATGAGATATACACAGGTGCCTTTCAGTATAAATAAACCTGGCATATTTGTCTCTTAGACTACTCCAATCTAAGGACCAAATACTTCAATAAGAACTTCCTCAAATATCTGAGTGTAGGTATAAATTAAACTGTTATTTAACAGAATGCAGTGAATATTTATAATTTTGCAGATTATTAAATAGTTTACACAAGTCAGTCAAATTGTTTTCCTTTTGTACTGTTCTTATAGCATCCTGAATCTTATTGTATTGTATATGTATTAATTATTATTGGGCATATGTGTTGGGTGTAATTAAATGTTATTTACTAGTTGATAACTTTTGTGAGAAGTGTTTGAGTAGGTGAAATATGTAAAATACACCAATCAATCATAACACAATAGGTCTACTGCAAAACTCTAGCTTAAGAATGCTTAGCTTTGAAGCAGTTCTGCTTGATGTAATGCTTATCTGTCTATGCCTCTTTATTTTTATCTGCATCTTACCCCAGTAAATACACAGACACTGCTGCTGTCAACAAAACCCTATGTGGCGGATGTGAGACGATTAATCAGAGCATTAGGGAACAGAACAGAAGCTGACACATCTTCTTCAACAACACAAATACTCGCGATGCCAGACAACCATGTGCAAATGTCCTTGTATATTTATCTGTTTTACAATTTAAAATTAGAAATAAGTATGACATGTTTAGCCGTGGCAGCAAGTTGATGTGGTTCAGGGGCGTGGTTAATTCTGGAGCAGGGGCTTGGCCTATCGCATTTTCATCTTTCCGTAACCACAATCTAAATTGTGGATGGTTCTGTTTGCTTTTTTAGTTTAGTTATATGACAACACATATAATAATGCATTGTTGATTTATATATTCATCATTAGATATATACGTAATCATTGGGCACATAAGGAGACAACGAAAAGATGAATTTGACTGCTGAGCATATCACCACACTACGTTTTACTGAAAGTCGTGTCTGGGCAATCTATATCACTTGTAATTCAGTTAATATCATTTTAGGTTTACCTATCAATTCATATGTGTTATGGCTCATCTTTAAAAGAAAAGACAGTGGACTTGTGCCTGATTTCTTTATTCTTAATTTCACTGGTTGTGAATTTGTAAATTGCCTTAGCAGTGTGATTGCACTTTCAATTTGTATTTGTCTACGCAATCCATTTTTTCTGCATTTTATATCAGCACTACCCATTATGGGTCGACCTTTGTTTCTGTGTTTGATTAGTGTCGATCGGTATCTAGCAGTCGTCTATCCAGTTACATTCTTGAAGTTTAAACCCCTGAGATACAGACTGGCCTGTTGTGCTGTGGTTTGGGTAACAGTTCTTGGATTTGGTGTTTTTTGCATGCTTACTATAAGCTCAGGAGGCATTTACTTGTTCACTTTTGTTGTTTTTGCACACTACACACCGTTATTTTTCATTAACATTTTCTGTTGCTTAGCTGTTCTTAGGGCTCTTAAGCATCCAGGTCCAGGAGAGAGGGGTAGGCAGAGAGAGGAAGTCAACCTCATGAAGAGAAGATCAATGAACATTATTCTGATTATCACAGTAGCTATGATCATCAGTTATACCCCAGCCTTTGTAGCATGGTCTCTTTTTAGTACTCTGACACTCTCAGATTTCTCAGTAATGTGGAGTATTGGAATTTTGTTTTCAACGTTAATTGGTCTTCTGACGTCTTTACTGTATATACGCAATTTTGGAAATCTGCCACTGCTCTCCAGAATGACCTGCAACATCCTTCACTGAAGCTAAGAAGTAATAATATTACTGTATCTCTCTAACACATGTTCTCATGTTTATTGTTGTTTATCACATTTAAAATCAGTTTTATTATGCTAACTATCTATATGTTTGTTATTATGAACTGTATTTAAAAGTTTAACTACATGATGTAATCAGAAACTTATTTAGAGCAAGTCTGTTATTATATATCCTTTCAAAAAGTATATGCTCTTGTTCAAACTGTCTTATTACTTTATCTGATTGGGAACAACATAATTAAAACATAATTTATAAATAAAATTGTGTTATGTATGAAATTGGTTAACAATTCCATTAAGGTGGTATAAATGAACCGCTTTGGTGGTAGTGGTGCTGGTGATCTAGTGGTGGCCTACTTGGGTGACATGGTGACTATCCCTGTTATTACAAAAAGGTTAAGTCACTTCATACTTCATTTCTTCTGACAAATCCAGTAAATTTACAATGCCTAAGGGGCAACAAAAAAAAAAATAAAACAATAAATTGTGTTTGCCCAAGTAAGAAAAGTAAATTTCACTAACTGAGCACAGCATTAGAATTCAGGAACATTTCCCAGTGTCAGAGCAAAAAATAAACTGTCATGGTAGAGGATTAGCTTTGCTGATTGTGTCTGAAGTCTGAATTCCCAGTAGGAGTTGTGGCAAACTACATGCACATCACATGTAAGCTCTTCCCAAGACATTGATTTGTAATCACCAGGACTGGCACAAAAATTACTTTAAAATGTGTAAAACTATTTGGAAACAAAAACTTTGTGACATATTTCATAAGTAAAATAACCAACAAAAAGATTTTTAAAATTTAAGTATATTATATCAGAAATGTGTTTTCTGTATTTACAGTAAAAAAAATGTGTTTTAGGTAATGCATAAAAAAGTTTTAATATTAAAAATTTATCAATATTTGTAAAAAAGAAAAAACTTATAGATAGCTATAACACAAAAAATGCATAAAATTTAATGTGTGTAAATGGGATGAGATATACACAGGTGCCTCCTGTTATAAATGAACCTGACATATTTGCCTCTTAGACTTCTCCAGGCAGTAAGACCTTCTTCAACTTTAAAAGTGTATACATGAACTAAATTATTATCATTCAGAAAGTGGTGAGTATTTATAATTTCACTGATTACAAATTATTTTGCTCTCAAGTCCACCAAATTGTTTGCATTTTAAACTAGTCAAAACAAATTAAAATACTGTATCTTCTTATAGCATTCTGAATATTATTGTACATGAATAAATGTATTTTAAAAGAAAAATGAGAAAAACACCTTCTTCATCTCAGATGTAGCCTACTTTACATTTGTTTCATTTAATCTTGAACAGCATGTTATTATTAGACAGGAATAAACTATGAACTGATATTTGTCTATATAAACTGAGGGAAAAGAGCAACACTTGAGACAAGTTTTAATAGCCTCAGTGATACTGTCCTCCTTGGTTGCTTAACATTCCATTAGAGACTGCTCTTTGGTATGAAAAAGTAAAGTAAATATAAATATGGACAGAACTGATCTGAAAAGCCAAATTTTTATCACCTGTTTCTATGTCTTGCTTTCTCAAAAAAAGAGGTGAATTTTGATTTGCATGACTGTGTGTAAAGTCAATTAACTATCTATATGTTTGTTCATTTCTCTCTCTCGCCTTATGTGTCCTTTTTCTTTGCAAGTTCATATCTATTTATGTACATTATTCATACAAAAAAGGTATTTAGAGAAAGTTTTTTTATATTTTATTTGACATGGTACTTCTACACGGTTTCTATTTCAGTAGTCATATGTAACATAAAATATGTGGAAATTAAGTGAGGTGTTGTTTTAAACCAGGACAGGAGACAGTTTGTTCTTGTCTGAACTGATGGATATCTTTATATAATAGGGAACACCATAACTTAAGCATTGTTAACAAGATTTTATTTATATTTTAAAACATTTTAATTATCGTTTACATTTCTTGTGGTCTTATTGATGTCATATGTTCATGATTATGCCCTCACAATCTGACAGACTCAGAATATTTTTGCAAAGAACAGTGGGCAAATATTGCCAAGTCAAGATGTGCCATTCTGTTAGACTCCTACCCAAAAAGACTGAGTGCTGTAATACAATTAAAAGGTGCTTCAACAAAGTATTAGTTTAAGAGTGTGCACACTTATGCAACCACATTATTTTAAGGTTTTTTCCCCCCAAAAAGATTTCAGTTTGTTTTTCAATTGAGTTGTGCAGGTTATAGCATTATTGCAGGTTATATAACATTAAAGGTTGAAAAAGTTCTGAAATTATTTATCTTGGTCTCATTTTTTACCTCACAAAAACCTGCCAAGTCTTCCTGAGTGTGTAGACTTTTTATATCCACTGTGTACTGTATATTAAATGTGCAATGTGACATTAGCATGTCCTGTGTAGCAGCAAAAAGTTACAGTTTATAGACAGATAGCTTATTAAAGTTTATAAACAGTAATCGACTATATTTAATCAGTGATGGGAATAACGGCGCTATAAATAAACGCAGAGGCGATCCTAGGGTCTGTTGGGGCCCCAAGCAAAAATTCACTGGGGGCCCCCCCCTCTAACCAGTTTTTGTCATTTTTTAAATAAATAATCTGACATTAACAAAAAATTGTGAACAATAAACTTTTTTTATTTCACAAGTTACCATTTTAAACAAGTTAATGGACTTTAAAATATGATACCATTTTAAAGTTTGTAAAAACTGTAGGATGGATAGCAGATAGTGCTGACTGTC
This sequence comes from Distichodus sexfasciatus, assembly GCA_032718565.1. Taxonomy (NCBI): domain Eukaryota; kingdom Metazoa; phylum Chordata; class Actinopteri; order Characiformes; family Distichodontidae; genus Distichodus; species Distichodus sexfasciatus. The sequence goes on from JAVGVS010000005.1 coordinate 4,197,589, forward strand.
CACTGGAGGTAGCTGCTGACTGAACGCTAGAGGTGGAGACTGACTGCCCGCCTACTGATGGCCTGCTGGAGGTAGATGCTGACTGCCCGCCAGAAGTGGACACAGGTTGAGCTGAAATGGAAAAAAGAAAGAAAGAAAGAAAGAAAGAAAGAAACCTGACATTAACCCCTAATTTTACATTTTTGGAGTCCAATGTATTTTGAAGGTGGAATACTGAACTTATACTCACCGTCATCAGCTTGCAAATGTGGCATATTATCGCTCTCTTTAGGCACTGGTGTGAGAAATTTCCGCAATGATCCTGAAGACATTTATATTAAAGTGTTATAATGTTCAAATTCTTCAAATTTAATCTATAATTGTTTTCCTTTAACTTTTAATTAACTTTTAACTTTTAATTTTGATAATATCCAAAATGAAATTGTCTGGTTGGGAATACTAGTGTCTCCAACTTTTAGATAACTACATTCTTCGAACCTGATGGCTAAGCTAAGTCAATTGCGGTCTCTCTGCTCACTCAAGGCCGGTGCACACACTCGATTCGGTCACGTCAGAGCCAGCTGGTCACACAATGCGGTCTGATAAGTATCTTTGGCCAAGTTAACTAACTTTGCTGTCACATGTCAAGTAAAACATAAGAAATACGGTTATGCTAAGGCATAGGCAAACGAAGCTACACTAGCAGCATTTAGACATATTATATCGTTATTTTTTCCGCTTACCGCTGTCTTGCTTTTTTCTCTCCTCTTCCTCTTTTTTCTTCTTTCTTTTCTCACTCCCGGATAAATAGCTCCTCTTCATTTTCTTCTAGTTGTCATTTGTTTTGATAACTGATAATAATGCGCACGATTTGCAGGTTAATAAATTCTCTGATAAAGTTCAAAGGAATGAACGTTCAAAACGTAAACGTTCGCCATCTAGTGGCTTGGGGGCCCCAGGCAGCTGCCTGCCCTGCCTGCTGACAAGATGCGCCTCTGAATAAACGGCGTCACTAACGGCGATACTTTTTCCAGTAAAAAGTAATCAAACGAAATACTGTTTCCCCCGTTACAACGCCGTTACTGACAATAAAATGCGCGTTACTATAACTGAGAACATTGAAGCGGTTTTCATGCGAGCAGCGTCTCTCTCAGCCATAGGACCTCTCTTTCTCTGGGGCGTGTGTGTTTGTGTGTGTTCGGGGCCAGAGCGGGACACATAACCAGTGATGACGACTGGTGCGTCTGTAAACGTGGTGTAACTGAGAACGCGATGATTGGCTTAGATTGAGTAAATTTCCATTGTTTGCCAATCAGAGGCAGAGTAGTGCGGGTGTTCACACACAAGCACAGATGTGGACATGGAGTTTTATTTTATTACCTCTTTACATATCAGGTTTTTTTTGCACTACAGTATATTATTATTATTATTATTATTATTGTTGTTGTTGTTATTATTATTATTATTATTATTATTATTATTATTATTATTATTTGTTTATTTTTGGTACATTTCTTCAGAAGCATAATTTATATTTAGACTTATTTGTTGACGAGTTGTGGTCTGTGCAATAAATATTTAAAGTTCTCTAAACCATCTGTGTGTGCTTTATTGTTCCCATATAAGTAATGATAATAACATAATAATATGTTGAATGATAGTTGTCTCTCACGCTGTCCTAGCAACATTAAAATAGTGTAGATTAGTGTTCAATGTTTTATATTTTGTTTTTATAGTTATATTAAATTAGATTTTTTTTTAAAATAGCATAATAGTTACTTTTGCCTGTGTTAATTACTTTTTTATAATGATGTAACAGTTACTAACTCAGTTACTATTTGTGAGAAGTAACTAGTAACTATAACTAATTGCAACTTTTTAAAAAGGTACGTGCCCAACTTACTGTGTTAATACTGCAAAATAATAAAAAATGATAAGGTACAGTATCACACTTAGTAATTACAATTCATATTAAAATTACATTAAAATAGTATGATAGTGATCTAGTTGTACACTACACCGCCTTAGAGAGTTGGATGTGCCGAGACCCGGTCTTGGTCTTGAGACATCAAGCTTCTAAACATCTGCATATCACGTTGTGGTGTCTTAACAAGGTCTAATCCATTTCAGGAAGTTGATATCATACAGTGTAATTTGGCTAGTACTACTACAATGGGACATGATGCAATTTTAAGTTTATAATTGTGTATCTTCAATTTGATGTTACAATTTCTCTACAAATTAAGTATAATTAAGAAATCAGTTACATATTTCCCATTCTTTAGACAGTTGTTGGAGGTGTTAGCTGTTTTGTCAGATGACTCTGGGGCCAGTCAGTACCCGTCATGTCAGTCCTTAACAGCACACAAAGGTTAAGGAGTCTAATATATATATTTAATAAAAGCAAAAGCATTCTGCTGCTTCTTCTTATTATTATTATTATTATTATTATTATTATTATTATTATTATTATTATTATTATTATTGTTGTTGTTGTTGTTGTTGTTGTTGTTGTTGTTAGGTATACAGGAAGGCAATGAAGAGATGAATTTTACTGATGGCGACATCATCACATCTCTGAAGATCACTGTCTTCTCTGAAAGTAGTCTCTGGACAATCTATATCACTTGTTCTTCACTTAATATCATTTTAGGTTTACCTATCAATTCATATGTGTTATGGCTCATCTTTAAAGGAAAAGGCAGTGGACTTGTGTCTGATTTCTTTGTCCTTAATTTCACTGGTTGCGAATTTGTATTTAGTTTCGGAAGCACAATTGGACTTCCACTTGTTTTGTGTCTAGGCTATCCATTTTTTTTTTAATTTCAGCACTACCAATTTTGCGCCATCCTTTATTTTTGTTTTTCATTTGTGTCGTTTGTTATTTTGCAGTGGTTTATCCAGTCACCTTCTTGAAGTTTAAACTCATAAAATACAGATTGGAATGTTGTGCTGTTGTTTGGATTATAGTTGGTAGCTTTGGTGTGTTCGCCTTAATAACTGGGTGTCTTTTAAGTACTCTGATAAGATCAGATTTCAACGCAATGTGGAGTATTGGAGTTACGATTTCAATGCTAGTTGTTCTTGTGAACTCTTTTCTGTATATACGCAATTTTGGAAATCTGCCCATGCTCTCCAGAACAATCTGCAGGAAATTTCTCTGAAGCTATGAATCTACAGTAACACTGTATCTTTCAAAAAACATAAATGTATTTATGTTAATTTCAGTCAAAATTATTTTGATTATTTAACATTTTGATCGTAAATGTGTCATTCACTCATTCATTGTCCAAGCTGCTTAATCCCAACTGGGGTTGCAGGGGGACCGGAGCCTATCCCGGGAACTGACGGGCGCAAGGCAGGGACCAACCCTGGGCAGGCGCCGACACACCGCAGGGCACATTGTAAATGTGTGCTTTTCAAAAATGTTTATGAATATGACATATATATTGGTATGGAATTTTCTTCAGTGAACTAATAAAGCAGTGGGAAATATGGGACAGTCAAAATATTATAGTAGTAGTAAAAGGAGGAGAATTAGGACAAATAGGTTTAGTATAAATATTGAAATGGGTAGGATATGGTCAGTATACAGTATTTAGTATTAATATTTGTACTGTCCATTGAATGCAGCCTAAAGTTAAACAATTCTAGAAAATAAATCATGTGTGATAATAAAATCGTATTACATGGAAAATAACCAGACTGTTGAATCTGTCCACGACCTCAGAGAAATGCTTTGCAGATCCTGTAAAAAAAATCATTTTTTCTGGATAAAGATGACATTGCAGGATGTTTTCACTCCACTTCAAGTTGTTTTGCATGCCATCATTAACAAAGACACATGATGCTGTCTGTGGTGGGTAACATTATCTGAACAAATGGGTTGACAGGGCCCTAACACGTGAGGAAGCCTGGCAAATAGATCATTAAAAACTAAACAAAAAGTATATGTACAAGAAATCATTAAAAAACAATAGAATTGAGTAAAATAAAAAAGTGATATATGTAAAGTAGTTGCAGTAATGTCAAAATAAAGTAAATTTAATATTAAAAAGCTTTCTAAATATCTTACATAAGAAAAACATGTATTTCCATAAAGTTGAATATAACTAATTAAATGAGCATACTCATATTTCTTCTGATATTAGCATAAATTTTAATATGTAAATGTGATGAAATTTACATGCAGGTGCCTTATATATAAAATAAACTAAAGAAATAAAGACAACCAGATACTCCTGGGAGAAACCATCTTCAACTTATCCACTGTATGTATGTATATATTAAACAGTTATTTTCCAGAAATTGTAGCTTTAAATTTTGGGTTTTTTTTTTTATTCATCTGGCACACAATATTAGCAATTTCAGTCAATGTTATAAATGCTTAGATGGTTAGGACACTATCTGATAAACACAATATTCTTAATAGACAGTTGTTTTGACTGGTGAAATGCACACAGCAATAGAGGTGAGTCAAAGAATTGTGGACTCCTCACAGCAATGGCCATAGATTGTTATAGATTTACCTAAAAAGGAGGTAAGGCTTATTAACAAACGATGAAAGTCAATAGAAGGTTTTGTTCTTTTTAATTATTTGACAAATAACATTACCTGGGAAGGTGTGTGGTATAGCAATACCCAGGCAGGCATATTATGTCAGCATTTTAAGTTACATAATAAATATATATTAGATGTAGGCCAGAGCTAAAACTGTGCTTTTTAATTGGTGTTGATAATTATATATTATATTTCATTCCAGATGTTGAATCTTGAATTGAGAAGCAGGGTACAATCTGAGTATGAACTCCTCTACTGAGGGTCCTTCCACAGCAAACCAGTACATGTCCAGCAATGTTACTGTCACAAGCTTTTGGGTCAGATACATATACATGTCGTACTATATAACAAATACAATATTGGGCGTACCGGTTAACAGCTACATCCTGTGGCTTATCTTCACTCGAAAAGGAAGTGATGTGGTGTCTGATTTCTTCACCCTCAACTTGGCCATGTGTGATATGACTTTCTGCCTGGGTGGACTGACCTACATTTTGGCTTACAGATTTCCAGTTCTTTATTTGTGGCTGTTTTTTTTTGGAGGACTGCCCATTATTGGTCGTCCTCTGTTTTCCTGCTTGATCTGTGTGGAGCGCTATGTAGCAGTGGTCTATCCTGTTACCTTCCTTATGATGAAACCACTGAGATACAGACTAGTAGGTTCTGCTATGGTTTGGCTTGTAGTTATCGCATCTTGTGTGTTTTGTATGACTGCTTTGTATTCACATGACATGCATTTGTTCCTTTGTGTTGTTCTACCACAATATTTTCTCTTTCTCTCCGTGAAAATGTTCTGTTGTTTAGCTATTCTTCAGGCTTTGAAATATCCTGGACCAGGTCACAGAGGCACAAAAAGAGAGGACACCAATCAACAGAAGAGAAAAGCAATTAATATCATACTGATCATTACAGTGGCCATGCTTTTTCATTATAGCCCCGTACTTGTAGCAGGCCTTCTTCATTCTACACTTTCAAAAAATGACTTTGATTTGATTTGGTCCATTGTAATGCTCATTTCTTTGTTTACTGGTTACGTAAAGCCTTTTCTTTACATTCTTAGGACTCAAAATCCTTAATGATTTAGCTCAAATCATTTAGCTGATGTCTGTGACTACCCTACTGTCTTTTACAAAGATAATTTTGAAGTACTTTAAATCAACATTTATTGATGCAATATCATTGACTGCTCTTCTTATTTACATTTAGACTGTGATTTATTTAACAAGTCTTAGCATTTGTTTTAATTATATACAATTACATTAATATTTGTGAATTAGTCCTTTGTAAAAATTGTGGATTCAGGTGAATTAAAGTAACATTTAGGTAGTATTTGCCACTGTAAAATTGATAGCAATGTTTTAAAAATGACATGAATTCATGTGGTGGTAATACAAGCTTGTTTCCCGTATGTTTTTGTTAGACGTGTGGGACACAAGTTACATGACAGAAAAGTATCTAAAAAACACTTTGTTGGTGATTATAAGATTGGGGTTTCAGCCCCTCAGCAAGGTTCTTAGCCCCCAGGTGGTTCAGGGAGACTGTCCCTGTATTTAGGAAATGGAAGTCGTTCTAGATAAGAGCACCTGCTGAATGTGTAAATATAGATTCAGTTAAATATTCAGCCATATGCTAAACTTGTGGTGAAAAAAATAGGGGTGGTGGTGGTCGAGTTAGTATGCTCACCTCTGGAACAAAAGATCATGGGTTCAAATCCTGCCTCCAGCACTACTGTCATTACCATCAGCTCTCAGGGAAACCTTTTGCACCTCTGGAACAAAAGGTCATGGGTTCAAATCCTGCCTCCAGCACTACTGTCATTACCATCAGCTCTCAGGGAAACTGTCCCTGAAATTAAGAAAATGGATATCTCCCTAGAAAAGTGTCTGCTAAATGCTGTAAATGTAAATGTAAACCACATGTTGTGAAGAGTAATCTTGTAAAGAGGAAATAATAATGCAATGCCTTTTAATGCCCTTTCTTCTAAAACAGTAGCATGAATATTGAACTTCTTTATTCATTTGTTTATTATGTGCCCATTAGCTTTCACTGATTGTTAAAGTTTTTTTTTAATGAACCTGTTGCAGTATGATGTATAAACACTTAAAATTAACGTGGTATGATGTGTTTCTTTCCTATTAGGCTAGTGACAAACTCATCCCTTGTCTCTTACAAAATGATTTGTCACATGGTATTTGCATGACAAGTTCATGTGGTGAACAGTGTCATAGTTCAGTTCATTTACGCAGAAAAGTGGGATAGAAAAGTACATATTTCTTCAGCTCCATTTATTCTCTATAAGGGAATGAGAAAACTTCAGGTTTGATTGTGTTTTACTTCATTAATCATTCTTATTTTCTTGAGTTGATTTATATCTGTACTTACAACATGTTATTTTATTGTTGTTAAAATAACTTCTTTAGGAGTGGTAATTTCCAGACATTTTGGTTTTATTTCCTGATGCAGATATTAATTAAATAATTGTCAAGATGAACTCAACTGATGAAAACGGCAGCACACTTTGGTTGAGCACTTATCTCACTGACACCGAATGGTTTGGAACTACGGTAGTCTCTGCGCATGTCATCAACATACTCTTTGGCCTACCAATCAATTCTGTGGTATTGTGGCTAATTATTACAGGAACAAAAAATGGACTTGCATTTGAGATGTCAGAGTTTAGCCTTTCCCTCTGTGAGATCCTCTTCTCCCTGTCTTCTATGATGGTGTTGCTGCAGTATCTTCCAGTGTATTTAGGCTTGAAGCAGGCTTTTAAGGTACTACTGTTGTGTCTGTCAGGAATACCCTCAACTGGTCGCTGTTTGTTTCAATGTTTGATCTGTGTGGAGCGTTACGTGGCAGTGATCCATCCCGTTACCTTTTTAAAGCTCCGGCCACTGAAATACAGACTAGCATGTATCTCTGTTGTTTGGGTATTGGTTCTTACTTTTTGTGTACTCTACATGTTTAACTGTATGAAAGGGTTCTATTTAATTTTTCTGATAAAGTTCATCATCTTGTTCTCCATTAAAATGTTTTGCTGTTTAGTGACTGTTAGATCTCTGAAGCAACCTGGACCAGGTGAGAAACGAGGAGAGAAAAAGGAAAACAATGCTAAAAAACAAAAAGCCATTAAATTAATCTTTATTCTCACAGCCACTATGATTGTCAATGACGTACCTGTTATTGTCATTCTGCTCCTGCCAAATGTTTTGTCAGAAACACCGTTACCAGGACTGTACTGCTTTGGCTGTGTTACATTTGTGCTAGCAGGCTCTGTGTATCCACTTCTGTACCTCCATAGAGTGAGTAAGTAAACAGATGGCTGTAGTCCTATTCATTTTTTTAATTAAATAATTCCACATTACAATATATAAAATACATATGAATGTGAAATATAAATGATTTGTATTCAATGCATTAGCGCTTCAGTGTTTATTGGCTATGTATCTTCATGTTGCAATATATGTATCTTTATAATAGGGAGTAAGACATTAAACAGGTCAATGAGAAGATGTAGAAATAGAGGTCTGCATTCCAGCTTTCACAAAACAAATACTTCAGGTTAGTTTATAAAAATATAAGAATAAGGTTGAGACAAAACATGATCTAATTTCCTTATTTGGTTGCTGGTTCTGTAGTTACGGTCACTTATGTGCCCAAAAGGTTCGGTTGTTGCTGAATGTAGATTGATCTTCGAACTTTTGTATCGTAATAAAATTCAAAATAAAGCAAAATATAATGAAAAATAATGACGAAAAATACGTTGAGGACGCACTGGTGCAGGGAGAACAAACGTAAAGTTTATTGGGGAAGCAGTGCAACAGAAAGGAAAAAAACAGGAACAAAGTAACAAAGGAAAGGTGGACCCGTGCTCCCAGTCCTACGCGACGATTAACGGAGAAAGCCTCCGTAGGGAAACGAGAAGAGCGCGGTCCTGGCGCTCGAAGACCCACGAGGTGAAACAGAGGCGATCCAGACTCTCGAGCCTTATAACAGCCTGATCGGAGCGGGGGTTACTGAGAGTCACGAGCCTGAGGGGAAACACAGACGAAGATGGTGATCGACAAAAACAGAACAAAAGCCAACGGGGAGAAGCGGCGAACTGAGCGGGAGAACCACACACGAACAGGCCAAAATAATCCACACGCGAAAATCATGAGGGTGAAAGAACCGAGGAAGATTCGGGCCGACTGGTTCTTAAACAAAAAGAACAAAGGATTAATCAGTGAGCGTCCCAATTCCCAAACCGAAAGTAACAAGCGTCAGCTGAAATCAATGATAACCGCGGGGGTGTCCTAAACCGATCCTACCCTACTATGAAGGGCACACGCAGTGACGACAACAAACGCGGAAGTGGGGTGCGCCCTAAGTGGGGAGTGAACTACTCGCGAGGACAAGGAGTGAACACTGCGAGAACCCGGAAGTGGGGCGCGAGCTAGCGGGGAAGCTAAGGCTAGCCGGAGAATCATGAGGAGAGACAGACACACAAGGCAGGACACCGAAAGTGCAACCCAGAGGACAGATGTCCAACCCAGAGGACAGAACAAACACCCCCAGGTCAGAACTCCGCCGATCGTGAGCATGGCATGACAGGCAAGGGGGGCGCGGCCGTGACAATTGGGGTAGATTTCAATTTTTTCTCAAACTCAAATTCGAATATATTTAGGCAACACAGTGTCTACATTTTAAATAAAGTAATAAGCAATGACAAAATTAAATATTATATAAGTCAGATGAACTTGTGTGAAAAAGGACTGCATTTAAACATGTAAGTGAACCCTTGTTAGCCATTAAATGTTAAATTCAACTAATTACAGTTTATAGATGTTTCAACTTATCATTTTGTTGTTTTACAATAAATACATTGCTTACACTTTACTTTTCTTACTTTTATGTCTGACCACAGAAAGGTGCAAGCATTGGTAATTAAACTTTTATCATATCAAAAATCTACTACAATACACAAATAATACACATTTTTATGATGTTTACTTATTTGCAATAAAACACAAAATCTACACACTTCTTGAATACTCTTTTAAAGTAAAAACAAAAGTATTGTGTCTTTCTGTGGGAAGACAAACATTCAGGTATTAATATGCAGTTAAAATATCAAAATGCTGCCACAGTTGTTTCCATAAAATCGCAATGTTGAAAATAAGTCATACACATGGCCATCCAGCAGACAATGTTTATTAGTGTTTAGCATGCAATTTCTAATCTAAACTCTCTTATAAGGGCATAACATTATAGTATTCAACCAAAGGACAGCCCACAAATTTAAAACACCATATGTCACTATGTATCACTTATCTTTATTTGCATTACAAATCTGACAGCACAAAGTTATCAATCAATTCCTAATAATTCTTTTGCCCTTGTGATAGCCAATCTTCATCACACACAGGTTGAACCATAAAGAACCAACATCCAGGTCTGGCACATTATTCGGTTTATTTTAGTGAAACATTAGTAGTAGTCTAATGTAGTAGACTAATGTTATTACCAAAGGAGATGTACTGTATATGCAGGTGACATTGTTACAATCTTGTATTGTCACTGCTAACATAATTCATCAAAATATGGTCATGTATGTCAGATGTTTAAAAAAATCTCGTGGCATACACAAAATCAGACTTTTGCCAGTGAGTGAGTTCAGAACACTTGTCTACATAAAAGTTTGTTATACCTGAATAATTTCAGTGAATAATACCATCTTCATTTGACTGCAACCATAACCACTGAGGCAGCTATGAATACTTCTTTTGTGGCAGTGTCCACCCTTGATCAAGATGGTTTGATTCGCTTCTGTGAATCACATTCCATCACTTCGCTCTACATATGCAACATTATCTTTGGCTTACCCACTAATTTGTATGTTGTGTGGTTGATAATAACCCATACAGGTAATGGAGTAACATCTGAGTTCTTTGCTCTCAATCTTTCTCTATGTGAGATCATCATATCGGTCAGTTCAGTTGCTAATATATTCCACTTATTAATCTTTGAAGCTTGTATGAACTGTCCTTTGTATTATTCTGTTTCATTTTTCGTAGGTTTGCAAATTTTTGCTCGCCCCTTCTTCCAACTGCAGTGTTTGTGTGGAGCGTTATTTAGCAGTGGTCCATCCAGTTACTTTTCTGAAATACAAACCTTTCCGATATAAACTGGCGTGCTCAGCTTTTACCTGGTTTATACTGATTGGATTCTCTATAGGGAATATGTTATCATTAAGAGAAAAATGGCTGCATTATGTAGTTTTGCCGCACTTGTTACTCTTGTTTTCTATTAAAGCCCTTTGTTCTGTAGCAGTACTTAGGGCTTTGAGAAATGCAGAGAGATGCAGAGGCCAGTCGCATGAAGAAAAAGGCTTTCTGGGTGATTCTAATCATCCTGGTGGCAATGGTTATTAATTTTGGTCCTGCAGTGTTTTTTCTATTTCTGTACAATAGCTTGTCTGAACAACAGCAGCAAGAAGGATTTGCTTCTATCTTCGTAATAATGATTTTGACTGGGTTTGTTCATCCCCTTACATATCTTCAAAGGTCTGGAAAATTCTCATTTGTCAAACATGTATAATACGGTTCCAAGAACCACTTCAGGAAACACATTTTTGCTTTGTTGTGCTGTTATATTTTAAAAGACAAATGCAACCCTTTTTTCAGTTTTTAGATTGTCAATGTAAGTTACACTGGATATTTGTTAACAATGGCAGTAACTCATTTAAATAATAAATTTTCCAGCAGCATATGTTGGTTTGTGCACAAGTGAAATTTGATTTTAATTCTAATGAAGTTTATAAACTTAAAGATATATTTTAAAGATATATCTTAAGAAATTCTATTGCAAAATACATCAACAGATTTCATTGCAAGCTAATTAAGTGTCATTGTATATCATTTTCTTTGATTAGATGTATGTATTTTGCTGTAACCCACACTGTGCTTTGCTGTAACTTTTTAAAATGTTGTTATTGTCCTTAACAAGTTCTTTAGTAAAACAAAATACTTTTGCTTATTGGAACTACATTTTTATTATAATTTTAAACATTGTGTGTGTAAATGTTGCTAAATGTTGCTGCCTTATTTGGCTCGGAAGGCATTTTGGAAAAAATCTATATAATACATTTTATTACCTGTTTAGAAAAAAAATGATGTGCAGGAGTAAATGAAAAAGATAATTTTGCCAGACCATAGGTAAAAGGTGGTTGGTGGATTATAAGACTGTTTTGAATTGAGGAATGGGTAAAAGTTGAGCTTAAATAGCAAGGAAATATTGTGAGCGCCATAATACTGACCCAGAAAGAAGGAATTGCTTAAGAAAGAGTGTGGAAGTATCAAAAAGACAAAGGGTATTACTGATTTTAGTGAGAGAATGAGGGCAATGGAAGGATTGCAAATGACAAGTCAGAGCGAACATCAGGGCTAGTGCCCAGAGTCAGGATCCTTAAGGTTAGAAAAACAGAAATGTCCATCTGGTCACTTTCAAATTTTATGAAAATAAACAAACTTTGTATGTGATTTATCTTCAACCGAGGACCCATTATTAGTATTGCTTGAAAATTTGACCAGTTACGTTAGAAAAAAAACGACCAATTTTAGACTGACACAAATGTTTAGTAGAAATACATCAGCTTTCTAAAAACACCTTTTAAAATGGGACTTTAATGGTGAACAGGGTGACAGGGTCAACATATTTTGCAAATTGCTCATGCAATGTGTGCAATTAATTTATAAAAATGCAAGAGCTTGACTTTAAGAGCCTACTGTCTACTTAATAAAATTACTTAAGTTTGGTAAGAACTTTCAGGATTTATTTTGGAAGCTTTGAGGTTTTAAAATGATTTTATACTGCTAATGACCCATAGCAGTTGACATTAGAACAGCTTTCTTGATCTAGATTTTGGTGTGTGGCCCGTAAAATTTTAATGCACCAACAGTAGGCCTGTTTCTTGAAGAGCAGGACTGAAAACGTCCTATACTATTAAGGACAGAGGCGTGCATTGCAGGACGTTCAGTGCTAAAAGACTTTTTAGTAAAATATCCTACAACATATAACAATGTACATTTTATGTGAACAAATTACGAGCAAGTGGTATAAATACTACAGATTCATAATGTCATACATAACTACTTGTTATTCTTCATTTGCATTATTCATCCTTGTGTCGGCACCAATAAATCAGACACTTCTCAATAATTCTGTTGAATTTGTGGTACCCAGCCTTCATCATACACAGGTGAGCCATGGAGACACTACGTCCAGGTTTGATGTAATTTTCAGCTTTTTTAAATGTTAAACTTTATTTGTTTGATTATGCTAAATGGTAAGGATGTAATAGGGGTAGAGAGCAATGACATTAACAAAAGAGATAAAATTTGATAGATACACTTGGTAGAATGAAACACAAACCAAACCATTAGTTTATTATTTAATTAATTGTAAGGCTACACACACCCCTAAAAACAGCATGGTAGTGTTCCGACAGCTCTGGCAGTGTGTACACACAATACAGCATGTGCATCAGGAGGACAGTGCAATCAGTGTAAATGCAGCCTGCTCAGAAAATAAAATTATCATTCCAACCTGCTTAAAACCCAGGTCTATAACTCTAGCTTCATGACTTTCCAACAGCGATAATGTTTTGTGCAAGGTATAAAAAAAAGGCTGTCACCTGTGAAAAACAAACAAATATCTTTTAGAAAAGGGGGGACAACGTTATACACGTTATACACAGATTTAAAAGTAATAAGTAACAAGAACCTTGATAGAAATCCAGTGAAGGGGAAAGTACAGTATATAAGTGTACTGAAGTAAAAGTGATTTGTTTCCAAAGAAATACTACTCTAGTGAAGTACAGATACTCAAAAACTGTACAGTATAGTACAGTATTCAAATAAATGTACTTTATTACTGTCAACCTCTGCTAAGTTTCAGTATAGTTTTTACCATCTAAAACTAGTGTTTCAGATTATCACTGTTGACGTCATTTTTTACAAGGTGCTATGTATCAGACATTTAAAAAAATCGAATCATATTATTTCTCAATTAGTTTGTCTCTACATTTTCTATGTAGTTTTGACTTCTACATTCAGCATCAAAATAACGTTACTATCTAATGTCATTATATAATGTTAGTTGTGGCTTTCTAATTAGCATGTACCTCAGCTTCCAACTTTTTAGACCACTAGATTGATTTGTATATTATATGTAAAGCATTTTGTGACAATGACTGTTGTTAAGAGCGCTATATAAATAAAATAAAATTGAATTGATTTACATCTTCTTTTCATTCTTCTATGTCAGGCTTCCAACCAATTCAGCAGCAGAAACCTTAGCCAATGAAGAAGCTATGAATATTTATTTTGTGGAAGCTTCTACCCATCATCAACACGATTTTATTCAGTTTTGGGAATCACATATAATTTCCTCCTTTTTCATGGTCAACATCATTTTGGGCTTACCCACTAATTTGTACATTGCATGGTTGATAACAACTGTTGCAAGAAATGGAGTAGCATCAGAGTTCTTTGCTCTTAATTTCTCTCTTTGTGAGATCATTTTCTGTGTCAGTTCAGTTTATTACATATTACACTCATTCATCTTTAGAGCTTGTATGAACTGCCCTTTGTATTATTCTGTTTCATTTTTCTCAGGTCTGCTCATTTTTGCTTGCCCTTTCTTCCAATGTTTTGTTTGTGTGGAGCGTTAGGTAGCAGTGGTCCATCCACTTACCTACCTGAAATACAAACACCTTAGATACAGACTGACATGCTCAGTTGTTACCTGGATTACGCTGATTGGATTCTCTACAGGGAATATGTTGTACGTCACAGAACAGTGGATGCACTATGTGATGTTGCCAAATTTTTGCTCTTATTTTTATCAAATCATTTTGTTCTGTAGCAGTACTTTGGACGTTGAGGCAGCCTGTACCAGGGTGGAGTGCTAGAGATGCAGAGGCCAATCATGGGAAAAAAAGGCTTTCTGGGTGATTCTAATCATCCTGGTGACTATGGTTATCAATTTTGGCCCTGCCGTGTTTTACATATTTCTGTACAGTAGCTTGTCTCAATTGCAGCAGCAACAAGGAATTAGTTTTGTCATTTCATTAATAATTTTGACAAGATTTGTGCATCCACTTATATACCTTCACGGGTCTGGAAAACTCCCAATTATCTGTCGTTAATATAACAATTCCAGCTATTGTTCCCAAAAACATATAATACCATGACCTATCTAATAATTTAACCATTTTTATATTTTTGTCATTATGGGGCTGTTACTCTTTGTAGATCAATAAATGTAAAACATTTATTTTTTTTAGGTTGTTATTTCTATGTTACAAAGTATGAATAACTCTTGATTACTTGATTTGCTTTTTAAAATCTGTAATTTATTAAGGAATAGTCATACATGTAGGCTTGCACATGTTGCAATAAATTACTATACCTACTGAGAATGTCTCAAGATTTTTGCACTTTTGCCTTATGGTTGACTTTGTGGTTAGCCCACATTTTTAACATAAAGAAGTTTACCTTTTTGGATTGGAATTAGATTTATTGTTGTTACTTTATTTTCAGGATTATCCAGCTACCATTAAAATTATCCAGGTTTAACATTGCCATTTTCATTGCCAGAAATGTATTTAGTTTTCTTGATAAAATTATGTGTAATCAATAACCCTTAATATATTTCATATTCACATTTTTTTATCTGCATGACACACATAACAATTTGTCCTCAAAAGTAATACTTGTAAATTAGATTAGATGAATTACCATGAATTCGGTAAACAGGGAAAACACTGTGAGAACTGTGTGAAATAATTTATTTGTTGTCAAGTATAATGGTAAATAGTAAATATATTAATCAACAGAAACTAAGTCTCATATACTTGTAAAGAATATATGGTGCATGAACTTTATTAGAAGAAATGTGAGCATATGCAAAATAGTCATGCCTTTATTTATTTAAAAAGGGAAATGTTTTCTGTATTGTAGTGACATATAAATCCACATTTCTATTATGTTATATACAGTACATATTTAAATAGTAAATAATATATTTTGCATAGTTTATTTTTTGATCTGTTTATCTATTTATTGTAGCTTTATATTTGTATCTTGTTTATTCAACAAAATGTGTTGTGTTTTAGGCTTCATTACCATTAAGCAAGAGGGACTGATTGTTTTGTCAAGTGGTAGACACACTTTGCATCTGTGGTTACATTTGCCGACAAACTTTGGGTACTCTGAGACTATGATCATGTTAGGTGCACCTGTGTAAAATCTGGACATAATTAAGTAGCTAAGTCTAGATATGAGGTTAGAGTCTATCAATAATGGACGACAATGTACAACATACAGAGTAAAAGACATGTTTGTCTGTTTAGCATGCTTTTTTAACAGCAAGGATTCCTCTCTGTGCTGACTATAGGAAACACAACAATTGATGCAGGTTTGATGGGAATCTTTCTATGATAACACACAAAATCAAACATGATGTATATTTTCTGTGAAACCCATTATGAAGTCCAACAATATGTAGTAGAGATTGTGTCTAAGACTATGTTTTTATTTTCCATAATTTGCTGGCCACAATTAGGTATTTATATATTCTATATGTATATATTAGATCAGCTGTCAATTTTAGTTACCTTGGAAATGTGTCAGGCAAAGTCAGTTTCTTATTAACAAAGCTAGTCTATAACAACAAGGTTTTGTCTGAAACAGCATATCATACTGCTTATCACCATTCTTCATTTGAATTTTAAATTCAGCTGTCAGAATGAATAAATCAACCAGTCCCTAATAAATCTTTAGCCCTTGCATTATCCAGCCATCTTCTGCACAAAGGTGAACCATAGAAACACAACATTCAGGTCAGACAGATTTCTTTTCCATTCAAATTATTTTTGCAATTTGTTAATAGTTATGGAGATCACTCCTGTGTATACAAAACAATCAAGTTTTTAAGAAATAACAATTATGCAATCTGCAGAGATCATTTTGTAATGATTATCAAGCAAGAATATTTTAATGGTTCCAAAATGTTTCCAAAACACATTTTAAAATAGTTGAAGTGCATCTTTATAGAACATCTTAAGATAAAAGCATGATGGATTTTTAAAAATGAGGGTCAGTTTATACAGAAACTGCCCAGATACTGGTGTGAGTGGAAGATTCATGGGGTTAAAATAATGTGTGCAAGAACTGTTGCAATCAAAACTGCAATGAAAAACTATTTTGTTAGACATTGGACATTGGACATTAGACATTCCGTTTTATTTTACTATTTGACTTCTATTTTATTTTTACTTGTATTTCTGTTTACCTTCATTCTATCAAATCAACCAGTTGATGAGAGTTATTGTGTGTTATCCACTTGTAAATCCACCTCTTGAAGGATTACCAAAGGGATTTTTTAAATTACTCATTTATGTTTAAAAATGTCTTTGTAGTCTTCTTCTTCTTGTTTGTTTTTCAGTTTTTCATTTGTCAGGCTAGTATGGTGTAAAATTCGGTAGAAACTTCATTACTCTAACAAATCTTAGACTAAGTCTATGTTTACTATGTTACTAGAAGTTTGTTTTCTTAGGGGGCTCTATACACTAATGTACGGTGCTCTGGATAAACACATCGTGCCATGTGCTGCAAATGTACAGCCAAATAGCTATTTAATGAGTTGTTTGATGAGGAGTCTTAACAACCTTTAAAAACAAATTTGTTATTGTGATTAAATATATTGTTTAAAAGTTCAGCTCAGCTTGTAATTTCACATCTTTTCTTTTTCTTTCAGTATATCTACCAATATGGCATCTGCATCACTAACAACAGACATATTACTGAATTCTACTGCTGTGCCAATATCAACCTATAACAGCTATGTTTTGTTTTACTTCTGGCAGTCTCAAACTAGCATATTTCTTTTCATTACAAACATAATCTTGGCATTACCTGCCAATCTCTATGTTATATGGTTGATCACAATGGGTGCTGAAAGTGGAGTAGCAGAGTTTTTCGCTCTTAGCATCTCCATATGCGAGACCATCACCTGTGTTGGTTCAATTCCTTATATATCATACATATTTACCACTGACGCTTGTATGAACTGCCCATTTTATTATATTGCTTCATTTTTTTTGGGACTGCTTTCTTATGGACGTCCCTTGTTTCAATGCTGTGTCTGTGTGGAGCGTTACGTAGCAGTGGTCCATCCTATCACCTTTTTAAAATACAAATCCCTGAGATACAAAATGACAAGTACAGCTGTTGTCTGGTTTATATTGTTAGGATTCTGTCTATCAAACATGCTATACTTTACAGAAATATGGATGTACTGTGTGATGCTACCTTATTATTTTCTCTTATTTTTCATTAAAGTTCTCTGCTCCATAGCAGTACTTAGGGCCTTGAGGCAGCCTGGACCAGGATGGAGTGCTAGAGATGCAGAAGCCAATCGCTTGAAGAAAAAGGCTTTCTGGATCATAGGGATTATCCTGGTGGCTACTGTGATTAATATTGGTCCTGTAGTGTTTTTAATTTTCTGCTATTCTGTCTTGTCTGAAATGCAGCGTCAGGAAGGACTTGCAATTGTCTTCTCATTTATTATATTGTCTGGCTTTGTACATCCACTTCTATACTTTCATAGGGCCAGAAAACATTACTTTTAGTGTAGTGCTGTCACTTACATTTACTTATTCATCAGATGGCAAACTTTCTACTGTAAAAACTGTTTAAACATTTGAGAAATTAAACATTGTAAAGAGATTTTTTGCAAAGTTCCAAAACAGTGTGACTTCAAATGGTTTGATGTGGAGTAAACAAGAGTCTTGTTATTAAGGTTTGACTGCGTCTTTTTTATGCACTATATGGTAATTATGACACCAAGGTCTATGGTAGAGCAATAGGAAAATAGATAAATAAATTTGGTTGGATGTGGCATGATGGCTAAATCAAATCGCCATTATGGTCTCCATCTTACACAAATATTTTTGAACAAAACAAGGGGCAGGACAAAACGGAACAATCCATCCAATGAGCAAACAGAACTAAACTGAAAACAGATGACAACACGGAACTCAATCTAGGGAAGCAAGGAAGCAGAACAGAGCAAATAATCAAATTAACAAAAAAAAAAGAACCTCAACATCAGAGGCCCCTGATGGTCGTACAGAGAATTGTCCAGGGGGATTCATGACATAACTGTATAATTAAATGATTTAAATGTATAATAATTAAATGTATGATTTTTTTTCTCTCTCTCTATTTCCCATTCATTCAGTGTGTATTTTCTTATATTTCTTATATTGGGGCAGTT
Organism: Distichodus sexfasciatus; assembly: GCA_032718565.1. Taxonomy (NCBI): domain Eukaryota; kingdom Metazoa; phylum Chordata; class Actinopteri; order Characiformes; family Distichodontidae; genus Distichodus; species Distichodus sexfasciatus. The sequence goes on from JAVGVS010000005.1 coordinate 4,216,450, forward strand.
GATAGTGTAATAGTTAGGGCGTTCGGTTCGAATCCCAGGACCGCTAAAGGTATTACTAAGGTACTCATGAGCAAGGTACCGTACCCAAGCACTGCTCTCCGGGCACTGCTCATGTTAGCTGCCCACTGCTCCTTCACAGAAGGCCAAATACAGAGGGCACAATTTGTATGCTGTGCTGTGGTGTATTCACAATGACAAATAATCACTCACTTTATACTTTTTTCTTATTTTTGATTTTGTCACATCAAGGATAATATTGTGAAATACAAAAGGATAACCAATTTGAAACTCAATGGGCTGGCAAGGGACAGATTGAAATAGTACGTACAGTATAGTTCCATATTATATTTATATATTCCCACATTATACTATCCCACCAATGTCATCTCCAATTCAGCTATAAATTAATATACAGTATATATTCAGTCATCCAGATTAGGTACTGCCAATTTGATTAGTATTTCATTGCTGTTCTAACACTTAACATATCACCATCAGCTAAAATTATTATCCTAATGAAAATGGAGAAATGTGCCACAATTAATATTAACTGTTCCTTGGCTCTCTCTCTCTCATGTCTGAGATATAGGTGTTACTAATTTTAACTGATAAATGGCACAACTAGCTCCTGAGACTACCACTAGCAGTAGCAAACTCATCCAATGGTGAGGGAGTGATGGAATTAGCTTGTTCTGACCTCATTTGAACTTTTTAGAATGGTACCATAACATTTATAATAGTTTATTGTAAACAAAAACTCACATACAGCAGAGATTGAGACTTATATCAATTCTACTTTCTCAACCTTCCTCATTTGCATTCTAAATCCAGCTGTCAACAGAAATATATCAACCAGTTCCTAATAATTCTGTACAATATACATTCTTCATTCTCACACAGGTGAGGCGCAGAAACACAACTTCCAGGTCTGGCTAATTTCTCTGATCTTGCTAAATGTATTTGTTTAAATATTTATGGAGGCCATAACTACTACACAGGCAGATTTTATAGATGGCCTAGATGTACAGGTAAGCAAGAGTAAATTAATTATGTCATGAATTGCAACTCTTACCACCAAATATCATTTAACAGTTTATTATGTAATACAAACAGGATGAGACAGAATCTTTAAACATAACTGCACAATATCTTTCATGAAAGTTACAGTGTACTTACTTATTTCTTATGAAGTTTTTAACAAAAATATATTTGATTTCATTTCTGTCTTTAGCAAGTCCATAATGTTTGAGGAATTAAATTAGTGTCAGACTAGGAGTTTTTAGTTTGTTCATGCTATATGCACAATTAATTGTGATACGTAGGAAAACATAGAAACATAGATAGATAGATGACATCTTACGTTTAATATAACACTGGATTTGTGTTTCCCCCTTTTTTCTAGCCTCTTCAACAGTATGGCTGCAGCTGCAGCAGTGGCAACTGAAACACCTATTAATAATTCTTTTATGCCAGTATCCATCCATGATAACCATATTTTGATTCGGCTTTGGCAATCTCCTGATCTTCTTGCTTTCTACATACTCAACATTATCTTTGGTTTACCAATCAATTTGTATGTTGGGTGGTTAATTATAAATAGTGCAAAAAGTGGAGTAACTTCTGAGTTTTTGGCTCTCAACCTCTCTGTATGTGAAGTCATTATCTCTATGACTACAGTCATTTATATACTGTATGTATTAGTCTTTAAATCCTGTATGAACTGCCCTTTGGATTACAACACCTCAATTTTATTAACCTTGCTAAGTCTTGGTTGTCCCTTCTTCCAGTGCTGTGTTTGCGTGGAGCGTTATGTTGCAGTGGTCCATCCTATCTTCTTCCTGAAATACAAACTTCTCAGATACAGACTGGCATGTTCATCTTTTACTTGGTGTATACTCCTTGGATTATGCCTAGGAAACGTATTATTCTTCATAAACTTGTGTTTGCCCTGTGTGATGTTCCCACAATACTTTGCTTTATTATCCATTAAAGTTTTCTGTTGTGTAGCAGTACTAAGAACATTGCGGCAGCCTGGACCAGGATGGAGTGGTAGAGATACAGAGGCCAATCGTGTGAAGAGAAAAGCTTTCTGGGTCCTTGTACTCATCCTGGTGACAACAGTTATTACTTCTGGCCCTATTGTGTTTTTCCTGTTTCTGTATGAGACATTGTCTGAGATGCAGAGAAAGACAGGATTTACATACATCTTCTCATTAATGATATTGACTGGCTTTGCACATCCTCTCCTATACCTACACAGGTCTGGAAAGCTCCCATGCATCCAGAAGTTATAATTTAATTTTAGCAGTTCAAGTAACATTCAATTAAAAGATTTACATTTAATTAAGTTAAATACTTTTCAAGATCATCTGTTGCAGAAAAAAAACTATTTATTGTGTTTAGTTCTATAGTGCTGTGTTAGTAGGACTTTTTCATTTAATGTTTATTCTAAATCTCTTATTCTGTGTTTATTTTACATTTTAAATGATGAAAAATGCAAACTGTTCTGAACACCTTGAGCGCTAATCACATATGAAACAAAAACCTTTGTCATGATGGAGCCTTGTCTTTTATTATTTGCATATTAGGCATTTAGAGAGATATAGTACAAACAAATTGCTCAGTCCATAAGGGCTAATATTCCAACATCGGTTGTCACTGACCTGTGAGTGCTTTCTTGTGCACTAGAGGGATCTGACTTAAGGTTTGAATGCATTTTGTGTGCTTAATGTAGCCATATGTTGTCATGGTGTGTAGGACTTAGTAATTAGCAAGTTAGATAGTTAAATAATAGATGCTTATAATTGAAACAGTGAGACCTGCTGTGTAATAGATATTTGACCATTTTGTGCACTTAATATTTAGGCTGCAATGTGAATTTGTATAACAAATATCAGTGGAAGTAAAATGAGTGAGATATTACCACGTTACACTAAAATGTATAATCATAATTTTTTTGTTGCATAAGTTAGTGTAATGTTATTCGATTATTGAAAATAATAGGATGAGCAAGTATGAAAATTAACTGATTATAATAGGCCCATGCTACACATGAAATGTTATGATTCTCATGTTCAAGTAAGGACTGTCTACTCCAACAAACGATGACTCTTTTTTTCTCAGACAATCTTTGAGAAAATGAACTTCACTCATGAACACCCCATCATCTCTGAGTCAAAGTTAACCCTTAACAATGTCCATGTTGTTGTTTCTCTTTACTTCATTAACTTTGTCTTGGCTTTACCAACTAATTCATATGTTGTATATCTTATAGTCTCAGGAAGCGGAAGTGGTGTTGCCTCAGAATTCTTTAGCCTCAATCTCTCTATTTGTGAAATTCTCTTTAACCTGAGTGCAGTAGTTGTTCTTCCTGCTTATGTTTTTCCATATCTTATCTCAGGGCTTTTATTTTTAACTGGACTGCCTGCAACTGGCCGTCCTTTCTTTCAATGCCTAATCTGTATTGAGCGTTACATTGCAGTTGTACATCCCATTCTTTTTCTGAAACTCAAACCTCTGAAATACAAACTAGTATGTTGCATTTCTGTATGGACAGTAATTATTGGCTTTTGTGTGTTCTCTATGTCAATCTTGAGCTCAGATATGAATGTCTTCTTTTATTTTTTGTCACCACTGTACTTGCTTTTGCTCTCCATCAAAGTGCTCTGCTGTCTATCTGTCTTTATGGTTCTGAGGAAGTCAGGACCAGGAGAGTGGACAAAAGAAAAAGCAGAAGCAAACCATGTGAAGAGGAGAGCAATTAAAACAATTCTAACAATCACAGTCACAATGATTATTAATTATTTTCCCTTAGTTTTTTTAGGAATATTACAAAGGTTTTTATCTTCTGAAATCTTTTTACGGCTCTGGTTCATTGGTTTTGCTCTTTTTGTGCTAACTGGTTTTGTGCCACCTGTTCTGTATATTCAAAGAGTTGGACAATTAGCATGTATTAAATGCCATTAATTTCTGGTTTTGTATAAAGACATAACCAAAAAGATTGCATATATTTATGCTTGCATTTGTTTTATTTAAACTTAGTAAATTGTTTTGTGTGAAGTTCTTTAATATGAGAAAACAAAACAATCTGGAATTAATATTCTCATCAATTGTTATGAAATGTAAAATAAGACAGTCAAACAGGTCATTTTCTAAATGTGGAAAACAAAAGAATCATAATATTCATTCATTCACTCTCTGAATTGCTTAATCCCTATTGGGATCGCCGGCACCGGAGCCTATCCTGGGAACTACAGGCGCAAGGCGAGGACCAACCCTGGCTGGGCGCCAACATCGCAGGACACACACACTGATACAATCACACTCACACTTTACAGTCGCCAATTAACCTATACTGCATGCTTTTGGACTGTGGGAGGAAACCGGAGAAAGGCCCTACGGGCGACCCCAGGATCGAACCCAGGACCTTCTCGCTGTGAGGCAGCATAATCATAAAATTAAATGTGTTTATTTTTGTTTATGCTTTAGTGTATTAGTATGTACTGTAGTGTTTGTAGTAGTCCTAACAGAACTTTAATTTCATACACGTTCTTAGACAACACTGGTTGAATATTCAATCAGCAAAGTATGCACATATTGCGCAATTTTGCTGACATTCTTGTACTTACTTGCACTTTTTTTTTCTTGACACCACGTAGAGAGCTATCCATGTAACTTTACAGGCATTTATTGCGCTGTAGACTACAGAATGGTATAATGAATTTACCTTATTATTATAATAATTAAAATATTTTCAGTGAAGTGTGCAGCTGTTTCATATTTATTTGCTTCATATGTGTTTATTAATTTGCCTGTCATTGGACTAATCAATTCCAATACCTGTGTATGTTGATATGTTTAACAAAACAGAGGCAAAGATGAATTAGTATGCAAATAATCTTATTTGGAGACACATTTGGAGGGCAACTATTATTTCTTACTTTACCAAGTATTCTTTTAATTTTGGTCACACATTAATTCCTATTTACAGATGATGGAGAAAAAAACATTATTGCATTATTGCTAGCTTGACCTGAGACACATTATATATTGTTCTCTCACAAAATCTTTTAGGTCTATGATTAACTTAATGTTTTCAAAGAAAACATATCTTTACATGTTTCTCTAATAATATAAATACATTTTCTCCAGCATGTTACATTTACAAACATGTGAAAAAAAATATTTCTATGTGTGTGTTTAAATTCATTTTGTTTGATGCAAAAAATATTTTGTCTGACCAACAAGCCTATTTCCTGTTGCCCAAAAACACCTCACATCATCACAATTACTTGAGAGCTTCTGCATCTGAATCTCACATAACATTTTAATGGTATTTCAGATAGCAGCAAAGCACATTGTGATATAATTTTGTGCATATAAACAAAGTATGTAGCAAAGAAATTATTTAAAGTAATTTACAGAACTACAACAGTAATCATAATTCTTCATCACCATCAGAGTTTCTTTCAAAACAAATCTCTCTCAAATATCCACTTGTCCATTTGTCCCACTGCCCAGTGTAAGGTACTGAATTTAATAACCAGGTGTTAAACTGTCTACCCAATAAAATGGCAATAATTAAATAATTTAACATGGTTTTTGCCAAAGTGCAACTCTGTCACTGTGAAAATTTCAATGATAATAATACCAGTAGACAGTTTCATTTGTTATAAAAAGGGTAGCAAAAAACATTTTTGATGTCTCAAGATTATGAAACCAGTTTGAGAGGGCCTAGTGAATGTATTAACAAAACAAAATGTAAATTCCTCATTTTCAATTAAATAATGTTCTCTGAAATCCATTTTCGTGTTCTCAAGAGTTTTCCCCAGGAAACAAACCAGCCAGCCATCGACATACAGTGCTATGCAAAAGTTTGGACACCCCTGATAAAAATAACTGTATTAATTCATAACTTGCTAAACTTGAGAGGCGGCGACTTAATTTTATACATATTTTATACATATACATATAATTTATATAATTTATAATTTTATACATATACATATTTGATAACTTATGTAAATATCAACAATTCAGTAGTGAAATATTTTTTATTGGGCCAACAGAAACAATGTAATGCTCATTTAAACTAAAATAGGCAGGTACATAAATTTGGGCACCCCAAAGGAATAATCCCATTAATATTTCGTAGAGCCTCCTTTTGCTGAAATAACAGCCTGTAGACGCCTCCTATAGCCACTCACAAGTCCCTGAATTCTGGCTGGTGGTATTTTGGACCATTCTTCAGTTCAGTCAGGTTCGATGGCTTCCGGGCATGGACAGCCTGCTTCAACTCAATCCATACATTTTCAATGATGTTCAGGTCTGGGGACTGGGATGGCCATTCAAGAACATTGTACTTGTGCCTCTGCATAAATTCCTTAGTAGATTTTGAGCAGTGCTTTGGATCATTGTCGTGCTAAATTTCCAACCCCGGCGTAACTTAAACTTTGTGACTGACTCTAGAACATTCTTTTCAAGAATCTGCTGATATTGGGTGGAATCCATGCAGCCCTCAACTTCAACAAGGTTTCCAATACCTGTGCTAGCCACACAGCCCCATAACATGATGGACCCTCCACCAAATTTTACTGTTGACTGCAAGTTCTTCTCCTGGAATGCTGTGTATTTTTTTCACCATGCATAGCGCCTCTGGTTATGACCAAATAACTCTATCTTAGTCTCATCTGTCCACAGTATTTTTTTCCAGAATATTTCTGGCTTGTCCAGATGCTCTTTTGCATCATGCGGCTCTTCTTTTTACGCATCACCCTTCCACTGAGCTGTTCCTGGTGCAAAGTGCGCTGGACTGTGGAACAATGTACAATGACACCATCAGCAGCCAGATGTTTTTGTAGCTCACTGGAGGTGGTCTGTGGTTTGTCTGTGACAATTCTAACCAGGGTTTGCCTGTGCCTTTGAGATATTTTTCTTCTTTTCTTCACAAGGACTGTTCCTGTGGCCTTCCTTTCCTAACTACATTTCTGCCTGTTGAGACAGACAGTCCAAACCTTTGTGATAATCTTTTGTACCCTTCTCCTAATTCATAAAAATGAATTATCTTAGTTTTTAAGTCAGTAGCGAGTTCTTCAAAGGTACCATGTTGCCACTTTCTAAGAGGAAACTAATGAGCTAATCAAAGCAATTTAGTGCTGCAAACTGTCAGTATTAAAAGACTGCAGGTCTTCAAAGTAATGCAAGTGAGAGGGTGCCCAAACTTTTGCACATCCCATTTTTCAAACTTAATTTTATTTCACACAACTCAATAATGCTACATTGAGAATTTTGGTCTGATAAACATCCCCTTGTCTATATATCTCTAGAAAAAACACACATCTTGCTGTGATCTTTTCTTATGAAGACAGAGCTAATTATCATGTAACCTTGGAGGGGCGCCCAAACTTTTGCATAGCACTGTATGTAAAACTACCAACTGTCTGCATATGGTTGTTGATTACTCATTGATTTGTGAAATCTGAAAATATTTGCAAATGCCTCATTACCCTTTAGTATTTTTTGCAGAACCAGCTCACATTTAACAAGGACAAGAAGCAAGATGTAGACTCAAGACATTTAATTCAAAGCTTTAGTGAGCAAATAGAAACAAGCAAATCACCAGAGTCTGCCCTGAAGCTTGACTAAACTTGGCCAAACTAAGACTATCTAACTAAGCACACTATCCAGGAAAACAGAGGGCACAGACAGCGACTCCAAATGAAGGCAACAGACCATATAAACCAGACGCAGTGGAGAGACGTTTTAATACAGACAAACCTAAACGGAAACAGTGAAGTTGAGACCTGGCGGCATCTAGTGGCTAAATGGGGGATCGCAAGGGGCGAATTTGACATTGCAGATACACAGATACATTTCAGATGCTATGTAAAACAATTATTAGGGACAGAGAGAGAGAGAGAGAGAGAGAGAGAGAGAGAGAGAGAGAGAGAGAGAGAGATTTTCAAGTATATAAATAATGTAATTTAACATTTAAATAAATAAATGTTTAACGTCAAGAGGTAGGAGCCGTTTTGCACAATGTTTAAAAAAATCTTGAAACGTTTTTAACCCGTTGTGATTATTAATGTTCTAGTAAAAAAAATATGTAACGGGTTCGTTACCGGAAACGATCTCCCCCAAATCCCAATCTCCTTTTAATGCGCTGAACCAGGTGAGGGCGCTAACACACACACGTTAGAAAGACGCTCCACATGAGCTTTCTGACGTAGTATTGAACACTGGCCAGGTAACAGTTTTGCTGCAAATAAGCCTAAAAATCTTCTACCGCGGGAGATAGTTGGCTTTTCTAAAGGAGGATAAGATCGTCATCATGCCCGGTGAGTTATCTTAAAAAACTTGATCTCAGTATGGTTGCACAATGTCGATGTTCTTTCGTCCAAGCAAAACATGCGATGTATTTAGCGTGCTAGCAAAATAGGCATCACCACGCTAACGTTATCCTAATCGCTCACGTTAAACCATGGCTAACAACCTGACGAAGTTTGTTTATCAAATTGATGGCGTTCTTTATTTGCTTGGTGATTCGTTTATTAGAGAATACTTCACAAGGGGTGTGGAAAAAACAGCGCTCAGCCTAAAAAAATTAGCTAATGTAGCTAACTAGCCCAGATGAACAACGTTGTTGTGGGGGCTGCACAGCAATGCAGATAAGGACTTGGGCGCGTCCCAAACCACACACTAGCCCACTATGTAGAATGCCAGAATGTACTACACGTGTATACTGCTAACACGCTGTCTCGTGTACCAGTGTACGAGATGAGACGCGTCCTTGTTTTCTACCGCTAACTTCAACTTCGGCCTGCTGCTAGATCTCGCGAGAACTTGCATATTTATCCGTGCTCAGAAACGCTCCTCGCGTTTTACAAAGTTACTCGAAAACAAAAAAATCTCGTCTTGATAAATTGTTAAGTTATAAGCGCTTGTGTGATTAATTTGGTTAACTGAACGATAGCCGAAGGGGCAGTGAATAGGCGCCCTTTGCATCATCGGATTTCATTCATTGTTAGTTTTTGTTGTGGTCCATTGAATTATATCTGCTTAAACAAAGTTAATTACTTTTACAGTCTTAGGTGCAAATCATGTTGCAATTCACTACATTTACCTAACGATTTTCCGTACTAAATAAAGAATCCGGAATCATATTTAGGGAAATAAGACAATAAACAACGTCGATGTGCGACTTTCGGATCTGTGATTATAAAGACGTTAGAAGTTTGAAAGTTTATGGTTGGCAGCTCAAAATTTCACTGAATAGATAAGTCGTAACATTAGACTTACTTAAAATCTCGTATTTGGAAGACAATGAGTTTTTGGAATTTCACAGTTAATACAGTCATTAAACATTTAAGAATCGTGGTGTTGTGAACTCTCAAGTAATGTTCTTAATATTTGTTTTGTGCTGGATTTGATTCCTTAAAGTGGCATGTTATACAGGGGTTAAAAATAATCAGTTCCATGTTTCTGCCCTCAGCAAATAATAATTAGGACAAAGATGCCCACTTACAGTCCCAGAGGTGCATCACATGGCATCAGTTTATGTGGCTTATAATGCCAAAAAAGACATAACTTTTCTGTTAATGTTTTTGATTTTTTTTCTTTACCAATTAAGTGAATGGCAAACTATATTCATGATGCTTTGTACTTGTTTGCCAAACCTACACTTCATACCAGCTTTTATATTAGATTTTTTAAAAGCAAAGCTGTGTGTCATAGAGTAAATTTGTTTTTAAAAATCGTGTTTATCTCATTTTGACAATTTCAGTAGTTTTCAGAGTACAAGGTATTGAATCCAGTATTTTCAGAATTTGACTGATTATCTAATTAAAATGTAGGCTGTTGTTTTGTCAAAAGTGATACCCTTTTATTACTTAAGTTCTGTAAAAGAAACCATGTTTTAGTGGGTGTACTGAGTTTTGCTGTTACTTTAGAACCTACAGATGTTAACAGTCCGGAGGTGGCAAAGACTCCAGGGGGTAGCAGTGGTCCTGGGAAAGATGATGTGGTGAATGGACACAAGGAAGGTGAAGCCAACCCCTTTGAAGAGTACATGTGGATGGAGAATGAGGAAGAGTATAACAGACAGGTCAGTATGAGCCAATATTATCCAAGTACATACTATTTCCCCCGTAATGTTTTAAAAGCATTGCAAGAGCAGGATTACAATCAAATTGAGGTTTCATACAAGCTCTGACCTCTGTCCTATACATGCATTATTCATGAATTGTTGAGGTTTAAGCCAATTCCAATTGCCATACTCAGTCCGTGAATACATCACATTGTATACATCCTCATGCAATTCTCAAGTAGGTTAGTCAGCCAGAGCTCACAAATGCTAACAGAAAAGACAATGACAAGAATGATGTCGAAAAACTAAATATTTGAGAACTCTATCACGATAATTTTATTTCTCACAGGTGGAGGAGGAGCTGTTGGAGCAGGAATTCTTAGAGCGCTGTTTTCAAGAAATGTTGGAGGAAGAGGATAAGGATTGGTTCATTCCTGCTAGAGATCTTCCCCCTGGGGTGGGGCAAATTCAGCAGCAGTTCAACAGGCTGCAAGTCAATGATGGCAACCCTGAAGACATTGCAGTGAGTTTAATCATTTAACAAACCTTTATTCACACGAATGAAGATTTGAAAAAGTAAACATCCAATTGCAGGGCATTGAATGTTCAGTGTGTACTATGTCCCATAATGAAAGAATTAAATAGTTACCTCTGTATTGTTGAATGCCGGAATTATGTTGCTTTTATTATGCTGGAATTATGCATAATAAAATGTTTTTGCTGGCTTAATCTATATGGCACTTATTTGTTTATGGTAATAAGTAATTTGCCTCAGAATTTGGATTTTGAATTTTTGTGAACATTGAAAATATTTGCGTTGTTCTTCATTTTATCTCTTTCTTCCTCAGCGCAAAAGCAGTTTGAACCCTGAAGCAAAGGAGTTTGTACCAGGAGTGAAGTACTAGGGGCCTGCCAAATATGGGTCCCCTCATAGAGACTATGTGACTGCTGATGGTCAGCAGCCACCCCCACTCATGCCTCAATTAAATGTGGTTTGTGTGTTTGGGGTTGATGGGGTGGAGCTTGTGGGTGGGGGCGTTCTATAATTCTTCTTTAAGCTTTTTATTTACGTCAGTCTCCATGTAAAACTGGGGTCGAGATTCGGGGTGGGCAGATCTAAACAGTTTCATGCTCCTATTGGACCGCTTCAGATTGTGACTAGATATCCAGGATGTCCTTTGTCTTTATCTCAGAGAGGCAATTAAAAGAATCCACTATTGTGATAGTGATAGGAGTTTGTCCCTGGACATTGTTACAATTTTCTTTCTTTTTTTTCTTGCTTTCTTGAATTTAATTTTCCCTTGTTGAAGGGAGTTTGAAGGGAGCTAATGTGTCATAAGAAGGGGAGGTGAATGTCATGGTTGGGGGGTTGAAGAATGACTGACACAAAAAGTATCATTGGCAGGCGGACCACTTCAAAATGTTTGAAGCTGATGGCAGCTTACTACCTGTGATTTCCACAAGCGTTTTTTTTTCCTTAAGTTGAAGTCCTGTCACTGTGCGACTTGCATTAACAAAAATTAAGAAAAAAGTATATTAAATAAAAGAGCAGGTTCACTCTGAAGTTTCTGTGTTGGTGTTTGTCTCATTATAGATCTGCAGTGTGCCATCATTGCATTACCTTTGACAATTTTTCAACTTCCTTAATTTGTAATTCTGATATTTAGGACATGTTTAAATATTGCAATGTTAACTTCTGTTTATTCTCACTGTAATGATTTCATTTTAGTTCAGGTTGGAACCATACTGAGGGCATTTTTTAGTATGTAATGCCAAGATCTGCATAAACAACAGAAGCTCTCTGAGATATTAACTTTGTCCCTACAGCCTGGACGTGTGGCAATATATCATGCATTACTGCAATATTGTTTTTTTCAATACAGCTGTATGGGTTTTTTTTAAATAAACAAACAATTATGCGTAGTGACCGTCAGTGTTGGGAATGTTACTTTAGAGAAGTAATTAGTTGTAGATAATATCTGCGTTATAGCATTATAGAAGTAACTAGTTAACAAAGAAAGTAACTATTGCGTTACATTTTTTAAAAACGTTCAAAAAAATCTAAGAATTTGAATCCCCTTGATGAAACTTTAAATTCAACTGTATGTTCAATTATTTTTAATCAAACATAACATTAAAAATGTTTAATGAATGAAATGGAAACTTAATAGACTACATTATTAGAAAACATTGTACACTAGTCTACACTGTTTTATTGTTACCGCGAGACAGGACACCTTATTTAATATACTGTAAATGTTCTTACGATGTTTATAATAGCAGAACAATAAAACACAGATGTTTTACACATTATGATATGCATTGCACATCAACAGGCCGGAACTGGCCATCAGATTAGTCTACATTTAAATTGTGCTCGTTAAGCTTTTGCCATTCACTTTCTGAACCGCTTAATCCCTGTCGGGTTGGTGTGGACGAAGCCTATCCCGGGACTACTGGCACAAGGCAGGTACCAATCCTGGGCGGCACCAACACACCGCAGTGCATTCACACTCACATTCATACCCTGCGTACCCACTTTAGATTTGACCGTCAATTTACAACGCATGCTTTTGGACTGTGGGAGGAAACCCACACGGACACGGGGAGAGCATGCAAACTCCACACAGACAGGCCCCACGAGCAACTCGGGGATCGAACCCAGGACCTTCTTGTTCGTTAAGTAGTGTACCAAAAAATGCACTCTTTGTAGTGCGAATAAAAATATCTAACTCCCACAGCTTCAGACAACTGACTACCTGGATGGCGTGGCTCACTCTCCTTTAACCATGCTGAGCAGTCTAATCAATTACAGAATAAATCTTATTTGAAACAATCAATTTGGACATATTAATACAGATCCGTCTAATAAGGCTACAGATGTTTGTCTTTAAAGTGATTTTTGTAGCTGCAGTAGTTGGTATTATGACCACAGTATGATATTTTGTATGATGCTATTCTATGTATTAGTTAACTTGTTCCAGAAAGTTATAAAAGTATTTTTAAGTGTCAAAAAAGATCAAACAATGTTTGTATGAAATATGAAATTCAGTGCTAGGTCATATTGAACAGTGGGAAGGAAGAAAGGGGCGGACAGGAGGAAAGATGGATATGAATATATATATGTATAGAAAGGTCTTCCCAAGCCCTTTCTATTAAGTGTTCAGTTGAATACATTTTCACGTAGCATGCCTTATACTAACTACTACATACACAAATATTTGAGATGTAGGCTAGTTGGTAAACATGAGGTTTAAGTTCCTTTAATTTTTTTATTTGCCTATTGAGTTAACTACGCATTGATTTGAATATTGTGGTCCACTTACTGCTGAAAAGCCTGATAATAATAAATTATTTTAATGAATTACAATAGAGCTATATTCTCTTGCATATTACCTACGTTTGTCGATAATTTGCGAAATATGACTCAAAACACGTATGCGTAATGTTTCCGTCAGTTTCGCGGGTGAGCAGTCAGATATTTGACGTCAGTTTGTTAGTGATGTAATTTGCGCAAGGCGGAGAAATCAAATATGACTTGCCCGAAACGAGCTTTGGGTTGGGCGCAAAAAAGATATTCTTAAAGGCAGAGTGGGTTTACAGACGGGACAACAACTACCGTAACTAACTGTAGTTTCCTTCTGAACAACAACAAAAAAACAGTTAAGAGTGAGTCCATTTGGAATCTAATCTTGCAAAACGTTGCAATGGACACCAGTGTGAAACGAGGAGAAGTTTATTTACAACACCCGAAAAATTCTGAGGTACGGTAAATCTTATCATTATTCATTTTTAATGAGTACAGTATGTTGAGATTTCTACAAAAGTATGCAACACGTACTATAGGATACCCTGTAAACTTAACATTGGTTGTTCAAAAAGACAGTAGGACACACTAAGACAGGCTGTCTTTAACTTCACCGTTTAAAATGTTTCTGCTGAATTTAGACATTAATATCCACCCTAACAGTCTGCCTAGACAAGTTTTCCATGGAGCGCCTCTGGTGTGAAGTTACATTCTGGTATGAGAGCCAGACAGAGTGAGTTTTGTTTTGACATGTCAAGACACCGCTTAGAAGACACTTCCCTGTTTCACAATCAGCATATTTCTTTTGCTCATTTGCCCACACATGGTCTGTGGTATGTGTCTTCTTACAAAAAGGTTTTAAAATACACAACTGATGATTTTGACACTATTTTATGCATACAGGAATCAATGAGAAAATGTGTTCAACCTACATTTTGTGTAACATACAGTGCAGTCCACACAATATACAGAACTTGATGTTATGAATGTATACTATTAACAAACAAATAGCCATTTAATATTATCTCATTTGAATAACCAGCTTTTTTCTAGACAAAGTAGCGTCTTTCAATGCCCATATGGACCTGTCAGGTATCTGAATGACAAAGACCATGATACCACGAATGTGCAGTGCAGTGATGAGGACAGTGTACTGTAAAAAATGGTGCTGTCCTTCAAATGAGATGTTTAACCAAGGTCCTAATCCTCTGAGGTCATAAAAGACTTTAGGTTGGAACTTCTTTGGCCTGCTAAGATGATCCACCATTTCAAATCTGGCCTCCTACTCACCCCCTATCTCTACATGCCTAATTACTTTCTGCCCATTCACCACCTTAGCTAAAGTATGGTGAGTTTACTGTGCAGAATAGCTGATGGAGCATCAACTAGGTTGGAGCCACATATTCGTGCTTGTTGAAGTGGCTCCACATTGTCTTTGTGAAAGGCTTTGGTTGTCTGGAAAATGTGCTAAATAATTCTAATATTAATTCTTTCATTCCTTCTTGCTTAAACATTAACTATATTCTTATTTTGCGAGCATGCCTGTTTTCATCTTCACCTCTGTAATTACTTTGTCCTTGATTTACTGACAGAAGTGGAAACGGTACTGGTTGACTCTTCACCCTGACAGCCGATGTGGTGTGGCTCGGCTTGAACTAACAGAATCAAGCTCAGATCGTTCACCTGTGATGGTTCGGAGACAACCCGAGCGCAAATTTGTGAGACTTGCCGATTGCATCAGTGTTGTTAGACTCCCACCACATGCTGAAGCATATCCTGGAGATAACATGGCTGCCTTCTGTGTGGAGACAGAGGAGAAGAGACTGGTGTTTGCCATAGACAAAGAGGATTGCGGACAATGGGTGGAGAAAATATGTGATGTCGCCTTTCAGGTGATGATTATGTAATTCAGAAATGATTCCCATTATAATTATTTTTAATGTACCTCTCTTTTTAACTGTCATTTGTACTCGTTTCCCTGCATAACAGAAAAACAGCAGCAATGTACCACTGCAAGTTCCACAGATGGAAGAAAATCAGATTTATGCTTCCAGAGATGAAGGTTTGTTTACTTAATATAAGTTGTTGTTTAGATCCTAAACATACTCTACGTACTAACAAATTTGAACACAGACATGCACAATGCTTGTTTTACAACACTCATACCATTCAATGGTATGGAACTTGTGAAACTCATAGTCACAGTTTTACATTCTCAGTAAATGTCAAGCAATAATTTCTGCTTTCAACTGGAGCTTTGAGCAACTGCCAACCAAATAAGAAGTTGTGGCATCATGGTTTACCAAAAAGCTGCAATACATCAAGCCACCTGGTGTTCTTCTTCTTGACTGCATGTGGTAACATCTACCTCGCTTTCCTCTTAGTGCTGCACTTTTATGTAACTCTACAACCCTCTGAGGCAGCAATGCGATGTGGTCTGAAGGGCAGTTATTGGCTGCAGACAAGTGATGACACACTAGTTCTGAAAGACATTGAGAGCAGACAGACCATAACGGAATGGCCATACAAGCTACTGCGCCGCTATGGGCGAGACAAGGTTAGTCATAAGCAACGGAGGATACAGCCCAAGGTTGTGTTATTAATGAGTCATGTCTATAAACACTCAGAAATATTACACAGTATAAGTCATATTCTTGTGGGAATTTTATATAAAGACTGGATTACTAGCGCAAGCCTTTATAATCGAAATATCACATACTAAATATTTGAATGATATGTGTGAAAAATGTACTAATGATTGTCTTCTCTGCTATGGATGAAGTATTTCACTAGACACAAGTATTTATTTTAATAGGCTTTCAGTTATATCAGAATAAGGAACACTCATAACTGATGAAAGAAAAAAGGAAGGAAACAAAATAGAAAATGGTCAGCTTTTGTTGTCCTCATCTAAAAATGACTGTTCAGATCATAGAAGCTGATTTTGGAAGCTAGATCAGAGAAGCTGAAAATAGATCACCTGTATTTGAAAGTTCTTAAAGTTACACAAAACATAGTTGTGCACACTTTGTGAATAATGTTTGCCTGGAAAAAGTTTTCATTTGTACACAGTAGATTTAATTTCTTTATTATCTCCTTCATTTCTCAGATGATATTCTCAATTGAGGCAGGCAGGCGATGTGAGTCTGGTCCTGGCACATTTAACTTTGAAACCAAGCAAGGTGATGAGATCCACCGCTTTATGGAGCTGGCCATTCGGCAACAGAAGACTCTGGGCATTTCTGGGGGCAGTGGCTCTCCTCGAACTCCAGGCTCACCTATGCCCAGACGGCCCAACAGTGCCGTCCTGTTGGACATAAATGCCCACAGCAGTATTGACACCAACACCAAATATGAATATGAAAATGTCAGTTCTGCTGGTATGCTATCAAAGCCTCTGCACCCAAATCCTACAGGCCCTGTTGGCTCAGCAGAGTCAGCATATGCCATACCTATTATTAGCTCTTCCAGCACATCGCAAAAACATCCTTGTGAGTCTGGATGCTTGATCGAACCCATATATTCAATTCCTGTTGATGTTAGTTCTGACAAGTATGTGTACTCAGAGGCTGTGGGTGCCATCAAATCACAGCAGACGGTTAATAATAGACAATCTATTCAGAAGTGTGAGTACTCAGAACCTGTGTACTCTGACCCTGCTGATGCCATATGGCCAAGCACTAGCCCCCAAATGCATATCTATGATAGTCCCGCTGACAGAGTCATACCTCCAGGTACCACAGGAACCTCTCAACCCAGCAGTCAAATTGAACCAGTCTACGCTGAAGTGTTTCATGTTGAACCAAACATAGAACAGGAGCAAGGCCCAGTTCAGTGTAATGAAGAACCTATTTACAGTTTACCTACAGTTAGTACAGCTCACAAACTACAGGCGGATGTTCATACTAGTGCTGCAACAGAGAGCAAGCAAGACACCCAAAGCAAGAAGATGAACACAGAAGTCATATACAGTCAAGTCAACAAAGCATGGAAAACTGCAAAGCCCAAAGATAACAAAGCAGCCCACAGAGGACAAGAGGTTACCTCAGAAGATCTTGGGCTCATTTAAAGGAGCATATTCTGATATATTGTGGGAGATATTTTAAAGACCTACATTTTGACTGTGACTGAAAACAGGATGTGTTACTTGGTCATTCAAGGCAGATTTAGATTTTCTAAATGCACATTTTTACGCTCTTGCTCCTTTCAGTATTGAAAATGCACAAGTTGAGATACTTGCAAAATGTAGATTTGTACAGCATTTTTGTCGGATTTTTCAGATTTGTTTTTAACAATAGTTTCCACATTATATTTGTATGCAATAGAGATTTTGGTATTTCAAAGATTTTTTCTTCTGTCTTCTATTCTGGATAAATTAATTAAAATCTGTTCTTTTTGTTGTCTCAAAGATTGAAGGTTTGAAGGCCAAATGCTCCCTAAACCTATAACCATATATTCAGTACAAAAAGTGTTTATATAATCAAGTGAGTTATATTTCTTGATCAAAATTTTATTTTTAATATGCTCTCAGAAAACAATTACTGACCTCTGAGCTTACTGCCTGTCATATTTGAAGAAATGTTCAATTAAGGTCTGCAATATTTAGATTTTTGTGGTAATACAAGTATACAAGTTAGCACAGAACTACACAGAGCAGTGCTGTTGTAATGTAATAATTGGCATTTAAAACAAAATTTACCTTGCTCACAGTTAACTCAGTGCGACCCCATGACCACGGGGACAACTCCATTACCGTTACACTACCACTACAACAAAGACTAACACTGCTGGGATTCAAACCCAGGCCCAAACAGGGCACCAATCCAATGCCTTAACCTTTCGGCCACTTTGTCTTAGTGACTTAGCATCACTCTCTTTTCCATGTTTTCATATAAAATATCCGCAAATATTCAAATTAACCAGTTTACTAGTTTCCAAGCATTGTTTGCGAACAGTAATGCTTTAACACTAATTGCCAAACAATAGCATTAACGATTCGGCCATTTAACTTCGTTCAGTGCCATTAATTTTAGGCTCACTCGCTATCGCCCCTATTGGTAGTTCAGTGTATTACAGCAAATTTGTGATTAAAAACGAGAACAATAGGCACTCCTTCTAGTTTCACAAGATTAATTTCTCTGTTTAAAGAAAGAGGGCATTAAGTTCAGAACGAGGAAAACTCGTATTTTTCCTCGTACTCAAATATTTTATAGCGGTTTTGGAAAATCGATAACACAAGACCTCAGCGGGCCAAGTCCAAGCAAAAACAAACAGGCAAATCCAAAGTAAGATTGAAAGAGTAAAAACACCGCAGGTGGTTAAACCATAGCCTAAAATGCAATTGCAGAAATAACGTGTGTCATATAATTTAGGAACCAATATATAGGTACTGGAGAACATGACTATAAATTGTTCAAGCAAATATAACAGTCTGCAGACAGATGACGTCGGGCTGCTGATGTCATATCTACAGGCCAAACGGAAGTAATGATATCAATAGCGAACAGAATCACTGCTCGACCGTTTTATCACTATTTTTACAGTTACTCATTCTTCCATTCAATTGCGTTGACTGGTATCTGTGGACGTGAAATTGAAAAGATTGACGTGTTTGTGTGCGGTCTTTTAGCTCGTAGTCGCGATGGCGAACCGTCTCGCCTTCCAGACACAGCTCGCCTCCATCATGGAGGTTCTGGCCAACGCTGCCGTGGCGGAGATCTGCAAACTTGTGGACGACGATTTCGCGGTAATCAACCTACAGATGTCCCAGTGCCAGCAGGAGAACAAGGCGCTGAAGAGGAAACTGCACTTACTTGAACTACGGATGGCTCGTACCTACGCGGAACGAAGGATACGGGAAAGCTCGCAAAATCGCACCAATAAAGTGCACATTACCGCTGCGTTGTCGGACAAATACAGAGCTCCTGCAGCCGGTGTGTAGCATTTTAGCCATTTTTAATTGCATTACGTATTATTTATTACTCCATTTTTACCCCTAGTCAAGATAGTAGATGTAAAACTCACGGCATATTAAAATACAACAAGACAGTGCAACATATAGAACACAATATACAAAAATATACAGAAGCAAAACCAAGTTTTAATTCAATGGCCTTTTAATAGAAATTAATGTGTGAGCTTTTTGATCTTTCTTTAGGTTAATCGTTGTCTAAGTAGTATAATAAGGAGTTGCCTTACTGGAGCAATCTGGGGTAAAGTATGCTCAGGAGGTGGTTATGCTGGAAGTAGGATAAAGAGACAGAATTGAACCCACAACATTTTGGTCTGTAACTGATTACCTTACCACTAGGTCAGCACCTCATCTGTATGGTATCTCAGTATTGTCTTTGTCTTCCCTTTCTAGAAAACTCTGTTACAGACTAAGAGGTTGTAGGTGTGAGTCTGGCTCTATCCTGCATCCAGCAATACCAACGTTGAACTGTACGAGTATGTGTTCACTAGACGTACTGTACTGTATTGTACCTCAGTATGTCTGATGACAGAATCATCTTGACTTTATCTTTCCTTTCAAAGATATTTTTTCAAATCAAGATGGACTCTACAGTAGACAAATTAACGAAGATCTCTGGAGACAAGGAGAAAACTCTGGTGCGGACATTACAACTGGCCCTCAGGTCGAGAATGATGAATCTGTGGTAAGCAACAGATTCTAAACAATACCATGCAATACTACATTTTCATAGTCCTAAGAGACAAAAACTCTTTCTCTTCCAAAAGCCTGGTGATTCTGGCTTGGCTGAACCAAACAACGTCCTTCTAAAGAGTGAGACATCAGGTGTGGTCCCAACACAACCGGAGCTATTCATTCGAGAAGACGGTGGGTAACTGTGTAACTATTGTATGGCAGGTTTTCTTTAAAACACTGTTCTTGTGTGCAATTGTGTTTCACAATTTGCCTGTTAAATTTCTTACTAATTCTCAGGTTTAGTGGAGGCTGTGTCTGAGGGAGGAGAGGCAATTTACAGCACTTCTCAGGTGGACAAAAGTGACCGGACACGTCGCCAGGCTCTGGAGGTCAGTGGATCAGACAAAGAGCTTAAATCTGAGCCACAGTTTGCCAACACTGAGAGGTTATGCCAAGATCCTTTGGGAGGAGAGGCACAGTTTGGTATAAGTGGGCAGTGCATTCCTTTAGGGGAACTTTTTATGCATGGGGGTGATGAAGTGGAGCCCCAGCATCCAACTTGTTCTTACACAACAAGCAACAGTACAGCTGAGAGACAGTCTGAGCTCCAACAGGATGCAGAGATTATTAAGATTGAGTCTGCAGAGGAAGAGGAAGACCTATCTGAATGGGACAGCAGTAAGTTTATGGGGAGATCTCAGTCTTTCCAGCAGTATCCCACAGATGTCACAGGAGAGTGCATTAATAAAGTTACTTTGCCTCCATCCAGCCAGTCTCATCTGACCAGTAACTTCTTAGCAGCAGCTTCAACTTCAGGGGTACAGGACACAAATGCCTGGCAGCAGTCCAAAGGCAATAGCGTGTATCAGCAAAGAGCTGCACGTCCAAGAAACAAAAGAGTCCTCCGTGAGAGACTCTTTTACTGCACTTACTGTGGAAAAGCTTTTAACCGTCCCAAGAAGGTGGAGATCCACCAGCGAATCCACACAGGCGAGAAGCCGTTCAGGTGCAACATATGTGGAAAGTTATTTTCGGAGGCTGGAAACCTGAAGAAACACCAGAATGTCCATACAGGGGAGAGGCCATATAATTGCACGCAGTGTGGCAAGTCGTTTGCATGGATAGGAACCCTCAAAACCCACCAACAGAAGTACCATAAGCAAAACTAGGCCTGAACTTGGCTAAAATGAATCAACAAAAGAAATGTTGGAAAAGTACGATGCTTGTGTGTTTTATCACTACAGACAGACAGCACACTGAAAAGAAAAATCAGACCTGAAATTGGTATAATGTCAGCAGTCGTATTAACACTCAACTGTAGAGAAGAACACTGGAAGTGTTCTGGGTATTTGTGTAACAACGGGATTTGCTTGAAGTACCACAATATGGCAAGACATGGAATCATGATCACTGTTATCCTGAAGTGGGGCTTATTTCTAGTGGAAGCTATTTGCAATATGACATTTATGAATAAACATTATCAACCATTGCCTTTGCTTGTTTTTAAGTTCATTATTTGAAGTACCTGTTATTTTTTGTACCTGTCTGAAAGATGTTTTAAGTTAAAGTTATTATATGTACCTGTTTAAGTTAGTGTTACATCCCTCTCAAAGGAGACTCATTCAGTCATATACATAAGAATCGTATGCTGGTTCGTTTTCCTAAAGTTATTCACCTGAAAATAAATGCAAGTGTGAGTTACAGCTATTTAGATGCTCGCAAAGTAAATCTCTGTTGTTAGGAGAATCCATTGTTGTCCTTTTTTTGAAGCTCCTAA
The DNA here is from genome assembly GCA_032718565.1 of Distichodus sexfasciatus. Taxonomy (NCBI): domain Eukaryota; kingdom Metazoa; phylum Chordata; class Actinopteri; order Characiformes; family Distichodontidae; genus Distichodus; species Distichodus sexfasciatus. Next base: position 4,238,264 of record JAVGVS010000005.1, read on the forward strand.
ACTCTCATGGTTTACTGGAGTTTTGTTCATATGCAATTTTGTGCCCTAGACAGAATTTACTTTTTTTTTTTTTTTTACCTCTAACATGTGCACACATACTTATATCTGTGTGTGTTAAAAATGTTCATGTACATCTGTGTTGTGAATTTATATATAATGTAAATGTAGCTTTATAACCATAGATATACAGGCAGCACAATTTAATATTTTCTTTCATAGAGTACAAAGAATAACATAATTTTAAGGAAAGTAAATAACACAATTTGTAAACAAAAAAGGTGAGCAGCAATGCTGAACAGTTACTTGTTCTATGTTACACTATGAAAAACAGTGATCAGATGTGACCAAACAAAAACTTCATAGTTCCAGTGATTATAATATTATTAATATTAGGGATTTGACCTAATGACTGGCCTGTTTTTGTAATTTTTTCCAGTTATTTGTAGGCAAGGAACATCACATTTTTGTAATATTGGTCTGCATCTGTGCAACCATTCAGAAGTGTTATTTTCATTCCAACACAAGCAAAATAAACTTTAATTCGATTCAATTTTATTTATATAGCACTCTTTACAACAGACATTATAACAAAACTCTTTAAATATAAACATTGATGTAAGTCTTGGTATATTGTAGTTTTTAAGGCTGCATTTCTTATTGGACAATATGGAAACACCAGGCCTCTGTTGTGATGCTTGGTATTGTTTCTGTCTGTGCTGTAGCCTCAAGAGATGGAGGATGAAGAGCCAGATGTGCTGTTTATCAAGGAAGAGCCTTTAGAACAGAAGAGTGAAGGACGGAGGACACACAAAGTGATGAGTGTGCAAGATGGTAAGATGTAACTACCAAATTGTGGGAGAAAAGTGAAGATGGATGTACAACATAGCAACATGGCCACTAGTGTAAGCACTCTTGGGAGTTACTAACATCTAAATGCACTAAAGGTTTGTAATAGTGCAGGTAATACAATTTTGTTATTACCTTAGCTTACACTACATCTCACTGATAAGTTTCTGAACAGTTAAAATATGGCTTGTGTAATTTTTTGTGAGGCATGCCGTTGACTACAGTACAATTTGGTAGCCATTACTCGTTGGACAAAAATGTGTATTAACGCTATCCAATTCTCAGGATATGTGGAGTCCAGCACAGACGAGTGTGGAGTGTCTTCCTCTCCTGTGCAGATCACAGTAGCCCTCAGGACTGACGAAGTTAGTGTGGATAATTGCATGGCAGAATGTCATATTTCAGTAATGCTAAAGCTTTAAAGACTAATGTTTTCCTTTTTTCATAGGACAAGTCTGATGAGTTGGACACATCACCCCTGAAAGAAGACAGTGCACATAATGAACAGAAAACGATGTCCAATAATTCTTCAGGACTGCCAATTACCATCCAAAGTGAGGAAAAAAATTGAGAATTTTACTGAGAGAAAAGAAGTTAGTGATGCAATGTATTAATTATAATTAGTAATGAAGAAATTGTGTTAAAATGAAGTTTATTTTATCTTGCAATTGATTATTTTTTATGTAAAGTGTATTTATCAATTTTAAATAATATCAGTGTGTTCCGAAAGTATTTCAGACTACCTCTCTACTGTGTTTTTATATACAGATGTGGTAGGTTCCCAAGCTCCTGGCTCTTTTTGTCCTCGTGAACCTGCGTTTCCACAGCGAAAAGCATCAGCACCAGTAGGGGTCAAGATATGGAATCTTCCTAGTCCTGATTCTAACATCCAAGTGGCAGGAGAAAGCAGCAACATCCCTCCGACCCATCAAAATGTCCACAGAAGAAAAAGGTCAACATCAGAGACCATGATGGGGAAGGATTATTCTGCATTTGAAAGACCTAGAGAGCTAGAGACTCTTTTTACGCAGTGGACTGAAAACCCCTCGGCAGGCCAACCGTCTTGTTCTTACAATGTGGAAGCAGACCAGGATGAGGACTGTGTACTGGTCCAGCCTGCAACTTCAGCTGTCTCAGGAACAGAGGTGGCACAGGAAGGAGTATCCTCTAACAGATATCAGGATGTTCAAGGGTCAGGGTCTGGGGAAGGTTGCAGTAGAGTTGAGACTGAGTGGACCATAGCCAGCACTACACGACAACCCCAAACTCAGTCTAGTCACTATAACAGGTCAGACTGCATTCGAGTAGAGGCATTGAGTAGAGCTAAATTTACGCATCCCATTCCGAAGGTGCATCCACAAATGGGGGCAAACTTACCCCACTCTGGGCTTTTGCTCACTGGTTTGCAGCTTCCCAAGCGCATGGAAAAAGGTAAGAGGAAGAGTTACATCTGTAAGTACTGTGGAAAAGCTTTCACTGGACTGTCGAATGTTGAGGCTCACCAGCGAGTTCACACAGGAGAAAAGCCTTTTAAATGCGAAACCTGTGGCAAGCTCTTCACTGAGGCTGGAAACCTGAAGAAGCACCAGAGAGTTCACACAGGAGAGAAACCGTTCACATGTACCCGGTGCGGGAAACGCTTTGCCTGGATCTGCAACCTCAGGACTCATCAACAATCTGCTTCCTGTGGAGGACTTGAAAGACTAAGTCTGATTAAATCACTGGAATGAGAAATTACAGGCATCTGTCAGACAGACGTTTGATGAGTAAGAATTATTGGAGAAATGGAGCCAGTTCGTGATGGTTTGCCTCTGCATAATGACAGAAAATTACTGTCCTACACTGTGTCTTATAATTTAAATCGTTATAAGGTGCTCCTCTCAGTTAGTTTGGTGCCTTTATTATGCATTTAATAATTATACTTCTATCCTTCGTGTCCAATTATAAATGACCTTTCACAACTGTTCCAATACCTCACATAAATCCACTGACCGTTTTTCAACTGTGAACATTAGTTTAAACATTTCCAGAAGGTTATTGATTGCGTTATTTACAGACTTCTTTTGTATTGTAAAACATCAAAGCAATAAATTTGGATCAACAGCAGAAAACTGAGTTGTGATGAATCACACTGGCAGCGTCCCTGAGTTGTGAAAATCTTGCTTTAGCAAGTCATTCATGCCTGTTTTCATTCTGTATCATTTCGTTCTTCTTTTAAGGTAAACCAGTTGTTGAAAAGCCCACTTTCATATATTTGCTTTGTCCTAAACATTATTGCAACTGGCACTACAACAATTAAACCATAAAAGCTCCACTTTTTACTGTTTTTGCTTTTTAGGATTGGCATGTAGTTGTTGCCAAAACAACCAGATGTCGCTCTTTCCCAATCCCAACGTGTGAAATGGGGAAGTACTTCTCAGCTTATTTTTTGACGGCAAATCAGCTCACATTGCTATCGATATGTAGTTTATACAGGTATGACAAAATGTTCAAGGTAATACTAAATATCGACTCGAAGGTTCATGTGAAACAAATGCAGAAGACACTGCGGCAAATAAAAACTCGTCGCAGTGAACTGTCGTGTTGTGCATACGGTACCATATATTTTGGGGTAGAGGTTATAGAACGGCTCTATCTCAAAGTCAGCAAGGTTTAAAAATGTTTTACAGTTAGATATTAGTAAAAGGACGTATCATTATTGTTTTACTTGCTGTGCAAAGGTATTTTTAAGGGTTAGGGACAGTAATAGTGTCCGTTTTGGTGCAATGCGACTTATCCATTTTCGCAGCCCGGCTAGCTCAGTCGGTAGAGCATGAGACTCTTAATCTCAGGGTCGTGGGTTCGAGCCCCACGTTGGGCGCGGTTCCTTTTGCTTCATCTTTGTGCTGTTAATGTGTTATTTATATTAAAGATAATACAGGGTAATATGGCTTAATTGGTGCCGTTAAATACTGCAGTTCCGTTGCGTGTTGCACAAACCTGTAAAACATAACATCTAAAACGGAATTCACAATTACACGCATCGGGATTCTAAAACAATTGAAAAAGAAGCTAGCAGAGGATGGTTTCGATCCATCGACCTCTGGGTTATGGGCCCAGCACGCTTCCGCTGCGCCACTCTGCTCTATGACAAATTATAAAGAAACTCATACATGTAACTGAAAATGTTTAGCTCGTATAATGAGAGATTATATTGATAGAAGTGTTTAAGATTATGATTGTAACAAACCATTACAGCTACATAGATAGTTAAATTTAGAGATTCAGTTATTTCGATTGTGGTTTGGAACATGCATTTGTTTTATAAAATACTCATTCCCTGACCGGGAATCGAACCCGGGCCGCGGCGGTGAGAGCGCCGAATCCTAACCACTAGACCACCAGGGAGCTAACGCCGTGAACGCTGTAGTGAAATATAAAGAGAGTATGAAGCGTACACCCCAAGATACTGTTTCAAAATAAAAATATCTATAAGATTTATTAGACTTACTGGATATAGCTACGACACTTCCCCATTTAATTATGTAACTTTATATGCCTTCAGTTTTCTTCTTGGGTAAAAGGTTTTCATATCTAATCCTTAATGCATTCTTAGAACGAATGTGTAGAAAAATTACACAAATCATGTGTAGCAGTTTACAAACTTCGTGTTAATGTCAAAATGATAAAATGATTAACTTGTGTTGGACAAAGTCAGATATTTTACACATAGTTATGTAATATACCTGCTAAGGTGTGGCACATCCTAGTTGACTTTTTGAATAATGGCAAAATTCATGACATTAGTATTATTGGCATTCCTTATATGGCCCTCTTTGTGAGAAATCTTAATGCAACAAAGGTGATGGACGCATAAATTAACACCAACATTATATGTCATATGTGCAGTTTTTAGCTGTCAGAATTGTCAAAGACAATTTTCAAAACATTAATCCTGTCTCTCTTCTGGTTGTATTACCAAGTGGGAGTTATAAGCACTTGAGAAGCTAAAATGTTAAGCTTCTGAATGGTGATTTGCAGGGGCGTCAGGGGCATTCAGAATGTGGGGGGACACACTGGCGGGGGGTCCAAAAACTTAAATGAATTAGATGCCATTTCCTGCATTCTGGTGTATTTTAACAGGTTAAACACCTAATTTTACCTACAAAAGTGAATTAATTCAATGACTATTTTAGAGAGAGATTCAACAATTCAACAAGTACTAATTCAACTAGTCCATATATTCATCAGCCTATTTTCAAACCCACTGCTATGCCTAAGATAATGAAATTAAGGTGACACAATTTATCACCAACTATGACTTGGGATGGGTGCATTTTACTTTTTATTTTGTGTAAACCGTCTTGTGGGGAAATTTTGACTTACTCTCCGCTTCGTTGTAAAGAATTTTCTTATGTCCATTGTGTCTGGGGAGAGAGCAAATATAGCGAACAATTGTTCATCAACCAAGAATACCTTAGGTTTATTGTTTAAGTAGCCTAAATAAGGCAAAGCTTACTCCTAATATTTCATTGTTTAGTTGAACATTCATTTAACGTGGCCTAGGGAGCGCACAATGCGGCTGACGTTACCTGCTCCAGTTTCGAGCAGCCTGTCTATGCACTGACGATTCACTTCACGTGCATTCGGTGAGTTGGAGGCAAACCCGGAGCGGATTTCCAGTGGTATGTGTATTCTCCTATCGATTAAGTGGAATGGATTCTTTCGCGAAACAGAGCTTCATTAGCTAACCTTTGTTTGCTGCTAGACGTTCGTGAGTAAAAACGTGAATCTGCACGGCAAAACCAGTCGCTTGTCGCAACGGAGGTTTCTGAGAAAAACGACCGTTTATGTTAAGTCGGGTAAAATTTTGGATTTTATGTTTTTAGTGTTTTGAAACAGTGGAAGGTCTATACTGTACTGTTGTGAATACATTTCGCTGAAAAACTTACCCTTTCCATCCTTAAAACGTGACGTTCTTGAGATGAGGAATTCAATTCCAGCAGAATGTTAAAAGTTTCTGTTTTGACCGCTCTACTCCAATATTTACGGTAAATCCACTGGTTGACTAGAGTGAAGATATTTCTCCGGAATCCATCTCCGTCTCCCGAGTTCAGTTAACCTAACGCAGGTAGGCTATCCGTGTGGCTGTGAATGTAGCGCAGGCTACCGTAAATACAAACGTAGCCGCGAACGACCAAGCGTCGATAGTCAACTTCTCCGTTTCTCACTTGGCGTGGCAGGAGAAACCCGACTCCTTTGAATGTTGGTATCTCAGTCATATGTCGTCCGATTCGTTTGATATAGGTATCGTTTTGAAGGTTGGTTTATGCCCTTTCATGAAAACATAAATTTTGAATTTGCGACAAGCGACTGGTTTTGCCGTGCAGTCACAAATATGTGACTAAGATTAATGAAAAAATACATAATATAAAAGCATTTATTGAAATTTGTTTGATTTTAGCATAATGCTGATTTGTTTTTGAGTAAGTGTCTTCCTCAAAAATAACCAAAAGTTACAAAACATCATTAAAGAAACAGAAATGATTAATTTCTAAAAATGTCAATGATTTACAAAAAATCATGAGGTTATATGATAACTACAATATATAATATTCATGTTGCCTTTGATTAAATAAAAGATAACATTTTATTGTATTGTGTTTAACAGTTGAATATTTTAACTCCAGTGAGAGCAACAAATCTTTGGAAATGTATCAAGGTGCTGTCAAAATCTATCATGCTATCTATTATGCTTAGAACTGATTTTCAATGGATTGTACTTTAATTTATACCATCCTATCATTCATGTTTTCTCCATTCTCATCTTCGCTTATTACGATGTGATGAGTTTTCTCTATTTTCTTTTGTTCTTCTAACTCTTCCTCAGTGCAGTCTTCCTCTCCTATCGGATGTTTCCTCTCCTCTTCTCTTTGTCTCTTTCTATGTTCCCATAATGCACACGGCAGGCAGTTTACCAAAAACAAGAGGCAAGACAGAGAGAAGAGAGAAAGAACTGCTCCCACTCCCACTTCTATCTCTCGATCTGCAGTTTTAACTCCCTCATTGCCCTTGTCCATCCCAGGAGAAAAATAAACTGCACTTTCCTCGTGGTTGGGTGTCAACACTGCCCTCTCCAAGTCATTCTTAGCAATCATGCTGGCATCATAGGTGCCAGTGGAATTTGCTGTGCCCTGCTCCTCTTCAAATTGACCATACATGTCCTTGTCTGATTCCACAAGCATTTCAGATGAATCAATCATCTCAAAGTCAGCATCTTCACTCTCTAAAGGCCAGAGGTCTGCTTCCAGGTTTACTCTTACCCAGCCAGACCCTCTGGCCAGCCACAGAGTCCCGCCTCCAACTCTGTTCTCATCCATTTCAATGTGGTTGGACTCAATTTCACAAGTAGAGACCAGAAGTTCTGCTTTTATAAGAGGACCTCCGCCATCGCCTTGTGCTAGGACATGTTGTGATGGTGCAGGAGTTACCACAACCACAGACTCAGCCAGGGACGACAAGTGTAGAGAGAAAGGAACACCAGTAAAGGCTGAGACCAGGATGGCAGTATCATCACTGAACTGAAGCCAAATACTTACAGATGCTTCCTAACAGAAGGGGTGAATGATTTTTTTTAATGTAAGAGAAATTGTATAAAATAGATAAAATGAAAAATAGCAACATCTTCAATAACTGTAGTATGAAATCTTATTGTGTAAGGTGCTTACTTGCCCATAGTTATAAAGTGTGTTGTGAGAAGTTACTGTAGCAGTGACTACGGACGAATGAGAAGGACTTGAGTTGATTGAAAGACCAAGCCCACCAACTAACTGGATGGAGAGGTCACCAGGAGCCACTGGTTCAGAGGTAACAATAACACCAACACTACCAAGCACACCATCCCACTGACTTGATATGACCTGTAAAGTGTGCTCATGTTAACTTATGTTGATCAATATTGTATGAATCATACAATTTCATAGATGCCCTTTAAGATACTCACATGTAGTGAAGTAACTCCAGGCTCCAGTCCAATTAGATGGTTATGCTTATCAAGAGCTGCAACACGAGGGTTCTCTATCCTCAGCCAGTCTTTAACCAGGTCTGTAACATCTACAAACCAATCTGGGGATCCAAGCATATAGGTTGGCTGCCCACCCCTGTCCACTGGTTGGGCACCAAATTGTGCAAGAATCTGTATGGAGGACCGTTGATAAACTGGAGAGCATCTTGATGAGAATGAGAAGATGCCAAACGGTGGAGAAAAAAAGAAGAAACATTTTAGAAATGTTATTTAGGGCCTCCGATTCAATGTTAAGTCCTTGGTGTTTCTGTATAATACAGCTAAAACTGAAACCAGTGGATGTGCATGGCATCAATATTACTTATTATATATTTTACTCATCACAATTGAACTCCAAGAAACATCTTACCCACTTTCTGTGTAGTAGCTCCATCCACTAATGGGGCTCAGGACTGAGTCAGAAAGAGAGATACGGAGAGGGACCACTGGGGCCCATACAGCCAGACATAAAGAACTTTGGAGTACCCCCAGAGAAAACTGCACCTCCACACAAGTACTGCCCATCCCTGATTCACTCCCATCAACAAAAAATCCAGAACAGTCACTTGAGACCTGCAATTAAGAAATCTGTCATTATAAGTATGCACAATATGCTGGCATATTTGAGGCGTAAAATCATTTCATCATAAAACAAACCATACATTCTTATAGCCATATATTAATGTACAGAATGTTTTATTAAATATCACAATTGGCTATTAAATCACCAACAAAAACTGATTACCTTGACAATGTCTTCATTAGATGATTGGCACTTCACTGCTGTAGTTATATCTGACACTTTCCCATCCTGCCCCACTCCCAATACTATGACAGGGATGGACACTGGCTGGCTTGTTAAGATGGCTGTGTTGATTATTGTGTTGCTCTGTTAATAAACAAACAGCAGACAATGTGAGTATTCGAAGACTGTTTGAAATGGTCAGATAATACATAAAAAATAGATTTTGTGTTTATACTGTATGTATTTTGTAACTGTATTTTTCAGCATTTTATTGAGTCAGTTGTAATCGTACATGTTGTCTTTTAAGTATTCAGACTCATTAGACTTATACAAAACATTGTATAGATTAAGCTTTTTTACTGAGTGCTCATTGCAAGGAAAAACAAAATAGTACAAAATATTTTTGGGCCCTCATGCTACCCAGCTGACCATTTATTGCTGTGTATTAATCTCTGCTGTCAACAGTTTATGTCTGTTATGAATTGTATAAAAATATTAATGCAGTGCAGTAGCAAAAGAACTGACCTTAAAAACACATTTACATTGATATTTTCTCTTCACTGCTCTTCTAGGTTTTGCTGGGGCAGTTCTTTCATTTATGGTTTTCAGTTTCAGACTAAATAGGGCTTGAGGCAATAAGCAGTGGCCCATTTGCAACAGCATGCAGCTGCAGTGACTCACCTCAGTAATGGGGGCAATGCCCACTATCTCCCTGTCTGTGAAGGAGAGCAAACTCGTCACTGCCCCATGAGATGACACCAAAGTATTGCGATTGGAATACTCCACCCACCAACTAGCTGCAACTGTCATAGCAACTCCGAAACTTCTGTGCAGGCCCTCGACTAAGAGACAGGCCACATGTCGCAAAACCGAGGACCTGAAAGAAAGGAGAGAAACAGAAATTGAGGAACGACAAAGTTAAGAAATTTATCATAAGTTAGAATACTGTCTGTTTCATATTGTTACAATGAAGTATTTTTTCAGTCAAAAAAAGAAAACTGCAAAGATGTGAATTCAAAAAGTAAAAACTGCATTTCGCAGCAAACGCAAATCAACTTAAAACTGTCACAAAGCATTAAATATTGCACTCTTAACAGCAAATTGTGCTGTTTGTAGATTTTTTAAACCAAATTCTTTACAAAAACATTTTAACTTTACCTATGTCTGTCCAAAACAGTACCAGTTCTATGAAAGATCATGGAAAGTGTTTCATGCTTGGAGCCAGACGTCCTATCCACCTTAAGCATCCACAGTTCAGAGTTCATGGCAGGCTGGGCATGAATTGAGAGTAACCCTTTCTTCACTTTAAGTCTATACAGGAAAAATTGACACTGTCACAAAGTTGGTGGGGTTGGTTTCACAAAATATTACACCATAAATCACCATCAATAATGTGTTTTCCTTACCTCACAACAAGAGTATCCCCACTAAAATTTGATCTTATATTAATGGAAACTCCAACTGGTTGCCCAGCTCGCACAGGCCCCTTGCGGTACCGAATCATCACATTTGAATTCAGCCATAGCTCCTCCTCTTCAAGTTTGTCTAAGCACGAAAAACTTTGAGTTGTCTTGTTACTCTTCTGTGTCTTCTTGTCCTCCAAAGTAACAGACCCAACATAAAACAGTGTTCTCTGCAATTGCTGCCGTTTGTCTTCCACACATCTGGTGGGTGATATCTTAAGGTTCGTTGTGATACCAAAGGAAGAGTAGTATAGCTGGATTGTGTCAGTGAAAGTTCCAGATATGGCCCTAAGGGATGCTGGAGTGTTTTTTCGCCTATGGCTGCCTTTACGAGATCTGTGAGATTGACGCTGTCTGAAGGTTTGATCCTGGTGGGGCTGTGTAGTCTGGTCAGGCTCAAACCAGTCTTTGGGGAGGGTCATTGTGACCACACACAGCCCAAGAGGAGGCTTTGAGAATAGATGGTAAAGATACATTTAAAGATACAGAAAAAGATACATTTATAAAAAATAAAAATGTAAACAGAATGCAGTACCTTACATAAAATACTATGAACTATCAGACAAGCAAAACAGTTTAAGCAAACCAGGAGTGGTGTACAGAGTACCTGAAACTTAAGTAAAATAAGGAATTCTTAAAAGGCAATGGCAACAGTACTGGTTGAAAAAAAACCCATTGTCAATGTAACTTGAGCAATAATATATTATATTTACGGTATGCGCAGATAGAATAAAAATATGTGGTAGCCAGAAGTGGGTAGAGTAGCCAAAAATCTTACTCAAGTAGGAGTATTGTTACTTTAGAATAATATTACTCACGTAAGAGTAAAAAGTACTCTGCGAAAAAACTAAAGTACTGAGTAACTTCTGAGTAAATTAGAGATTAATTGGTTTATCATATAATCAAATATGCAAAAATGTAAAATAACAATGTAAAATGTGTTTGGATATTACCAAACAATATTACATTAAAAAAACTTTTTAAAAAATCTATACAAAGTAACATAAATATAGTAATAGTAAATTAATAAATATAGCTAATATAGTCAGCATAATGCTAGCAACATGCTAATATTGTTAGCGTAATGCTAGCGACACGCTAAGCACTCTAGCATCATGATAGCGACATTCTAATGATGTTGCTAGCAACATTCTAATATAGTTAGCATAATGCTAGCAACATGCTAATCAGCTAAACGTCATGCTAGCAACATGCTAAGCACTCTAGCATCATGTTAGAGACATTCTAATGATGTTGCTAGCAACATGCTAATATAGCTGGCATAATGCTAGCAACATGCTAATCAGCTAAACGTCATGCAAGCAACATGCTAAGCACTCTAGCATCATGCTAGCAAGATGCTAATCGTGTTAGCATCATGCTAACAGCATGCTAATGAGGTTGCTGGGGGGCATGGCTTATGAGCATCATGATAAATGCAAAAGACTGATTGGTTGACTGAGTTAAATGAGCCCTCCCCCCGTGTCTATATTACAGTGGGATACACAGTTAAATTCAGTTTCAAAGTTCCTATGGAAGTTACCAATGTATGTTAATTGCCCCTTGCCTGGGGCAGTTTACCACTCGCCCTCTAGAAATGTCATGTCAAGCCCCCCATTCCGGAATAAGCCCAACGATATGACACCTCTTTCATGGGTCTACAACAAACGGAACAGGACTAGTCATGCACCAAATTTCCCATTATAAATCAATGGGGCAAATTTGGGCACCTGTCGTGCCCCGGGGGTAAAACTAATACCCTTGTGCGGGGTATGAAGGTATGTAGGGTGATACAATTGCCCCCTGTTCCCCCCCCACCTCTTTACATATACCACCCCATTCCCGAATGAGCCACACAATTTGCCACCTCTTTAATGGGTCTACGACAAACGGTACAGGAATAGTTATGCGCCAAAATCCACATTCTAGGTCAATGGGGCAACTTTGGGCGCCTTTTCCGCCCCAGGGGCAAAACTTCTACCCTCTTGCGGGGTATGTTCTGACACAACTTGCAAGCCTCTTCAAATGTGGTGAATTTGAGATTTCTACCAAATTCTCACTCTGCGCTTCAATCCGTCAAATTTGGTCTCAATATTAAGTCTATGGGATTTTTTCCCCATTATATGTCAATGGGGCAAATTTGGGGACCTCTTGTGCCCCGGGGGTAAAATCTATACCCTCTTGCGGGGTATGTTCTGACACAGGTTGCAAACTTCTTCAAAGTTTCTACAGACCTTTCTACAAAATTCCCTCTCTGCGCTACAGTCCGTCAAAGTTGGTCTCGATGTTAAGTCTATGGGACTTAACATTGCCCTGCGGGGGCAATTAACCCCCCACCCCTTAGAAAAGTCATAGCACCCCATTCCCGAATAAGGCGCACGATTCGATACCTCATTCATGGGTCTACGACAAACGATGCGGGACTAGTTACGCACCGAACTTTTATACGGAAGAAGAATAAGAAAAAAAAAAAAGCCTGAGAGATAACAATAGTAGTGCTTCGCTTCGCAAGCACCACTAAAAAAATAAGCCTGTGAGATAACAATAGTAGTGCTTTGCTTCGCAAGCACCACTAACTATTAGTACACATGTTCTAACAGTTAAAATTAGAGTTGGATGTCTCAAGACCGGTCTCGAGACCACTTTTACGTGGTCTTGGTCTTGTCACAGTCTCGACGGTCTATTGTCTTGGTCTCGCTGTCTCAGATCGACATAGTGGTCGGGAGATTTGGAGCCAACAGTATCCATGACACACAACCCAGATAGCAAAATCTTTCTGGCCCGGATGTGGCCCACATCCCGCATTTTCATCTGGCCCACATACCGCATGGAATGATGGCAATTGAGCGGACCGCTCTCGGTTGCCGCATCAGACTGCTGCATCTGGGCCAGAACAGGGCCACTTGTGGCTAACATAAGGCCCTGTTCTGGCCCAGATGCGACAACCTGATGCGGCATCTGGGCCAGAACTGAATAGGGCCACTTGTGGCTAACATAAGGCATAGCAAAATCTTTCTGGCCTGGATGTGGCCCACATCCTGCATTTTCACTTGGCCCACATACCAGGCATGCTCTCGGTTGCCACATCTGGGCCTTATGTTAGCCACAAGTGGCCCGGCTCCAGTTGAGATCTGGCTTTATTGTGGCCTGTAACCAGTTTCTGACCATCACAGACGTAAACCTCATAAGGGCTTCTTTTCACCAGGAACTGCATACAGTCCCTAATCAGGCTTCAAAGTCCAATGTCAACGATTTTTATTTCAAACAATTGCATTAACAAATATTAGATTACACTTCAAACACAAAAAAACCGGTTGAGATAAAAATGAATCGATTTCTTACACGATAAGCAAAATCCATAATCCGCCTTCTACGCGCGCTAGGTAGTGAGCTACTACGTGAAATGGAACGCGGCCGTCATTGTGGCGCGGAGAAAACGGCACGAATAAGCTCCACTCTTATGCATCCAACATCAAACCACACTTAATACCGATTTTTAAAATACATTTTAATCAGAAAACTGCGGAGCCCCCTTAAGGGTCCGAGTGGGAAAAAAAATTAAAAATAAAGAAAAAAGTTCCGACGCAAATGTGCGCAATGCATACTATACGCACATTAAAGCGTGTATGTCTGGGGATATCCTTCAATACAGCGGGGATTTTTTCGTATAAATATATATTCCTAAAAAACATAATTTAAAACGCTATGTGAACCTCACAATCATTCCTTATGACTCCAGGTATTGTAAAAGAGGCTCATATATCTGCAAATTTAATGGCAAGTTCAAAGTAAATTTCGATAAGTTGATACACGCCGTCAGCTACAGCAAATGGCAAATGAGCCAATAGTGCTATTGCTAAACTATCGCGTGGAAACGCAAAACTAATTTAAAAATAATTTCCCACCATTGCCTTTAAGGGGCTTCGTAGAATATATATCACAGTACAACTCATTTACATTACACATGACCGATATCTATTCCAAACCATCTATCTCTCCCAACTGCTTACCGTACGTCTAACTCTCCTCTGTTCAGTTTGAAAAATAACAAAGTCGTGTCTCTGCATCCGTTCCTTTTCTCCCAGCTTGAATCTCAACCAATAGCCAATCAGAAACCAGGAGAAGGGTCACATTAGGGGATATTTGAATAACTCCACCCTCCTATCTGAGAATCTCCGCCCACCAGCTAGAACTGCTAGCGCTTCCTGATCCGCCATGTTTTACTGCAAGACTTTTGGGCCACATTTGTCTAATCACAAGTGGGCCACTTTTGGCATACATCCGTTTGCCGGTGCCGGTGCCGGAACCGGGCCAGCAGTGCCACACATTTACCATAAGTGGGCCACATCTGCATGCTATCTGGGAACGTAACGTTCGATAATGCAACATTATTATTATTTCGCCTTTCGCGCGCTTCAAATGCAACCAATCTATGGCATACATGTATTTTGTTGTGATTCAGACATTGACGCTCATCCAATCAAAATACACAAGTGTAGCGCTAGTTAAACGTTAGATCCAGCATCACAGTGAGCAGTAAGCTTAGTCAGTCAGTTACAGTAATGTCAGCAGTAGTAGCTAGTCAGTAAGTTACAGAAATAATGTCAGCGAATTCTTCAGTCATAAAGTTTGCATTCATAGAACACAAAGAGGTTTTTTTGCAGCACAGGTTCAACATATATGCTCCACATATTTTTCTTTTTAATTAAAAGAATTACACAAATATTATATTTCTGTGAAACATATACTGTTATGGGAAATACACCATTTAAAAAGGAAATCATAAGGTAGCATTTTTCAATGCGGTAGCGTAAATCAATAGCCTCTGCTATCGATTTGTGCTACGGTAGCATTTTTCAACAAGGCAGCATAAATCAACAGAACACCGGGACTATCTCAACCTTCACCAGGCACCTGGAGCATAAACACCCTGAAAGGTAAGCTAGCCAGTAGCCATCTACCCATCTTCAGACTCTTTTACCTACCTTTCCAACCTCAGATGACCAGATCATGTATATGTATTATAGTATTTGTATTGTATTGTATTATTGTATTATTGTTATCACGTGTTCTTCTCACACACGCAGTATACATTATTTAGGGACAGATTTTTTTTTTTTTGCAAGCTTCTCTGCAGACAACATTTCTGGTGAAGAGTGTAACTACATGCTAAGTACAGGTAGCTAGCTCTATCAGTGGCTATCGGCAAGATCTCAGAATCTTTTAAGCACTTGTCCTTATTCTTATTAATGCACAATTTGATGTGTAGTTTGTATTGGTATGTAGTATTTGTAGTTTGCATTTGATTCATGTGACGTGTGCGCATGTCTTTATATTGTTTGATTACAGTATTTTACTTAAATTGCTGTTGTTTGACTAAATAAATGTGACCATTGACTTTTAAATAACATCTGCATATCATGTTGTGTTGACTTAACAGGCCTAATCCATTTTAGGGAAGTTGATATCATACGGTGTAATTTGGCTAGTACTACTACAATGGGACTTTTTTTTTTTTTGGTCTCGGTCTCAGTCTTGGTCTCGCCTCGACTTTGTCTTGGTCTTGACTCGGTCTGTCTTGGTCTTAGTCTTGGTCTTGTCTTGGTCTCAATACCCTCTGGTCTTGGTAGTGTCTTGGTCTTGGTTTAGGCGGTCTTGACTACAAGTCTAGTTAAAATACATTACTCATATTATAATCAAAGTAATGTAGTATCAGGTCAATGATTCTTGGTTTAAGTACCTGAAATAATACTCAAGTATGGTAAAGGTATATTTGCTTTTTAGTTATGCAAATAGGCTGCACAGGTATGGTTTCACATTCTACAGGTCTGGACTGCAGTAGCCCTGCACCAAGGTTGCAATATTGTGTAAGCAATATTGTGTGCGGTACTGATGTTTTCTTTTACCTGAGTGATACAGGAGGCCTTCTGTTCCTCCGTCTGTTTAAAAGCATGAAGGGTCACACAAGTTCCTCTGTTAGTGTCGCCCCTCATGTGGAACAGCACCCTGACCTCCAACCTGTCCTCTTGCTCTGACTCCCACTCTCGCACCACCGTTTTGGAAAGAAGCGATGCAACAAGAGGTGGAGAAAGAGGAGTGATTGGATCAGAAACAAACTAGAGAAGAAAAATGAGAGACTATGAGATCTGGTACAGTAGAAAAATATGATGTGTTGAAAATATGTGAAACATTCTAGCCCATTTTTGGCTAGATTAAACTTTTAAGATGTTAAAACATTTGTGAAGCATAGTTAAAGTGACAGAGGTTAGTGTACCTGAGTGATAGAGTAAGGCCCATACGAAGCCCGCAGGCCTGGCTTGGAGGTAGCTCCTGTGGGAGGCATGAGCAGTAGGGACTGTGTGAAGGAAAATGGGCTAGAGTTGGTGAAGATGAGACCCAAGTCAGCCTGAGATATTGGGAGAGAGCGCCACGGAGGGGAGACTGTGATTTGGGCTGGAAGTGAAAGAGAGACTGGGAGCTGGCCATGGGCTTCAGATAAGGGAGATGACAAGAATGGAAAAGAATGAGAAGATAATGAAGAGTCACAGAAAAATTAGGTTCTTAAACACAATATTTTGGTGTATGGTCAAAGCTCTGATAAGCACCACAGGGATTTTGGCATAATATACAAAATTTATCAGTTATATACAGGTCATGCTTACTCTATGAGCCCTATGCAGTGCAACTGCTAGAACCCTATTGGAATCGTGCATATTTAAAAAAATATATATATTATTATTATTATTGTATTTCTGAAAACAATATGAAGTACTGCATAGGGCCTGATGGGCTGTATCGCGGATGCATTGTGATATCGAATCGAATCGCTGACGGATAATCGTGAATCTAATCAATCAACAGGAGACCATGCCAGATTTATTCACACCCTCTATTCGACACCTTCTGGTCTTGGTAGTGTTCCTGGTCTTGCTCCAGGCGTCTTTGACTACAAGTCTATCAGAACACAGATTGCATAAAGCTGGTGTTGTTGGCGAAATTAAACAGTATAATGGTGATGTGCTTTTTGGGTTAGAAGGTGGTTGCGCTTGCTTTTGTTCTGCTCATTGTCATATCAATATGTATGAACGGCACTTCTGACGCATAACCAATTGAGTGTGCGCGCATTTACAGATCGGCTTCACAGAGCGGCCCAACGCCACCGACACCCGGTCCAGCTATTTGAGTCGTTACCGACCGACATTCGATCTACGACGTTCGGTGGCATCTCTATTAATCTTCAGACCTGTGTGTATTGTAACAGAGCCAAAGCTTAAGCTAGAACAAGGGTGGGCAATTAATTCTTTCCTAAGGGCCATAATATGACAAACTTGGACTGGCATGAAGGGCGGAACCAACAGACTGTAATCGACTCTGCTCAATTGAACTTCATTTAAAAAACAGACAATTGTCTGGTTTTGATTAGCTCTTACTGTTAACAGTAGACACGTTGCTAATACAGCGAGCAGGTTATATTATATCATTATGTAATTTTTAGTAACACATTCTTTTAACAACATAAGCAATATTGAAATCAGTACTTCAAACACCTGTTTTTAATTAACTTTACAAGTAAATAACCGCGGTTATTGCTATATTGTAGTCATCAAATTACCGCTTATGTGGAACAGAGCTGAAACGATGGTCGAGGCAATTTTCTAGCTTCGCTTAATCTTATTTCCATCACAGAGCATGCTCCGCTTGCGTTTCACACGGACACTTATTAATGATGCACAACGCTTTCAGTGGCGCCATCAATACAAGACCTGATCCCTCTGTATGTGAAAGTATCTGCGAGATGTTCCGTGCGCAAAACGGAAGTAAATGCATAAAAAACGATAAATGACATTTCTCGCTGTGAACATCGCCAAGGCCAGGCAGGAGCGCCCACGTGAGGAGTAGAGCGCTATTCTCGCTAAAACGCCCAGTTCAGCTTTCCCACCCACCTTTTATTACAGACACAACGATATTTTAGCTGATAAATAACCACAACAACCAGCGTTCTACTCACAATACAGTTGTTTATTGAGATTTTCCCATAGATTTTCCAGAGTGTATTCCGGAACGCCCGCCCAACGGTTTATAGTGATGCGGCTCCACGTGGCGCGCGGGGGATTGTGGGAAATGTAAAGGCCAAAATCAGCTAATTTTGTAGACCAAATTGTTTTAAAATGAACCAAAACTTAGTATTTCTTCGTTTAATTGATCTGATTTTTTTTTTCAATTTTATAATGCTATAGTGTAATCAACGGGAAAGAGGAACTATAGAACATTTATTAAAATCTGATGGACACCAAATGGATAAATGAGTGTTTCAGCATTGGTTGTTAAGCCATAGAACGCATAATCAAAACTTTGCAACTCGCAATAAAACAAAACAATGTTCTTACTATTTCTAGTAGTTATGTCTATAGTTTCAGCACTTTTATTTTACATATAGCTAAAAAAAAGAAACATTTCTACAGTTGCAAGTCAGTTTTCATCAGAAATGTGGGGATTTCATAATTGTGTCAGCATTAGGGCTGCAACAAACAACTATTTTTGTAATCGAAGTAATCTATCGATAATTTATCGATTAATCGAGTAATCGGGTAAAAATAAACGTAATTTAATATGACAATACATTTGTTATTAGTTCATTCTACTGTGAGTAGAAGTTAGTCAAATACGCTTTATGTTATTGTATTCAATTGAAAATGAAGAAACATGAAGTTCAAGGGTCATTTTGAATCAATTTGGCCACAAATGAGTTGCTTTTGGCCTTTCTGAAGAGAACCAGCCTACTAACCTTCTGGCGCGACGCTTTGGAGCTGCGCCACAATAAAACGGTTCAGCGCTGCTCCAGAATGAAGGTATGGGGAAAAAATAAATAAATAAATAAATCGATGGGAAAATCTTAATAAATGGCTGTATTGTGAGTGAACGCTGGTTGTTGTGGTTATTTATCAGCTAAATTACGCGCTTTTGTCTGTAATAAAGGGACGTTTTGACGAAACGAGCGTTTTAGCGAGTAATGGCGCTTACAAACAGCGCATGTGTTTACATCGCAAAAATGTCATTTGTGCGTTTTTATGCATTTACTTCTGTTTTTGTGCACGGAATATCTCACAACTACGCTTCACATACAGAGGATCTATTCGCTTCATCGCTACCACTGAAAATATTAAAGGCTATTAATAAGCGCTCAGGAACATTGCTAGCAAAGATGCTGTATTATTTAAATAACTTAAACGAAGCTTTTCGATTCTAGAAAAATTGCCTCAACCATTTTTTGTAATCTAATTATTCAAGTTATTCGAATAATCGTTTCAGCTCTAGTCAGCATTTAGAAATCAGCATTTAGAAATCTGAAGAAGTGCAGGACGTCCAGAATACAACATAAAGCGTATATGGCTAACTTCTACTCACACACTAGAATAAGCCTAAAGCCTATTTTTTTTACTTAAATTAATTTTAATTCATACTGTTTTTGAAGGTGTGGGAGAGGATGTAATCTGAAAACCAATACATTTTTATTAATATGTTAGTAATTTTCTCACCAATATATCAATGCTTTTAGGCCTTTTCCCCATTTTGCCCCGTTTGATTTGTGATACTGAACCAATAACCGGAGCCCTAGTTAGCTTTATGCAAGAGGTAATGAGATCAAGGACTTCACAAAAAGTTCTACTCTTGACTCACTGTCCCATAGAAGAAAACATATTTTCGTTTTGTTTGTAACTTTGTTTCTGTCCTGCAAATCTCTCTTGATACAATTTTTGCTTGGTGGTTTTCTAAAGGTGGAATTAAGATGAAGTTAACTGAGCTGAGAGAAGCCATTAGTTCTTGTAGGAAGACAATACAAAGGGCTTAAGAGTGCATAAAGGATTTGTATTACACTTAAAATTATCCAGGGATCAGAAACACCCGAATGTTATCAATAAACAAAAAAAAAAAATGGGTGGTCCAAGCACTTTGTCAAAGGAAACCAAATTTGTGCAGTTGTGTTTGTGTGAATAAACCTTACTTTGATTCCTGTATTACTGAGCTGGCTCCAAATGTCCTGGCTGAAGACGAGCGCGTTGGCCAAACCATGCAGAGGTGCACTGAGTACGTGCAGCAGCGTGAGCGAGAACTGAGGAGAGACTGGATGTGTTGCATTATGAAGCCTGCTGACACAACACACAGTCGTTACACCCTCACCGTCTTTGACACACTTGCTGGTGTCAGAGTATGTCAATGTATTAGAAAATATACCTATTGATGAGGGGGAAGATAGAGACCACAAGATATACTGAAGGATACCATTTGAGAGGTCGGATCTCCTCAGCTAGAGATACCTATAAAAGACGGAGAGGTTAGCAATTATGTTTATTGTGTTTAGTCATACAATCAATACATTACTTAAAACATACAGACAGAAAGGCACACCTTCCTTCTTTCCCTTTCTGGGTTAAAGGTGCCTAACCAGGACTGCATCTATGGACATAAAAACAAAACCAAAGAGTTACTCCTCACGTCACCATACTAAGATCACATAATACATTTTAAAAAGTAGACATAGGCTCCGGTCCCCCGACCCGATAGGGATTAAGCGGTTCGGATAATAAATGAATGAATGAATTTAAAGTTTTATCTTTTAACCTTTATTCTTTGTTGAAACTGCAGTCAAAAAAAGGGCGTTTTTTTTGGTCAACTGCATATGACGAAAAACTAAGAATCTTGAATGTTTTGTGAGACAGCTTTTCACTCTGATGAGAAAAAATAGCATGTTCTAATGTCAAAAGAGCACGAGACTTCATCACACCCCCTAGTAAACAGAAATCAACAACTCCACTGGTGGTTTGTGCGTTCTTTTAAAGTTACTGTATATCAAAACTGTATATCATAATTTTCCACCTCTCCTTTTCTTCAACTGTCCCCTCTTAATCGTGTCCTTCCGTGACTTGTCCATTGCGGAAGGCAGCACTGCATCAGTAGGGTTGCAGTTGGCCGTCTTCGTCTACACGCTATGCAGCAATAGCGCTCAGAACATGATTTAAAAATGACCTATTTCTGTCTCTGTCATTTACCATCTGCAATAAATATCACGATTTACTGTCAATGAGCTCAACTGGCTGATATGTTTGACGCACCGATTAAACACTATGTCTTTGCTCAAGTTCAGATGAAGGCAGAATGTTCCAGAATGCGGAATGCTTGCCTCAGGTTTGTGAGCCTAACCCTTGGGTGTCAACTAAAGAAGTAAAAGGAACTTATCGACTATCTACACAAGCAGAACTTGGCCACTATCCAGTCCAGGAATGCTTTTAAAAGCACACTTCGGAATGCTTTCAATTGGCTTTAACTCACCCTGTTGTTTGCTACGCAGATGATCCGTGCATAGCAGCAACTCATAAGGAAGATGAGGGAGAAGAGTGGGATGTACCATCTGTAAGGAGAAGGGCCACAGCGTTAGAAAAATACAGAACTACCCACCTCAAGAAATCAAAGTCAACTCGTCCTCTCTAGCTACAGAGAAATGGAGACGACGTGGCTCCTGTTTTTACACAGAACACGTTCTACATGTGAACAGACTATAAAATATAAACTCTATACAGACTAGATGTAGAAAAAAAAGGTGCTATTAAGTTACGTGGGGTACTCAATGTTTTGTGGCAAATATTGCAGTCAAGTAGAGAAAAAACACAATTACTGCCCTAGAATGGTCTTTTTTGCATGGAATGTGCCTAAGATCTGGAGCAGTTCTTCTCAATGTTAATATTCTGAACGGACAATATATTAAATAATAAACAAATCTCTTGAAGTCTTAAGTCTACACTACCAGTCAAAAGTTTGGACACACCTTCCCATTCAATGTTTTATTCTTCATTATCATGACTATTTACATTGTAGATTCACCGAAGGCACCAGAATGAACACTATGAACGAGTAAACAAAAAATTGTGAAATAACCCAAAACATGTTTTTTATATTTTAGATTCTGGAAAATAACCAATTCTTTTGCTTTGATCACTGCTTTGCACACCTTAGCATTCTCTCGATGAGCTTCATGAGGTCGTCACCTGACATGGTTTTCCAACAGTCTTGAAGGAGTTCCCAGAGATGCTGAGCACTTGTTGGCCCTTTTGCCTTCAGTCTGCGGTCCATCTCATCCCAACCCATCTCGATTGGGTTTGGTCAGGTGACCGTGGAGGCCAGGCCATGTGGCGCAGCACTCCATCACTCTCCTTCTGGGTCAGCTAGCTCCTTACACAGTTCATTCATAGTTTTGATGCCTTTAGTGAGACTCTTCAATGTAAATAGTAATGAAAATAAAGAAAAAACATTGAATGGGAAGGTGTGTCCAAACTTTTGACTGGCAGTGTATAGCTTAAGTCTAAGCTAGATGTAGGAATTTAGTTAATTTGAGGAATTCAATAATATGTGCAAATATTCACACAACAAGTAGAGAAAACTACAGATGCAATCATGGAATTAAATGTGCGTTAAACGTGATCAGCAGCAGTTTAACGCGAGTATACTATTAGGATGGCGAGAATTTGGGGAATTTATGGGAATGAACAGGAATAACCTGGACGCTTTCAAAGTTGAAGGTTGTGAACATAAAATATAGTTGGTTAGAAAAATAGATTGTAGCGTAATCTTGGCTCAAACAATCAGAGTTGATGCAAATACAGTTGAGCATCTATGCTATTAACCAATCACAATTAATACCACACTACTTACCGCAGGGCTATTGAGGCCACACCCTCCACATGCATTACGCATCCCTTCATCACATGCACGATGATTTCTAGAATTCGGAACTACCTTTTTGACACAGATACAGACTATTGAAGCCACACATTTGAGCCCAAGGACTTCATAAAGCAAGTTTTGATGATATTACGAGTGTTAGAGTTGTGTTGCATGAATGTTTGAACATTTGGATTTAATATTTCATAACTGTTTGCAGTAGAAATTAGAGCTATAAGTCTAATTTGAATATTTCTGGAACTTTCTACATAACCTTTCTATACAGTGTTACGCTACAGAGTTATATTAATATGTATACACGTTAAATCTACTAGTACGTAACAACAGAAGTAATGCACGTAATCTGATTGGCTCCTGAAAAATATATAAAGAAGTAAGAATGTACACAGATGGTAGCCAAGAACTCAGGAGCGTTACAGTCTTTTGACCGCCACGTGAGGTTTCTTTGTAGTCCTAAGAATTCATCCTTTGCTTGTAAAAGGCTAAGCTGTAGTAAAGATAAAGACATCAAAAGAAAAGACTGGATTCAAGACTCTTATTTTGGACACGTGTCATGTGCGAAGCATCTTCGGAGTCCGAGGCTAGTAGATAATATTTGATCTGTCAGGGCTCCAGAGGGCTCCAGGGCTAAAATGGTCGCCAATGCGTCTAGACTTTTTTTTTTTAGCTTGCGACTAGTTTTTTCATTCCAGTCGCCAATCCAACCGTCTCTCTCAATCCAAGAAAAATTCAAATAAAAATTGGCGAATCCACCGTCGAAGTGACGTAGATCACCCATTAGCTGTGTAAACTCACGCACGAGTTTACATTTTGAAATAGACGTTTTAGAGAGAAATGGGGGTCCCTTTCATTTTACATTTTGGATTGGGAGCTGTAAAGAATATTCTACTCAACTTTCATGTTTTTGTAGTTCGGTGAAAGAATTTATTGTTCAATGGAAGAATTAAGCACTGATATAAAGTTCTACTCACACAGAAATCTTAATTGTCTGTTTATGACTAAACAAAATATTTTTATTTACGTTGGTATATGACTCTTTGAATAACCCCAAATTTCTAGTTAATTCTCACTAATTACCATAAATTCCTGTGGAAATTTTCCAGCCTTTTGCAACCACATATACTATACAGACAATCCATTAAAAAAAATAAACAGTATTTCTGAGATGATACAACGTAGCATGGACGGGGTTTATGATAGTTAAGCTGATGCTAAATCTGCGTCAACATCAATTTTTGGAACCAATGAACCACATTTTTTTTCTTACAAGATAAATATTTACGGCTTATCCAGATCTATTTCCATTTCATAATTTCAATAATTTTCTCCTTGGAGCAAGTTGGGTTAAGGGGTCTGCTCAAGAGAGTCATGATTTCAGCTCACAAACTCTTGGTCCAGAGGCAAGTATCCTAACCACGAGACCACCACCACCATATTTTGATTTCAAAGGCCACAATCAATCAACAATATTATTTCCTCCAATGTTCCAACATTAACACTGATTTGAGTATTTTAAGCACATTAATTTGTGCAATTAATGCCATGAATACAATAGACCACATTTGAATAAACAATTGTGTGATCAGTACATTCAAATGTGTATTTTCTTAATACTGAGACTAATTTGATAACGCCGGCCCTCGCTAAGAAACAAAACGTAAGGATTTTCCTGTTATTTGTCATTTGTAATTATTTAACGGCCTCCACCAGTGGCCTAATGTGATTTGAAAAAAAAGAAACGATTTTCATCAATAACATTTTACACCTAAATACAACACAGTGGATTTGCAGCGCCCCCACTGATGCCCAAATTCACGACAATAACTTAACCATCTTCTTTCTTTCTCTTTTAACTGTCACCACCAACTATCACACATAATTAGCCCATATCGACCAATAATATCATCATTCCAATTTATCGCCCAGCCCCTACACGCTACTTTGTGCTCAATAAGACAAAAAGACAATCCCACCACTACTTACATGCCGAACCTCCAGGACAAGTGGTGTCGTCTGATCCAGCTACAAGCAGAGAGGGAGTTAGAGAGCGGAAAAAGAATCAACGTAGATGGAATACTGAAGGTGGGGTTCGAAGGTCTTCCAAAAACTCACCACCAAGCTCCAGCCGGACCGTAGTATCCCCTCAACAGTGGGAGAGCAGACAGAAGGAGAGGGATTACCCATGCTACTATATGATACCATCTAAAAAAAAAGACAACGGAAAGTTACTTGTGAGTAGGGATGGATAACAAGAACTGGTACTTAAAAGATACCGTTACTGGTGGTAACAGGCGGTTACGGAAATACCTCCACAGGTAATAAACAGAGGTTGTCATATTGTCTCATATACTGTTTGCATGAATCATTGTAAAATCAGGTTTTAATCAGTTATCTTCAGTCTTATTTTCTCATTACTAGTTTTAGTCCCAGCAGCTAATATTTAGAACATTTAGCAGACGATCTTATCCAGAGCGGTTATGTCATTGTGAACACACCACAAAGTGCACCACAACGAAACGGGACCTACGCATTTAACCCATCCGTGAAGGAGCAGCGGCAGCAACAAGCGCCCAGGGAGCAATGCTTGGGGACGGTACCTTGCTCACGAGTACCTCAGTGGTAACTGTACCAGTCTGATCATGGGGGTGGACACCCTACCGTTACGCCACCAAAACCGCCCCGTCACTCGGCAGAAAACTGGGGTTAAGGGTCTCAGTGACCCAATGACAGATAGGTCAGTCGAACCCACGACTTTGTCTACTTCACAGGGGTGGGACGCGATCTAATGTCACGAGACTTTGCAAATATAAACAGGTGGCGATGTTTACTGTTGAGGTGAAAAGCTGTCTTGCGAAACAGCGGGGCTTTATTTTTGGGCAAAATCTGACGTCTGTACGCACTCAACTCTTGATGCTCGCTCCACTTGGCTGATAGACTGATACTGCCTCCAAGCAGGTTATTAATATGGTTTATATACTGAATACGAACACACTTTTTTTTTTCAGTACGACGCCAAAAGACGCAACAAAAAGATGAGTTGTGCGTTATTTGAAGATTTCTGGGTTGAATTTTTCCTTTGGGTTAATGTTCCCTAAATCATTTCTTTTTGCAAAGATTACTCCTCTAACGTGTTTTAATTAACATGTCGGTTATTGATCTGATGATTGAACTGGATTTTTTTGCACTTCAATTAGAGGTGAGAAGCTGATGCACAATAACGGTGTGAAGAGATGCATGAAGAATCATACGAGGGAGAGTGCAGTCAGGCACTTTTTTGCAGTTGACATTTTAGGTCTTTCAGTCAAAAATAAGGCATGTTTTCTTTAAAGTAGCGCCATCTCGCGTCTCCTTCTCATGAACCCAATCTCGTGTAGCGTCTCATCTCGTGAGCTGAGCGTCTCATCACACTCTTACTACTTAAGTATAAACAGTGCATACAGTCCATTATTATCTACACATGTGGGTTGGTCACTGACAGATTTTAGGTTTTAACATTTTAATATCATATTTTTCCGTGGATAAACTGAAGGTGTAAAAACTTTAACCACCTTCCCTATGCCCTCTGTTCTATTGCACATGCAAACAGCTTACTACGTTTGGTTAGCATTATTAATACCAATAAAATTCCCATCCCTACTTGTGAGTGTATGTCCCTAAAGTGTCAAATATTTTTGTGAGCTCCTCACGTCTCATAGTGGTCTGTTCTCATCTCCCGGACAAGGTTCAGATATAAGTTGAGAGTGATGAGACACACCCAAGACACTGCGCTCCAGTCTGCAACACAACACGTGCTTCGCACGCGGAAAAACACCTTGTTTACAGTCACAATGTTATGTTCTTCGTCCATGTTAAGGATTTGGTTAGAAAAAATTTGCAATCTCAACAACATTTTGTTGTTCTTCTAAAAAATAAAATAAAATTGGATGTACTCTGATGCACATGGTACAAATGTGACCATGCAAACCGTCGCTGTCGCAACGGAGGTTTTAGAAAAACGAAGCGTTTATGTTGCGTGGGGTAAAATTTTGGATTTTTTGTTTTTAGTGTTTTGAAACAGTGGAAGGTCTATACTGAACTGTTGTGAATCAATTCATGGAAAAATCTAATTTTCTTTCCATCTTAAAACGTGACTTTCTTGAGGTGGAGGAATTCAATTCCAGCAGAATGTTAAAAGTTTCTGGTTTCACCGCTCTACTTCAATATTTACGCTAAATACACTGGTTGACTAGTGTGAATATATTTCTCCGGAATCCATCTTCGTCTCCCGAGTTCAGTTAACCTAACGCAGGTAGGCTATCCGTGGCTAGTAAATCTTAGAATAATTAACTCCAGATTTCATTGTTGCAGTCAAAGTTCAAGACTTTTTCATAATAGAAATTGTTCATCATTAATGATTATTCAAATATCCATATTTCTTTTATTTTTGTTGATATTATCTCTAACCTGGTTTCTAAAGGAATCCAGTGCTATCAAGTCTGCTACAAATGCTCCCTTTCAATCACAATATTCTTTGATTCCTACCAATGTCTGGAATTCTCAATTAAGGCATTTATTGTCTACATCATTTTTTCTTGATTTTTGCCAACATGTCATTGTTAATAGTAAGTATTCTTTGTCTTGTCTGATAAAAGAAATGTAAATGATCAGACATTAGAAACCCATAATAATAATAATAATTATAATAATTATAATTATAATAAATTATACAGTGCCTCACAATAACAAGGATGCTTCACAAAGTAGCAAACAAAAATAATGAGGCAAATAAGTTCAGAACATACATACACAACAATAGAATAAGAGAGACACAATAGTGAGATTAGCAGATTCATAGTCATTATATAGGAATACAAACAACGAGAATACAAGAGATTTAAGACGACAACTTAAATTCAGAGCCTGAAACGATTTGTCTGCTGTTTGGGGGATGATAAATCTCCTAACCAAGCGTCTATTTACACCAGTCTAACTAGAATCAGTGTTGTTTCACTTTTGACATGAACTATTAAAGGATTAACACATACTGGCGCGTTTAAGATAGGTATAAAACAGACTTTACAACAAGAGCCTATTAGCAAACTCTCAATCAACATCACACTACAATATTACAACACGGTTTGTGGTGAACACATACACTTACTTGGTGCTAGCAAATCAAATTGCTTGCGGTAGGTAGCACATCGAAAAACATCCAACTTAATTGGAGGCCAGTGACGTAAAGCGAACGCGGAAGCGCGGTCTCCGATTGTAAATAAAACACAGACGCGTCCAAATTTCTCTTTCTCCGGTTAACGTGTTGATAGCGGATGAGGCTGGAGCGCGCCGGCCGGACAAACGGCCGCGTTTAAGATCGACGGAAAGACGCTGGCGACCGTCTCGTAAGCTAACTTAGAGTAGAGCTTTCCAGTGGGCTAGCCAGACAAGAAATCCAAACACAAACACGTCAAACCACAAGTCACCTCAAACTGATAGAGAACGGCTTTCCCACGACAATAACAAAAATGTCAAAACGACGAGAATAAGCGCAATATAGTGTATTTTAACGAAACAGATTCACTCTCTTTATCGAAAGTTTCACTTCTTGCTGACAGATATCGCCGCCATATTTGGATGCATCCAGTGTCGATCCCGGAAAGGGGGAAAGTCGGATGTTTTTAAAAGGGTTGTTTTGATACCGGAAAAAGTAATGAGCCAGAATGTAAGCTCTACATCACAAGTTATGTAAAATGATGCGAGTGTAACGCGTGGTCTATATTACGTTTCTAAAGACAACAGGTGATTACGTGCAGTTGTGGTTCACCGCGATGCGTGTTGGTATCGTCTGATGTTCAGCTGACTCATGGGAAACCCCAAAGTGACGGGAATGTTCCATTTGCGACATGGCAGTAGGGAGAGCAGCATAAGGATTCTTACCTGCGTATGAAGTATTTTGAGTTTTTATAGATTCTTGTTTATAAATGAAATACATTTAGATTTTTTTATAGATTGCCGCCTGATTTTTTGTTAAAGTAAAACATTAATAAAGGTATTTTAATACGTTTTTATACCGACTTGGAACAGATGAAAAACTGTTCCTTCAGAAACCTTTCTATTAAAACATATTACATTATAAATGCCTTCCCCAAGTTCATTATTACTAATACATTTATGACGTTTTTGTACAGAGATTTTGAATATAACAATGTTACGTGTGTATGTAGTGTGGTCGGGTCGGTAATAGTAAAATTAAGTAATCGATGTTAGCTGCACTTCATATGGAGTAAGAGTTATGTGGATGTCTGTTATTCCTTTGCGATTGCTAGTGAAATTCAGTTTGTGGGCTTGATTGTAATTGACATTTGTGTCCTTGACAAAGTTTTGTGGATTTCAAGACATTTATGCATGTGTGTACAGTTGGATCAGGATTTGGCCAGTTTACGTATATGTGGCTTCATGTTGCTTTTTCACATGTTTTAAGTTGAATGTTCATCTGATTTGTTAAACTAATTTGCAAGTAAGATTTGTGATAGCAGTGTTGGGGAGTAACCAAAATGAGTATCGGTACTTTTTTCTATGGTGAAGATGCAGGTTTTTTCCGTGTCATTTTACAAATAGTGAAATAGCCTTTGCCATATCTCTTTTTAACTCTTTCACCCTCTTGTTCCTGGTACATGTTTAGCCCACACATTCAGTTTCTTAAGAAATTGCCAATCTAGTTTCCTTTTTATCTCATTAAGCAATTGTCTATGCCTTTATAGATTTATGTGTGAACAATGCCAAACCTTCTTCATCCTCATCTCACACCAATCTAAGCACAAGTTATATTTTTACAGACATTTTTTCCCATTTATTTTTGTTTGTATAACATAGGAATTTTTATTTAAACAGTGTATGAAATAAAATATTAACAAATACACATACCATTGAAAGGGCATTTTGTACCATTTCTTATGAGGAACAATACATGCTGGCTTACCAGTTCTGAAAATTGGTAAACTTTACTGCAATTATCCAGTATCATGGCAATTTCTTATTGAAAATAAGATACAAATAACAATTCTGGACAAGACTGATCATGATTTTTAAATATTCTGTTTTAATCATTTTTATATAGAGTAGTACATGAAATAGCAAATGTGAAATATGTATTGAGTGTGTTTTTGATTATATACCAGATATATACACACATTTTTAGTCTGTTTTCAGCCCTTGCACTGCTGAAAATGAAAGGAAACATTGGAGAATGATAGCTGCCATGTCATAGACTAAGAGCAAGGCTGTAACAGCATTGTAAAAATCCTGCAGAGGGAAAAAGATGTAATTTAAAATCAAAGCAAGTTGTAAATAATGAGTGTATTTTGCACTCCTCATTAGCTCACATCCAGAAAAACAGCAATAGCTACTCACAACAAATTCATCCCGTGCACAAGGGAACTCAGACAGATTTTCTGGATCACAGGGATGAAGATATGTAATGTCATTCATTGCATATCCGTATACAGCAATGGCACACAATCCCACCAGCAGGCCGCCAATGCAGAAATACAAGCAGTTTTTTAACTAAGAGAAAACACATGAAAAAGTTTGATGAATTGTAGTGCAAAAGACACATTCTAGATAAAACATACACTATTTTCATTTTAAATCAGTAGTTTGTTAACTTGCTTAATTTAAGTTTTACGAAAAGTGAAGCAAATATATATTGATTTATAGAACTAGAAGGTTTTTTTTTTTGCAATGGCGACCCCTAACGGAGAAGCAGGAAGAAGACGAATAGTTACTACATGCGTTTGTATAATTACCAGGTTTCTGCTGGGAGATCTTTCACATGCCATAGCAAATGATCCTCCAGTCAAATGCTAAACAAACATTGCAACAAAATTTACATTTGACACATGAATTCATGATTTTCTGTAATCAGCGATATCTAGAATACAGAATCAGACTGTGAGGATGAAAAAAATAGCAACCCTTTCTTAACTTGGACACACTGATCTAAGACATTTTAATCTAAAAACTTAAAATGGCAGAATATATTTCTGTTTCTATGGCAAGTATAATTTAACATGTATTAAAAGTTGCTAACTCAGAAATAATAACATGAACATGCAACCAATTGGGACATACCAATGATCCAACAAGCACTGGACACATATAGAGTAACCTTAGGTTCACACTCAAGTAGTAAGTTGGGAGTCCCAAAAGCAGTTGAAACAGTCCAAGTAATATTGTTATAACCTGCAAAACCGCCAGAAGCCATGAATTAATTTCTAATCATCCAATGTTAAGATGTAAAACCTCACCAAACTTGGAGAAATAACCGTTTTATGCATCATGATGTATCTTAATGTAATGTTTGCAATTTCAGATCAACTTGGTATGAAATCTGTAAATCTGCTAAAAGCTAATACCTAAATTCTAGCTTCTTTATAAATGCTACAGCCCTTTAAATACTCAGATGGTTGTAGCTTAAAATGTCACAATTTTAAAGTCAGGACAGTTATTTCTGTGATATTACATCTATCTCTCAATAATCTAATAAATTTGCAGTTGCAGAACAGTGCTTGGACTCCTAATTAATTCAGAACTATAATCATATAAACAAAATGATTTCATAAAGTTTGGATCGTTTTGATATGATTCAGTGGTTTGAACAGATGTTTTAGGGAATGTTTTTATTTAAGGTATATATCTTTGTTAAATCTTTTTCCTAATGGGCCCTGTTAATTGTATTACTCCTCTCAGCTGTGTTAAATATGATTTTTGTTGGCTAAACTGTGCAAAGAAAATGGGGACAGAGGAAAGTCTTACGTCTGGATGTTGATAAATGCATAGTATTTCATTCATATTTTCTATGAAACAACAATGAATTAAGTGTTTATTTTCATTTTAATGTTTCAAAAATAAGTACTTTGGCAATTAAGCACATTTAGCACATTTAGCAGGTTATGTTATGAAAACAGGTAGACTGATTTTATTTCCACTTTTTTGCTGATATAAAGTGTACCCCTAATTATAGAATGGCTCGTAGTTGTCATTTACTCACTGCTAACACCTCAGGGTCATAAAACCTGAATGGGCGATGCAATCTGGATGGACCAGTCCCTGGGGACTCTGACTGGAGGGAGGACATCATCTGAAAATGTATAATAACATGAAAATGGACAAATTTGTTGAGGAGAGAAAATATTAATCAGCAAAATATTAATCACCTAAAACCCTCAAACATTCCAACAATTCAAACTTTTTTTTTTTTTTTCAAATGAGTATTTATATATAATGTGTTCTTCTGTCAGTCACATATTTGCATAACATATTTGGGCTTATTGGTCAAGTGTAATCAAACTAAATTGATGGCTGCATAATGACAGGTGTCCATACTGCTGAATGTTGGGTTTATTGTAGATTTTCTTGAGGAAAAATGACAAAATATATGCTTAGAAATGTACTACAGCTATAGCCTATATAGTACCGTACACAGCACTCAAAGGCGGGATGGCAAAGACAATGGCTTAAATAAAAAAAAACTAAAGAAGGGACAGGTGAAGACAATAACCCACAATAAATAGACTAATCTAACTAAACCACCAAACCAATGAACAAACAGACATTCAAACTAAACCAGGGACAGGTTAAACATGGATAATCAGTACACTGATGGACATAATCTGTTAGTCAGTAAAACAAGTACACATTGTGAATAAAATGACCTGTACAGATAAGCTCTATCCAGTCCATTTTCTACTGTATACTGATGTTAATGTATAGCTGATATAGTGTAGTTCCTAAGCATGGAAGAGTGATATGGAAGACTGTAAGCTACATCTTTATTATATATAAAGATATATTGTAGTTAATGTAGGTTTAATTTACTTAATTAGTTAATTACTTTAGTTCTATCCTACATAAGAATTCCAGTGCATTCACGATGGTTGAAACTGAAGTTTTTCCCTCTTTCCTAGAAATGGGAGGGTTAATATGAACATGTCCTTTGTGTGTGCATGCCAGAAAGCGAGAGAGAGAGAGAGAGAGAGAGAGAGAGAGAGAGAGAGAGAGAGACCCCTCAGCACCATGAGAAAATCATATTGCACGGAACACAACAGACAAGAAGAAACTATTTTTAAAACCATTAAGTAGTGCTATATTAAACAAGTGAAGTTCATTTATCTCCTCACCGGGAGATTTGCAGAGTGTGTATAAATAAGCAGAGGAAGTGAGCAGAATGGAACTTGACCGAGAGAGAGAGAGAGAGAGGGAGAGAGAGAGAGAGAGAGAGAGAGAGAGAGAGAGAGAGAGCGCGCATAATACAAAGTTCTGATGAAAACCATATGTTCTTCTTCCAGACACGGCACAATGTGGAATGTGCACTGGAAATTTGCAGAGGCTTGCAGTACCAATATCCAGCATCGCCTTATGTCGTCAGGGCATTACAACAGTGATTACTGTTCTGCAATCAAAAGTTGTTAATTTGGTGGTTTGACAGTTATAGAGATCAAAACAAAAATAAGTCAGAATTAAAAGTACATCGTGATTTCCAGTACATTAGAGCTATGTGGCAGGAGTGGGCTGGACTACTCAGATTTTGTATGCACCCTAGAAAGCTCTTTTTCTCCCTCATGACACTCCCCCCGCCACCCCAACAAACACACATAAGCACACAAATACCAACACCACGCACCAGAGTTCATGTTACATATGACAAAAGTTGACATAAAATGTCTTTCACAACTCTTTTAGATACAATTTTTGTCGCATTCTGTTGCAACACTACAACAATTTGGATTACATACTGTTGTTTACAGTACATGATATAACTTTGTGCAAACAAATTACATACTTACTCACTGGCAGCGATTCCTCTCGACACTCTATAACGTCTATGAGCACCGAATAAACAGAGAGCTGGACTTAAAGCAGTGCTGGTGTACTGGTGTACGCAGTTTGGAGCAGGAGGAGGAGGGGGCTGATGGGACAGATATCGCTAAACGGGGGGAAAACAGGCGGGACGTAGTGGGCAAGTTGTTATCAATTCTTTCTCCGTTTTTTGTAACTGTATGTCCGTTGATGAAAGATTCGAGAAGTCTGAAAATTTCAGCCGACGCTTTTCACATACGCCACTTTGAGGTAGGTTGTGACATTTGTGATGCTGTACATGAAACCAAAAAGGCCATAAAGTTAATAGAAGACAAATGTCTAATAAGTTGTGCGTCTGCGCCATGTTTGCGCAATGCCCTGTTGACACAACCTCGTTTGACTGTTAACAAAAGTGGTCGCGAGTTCGCCCTTTTCTTTTTTTATTTATCGGATTTGTAGTTTGGGTGAGTAATTTTGCTTTTATTCTCTACTTAAACTATAAGTTAACAGCCATTCTCAAATTTCTATTTGTACATTTATTTAAGTCACTTTACTGAGAGATGTGTCAAAGTAAACATATTGTAATATTATACTAACATTATTATTGTGACCTTTATATATTCATATTAACATTTTAGCTACCAACTACTCTAAATCTGTATTAACACATTTTTATTTAATAAATTCCTAGGTATCTCCTTGATGTTAAACTCAGTAAATTGATAAAAACTGCGCTTTCTAAATCTAGATGCAGATTAATAAAGATGTGCATCAACATAGGTAATTTTTAGTGTGTGTTAGCAAATGCTCTTATTCAGAGCAACATACAATCCCTTATTACAAGGACAGTTAAGGGTCCTGACCCCAGTGATGGTAGTGCTGGATGGTGGATACAGCCAGTCAAAACCATGACTTCTTTGTTAAAAGAGAGTATCTTACCATTAGGCCACCACCCACTTCCATTTCAAGTGCATTTGTTGCAATGTTGTATAACAGACAGTCTTGTATAAAGTACCCGAAAGTCACACTTAAGTATAAGTAAAGATACCCTCCCAAAAATTTAGTTTGATAAAAGTTCAAGTCACCAACTAGAATTCCACTCAAGTAAAAGTCTTAAAGTATCTAGTATTTTAAGACTAGGAGGATGGGGTCCCCCTCCGGGTCTTGGTTCCTCTCAAGGTTTCTTCCTACTAGAGGGAGTTTTTCCTTGCCACTGTCGCCTCAGGCTTGCTTGTTGGGGGGGTTTAGGCCGGTTATATGTAAAGTGCTTTGTGACAATGACTGTTGTTAAGAGCGCTATATAAATAAATTTGAATTGAATTGAATTGAATTGAATAGTATTTACTGTACTTAAGTCGTAGCCGACGCTGCTTCCGCTATTTCTTCCTCCATGACTGCTTGAGGGATGGCTGCTCAGTGCTCACATCAAAAGATAGCCAGGTTGAGTGTGGAGTGATGCGTGTGCACGTCGCGTTACGTGATTCATAGACCAATGACCAGTCAGCTTCCTCAAGCTTTTGTTGCGGTCACCTAATCTAAGAGCGGCAGAGAAAACACCAAATCTAATTTGATTTTTGTAACGAGTAACAACACTCCCCGCTGAAAATGTATCGGAGTAAAAGTATGCAATTCTATTAGGAAATGTAATGAAGTAAAAGTGAAAGTTGACCAAAAATAAAAAATAAAATAAGTACAGATACTCCCAAAACATACTTGAGTACAGTAGTGAAGTATTATTACTTCGTTACTATACAACACTGTTAACAGATATATATTAATGCTTTACTCAATACTCAATACACAGTTCTGTAAACTGTACATTGAAGCTTATAACCTAAAATTCTCACAGGAATTTGCAAACATTAGTCCTAATCAGTCCTGATTTAGGACACAGTTATGTTAAGAGCATCTACTAGTGAGTGTTCATTATAAAGGGGCACTCAACCCAAAATTCTAATGTATCTAACAATGTATTAAAGTGAACAGAACGGTTGATACTCATTGTTAACTACCTGAATTGAATTGAATATCTTTATTGTCACTGTAACAAGTACAACAAAATTAAGTGCAGTCCCTTAAGTGCAGCTAAGATAACAACACAAAATAAAATAAGATTAAAATATAATAAATAATAGCACATAAAACATATTGCACAAGCTTGTATTTATATCAATGGT
Organism: Distichodus sexfasciatus; assembly: GCA_032718565.1. Lineage (NCBI taxonomy): Eukaryota > Metazoa > Chordata > Actinopteri > Characiformes > Distichodontidae > Distichodus > Distichodus sexfasciatus. The sequence continues at coordinate 4,274,105 of JAVGVS010000005.1, forward strand.
TATGCTGATTAGGTGTCATTTAGAGCCCTAATACCTCTGTGTCTTTGGGCAGACTGTCCTTTAATACTCTGCTTTTTTACTGTTTAGACACTGAGTGAGGATGGCAGTGACAGTGTCAAGTGACTTGTCTGTCAGAATAAATGCAGACCAAAATGTGAATAAACTAACAGACAGACAGGAGGCACTGAAAGAAAGCATTCAGAAAGGGGAACCCAAAGTTCTAGGGGTAAGTAAATATATTTAATGTGTCTCAAGTAATGGCAAAACAGTTTAATCATATTAATCCATAATGTGCAAAATACAGTGATCATATGATAAAGCTAAAACATATGTTTACTTCTTATTTATTTGAATCAGTTTGTATTTTGTGTTACATCATTGTTTTACATGATTTTATTTTTCCATTGAGAGGAAATATAGGGGATTGCAACTGAACAAATAAAAATAGTAAATAAACTACAAGCATTTTACTTTGAAGTCCTTTGTCTGTAAACCATTTCTTGAACTTTATCCAAAGTCCCATAAGTCAGAGTAAATTATATCACATAGACGTCTCTAGAATAGAACGAAAAATTAGAACAGTTTTCCTATTGGATCAAGCAGTAAAAACTGTAGCATGACATTGTAGACTTACTTGACATTGCATATGCCCATATTGTGATGACAATCCTGGAAAAATACATTGTCCAACCGTAGTTTCTTTTCATAAAGAAAATACAATGAAGTTAGGTTGCCGCTTAAAATAAAACTTACTGCTGATGGCTGGAGTTTAAAATTGACTATCTTTGTTAGGTTTCACAGCTCATGTTAGGATTTCTGGTCGCCTCTTATTCGGTACCATTGCTTTCTACTGAGCTCACAGAGGTCATCAAGTTTGGTGTGCCCTGGTGGAGCAGTTTAGCTGTAAGATATAAACACACAACACTTTAACACACTAAATGAACATCACAACAGATGCATGCTATTACATTTGATAGTAGGCTGACAGTCAACTTAATGCTTTGCTATTTCTCTTTTAGTTTGTTTTAGCAGGTGCTGTAGCTTTAATAATGGAAAAACGTAACAACATCAAACTGGTGAGTTTTTGAATGGAACAGGTAAGAATTTTGTTAAATAAAATTATATCATTGAATGATGAAATTGTGTCACTGTATAATGATTTAAATGTCTCAAAGCAGATCTTCAGATCTGGTCTGAAGACAAATGTTATGCTCTCTAATTAATTGGTGTTTTGTCATGCCAGCTGTGCGCTCCTCAGCAAGCCCTTAAACCCACACAGCTGATTTTAATGTGTTGTTCTGAATATCGCTCTTGTTCTTCTAGATATTTTTTTGCCTGGTAATGACAATGGTGGCTGCATTCCTATCAGTGGTTGCATTGATTATCTACATTATTGACTTAACAAACAACATGGAAGGAGAATGCAAGATCAGATCAGCCCAGATATGTGAAGGCATCCATCGTACCACTGTATGTGCTAACATTTAACTAAAGTCTGTTGCTTTTCTACATTGGGCATACATGTGTTAGTGTCATTGAACTATCATCTGTATTACATATGTTTTTTGACATTGTAATCTTTGGCTTTTCTTCTCTTAGATATTCACTAACGGAGTGAAGTCCACTCTTTGCCTCCTTAACATGGTCCAGACCGGCATCTCCTCTACTTTCTCATATGTTCTTTACAAGGAAAGACGAAAATTTGTAAACTACATGGTAAGGATAGTGTGGTGGAGAAAACCTAACTGTCTGATATTTATGTGCAACTATAGCATTTTTAATATGTTTAAAAGTTTACTAATAGGGTTTTAAATTCATCAATCCGTAATCTGAGTTAATCTAAAGACAGAATCTGAATGAGCTCCAAAATCAAAACATAAAATACAGTACTTGCTAAAAATGACTTCTGAAGAATTTTAGGAATTCACACACAGTGAGCCAACTTAATGCAGTGCCTGTGTGTACACATCAAAAAATGGAAAACTCAAAATGAGTGAGAGGCTGTGGTTGACTATTTCCACCTGTTCTTATTCAACACTACCATTGTAGTTTTTTATTGCTTTTATAAACGAACCTTAATTTTATTTTACTGTATAACCTTATAAACTTTATTTTATACCCATTTGATGCTATTTATTACCTGTGCATTTATTTATTGCTGAATATTCTCTTTCTCTGTCTCTTTCAAAGACTGTGGAAGAAAGATAGATGTCCTGTGTACCACATAGCACTGGTGGCTCTGGTTTTCAACAACTTATCAGAAGCCATACTTCCATATTTTTGACATAGACATGAAATGTCCATGTTCAGTCATTTGTACCTAAATTACCTTACATAACAGACCATATATATTGGAATGTATTTTGAATTGTGTTAAGAATATATAATCTGCGTACATGAAGTATTTGCAGCTGTAATAAAATACATTCAAATTATGCTATGAATTAATTAACTTGTAGCTACAGAGGGAATTCTGGATCTCACTGGCCTGTTCTTTAATTTCCTTGACACTGGGAGTGTTGTACTGTCTATGTGTTGTGCTGTCTCTTGCAGCTGGTGGCCTTTAACCTTCCAGAATTCATCCAGTACTCCCAACAGTATTCTCCCCTCATGACAATAATAGTTCTATGTTTTTCTGCCTCTCTTAGGAAGCAGCCTATATTGAACCAGGGTTTTAAGTATATTTTAATATTTTGAAATTTAGAATTGGTCACTATAATTTGTCTTATTCATCATTAAGAAAAAGCATTTAATCCCTGCTATTTGTTGTGCATTTTAATACACTTGTGTAAATGCATTGGAATCCTTTTTAATGAAGGGCACTTGCATTTTTTGCTTGTTTTAAATGTCTGAGTGTTCATTTATAAATCATGTAAATGATTATAACGATTTTCTTCTCTTTTCTTATCAAAACGTACAAAAATAGAGATCTATATAAATAGATAAAGGCTGGAATGAAGTTGGGGATGAAAGAGATGAAAATGTCTGTTGCTTTATAAAATGTATGAGTTTTAATGTGTAGTTATGTTATCACATATAAATGCAAGGGTAGTCATGTCTTATAATATTTTACTTGAGCATCCATAGTATTTTATAAATTATTTATAATAAATATAAATGATTTATAAAATATATAATATATTATATATAAATTATATAATTTACATATATATATATACATATATGAATAGACTTTAAACTTTTCTGAAGTTTTAAGTTATTCACAAGACCGTTTTAAAATAAAATGCCATTTGTTCTCTTTCATTCTTATATGTAAGCAAAGCAGGTGCCAGCATCTGACCGCCAGGTGGCGCCAAAAAGCCTGCTTTAAAGATACAAACTTGCCAAAAATAAAACGTTACAAAATAATATAATTATCAAACAATTTATTATGTATTTGTTAAACTTAGTGTTTATTAGCTAAATTGACTTAACTTTGGCCTGTCAATAAAATCTATGTTCGGTTGTGTGAATAACAATATTGATCTGAAGGTTTATAGTATTTACTCTAATATTTATGACTTCCATGTGCAAAAGGAAAATAGAAAAATCACGTTTCCTGAGAAATAAGGAGGCCACTTTGCTCTTTTGAAACTTCAGTGCAGCAGAAAAGTAGCCTTCCCCAGGTCTATTCCTTGCAACAAATCTGTTTCCTTTCCAAATCATGTCCAATTAAGAAAATTTAACACAGGTTGACTTCGCAAAGAGAAATGGGAGGCACCTGAGCTAAATTTCAAGTGTTGTTGCAAAGGGTCTGAAAATGTATTATTTTATTTCAGTTGGGGGGCAGTTGGTGGCGTAACTGTTGGGCATTCGCTCCATGATCAGAAGGTCACCCGGTCGAGTCCCAGACCAGTTAAGTTATCACTGAGGTACTCATGAGCAAGGTACTGTCCTCAAGCACTGCTCCCCAGGCGTTGTACATGTTAGCTGCCCACTGCCCCTTCACGGATGGGTCAAATCACATTTTGCTGTGGTGCACTGTGTGCTGTGCTGTGTTGTGTTCACAATGACAAATAATCACTCACTCAGTATTCACTGTACACATGTCGTGAATCATACTAATCTACCTTCATGTAGAAAACTCAATGTTATAATTAGGGTTGCACCGATACCGATACCAGTATCGGGTATCGGGCCGATACTTCATTAATATACTCGTACTCGTACTCGTAAATAAATTGCCGATACCACGCGCCGATACCACTCAATGGTATTTCACTACAACAAACGTCGTAGTCGGCGGATGTTATTTTGTTGTCCTAACTGACTTCAATGTCTAGGGTGAGACAACGATCCAGAAACTTAGGTTCAGAGGTCCTGCCCACAAACTCAGGTGAAATCCAGGGCTCCAGATGGCGACTACAATGTTCGCCAGTGCGACTGGATTTTTTTTTTCCAACTAGTTGGCAACCGTCTCTCTCAATCCAAGGGATTTTTTTTAAAGAAGCAAGAAACGGCTTTTAATTATGCGCAGATAGTCTCAGCCCCAGCGTTTCCCGCAACGCTTTATAGTTAAGGTGGCCGTCGTGACTACATCCCCTGCGGGGAAAATAAATAAACATAAAAATCCTGCCGTATCCATAGACAGTAAAAGAAGACCGCGTTACGATGAAGCCGAATAGCGCCATCTAAACTTCCAAACTCAAAAGAAGATGCTACGATGTTTATATGAAATAGGACTGAACGCGGAAGTTCCCGACGCTTTTTGTAACTTGGCAACAACAAGCGCCGAGGAAGTGCTTTGGAATTGAGGTTTTGATCCACTCTCAGTGCAAAAAAAGTGTTTGGTGGACAGGGTGCTTCAAGTTGAAATCCGTTCAACTTCTAGAACAGCGCTTTGCTCGTCAACATCACTTCTCTCTTGCTAGCCAATCAAAATCGAGGAAGCGTTAGTCATAATGTAAATATAAGCCAGGCTGCTAACTGCTTTCTTTTGTCCGGAGCCCTGAGTGTGTCAACAGAGTAAGTTTTGCTGACTTTTAAGTTGCCTGTGTTAACTATGCAGTACATTTCATTTCATTTATCTGCTTATTTTTACATTTTGTCTAATGTGATGACACTTTTTTGTTACAACCAGAAAGATCTGTTTATTTTTGGCATGGAATAGCCTTGTGTTAATGATTTGATATTTAGCCTTATTATAATCTGCAAAGGAGAAAATAAAATCTGCCTTCCAATTAATTACATCTAAGAATCTAAGAAGTATCTGTATCGGTACTCGGTATCGGCAAGTACACAAATAAAAATACTCGTACTTGTATCAGTTTGTAAAAAATGTGGTAACGTTGCATCCCTAGTTATAATGTACCTATAACTGTTTAGAAGAGTACACAAGTTTCAACAACTGCTTGTGTCTTCCAACACACTAACTCTTTGATGTGTGTGTGAGTGGTGCCAGTCAAAATGTAGTCAGTGAGGGTTGCTATAGAAATGCTCCAGAACCCTGGCCTTTCCAGTAAGTCGTTTTCTTTCTCTTCTGCTCACAGCCCATAATGACCATACTGTTGTGCACCAAGGCAGACAGACTAAATAATGAGGCCATGGTCTGCCAAATATCTATTCAGGCAAAACAACTCAGAATATCACCTTTTACTGGATGAAATGAAGGGTTTACATATACCAATTTTTAAATTTTTCAAAACAATGATGTTAGTGATTATTATGATAAAAATTATGCTGATTACTATTGTTGCTGTTTTGTTGCTTTTTTAATTTAATGGCTATAGCACTTTTGTTTTAATTAATTTTGGCCAGTTTAGTAACACAGCAGCTAGAGAAACACAGAACTCTGCAGCACTGTAACACTCCACAATGCAGCTTATTGATAGGAGTGAGAGAAAAAGACAGATGGTTGGAGAGGGTGGGAGAGAGAAAGAAAATTGTAGGATTTTCTTCCTTTCTATATGTAAAAATGTGTGCAGGCATGTAAATCTAAACACGTCTCCATCAAACAATTATTTTATTTTACTGTGTTTACTGTGACTGTGTCCTCTAAAATCAACTTTTTCTATTCTTTTTTTTTTTTGCCTTAGTGGGGACATTTTTGAGGTCCCCACGAGGAAAAATAACTTTATAGAAAATGTCCATGTTTTATTTGAGAAACTAAAAGAAGTAAAATATGTGCATTTGGTTACTGAGATTAAGATTAGGGTTAGGATTAGCTGTAGAATTCTGGGAGTCTATGGAAGTCTTTGACGTTCCCACAAAGATAGTTGTAAAAGATAGTTGTACACGTTTGTGTGTGCGTGGGGGCGTGTGTGTGTGCGTGAGAGAGAGAGAGAGAGAGAGAGAGAGAGAGCGATCCCCGGTACTGCAAATAGACGGCGCTGTTGCTTCTTTTTGCCCGTGTGGATTTTCTCTCGAGACCGCCGACGATCCATTTATTAATCCACAGAGAGCGGCATAGAAGTAAACGTTTGTTTTTATCCCGTTTATGACAAGAAGTCAAATGAACTCGCGTTGAGCTTTAGTAAATGTTGCGTAGTGCCCGTGTCTGACCACACCTCACCGCCGACAGGCATTTTCCAGGCTTTTGCGGAGTTCCTGTTTGTTCATGTGGTGGTGAAGCTTGTCGCAAAATTTCCATATTCCTCTCTTTTTTCCGGGTTATAACCGAGCGTATAGCACACGAGATAACTTTGTGTGTAAGTAGCTGACGTGTCGTGAATCTGATAATGCCTAGGTTTTGGGTCATAGTTACAGTCATTTTGTTTCTACCGACTTGTTTGGGATGGAACACGGGCTCGGACGTGCACGCGGGCTTGTCGTCAACGTGGGACGCGGCGCGCGCCGCTTTTAGGAGTTTAGGCGAGGACGCGCACGGCTACGTAGTTTCACTGTTCGGTAAAGAAGCGGTGGATGCTACACTGAAGGTGAGTAGACATTGTGTGTGTGTGTGTGTGTGTGTGTACACCATGTTTTTATGCATTGTGGGGAACTTTTTGGGCGTTTTGTCCCCTAAAATCACATTTATTCGTTTTTTATGGGTTTATTGGAACATTTGAGAGGTCCTCATGAGGAAACATGATAGAAAATGTGCATGTTTTATTTGAGAATCTAAAAGAGGTCAAAGATGTGCATTTGGTTACTGAGGTTAAGTTTAGGGTTAGGAATAGCTGTAGAATTATATACATCTAGTTATTATGGGAGTACCCACAAAGATATTTGTACAAGTTTGTGTGTGTGTGTTATAGATCAATTACACCAAGTATGTCATTTTAATGACTGGATTCTCACAACTCTATACAGACTGTACTGGATTTGATTGAGTGGACGTCAAAGGCTGTGGCTGATGTTTTAAAAGTCATGGCTGTGTACGGCAAAGACGTGCTTGGTGCACTGGGGATCGACGGTGAGTATACAATTAATGACGATTAAATGAGTCATTCTTACACGGAATATACACCCCAATATGCTGTCATCAAGTGCATGTATGTAAGTATGTAAGTCCCTCTATAATTTTGAAAAGTATCTCATGGTCACTGCACATTTCCATTTGTGTTATAGTGTGTGGAGAGAGAAAATGGTGACCTCAGTGTCCTCAAAATGCTTAAATGCTGAAAAACATAGTTTTGCCGAGCTTTGAAATGACAGGTTTAACGTAAAGTTTTAAATCACCTATTTTTACAAGTCTGTAAAAACTGCCGTCATATGTATTTATAATAACTTTATTGGAAATACATGAATTGGCTTCAGGTTGAGAAAAGTATCTGTAACATACATAATTCCATCGTGCTATTTCTGTGTTTAGATGGTTGTGAGGACCTGATGAACAGCAGTCACCTAAAAAAATCTATAAAAAAATGCAAGGCCTTACATTTGAAGAACATTATTGTTTTTTTAGGCCTGCAAATGTCAAAAGTTCTAGCATTTATGTGTAACCCAAGGACCCTAAAGGGAATTTGCTTTTGCTTAGTCGAAGCGTCTGTTTAGGTGTATCGGTAATATTATTTGGATCTAGTAACATGGGTGTCAATGGAATGACCTCACAAAGATAGCAGGACATGAGTATTTGTGTGTGCTTAATATTTTCTGTTTTTTGTTTTTTTTTTCTCCAGTTGATCTACTTGTAAAACACATCACTCCTGAAGGTGTGATCTTTGTCACTAAGTGGGCCTTGCTGGCTATGATTGGCTACTGGCTGCTATCTGTCGCTGTCTGTTTTGTTGCTGGAGTACTGAGGCAGACACTGTTCCTGCTGAAGGTTAGCTTAGCCATTGTGCTGTTTGGTCTGATTCTAAGTGACACAGGAGCCAGTGCTGAAACCACAGCAATGAGGTTAGCTGGCCTGGTGCTCGGCTGCGTCCTGCTGGGCATCGGCCCATCGTCTTTAAGGGGAGATGCTACAAGCCACCTGGAGGCGAAAGTGAAGATGTTGGAGAGTAGACTGAGAGAACTGGAAAAATGAATGGGAGAAACAGAACCTCAAAAAGGGATTCAAATCCAAGAAGCCCACCCTGAACACATGACCAAGAGGAAGCGGCCTTCTAAAATCATTAGCCACTTAATCTTCACTTACTATTTATTGTGCTCATTTTTGAAATTGTATCCACAAAGTGTATAGATGTGCCTCAAGGCCTCAATACTTTGCCATTACAGGTTTACTTTACTAGAGATAAGCACTGAGGAACAAGTAAGCTGTTTATAGAACACTCAGGAAACTGAACTGAATATATATTTTTATTCATGTCTTCTAAGACTTGATGTAATCCACATGAGTAAAACAACACACATGCCTTCCCTTTTTACTACTTTGATTAATATGTGCATATATTTAAATAAAATGTTTGCAAAAATTGCTCTAAATGGATTTGATTATATTAAAGAGGAAGGAAGTAAAGTGTTGCGATGGGACACATTAGATGAGACCAAGAGAACATCCTACTACTAGTGTTAGCTGTCAGTCATAGTGCTAAAATTTTCTACAGTTCTAAACAATAGCAACAACAAGCAGTGACATATTTCCTAAACATGAGTAATAACAGTAACAGTGATAAACATGAGAAATAATTGCTAATATTCTGAGCGCAAACTTCTGTTTGCATACATTGCATATCTATACTAAATCCACAGTTTAGGCATGCAGTTCACTCTGTAATTCATAATAAGACTCCACCCAGGTTCTTTAAATATCACTCAAAGCACAACATATTGTTAATACAGTAATATGATAGTACTGCAGGCACAAACTAGGTTCCTGCATTTATAAAGCTTTATGTATTATTTAAAATGTACTGAACTTTGCAACACTAAGCTGGTGTGCAATGATTCTTTGGAACCATAAACATCAAATTTCAGGAATATACAACTTTTCAGATGTGGGCTAATTTTTGATTGAAATTGAAAATTATTTTATATGGGGATTAAAGCTTACACAGTTTATGATTGATAGAAAATCCGGAATGTAAACTGAGTGGTAGGAAAGACTGATGAATGTCTAAACGGTATGTTGAAGTGCAGTACATCATACTAAATATATTACTATATGTGATTAGTTTTAGGCAATGCATTCTATGCATACAATGCTGATAATACGCACAGTGTAATCCCATGGCTCTCGGAGCATAATTGTGTTTTCTTTTCTTTTTGCACCTGATTTAAGTAAGTGCTACTTAATGTGAGTTACAGTAGGCCTGTTAGTGCAGAGAAAACACTGATGTATACACACTGTAGGACCCAAGGACTTGGGCTAATAGATGGCAGGAGCAACACTGAAATATATGATATGCCATTGTCATTAAAGTCCATTTCCATTGCTAAAGAGACATAGAAGCAATCAGAGTGCAATGTATGTCTGACCATCGTTGTTAAACATCTCAGTGCATATTTCTGTATGAGGTACTTTCTGCTAAAACATGTTCATTGAAACTTTAAAATGAAAAGCACCAAACGGTGCATGCTAATCTTGAGGTAAACCTTTGAGGAGTTATTTTGTTTTATTTTTTCCATAGGCTAACTGATTCAATTTCCAAACAACTTTGAGCTGGAAGTTCAGGGCCTTAACCCATGAACTCAGAAAGTGATCATTTGATATACTGGCTCTTTCTACTAATTAAGGCAAAGACATTTAAAGGAATATTTCATTAATATTCACAATAAACTAATCTGTCACACACAAATAACTTCGCCATTTACCCCAAAAAGTAATTTTTGCAGTTTGCATGTTTCACGAGAATGGAAATTATAAAAGAGTTAATTAAATATTTTAGATCTCTAGATTATTGTTGCCCTCATAGTAGACTTAAAAACTCTGATATTTCGGACAGATTGATTTTCGGACATTTTTAAGCAAGATGAACAAGATTGTTCCTATAGCTGAGGATAAATGAGTTTTCTATAGCTAACATCAAAGCACTAGGCTACAAACAGGGCCAAAACTTGTAAGGCATTGCTGTTGCAAAGGCTTATCCTGTATAACCAATATGAAAGCAACAATAATTTAGAAAGATTTGTGATGTATTGTGGTGCTTGTGTCTGAATTTTGATATCTCCCTACACGCTTTCTATGTAACTGTATTTTGAGAAAAGCATTTCTTTTTGAAACTCACTCAAACAGCAAAAATGTGCTGGGTAAAACAGCAACAGTGCAATCCCTTCACAACAAAAGACACTTTAAACCTGAGTATAAACCAGTATTTGAACATTAAGATGTCTTTCTTATGAAAGAAAGACTGAGTTGATGACTTTGGTCCTTAAACTGATGCTTATCTGGAGTGGCACAGATGACCAATGTAACTACAGAAAATTGGAGGTGGAGCTTTTTCCAGCATTAATGTTGAACTCAACAGCCGTTGCACTGGAGTTAAGGACATCAGTACCAATGGAGGGGGCTGGAGGCTGTCCAATTTGGGAAGGAGAAGACACAGAGAGAGAGAGAGGGAGAGAGAGAGAGAGAGAATGAATTGAGATTAAAAATTTAAGTGCCTAATCTGAAGGGAATGTAAAGATGATATATATTATATTTTTTATTTAAATATTCTCCACCAAACTATGAGTTACAGTTTAAACTAGTGTTAAGGTCTAGACTACATCACATATTGGTGTCATTTAATCGGCTGAACATCAGACCTATGGCTTGTATGCTTTTACAGAGATTGCTTAGAAATGTTCTATTTCAAACTTAAAATGTCAAAGATGACATCATAAAGAATCCATGTTCATGATGGAAAGAAAATTATTCTTTGAACAGCATCTTAACTAACACTGGTCTTACATAACTGAATACATTAATTTTACATGTAGTACAGGTCTAGTACAACAGTCAACATGTCCCATTCCTAAAATAACTAACTAAAATAATATTCCAAGTCTTGGTCTAAACTTACTCAATCTTTATGTTTCAGGGTGAAACTAGAGAATCAACTTTTGTGGATCCCCTGGTCTAAGTGAACAAGAGGTTATTACTCTCCCCAAGAGACTAACCATAGCATAAACCTATTTTTTTTTACTTGCGCAAAAATTAATTTGAGAAGAAGAAAAATGCTGCACCTCAGGTTGAGATGGTGGGAGTAGTGGAGTGGCAGAAGACATTTCATTTAATTTTATATCCCCTGTTCCTGGCTCAGGACCAGCAGGAGCATTGTACATTACTGGAGCACTGCCCTGAGAACCCAAGAAACCACACATATTATCAACAACAAATTCAACAATTACCATAAGCATGAAAGTTACATTTCATAATGTATACAATTTGAGATAGGGCCAAACTAGAAACAAAGGAAACAGATAATAAGAATGAAAGAACCATACAGGAGCACATGGGTTGTAGGAACCTGTCCACTGTGGAGTTGGAACAGCAGGATAAACAGGGTTCTGTGGGCCATAGCCAGGGTTAAAGCCCTAGCAAGGAGGAGAAAATACAAAGATTACTTTATGTCAATGTTGAACCAATTTGCATATTTCATTGTGGAGATGTCTAATTGAAGAGAACTAAACAGGCAGATGTTCAACCAAAATCTTAATCAACACTGACAGCTAACAATCATAACATGGTCATTAATCATGTTTCTATATTATGGAATATGTGATAAGTAATGTGATTTGAAATTTGTTGGAACATTTTTTTTTTTCATTTCCGCAACGCTTTATCCCTACCGGGGTCGCAGGGGGACCGGAGCCTATCCCGGGAACTGACGGGCGCAAGGCAGGCGCCAACACACCGCAGGGCACACACACTCACACAATCACATTCACACATTACAGGGCCACTTTAGAGTCACCAATTAACCTACATTACATGCCTTTGGACTGTGGGAGGAAACCGGACCACCTGGAGAATACCTGTGCGAACACGGGGAGAGCATGCAAACTCCATACAGAAAGACCCTATGGCTGTCCCCGGGGTTAGAACCTTCTCGCTGTGAGGTGGCAGCGTTAACCACTGCGCCACCGTGCCGCTCTGTTGGAATGTTTTATTTAATTCAAAATAATCTATAATCTATATCTAATTATAATACTAATACTAATTTGGTCATACTAATTGTGGTTAGTGAAGTAATACATTTTTATTTAGATATGTCTCTTGGTTGCAACTCTGCCCTTGCACTGATATCTGAAAATCTCCAATGAATAGTCCTTAAGTGCAAATTACTCTGGCACAATCCATTTCACATAAAAAGGGGAAGACAACATTTCTATGGGAAAATGCAATAATTTCTTACAAATATGAACATGATGGCATACACTATGATGAAACAGACAACAACTCAGGTATGTGTGTGCATGAGAGGGAAAAGAGACTCACAGGGTTAGGGGGCATGACTGGTTGCACATTGTATTGAGGATGAGGAGGTACTGCAGGGTTGGGAGATGGAGGAGGATAGACTTTACCATCTCCTGGAGCAGGATACCCAGGAGTATAGATCTGAAAACCAATATTATAACAGTGAGCATGTGTTTTGTCTCATTACCATTGATCACTTTTTCATTCAGCCAACTATCTCCCCACTGTTTGTCATTCATTGCCTCATTTTTAATTATTAATTGCCTCAGTATTAGCCAGTTACACATGTCAGATGTTTGGCCTTTTTATATACTAAGTAATATACTTAGCAAGATATATGTGATGCAAATAACATTGACCAAGAGCAAATTAACATAATCCTGTTATGTTGGACTATTAACTATTGTTAATTTCTCAATAGAGTCTCAATTTCTAAGTATGGAGCACAGCACATCCACAACTGAAAAATAGTAATATAAAGAAGGTAACACATTACAAAAATTGCACAAATGTCTAAGTTATTTTGTCAACATGTTGGTTTTGTCCTAGTGGACAGTAGATTCTTACCGGGCCTGGACCCATAGGAGCAACAGGGTTATTGTATGGAGGTGGGGCACCGGGTGGAGGAATACATTCAGTCTGTTGTAACACCGTCACAGCAGTTGTCCGGGTGCTTGATGTGCTTGACCTACAGATCCTTCTCCTACAGCAGTAGCAAATCCCAACTGGTAAACCCAGCAAGAGCATCAGAGACATGAGAGGGCTGGCATCAATCCCCTCATGATGATCTACACAAAGAGAGGGAAAAGAAGGTTGGGTATAAAAAGATATGTAGGAGGTGAAATGTCACAGATTAATCTTTATATAAAATGAGGATAAAAATGAGGTTTTAAAATAAGGATTTAGAATAAAAAAATCTTAGGAATACTGTCAAGCCATAACCTCCAGTGAAAAGAAATTAATAAATTGCAGTGTAACAAATAAGTAACACTGTTAGATAGCTTCTAGCTTTGCTATTATTCAGTCATTGAATGAAAACATGAACAAAAAAAACAAAAGGACATGTTAGTGTAATGCAACTGATAATTAAATTAAAAGCTATCTACAAATGCACTTCATTGCATAAAAAATCCTTGTTTTAAAATTACAGTTTATGTTGATATGGTCTGCTATACATTCTTGACATATGCAAAACATGAAAAATCAACATTCGTACTGCCCCAGTACTCTTGCATTAATGCTCAATACTTCATAATGCTAGTCTATTATGTGCAAAAATGGGCTATTCTGCTGATATCAAAGACAAAGTCAAAGTTAACTTTGTCATTTCTGCTATATACTATACAGATATACAGAGAGACGAGATGACGTGGCTCCAGTTTCCACAGTACAACAAGAAACAGGGAACAAAGAACAAATAGGGCATATAGAACAAACAACATATGAATAGAATACAAAATAAACATTTTAATCTAGAAATGAAGTATTAAATATAAACTTTAAAACAGAAATAGAAACTGATTTAAAACTGGTTGGTATGCAGTTTAAATGTCTTGTAAAAAACACATACAGGAAAAAAATCAAATAGGTTCAGAGTAAGAGCCCAAATTTATAATGGCTAATGTATAGTTTGAATACAATGCAATTTACGGAATTTAACTTATATTGATGTTCTATTCTTGCCGCCAGCTATAATAATTCTTTACTTGGGGTTTAGTGTTTGATATCATAACTGTCTGTTCTATATATAGACCACTTTTCACTACAGGGCTCTTGCCCGTGCAGGGCCTCACACACACTCACTGTCAATCACCGACTATTCTATAATAAGTTCATCCCAAGAGTGTGGGCACTAATTTAGAACCTTGGCCAAATGTAGAGTATATACAGTGTGTATAGTGATTTTTGACTGCAGTACATTCTTCTACATTAGGAACTCACCAACAAGATTCAATCGAACAACTGCTGCCCGGCGTCCTTTGTGGTCGTAAAGTGAGTAGTTGCCCAAATCTGATACATTGACATTGATCAACATGAAACTATTGCTTTTCACTTTGATCCGGTCAATGTAGTCCAAGTTGTTTTTCAAAGGTGTTCCCTGTTTGACAAGCAGGATGTTTGTATCATTGTTGGTGTAGCGCAGACTGGCATCTTTTACTGAAAGGCCTTCCAGTGAAATGGAGAGAGCCTCGCCAGGAACACAATTCCTTGTATAAAATTGGCCTTTAAAAGCAGATAGGAGACACATCATTAGACTCCTAATTACAGACAAATGTAGTATTTTAAAGGACAGATTTAACAGAAAGAAAATATGCAATATACTCAGTAGTAAATTTATTAGAAACTTAACTTGCATCTACCATGTACCATTTATGTGTATTGTTAACATCTCTCAGATCTACCATGCAAATGTATAGAAAACTGTTGATCTAAATGTGGCAAATGTCCAGTCAATTGTGTTGTATTCTGTCAATGGATGAGTGAGGGTTGCTGACAAATTGTACACAGCAAATATTTATTGTACATCTACAAAATTAATCCATAAAGTGAGTGCACAGAAACCATTTAAAGAAAGTTCAAAGTAGGTATGGAGGTTCTGAAGAAGAAAGATGATAGAATAAAAACATTCAAGATAGGCCAAAGTCACTTACCAAGAACTTTCAATTTTACCATCAAAGACATACTTCCCCAATAATTTAGCACTTTGTACGTTCCCTCATCATCAAATGTGACAGAGTTAATTACATAGCGCTTGTTTTCCCCAAGTCCTGAGATGGTTCCCCGTATGGGCTGGATATTACGCGACCATATAGTATATTTTTCCATTTCATCTGGTGAGAGAAATTCCAGCTTCTCCCCCTCAGTCGACAGCTTAATGATCATCTGGTTGCCATGTAATAATTCCTTTCGATCAATCCTATAGGCACAGGAGTCTAAGGATACACAGGAAAACTGAGGAATTCTTAAACACATGATCTTCAAATTAAGACACATATACTGAATTATTCCCTGCCACTAAAATAATAGCATATGTAAACATATGTAATGTTCATAATTGTTCAGCGATGAACATTTGACAATACCATATGAAATGTTTAATTTATACCTAATATCAGCCTAAACCTGTTAACAAGGAATTCTCAATTACCTCCAACAGAGGTATCTGCAGTTTGTTATTTAATCCTAATCCAGGCCTTGGAGACATGCACCATACAGTCAAAAAGTGGTAAAAGTGTGTGGGTGTGAAGGTAGAGAAAATGACCTTACCCCTGAAAAACGCAGCCCAGATAAGAATCCAAAACCAACACATTTTTCTGCGGAAGAATAATAGAAATTATAGTTCAAATAAGGCATATCGAGATCAAGTAAGATTTCAGTGTGCTATAATATCAAAATTAAGGGTGTATTATTTCCTTCATATGTGAAATATACATTTTTTTTTAATGGTAAAAGGTGTAATGTAATGTGATGCTCAAACACCATCACTATTTTCTTAACACATTTAACATTGCAAAGATAGTATAGTCTACAAGTAATTTCTTTTATTTTTGTTAAATCATGTATGATTAAATTAAACGTCGTGTCGAGGCACGTCTACATGAGTGCACAGGACGTCAGAATGGGACGCGCCTCATTTCTTCTTTAATCAGACAACCATGCCAAAAAATGCCAAACGTAGGCGTGTCCAGTCTTCTCCGGAAGCTCGCGCACGGCATACACAACAAGTAACGTTACATCCATTAATCATAATTAGTTTTTTAAAAAGAAGCACAAATTCTAAAAATAAATAAATAAATAAATAAACACAAACATCAAAACTGCAATTAGTGTTTCATTCTGTTATGAATTTCAACACGGTGTGTAAACTCTCATTACATTAACAGTGGGAATATGACGTTTTGATATTAAAAGCTATATAGTGTAATGTTGTGTTATACTTATGCCTGTAAATGACTCGTACAGTAAAACAGGAAATATGAATGGTGCTTGGGGGTTGGATATCAAGAGTTTAATTGCTTCAAACTGGTTACATGTAATACAACAATTAAAGCCAACAACCTATATTTTGCTATATTGTGAACATTATCGATATATTTTTCAACTATCCCAGCAACATTCATCATTCTTAAGCAAATCAGCGCCTAAGCAACAAAAGCAGATGAAAAACAAGCGCGCGCCTCCACCCCTCCTCCATTAGCAGACTGCCTCATTTCGCACGCGAACCTCGCGCACATAAACGAGTGATAATCCTGCACCCACAGCACACTCACTATCAAACTCACACTTTATACTGTATTTGCGTGCATTTTATCTGGTACACAAACTACATACTTAGTCAAATCAACAGAAACAAGCTTCAGCAGCTCGGTCAAAACAAAAACAAGATAGAGAGATTATTTAATGGAAACTTTATCCATTACACACTGCAAAACGTCTAGGTGTCGTGGTGCAGAGGAATGAAGTCAGAAATTCGGTTCAGTTTTGGCACTTACCTTAAAAAGCCTACCCTTGTCCCAACGTAAAGCCGCTAGTCACCTTCCACGGTCAAACCAGTCTAACCACTGTAGCCTCGTCGCGAAGGAAATTGGGGGCTGGGCTGGAAGAGACGGTGAGGTGAACAGCAGCTATTTAAACAATACACCCACATGGCTTTTTTTCTGTCTTTCTTTTGATATTACCAAGGTTTCGCAACTCTTACAAAGCCTTTGTGTGTACAGCTTTAATAAGAATATATATATACTCTCTATATATATATATATATATATATATATATATATATATATATATATATATATATATATATATATACATACATACTCCGATGATGTTGCTAGCTGCTTTGACAGTCCGTTGTAGCCGCCTGATATCAGCAACAGTGCTGTTACCAAACCAGATGGGGATGCAACTGGTCAGGACGCTCTCTATGGTGCCCCTGTAGAACACAGTGAAGGTGGGAGGAGGGAGGTTAGCTCGCTTCAGTCGTCTCAGGAAGTGGAGAGCTGCTGGGCCTTTTTGGTGATGGAGGTGATGTTGATGGTCCAGGTGAGGTCGTCTGAGATGTGAACTCCCAGGAACTTGGTGTTTTTTACAGTCTCAACCGTGGAACCGTGGATGCTGAGTGGTGTGTGGGTGGAACGAGTTCTCCTGAAGTCGACAATCATTTCCTTAGTTTTGTCCACATTCAGCGACAAGTTGTTCTCACTGCACCAGGCAGCCAGCCGCTGAACCTCATCTCTGTACGCCGACTCATCATTGTTGCTGATGAGCCCCACCATGGTTGTGTCGTCGGCAAATTTGATGATGTGGTTTGAGCTGTGCAGGGCAGTGCAGTCGTGGGTCAGGAGTGTGAACAGAAGTGGACTGAGAATGCAGCCCTGAGGAGCTCCTGTGCTCAGTCTGATGGTGCTAGAAACGTTGTCGCCGATTCGGACGGACTGAGGTCTCTCTGACAGGAAATCCAGTATCCAGTTACAGAGTGAGGTGCTCAGTGCCAACTCGCTCAGTTTCACACACAATCTTTGGGGAATGATGGTGTTGAATGCTGAACTAAAGTCTACGAACAGCAGTCTGACATAAGAGTCTTTGTTGTCCAAGTGAGAGAGGGAAAGGTGAAGTGCAGAGGATATGGTGTCCTCAGTTGACCTGTTTTTGCGATAAGCAAACTGCAGCGGGTGGGGAAGGTTGCTTTTCACCTGTGCCATGACAAGTCTCTCAAAACACTTCATGGTGATGGGGGTCAGAGCGATGGGACAGTAGTCATTCAGGCAGGAAGCTGAAGATTCCTTTGGCACTGGGATGATGGTGGTGGACTTGAAGCACGCTGGGACGATAATCTGGCTCAGTGATGTGTTGAAGATGTCTGTGAAGACCTCAGCCAGCTGATCAGCGCAGTCTCTCAGCACACAACCTGGAATGTTGTCTGGACCGGCAGCCTTTCGTGGGTTGACCTTGGCGAGAGTTCTCCTCACGTCAGCTGCAGGCAGAGAGATGATCTGGTCGGTGAAGGGAGGCATGGCTTTCATTGTGTGCGTGTTGTGTAGTGCATCAAACCGTGCGTAGAACTTGTTCAGCTCCTCAGGGAGTGTGGCATCCCCCTCACAGCTGCTTGGTGCTGGCTTGTATTGAGTGACAGCCTGGATGCCCTGCCATAAACTGCGAGAGTCTTTTGTGTCGTTGAAGTGGTTTTGGATCTTTTTTGCATGCGCTCACTTTGCTTGTCAAAGACACAAGGACAGAACAATAAAGAATAGCACCCAAAAATATAGTTAAAGCTTAAATAAAAATACTCAGATAAAAACCTTAGTGCAACCTTAGACTATGTTGGCTTAATACTTGCAGAATTAAGTAACATAGATGGCATTGTTATTAGTTTGTCGACTTTGCGCAGGCACCTCAAGGCAGAAAGCCTATTCTGATCTGCAGGACATTGCAGCGTGTTTTTTTTGTTTTGTTTTTTTTTTACATGAAAATTGTATCTCGTTAATTCAGAAAACAGCGTTTTTTTAAAACATTAAACTGTATCTCGTTAATTCAGAAAAACAGAACTTTTTTTTTAAAACATGAAATCTATCTCGTTAATTCAGAAAAACAGAGCAAAATTATTTTTTCCTCTAGTTAACGCATTATACTTCCATAACGTTCAGTGATAAGGTTTCACACAAAAGAAGGGAAAAAGCCAAAAGAGATCCATCAACGCATGACTGTAGTTTATGTTGAGTCTGTCCCATCATCCTACAAAGTAAAATTTTGGAGCAAGCAGTTTAAGCAGGGTAGAGAATCCACTGAAGATGACCCTCACACTGGACGGCCAGTGGAAGCATCTTCCACAGAAATGTGCAAGAAAGTTGAGGATTTAATTTTGTTAGACAGACGACTTATGGTTTCCCACATAGCTGATAAAATGGACATCTTAGCAGGTACAGTTTGGAAAATAATTCATGAAAAGTTGGGCATGTCAAAGGTCAGTACAGGATGGGTTCCAAGAATCATGACGCCATGTCAGAAGGCCACAAGGCTGCAGTGCTGTCAAGAGAACTTGGAGATGCTCCATGAAAACCAGGTGAATTTTTTTCATCTTTTGGTGACTGGAGATGAAACTTGGGTCTATCATAGAGATCCTGAGTCCAAAATAAAGTCAGTGCAGTGGAAGCACAAGTCATCCCCAACCCCAAAAAAGTTCAAGACAGGAAAATCTGCAGGCAAAGACATGGCAACTGTCTTCTGGGATATTGAAGGACTTTTGCTTCTGGAGTTCATGCCACGTAAGACAACCATAACTGGGAAGAGTTACGCCACCACGATGATCACTTTGCAAGAATCAGTTAAGGCTAGGAAAGACTAGGAAAACTCACAGCAGGCGTGCTGCTTCTTCTATGCTATATGGTAAGTAATTTTAGTGATGTTGATATCGAAGTGTAAAGATTACAGTGGGACAATTCCAGTTTATCTATTAATGGATACAACATAGTCTATAGCATAGTTATAATTCAAATAAATTAGGTATTTTACATTCATTAGAAAGCACTGTCTTGGAGGTGCAAGTCAATCGGGAGGCTCATTCTCTTCAATTCAAAGCAAGGGATCATTACATAGCCATATTCATAACTTACCCGAGGCCTCTTTCCCTGGTATAAGAAACTTAATATGAACATCTTTCTGGTACATCCCATCTCTTTCCCTTGACGAGGTCTGATAAAATGGTTATAGGAGAGGATTACTGAGAATATTATTTTCCACCAGGCCTCCTAACTATGACAAATCTGGGAGATTTTAAATGGACAATATAATTGAAAAGATAACATGAATTTGATTTACAGCAATGCCTTTTTTCTCTACAGTTGATCTGAGTAATGTGATGTCGATTCTAGCCCTAGTCTGTTTTCGGTCTTGGTTTTGGTCTTGGTCTCGACCAGCCTTGGTCTTGGTCTCGCCTTAGTGTGTCTTGGTCTTGGTCTTGGTACCCTCAAGACTCGGCAGTGTCTTGGTCTTGATACCCACCGGTCTCGGCAATGTCTTGGTCTCAGTTTCAGCGGTCTTGACTACAACACTACATTGTACAAACATGGTATCCCCTAGCGTAGTGGTAGATCAACAGATTATACAAGGATTAAACTGTAATTACCAAAAGAACTTGCATGGTACTAAAATAATAATTTTACTATATGTTATTGCTTAACTTTTAGTTAAGACAAAAACAAAACAACATTTAGAGATGTGCCAATTTACATTTCCTCAGCTACAATACAATTCCAGTTTACAACTGCTAATACAGACACTAGATAATAGAAGGGTATTATTACTTTACTATTTATTATTATTTTACTAGGCGGCCTGCCTCCCAGCGCTGCCTCCTCAGAGTGAGAAGGTCCTGGGTTCGAGCCCCGGGTCGGCTGTGGGGCCCTTCTGTGTGGAGTTTGCATGCTGTCTCCGTGTTCGCGTGGGTTTCCACCAGGTGCACCGGTTTTCTCCCAATCCCAAATTATGCAATATAGATTAAATTGGCCCCATAATATGTGAGTGTGATTGTGTGTGTGTGTCCTGTGGTGTGTTGGCGCCTGCCCAGGGTTGGTCCCTGCCTTGTGCCCGTAAGTTCCCAGGATAGGCTCCAGACCCCCTGCGACTCCAACTGGGATTAAGTGGGTCGGATAATGAATGAATGAATATTACTTTACTACTGTACTATTTATAATGTAACCACAAGCACAATACCACATAATACCGGTGAAGATGTTAGTAACCATTAATTATTTACTAACATCACTGGTATTATATGGTATTGTGCTTGTGGTTACATCATACAATAAGTAAGCCACATAGAAGTTCACAGAGAGCAAAAAGCAAAAAAAAAACATAAATGTACTGCATTTAAAAGCATTCCAAGGAATTTACTTATGCTACATTTTACATACATGCAGATAGCAGAAATAGTTGCAATTGCAATAGTAATGTTCTCAATTAAATATTTGAAATCTAACATCTTCAAATATTACAAACTTTTGACAATGTCAATATCAGACCTGATAGCAATACTGGACCAGGTTGGACCCATCTCTAATAACATTGCTCTATCATGATTCTCTGTACTATAAATTATCTCGTTATAATTAGTAAATGTGTATCAGGATGCCAAATTTTATTGATCCCAAATCTTGGAAGAAGCAGACTTTACAGTACATCTTCTATATCCACATCCATACAACACTTCACAACAGTCCTTATCTTGCATGTAGCATGTTTACAGTATCACATATTTCAACTGAAACGCTTAACCTTTTTTATTCCTATACATTATTGCTGGTTGTTAATGTACATGAGACTTGTGATAGACTTGCCAGGCTAGCGATATGTTCCTGCATTAAATGTACATTATTCTCTATAGTCAGGGACGTACCCAGCACTGTGGGGCCAACTAGGTCCAGTGGTTTTATCGGGTTGGCACTTGGCAGTTTATGAAACAACTGTTAGCAATCTTTAAAATTTTATGCTATCTTCTTTAATAATGGCAAAAGAAAGACTGGATCTGTTTTGCCAAAGAAAAACCATGCCTAGTCACTGTATGGCAAAACCAATTTTTGTCATTTGTGTTTACATTCATATGCGGTCCATGCAGTAAGGGATTTACCCCCCTTAGGCCATGTAGCTCTGCCCCTTCCTCCATTTTATATTGCAACATTTACAAGAAAAAAAACATCTAGATAAAATGAAAGATAAGCACTAATATAGGTTGAAGAACATTAAAATTGAATTTTACTCTAACAACTATAAAGTGATGTACCTGGTATTCTAGAGAAAACACAGATTTCTAAAATGCATATTTACCTGCATCATCAGAATACATTAACCTGGTCTGACTGACATACAGGAACATCCTCAGTTCCTCCACTGAAATAGATTGGAGTTCCAGACTGCAGGACAGCATGGAGGTGGTGTACAACATTCCTGTTAAAAGACACCAAATAATATTGTAAGACCAAATCTTAATATACTTGATCAAGTATTAGGTAAAAGTCTTGACAGTCAGTAGTTTTGGTTCATAGCAGTACGTAGTAGTTATAGTAGTACATCTTATTATTAGCTTTAACATACAGTATGCAGTCACCATTGCTATGATTGCTTTTATTAAGTTAGCATAATTTACATTAATTTTATTCTGCCATACCTTGGACCATATTTATGTTCTGGCATTGGGTGCTGCTTAGAAGGTAAATGTCCTCAGTCCTATGTGTTGATGTCTACTGGAACACGTGGTCTGATCTCGCGCAGTCTGTCTGGAAACAGGAGGAGCTGAAGTTTATTTACCCCAGGGCTCCTAATGTCCTCCCGGCCGGAATAAACACAGATCTACAACAGTGTGAAGACAGTACAACCACTGCTTAAGAATATACGGTAACCTGTTTGAACTTTTACCCATCATAATTTCTAACTACAGCAATACAAATGCAGAGTCAAGCAGATGCAGTGTCTCGCTTGCATTTGTTTATTGTGGTAATTGAAATGTAAGGTCTGTACCGTGTGCCACTAACTTGTTGCATACTAACAATGCACTTTATTTACAGTATAGACTGCTGCACCACCTTTACTACAACAGCAATAATAGCAGAAGTAGCACTTTTCATATTTTTAAATGCATTCAAGTGTTATTTCAATACATAGAATACAACAAATCAGAAAACTAAATGACAATAACATCAAAAAGCACATTAAACAAAAGAAAATAAAAGACAGAATGAATGAGAAGATAAAGCACCTTAAAGGTGAAAAAATATATATATATATATAAATACTTGCAGAATACAGTTAAATTTAAGTTAAGGCTAAAGGAAAATGTTTGTTTTTAGCTTCTTTTAAATAAAAATTATTTATGAAGTACTCTGTATCACTGCATTATGAGCAAGCTGTAATTAATCTATTGTTTTAGTCAATAGTTAATGCATGAGAAAATAGGTCAAGGCACTAGAAAACAACTATGATTTCAAACTTGAAAATTGCTTCTTCTGTGCGTTGTTACATACAAATAGATTGGTCACTCTTTCTCCAGTGTACTGGCTTTATTGTGGAGATGGATATCACTTCTGAGTTATTTTAACAAAGGTAATATATCAGTTTAGCTATATACTGGCAGTTCTTTAATACAGAAATGTAATTATTTGTCCAATTTATAAATTACAGCATAATGATTTTATTAAACATATTCACATTGCAGCCTCAGCTGACTAGTAAGTAAATCTAGTGTTATTACCTTAGAACCCTAGAGGCAATGCTACAGTAATTATTATTATATCTTTTTCTGAAATTAGCAAGGACAAAGTGGCAAGTGTCCTTTAGAGAAATCTTGACCCGTATCTATCGCCTCACTCTGCTTCCTTGTAAACCAAAAGTGGAGCCTGTTACAGCTGTGATGAGTCTAATAACATTACTACTGAAAAGGCAAAGTGAACCAGGCTCAGATGACTCTCATTTAGGTTCTTTCCCTCTGACACTGCTGTCTTTGTCAAATGGTTTAGGGGACTTTCATTCCTCTTTAAAAAATGTCAGTTAAATTGGGAGCTAAAGGCAGTCACATGTTCCTGGATCTGATTCCTGCCAATGTCTATGCTGAAATTTTTTTCTAAACATCAGCCATACATCAAGCTGTCTATACGAACTTGTGCAGAACTCAGATTAACTCTATTGTCTGATACGTTTTCAGGCTGCTATGGGTTCACTCTTCCGTAGTGAGGAGGTCTGCCTGGTTCAGCTCTTTCTCCAATCAGGTTCTGCCTATAATTGTGTGAGTGAACTGGGAGAGCTGGGATTTGTGGAATTCAGAGATGTGAGTAAAAGTTAACAATCAGCATGTTTATCTATGTTGTGCCTCTGTAATGTGTTTTCTTCCTTTTCTTGTTTCTGCATACTGTCTCTCCATCCTTCTCTGACTGCCTTTGTTTCTCTTCCTTAGTTGAACCCCTGTGTGAATGCCTTCCAGAGAAAATTCATCTCAGAGGTGAGACGGTGTGAAGAGATGGAGAAAATATTCAGTGAGTGTCTACACATGCTGCCTTTAATTTGGATTAGAAACAGCACAGTGTTTTGTTTTGGTTTTTTTGCCCTTTTTCCCTTTCATTCCAATATTGCATTCTGTGGTCAGCATTTCTGGAGCAGGAGATTGGTCGCTCATACTGTCTTCCGCTGAAAGAGACTCTGCCACCTCCTAGTCCTTTGCCTCCAGCTCCTCAACCTAGAGAGCTCCTCGCAATTGAAGAAGAGAGTGAGCGACTGGCCAGTGAACTCCGAGAGGTAAGAGGGTGTGAAGAAGGGAGAGAGGGGGAGAAAGAATGAAAAAGAGAGGGAGAGCACAGACTCACCATTCTGACTCTGCGCTGGGCCAATCCAATTATTCTGTCACTTCTGGAAAACTACAATGATGAGAATAATAACAAGTATGTTGTTGTACTGGATAAATTAGGGCTAGCCCAATACAAATTCATAATAGGAATAAATCAACAACACATTTTAATTTATATTACCTCCAGGACTGTCCTTTTAGACTTCAGTGAACATCTAGTGAACATTTTTCTTTGACTCCCATTTCCTATCACTCCAATAACATTCTGTAGTGTACTGTATATAAAGAATTAATGAGAGCAAAAGCATTTCCTGTTTATTTCTTACACGCTGCTGTATGTCCCATGTTCTTAGTGTAATTTACTCTGCGGTTGTGTTGGCCCTGTAGGTGTCAGGGAACAGAGACAGCTTACAGAACCAGCTGGCTCAGCTTTGCCAATACAGAGGTGTTCTGGTCCATACCCAGCTGCTCACAGCCAGACAGGTGGAGACTCCATTTCATTCAATGGGTCACTTTGACAGTTTGCATGTAACTAATCCATTCTTACATGCAGAAATTACTTTGTTTTTTGAGGGCCCACCACTGACACTTGATACCACAGCCTTGTTAGACAACAGGCAGGATATGAGACTGAGGTGAGGTAAAGATGATGCACCTTTTTTGTATGAAGCCTGTGTAGATTTGATGTGTCTTGCTCCTGGCAATGTGGATTCACTGTAAATCCACTGAGTTGTAGATATTTCTCTCTTGCTTCTAGTTTTGTTGCTGGTGTGGTGCATCCATGGAAAGTACCTGCCTTTGAGCGACTTTTGTGGAGGGCCTGTTGTGGTTACATTGTTGTAGAGTTCTGGGAGATGGAGGAGAAGCTTCCGGCGCCAGACATGGTAAACAAGAGCACATGAACATAATGAAACAGTTTCATGTCATCATGGTTACAAATCAGTCATGGAATGGTGTTTTCCCCCAAAATCAGGCACAGCCTGTGCAGTGGACGGTGTTCTTGATATCCTTCTGGGGTGAGCAGATTGGCCAGAAAGTAAAGAAGATCTGTCATTGGTGATTGTACAACACATATAATACACACAACAAAGCACTTTTACAACCTATGCTAGGCTATCACCTTTAACTGCCTAATATTTTCTTTTAAAAGCTTCGGCACACACACATTTGCGTACCCAGAGCGCATAGAGGAGAGGGAGGAGATACTGCAAGAGTTGCAGAGTAGAATCACAGACATCAGAATGGTAAGTGAACAGACAATTGACAAAGACAGAGAGACTGCTGTTATTATTATTGTTATGAGCTGTCATGATAAATGATTATTCAATGCTTAATAATCATTTCACATTGCTTCATTAGATCATTAATATTGTGTTCTGCAAAATGCATAATGTATCCTAAATATACATTTATCAGACATTTTTATCCACAGGAACTTACAATCTTATAAACACCATCACCTAGTTTCATTCACTTAGACCACTATGCTTTGTCAACTACCCCAAACTATTACACCCCCATTCACCAACCTTAAATAAAAAGACTTACATGCTTAATTCTTCACTCCATTCCTCCGCCTCCATGTGCAGGTCCTGTCTCAGACAGAGTCCTACATGCAGCAGTTGCTGGACCACTGTGTTTGCAAGCTCCCACAGTGGAAAGTGTGTGTTCAGAAGTGCAAGGCTGTGCAGGCTGTTCTAAACCTCTGCAGTCTTTCAGTCACAGACAAGTGCCTGATTGCTGAGGCCTGGTGCCCTGGAGGCAAGCTGCTACTGCTGCAGACTGCCCTGACTGAGGGCACGGTGAGATTATATTAATGTTAAATGCAGAAGCAGAGTGATATTGCAGAGCTAATAATGATAAAAACAAAATGTTGTTAGGATATTAAAAGACGCTACTGTTATGTCACAATGATTAATTTAGCAGTAATGTGCTTATTTGGTCTTTTTCCTTCTATGCTCATGACTATGGAAGAGGAAGAGCGGAAGCAACATTGACTCATTTTATAACCGTCTACCTGCCATTATGTCTCCCCCAACTCTCTTCAACACCAACATCTTCACTGCTGGCTTCCAGAGCATTGTGGATGCATATGGTGTTGCAAGCTACAGGGAGGTCAATCCAGGTACAGCAAAGTCAAACTCAATGTCAGTAAACTTAATTGCCATCTCTGCTATATACAAGTAGATATGTGGCTCTTGTTTTTACAGTGCAATGGACAAATAAGCACATAGAATAAGCATATGTAAATAGACTATAAACTATAAAACTTTATAAAACTGGAGGTAGAAAACTCAGGTGCAAAAGATTTAAGAAAATAAAGGCTTCCTGAATTGAGTAAATGCAGACTGCTTCAGTCTCAGCTTTGAGTGTGGCCAAGATTATGTTTTTGGTTAGGTATTCTCAGTAGAAGAGAAATGCTGATTGACAGGTTTCTGGTGAGTGGAATGAAGATTGTGGTAGTCTGACGCAAAAGACTGTTGTAGACTCTAGAGATATAGCTAATCAAAAAATCTTCAAGAAAGACAGTCAAGGCACAGTTACTGTATATCAACATAATCCAGATTAGACATTCTTTTTAACTGTGCGATGTAGATTTGGAATTCCTCTGCTATTAATCAATCATGGCTAACATAATTGCATCCATCAAAAAGTAAATGACAATGGAGACTCATTTTCATGTGTGTGTCTACTTGCAGCAGTGTTTACCATCATTACATTTCCCTTTTTGTTTGCGGTGATGTTTGGAGATGTCGGTCACGGCTTTCTCATGACACTGGCAGCTGTCTGGATGGTCATTGAGGAAAGAGACCCCAAAATGAAGAACAGCAGCAATGAGGTGTGTCAAAATAAAAAAGCCATGATACATAATTATTTGCTTCAAATACATAGTAGGTCTGTACAATGGTCAAGGAACACTAACAAGAAAGAATAATCTGATCCTCCCCAAAATATGCACAACTCACATTGCTAGTCACTGCCTACACACTTGGTAACTTGGTTCTACCAGCACGGTCCTGTTCAAATGGACCGAACAGATCCATTTACATCTTGCTTCATACTTTTTTGTATGTCCATGTCACAGTGGAATTCATGTGCAGCTGTTACTTCTCTGTCTTCTTCTGTCTTAGATGTGGCAGATGATTTTTGGAGGGAGATACCTGATTCTGCTGATGGGACTGTTCTCCATCTACACTGGAGCTGTTTATAATGAGTGTTTCAGCAGGGGCCTCAGCCCTTTTGCTTCTGGGTGGCATCTCAAACCTATGATACAGCACTACAACTGGAGGCGAGTATCTTCTGAATATTTCCACATAACATTTTAACACAAATAAATATGTACTGTATAATTCACTTTGTTCATCCATCAGACATCTTTCCTTTGCTCTCTTTCTCAGTGATGACATCCTTAGAGAAAACCAGTACCTGACTCTGGATCCAAATGTCACTGGAGTGTTCCAAGGCCCTTATCCTTTTGGTATTGATCCGGTAATACAGAGAAAAATTCTTGTCTATACTCATGCTGACAGTTTTAAAATAAAATAAACTAATTTGTATGACACTTCCATCTTTTCATTAACCTCTTTACCAAAGATATGGAGACTGGCCAATAATCATTTGAACTTCCTCAATTCATACAAGATGAAGATGTCTGTCATCATCGGAGTCACCCACATGACGTTTGGGGTTTGCCTGTCCTTTTTCAACTATGTGTGAGTTTTTACTGGAGAAATGTGCAGTAAGTGTGCAGTCTCTCCTCAAGCATGCCCTTCTGAATATATCAGTATTACTTTTCACATCTCAGCCCCTCCTCCTTATTTATTTGTAGATTTTGTTTTTTATCCCATTTTCATTCATATCTCCCTCCCTCTTTGTCTGCAGGCACTTTGGGGACATGAGTAGCGTTTTTCTGGTGTCGATTCCTGAGCTGGTGTTCATGGTCTGTTTGTTTGGGTACCTGGTCTTCATGGTGGTGTTTAAGTGGATCGTCTTTGGCCCGTGGGACTCTGATCGGGCGCCCAGCATTCTCATACACTTCATAGACATGTTCCTGTTCACTCAGAACTCTAACAACCCACCCCTTTACCTGGGTCAGGTGAGGGAAAACCCATCCCACAGTTATGTTATGCTCTCACATGGCTTAGTTTATGTCTAGTGGGACAGTCTATGGACCTTCTCATTTCTTTCTTTGAATACAAACCCCATCTAATCCCAGAAAGCAGAGGCTTTATCCAGAAATGTCCTGCTTTTACCATGGATGATCCAATTTTTCATTTATTTATGTAATGCTCAGTGGCAGCACAAGGAAAATTTTGTTCAATACTCCATCCATGATGTCTAAAAGCTTAAAGATGCACACAATAGGCTTTTATGTTCTCCGCTGGTGTGAATAAAGTAATTAGATCATTTACATTCTGTGTAGATGACAGTGCAGAAGGTGCTGATGGCTCTAGGTCTGTGTGCCGTTCCAGTGCTGCTACTGGGGAAGCCACTTCACCACTGCTTCAAACCAAAACAAAGGGCTATGGTAAAACAGCATGAATATATACTGCATTAGTCCACATCAGAGAGGATACTGTGGGCTACTGTCACATTCTTTTAATTGAAAACAAATTTACAAATCCTGTCCTAGCTC
The DNA here is from genome assembly GCA_032718565.1 of Distichodus sexfasciatus. Lineage (NCBI taxonomy): Eukaryota > Metazoa > Chordata > Actinopteri > Characiformes > Distichodontidae > Distichodus > Distichodus sexfasciatus. The sequence goes on from JAVGVS010000005.1 coordinate 4,303,790, forward strand.
AAAGTGTACTCCCTGATATGGACTTGGAAGCCACCCTAAATATATGCAAGTAATGATGAGCAAGACTTAAACTCAAGACCTTCCAAGGTTTGTCGCTGTAACTTGGCAAAAGTAGACTGTAGAGCATTTGCCATATGCTGCAACTGAAATTGTAACATTACCATCTACATATGGCTGTTTTCTACAGGAAGCTTATCGCCCTCTAGTGACCGACCCCACCTCAATTAACGCCCAACATGGAGACCTGGAAAGAGGCAGTGGAAGAGAGAATGGGGTGAGAGAGGACAAAGGCTGGGCTTTTGGCATTACTTTAGTGTTTCATGGGTATTAATTCTTGCTTTTCTACATCTCAGCAGTTCGACTTTATTGAGATATTAATGCATCAAGCCATTCACACCATAGAGTACTGCCTGGGCTGCATCTCAAACATAGCGTCATACCTACGATTGTGGGCCCTAAGCCTCGCGCACTCACGTGAGTAACGCAGTCACCTGTTGACCACGGTTTTAGACACCTTCAACTTATACCACTGGATACTTATAAATAAACAGGCTACTTTGTATGTGCGATTCCTAGGTGTACAATCAACCCAAAAGCCTTTTTCCATGCATGATACGTCAACCTCTGAATTATCACTTTGATGTAAAGTTATTCAGTTTCTGACAATATAAAACCAATGGAACTGGATAAAAAGCATTTAGGTGAGAAGCCAATCGATTTGGTGTTACTTAAGTTGTGACCATTCCTCTCAGAGCTTTCCGAGGTGCTGTGGGTGATGGTGATGCGGATCTCGCTCTCGTGGCAAGGTTACATGGGATCTGTAGTCCTCGCAATCATCTTCTCTTTCTTTGCCATGCTCACCGTGTCCATCCTGCTCATCATGGAGGGCCTGTCTGCCTTCCTGCACGCCCTGCGACTGCACTGGTGAGATAATCAAACACAGCCATGCGCTCTTTCCGTTTGCCTTAAGTTGCCACTGTTTAAGTGATGTTCAAACCTGATGTGGAACCACACAGCAGATTAGAGATGCTAGGGATGCACCGATTGCAATTTTCTTGGCCGATTCCGATTACCGATTTTTTTGTAAGCGTGATCGGCCGATACCGATTTTTCCAATACCGGATTTTTTCCCAGATAACAGAAAATTAGAGCTGCTGCGAGCAGTCGACGACATCGACACAAAAAACTTTTTTAATGTAACGCGGTAGTTACTTTCCCTGTTTACTAGTTACTTTTATAATAGTGGCAGCTCTACAGCAAATACAAACAAAAATCTAATTTACTTTAATATAATGCTTTATTTTCATAAATTTTCTTTACAAATTTAAGTAAATAAAATGTAACAACTCCGGTAACTCGACGTCTGAAAAGTAACACCTACTTGGCATTGTCTATTTTGGGCAGAGGTGATTTATCAGATTTCTGAAGCCTGTATCCTCAACTATGGAAAACAGCTGATCATCTAGTGATCATCTTGTGATTGACTTGTGCATCTGTGTTTATGTTGAATTGGGGACAGACAAGTGGGCAAGGCGAGCCATTGACTGCGTGCTTATTAAACGTGTAAGACCTAACTATTAAATTATAATTATAAGGTTGATAAACTGTAACTTGTGTTTAATCTACCTGTCGCCGTTCCTCTTTGGTTTTTCCGTAAAAACTGTCCGTAGTGTGCAATCAATCACAAGACCAGGAGCCATCGGCCAATAGGATTCGCAGGCAGAAGCTGCCAAAACCCCGCCCCCAAACTGCCAAAACCCCGCCCCCTTGCGCGCAAAAAAAGCCGCTCGTCGCGCGAGAACATTTAACACATCGAGAGAAAAAAAAGACATTCGCGCACTCGATTCTTAATTTTGTGCTCTCGAGTTTCACATTTGCGCGCTCGACTTTGAAATTTACGCCCGCGAATTTTTTTGCAGCAAGCCATTTTGCGCGCTCTAGTTTCGGCATTGATGTGACGCCATACTCACGCACCCAAAATTCATTTCGTCGCCGCACGATGTCACCCCATTCAAAGTGAATGGGAAACGCCTCCGTTGAGCGTACATGTGAACGCTGCCTGAATGCGCGCTTGGCTGTGCTGTAAGTAATGCGCATGCGCAAGATCGGTTTGAACTCGGCAATACGTGTGAGCGACCGGCCGATCACCGATCAGGCCAAAAATCGGCCGATTCCGATCGCTGGCCGATCGATCGGTGCATCCCTAAGAGATGCTGTTCTAGAACGAAACCTGAAATTGCGAAAATGGCCTGTACTGCGAGCTGACATTTTTGTTTGGCTGTAGTTACACTTGGTAAGGACTAAATATATATTCTGTAAATGCTAATGCTAAAGTACTGGCCGTGCATAATATTGTCCTAACTGCAGAGTTATCTTGAACAACAGTGTCTACAGTGTCTAAAATGTTTGTCAATTGATTATTGCTTTCCTACTCAGGGTTGAATTTCAGAACAAATTCTACAGCGGAACAGGATATAAGCTGAATCCCTTTTCCTTTGCTTCAAACTCACATCTCATCTAAAATGCCCAATAAAACAGCCAGGTAATAATTTCAAAGGTCATAGTGCACAAAAAAAAATTGCAGAATTTTGTAGTGGACATTTTATCCATCATTTGATGTTATTGATGGCCTTAATGCTCAACCAAGAGAAAACTACTTAACACCAGCAATATGTTTGTAAAATCTGAGATTAATCCATGTCAGTGTTTCAAGATAACAATAAAGGTTTTACTTCAGAAATTCTTTAGAAGACATGAACACATTCCTTTTAACAAAAGCAACCTGTTCCTAATGAATTCCAAATGAAAGCGCCAACAAGAAGTGTCACCAAACCAGTGGAATTTATCATTTTGACTCATTAGAATTTGTGTGCATTCTAGAACAGAAACCCTGTTATTTACATGATTAAAACAGCAACAATAACCTTGAGAATTAAGTGCTTATCCTCAGCCACAAGTCTTTCACAAAGTGTGACATTTTTATTGATTATTTTTCCTTTTTTCAGAAAACAAATCTAGGAAAAAAGAGGCTGTGTTGCTACACGCGGCACGAAAGACATTGCTTAGAGAAGGAAAATAAAGGTGTAGGCTATATACAACCTAACAAACATACAAAGAGAAGGATGTTGACACGGAAGGAGAAGCTATAGGAGGCAGGGGAAATGGAACACAAAGTAAAATGGACAGAGGAGTAGCAGAAAGTCGAATTTACGTTAGGTAGGAGTTGGATAATGAAGCTAAATGTAGTAGTGTAGTAGAGCAGGTTGGTGAAAACATACAAGCAGTAAGAGGAAGTCAAACCCCCATCAACACTGACAGGCATGATACTGGTGAGCATCTAGGACAGAAAATGGTAGATGTAAAGACAATGTGTTTGCATTTGTATGCAAGACCATTTAGGGCTGTAGGCTGAAAAAGATGTTGAAAATTTGAGTTGATTTTTCTGTTGGCACTCAAATTTAAGGACAAATTTAATGCCTCGTGTGTAGGTCAAATGTCACTTAATTCTGTTTATTCACCCTCTGGTGTAATGCTGGTTTGCAGTATCGTAACAAGAGCCATATCTGAAACAGTCCTAACTTTGGCAACATTTTCAGAATCTATCCTGACTACGCTCTAAGGGTCATCTACAGAACCCGTGTCAACTCGGACCCAAGATGGGAAATTATTTTCAAGTGCAGGAACACCATCCTCTTTAGAAGTCACTTTGGATGAGCCTGAATGCCGCGTCTCCTCCCGATAGTTGCACTGCCCAAAAGAGCATCGCTCTCTCTGAGCAACTCTGGGCTTTCGTCCTCATGTGGGCAGGGCCTCCGCCCGCCATCAACCCTCACATCCTGGCAGCGTGGGGGGGCCTTGAGTTTTGTTGGAGCACTATGATGGAGCCCGCAGAGCACAGCTGTGTGGGAGCACACGTGTATCTGTGTGTGCTTGTGTATCTGTGTGTTAAGATATCCTCTGGATGAGTTTGTCCTCAGTCAGACAGAAGAAGGTGCAGTAGGAGAGGTCGGAAATAAAGTTCTCGCAACCCCGCCGTGTCACGTCCTTACAACCCCGCAAGTCCAGCAGAGCAAGAGCAGAGAGGCGCTTCATGTAGGACAAACAGCCGTCTGTTAGCTTAATACATCCTAAAGAGAGGAGAAAGAAAAATGTTGAAAGGAGGGACAATTACATTTAACATGCCAAAACAAAATAGAAACGTCATTGTTCCAAGCTGTATATACAGTAAGTACTACGTGTTTAAAATCAGACATACAGTACATATTGTAATGTCACTTTACATTAAACAGGCGGTCTATTTTTAATGAAAGTAAAGCTTGATTTTCACTTAAAGGTCTGGCTGAGCTCAGGAATAAAAAGTTTAAATAATTTTTCACACTTGCTTTCTGTGCTTTGATATTAATGGGAGTTATTTTGTTAAATCAGAACACGACATTATCTCGTATCGACTGCCGGAGGTGGAACTGAATCACACCAAAAATCATATTGCAGACTTATATTGTCAGATGGCGAATTGTTTTCTATTGAATCGAAATATATCGTATCGTGATGAAACGGGTGTTTTACACCCCTAACAAGTACCTGCAAGGTTGATGTCTCTGAGGGTGCTGCGCAGGTTGGAGCCGCTGGCCGTGAGAAGGCTGACGGACTGGTCTGTGAGGTCACGGCAGTGGGACAGATCCAGTCTCCGCAGTGACGGCATGTGTCTGACGATCATCTTCAGAATAGAATCACTCACATCCAAACCAGACAACCGCAGGGACATCAAGTTCCTTAACCTGCTGCGAGTTTCACTGCCTGTAGTTTCAAAGCCAAGATAGTCATTTACCTCTTCAACTCCACAGAGTAGGGCTGAGCAACATGAGCTCAAATCAATATGTGACCCTGCCTATGATAACCCGGCTAAAGTCGCAATTTTTCTACCTCCCCTTTACCTGACGTGACTGCCGCAGATACACATTGATCTTAATGTCTGTATGCACTTTATAATGATAGAACAGTAGTTCCTAACCCGAATAACACCCAAATCACCAGTTGTTTTTGCACATAAAGTAATCCCAAAGACGTTAGAAAAGCAATGTTTACGAAGCCAACCTCCGGTATTTTCCGGGGGAAAATGGAAACGTAAGGTGAATAAAATCACGAATTTCGCTATTTATCCTGTTAGAAATTACATTTCAAACATTACATCCGAAAACCTCAGTACATAATCTATCATTTACTGCAATAAACTCATATGGCATATTGTTGACATTTTTCTCGCCATGACTATTTTGACGCTCTTTATTTCATATTTAGATTTGGCGATTTTAGCCAGGTTTTCACAGGCAGGGTCACCTATCACAATTAACTGAACGTTTCACCTCAATTACAACTAATAATGATTATTTTCGTTTTGGATCTTTTAGTCAAAAGACAAGGGTTATAATGTAAATATGTTCTACTATTAAAGATGGGATTTTTTTCTAATGAAAGAGTGCAGTTCTTTGCAATTGTAAAATAACTAACACGTCACAAACAGTGTGCAGCAGTCATGCGACAACACGTGGTGATATGTTATAGACAGTACATGAACAATCACTGGGGAAAGTATTAACAGAATTCTTTTTGTAAGTATTAACAGAGGTTTAAAGAATAGTCGAAATAAGTGTCTTAAGCAAGAATAACAATTTCAATTGTTATAAAGTTTCAATTTATTTTCAATTAACTGCCCAGCCCTACCACAGAGCCACATAGGATCATACAAATTATACAGTTAAGACTAAAGGGCCCCGTCTAAAATGTTTATATTCATACCTTGCAGTGACGTCGCAAAACTGCAGCCATCATATTGAGTACCGGGCGTATCGAGTCCTGCGCTTGTGTCCAATGAAAATGAAGTGTCTGTCTATTAGGGATGCAACGGTTTTCGGTATTTTACCAAACCATTCAGTACGGCCTTTTCGGTTCGGTACACCCAGGTGAACCTCGATAGTTCGGTACGTCCGACATTAAACTTTTAATTTTTAAAACGTGGTCATTGTGCACACATTCTCAAGGATTAAACTTCTCCGTCGCTACGACGGATTTCCGCCGATCGAACACAAAGGCCTCCAAGCAAGCTCCTTAGTTATTTACAAGTATCAAACTTATGCTCAGTTGTCGGTAAACACTTAAAGATTTTAAGTGTGCTATTTTGTTTATAGTATCAATTGTTTTACTTAACCTTTATATAAGAATACCGGTAGTTACTTCCTTCACAGCCATTGATATGCACATTTATTGATTAAGTTGTTGAAATTCAGTGACGTGTTGGTTCTTATTGACAGGCAACATCTTTTTATTAGAAGCTGTATGTCCAACGTGGTAATACAGACGGAGAGACACTTCATTTTTATTGGCCAGGCGTGCAGTCTCAATATGCCTGGTACTCAGTACGGCAGCAGCTACATGTGTGTCACATCAGCTGCAAAGCATCAATACACTTACTGTACTTTTGCTTATTTCAGTCTATTGTTAGTTCAAGCTAAAACTGACATCACTTTGTTCTACTCAGGCAAAAAGAGCGTGCGTGTGACTGACCAACGGGTGTGATGAGATCTTTCAGCTGAGACTCTTTAACGCCTTCGGCCCAGCACAGGTCTAGAGTGCGCAGAGAGGGAATGCTCTGAGAACTCAAACTAGAGACACAGGATGATGAACAGCCTGACATAAGCAGATCCTTCAGACCTGAGAAAAAAAGTAGACAGACAGAGAACAATTTAACATGAGTAAGAGCTTCCACATCAGACATGCTGGCAAAACTCCTTACAGCTTGCACAGGAGACTTTAGAAGAGAGATGCGTTTTTCCACTGAATTCACAGTGTTTAGAGCTTTAAATACCGTGGAACTGAGTGTATCATAATCTGCAAAGCAAATTTATGTCACAGTCACCTCAACAAAAACAGCTTGGTTTTAGGAGGTTTGGAAAAAGTAGAACATGCTAACGAGCATGGATTTCAAAAATACAAATTACGGAGTGGACAAAAACAGAGTTCAGAAAAACTTCAATATGGTTCTTACCTGGGAGGTTATGGAGAAGCCAGGTGATCTGTTTCTTGGACACAGGCGTCCAGGACAAATCGAGCGTAACTGGCTGCCGTTTAATGATGGCTGACACAGCCTGTGCACTGAGGTTTCGACATCGACTCAGGTCCATACGAGTCCACAAACGCTTATCAAAACTCCTACGGAAACAGGATGAGTTTGAGTGCCTAATACAGTAAGGCAACGCAGTTTATTTACTGTATGAAGCACATTTAATGTACAAAAAAAATGTACAAGAATTGTGTTTTACAAAAATAAAATTAGGAAATTTAAAATAAGTAAAAAAAAAAAATGAAAAAGGATGAAGTCATTAAATGATGAATTTGAAACAGCAATTATACAAAAATAGAAGGAACTAAAATGAAAGTAGGGACACATAAAAAGGGAATTCTTGGCCAATGCCAATATCCAATGTTTGTTTTATGTTTATATCTGCTGATGCCAGTACCGATAAGGAAGGAAGGTGAATGAGTGAGTGCGTAAAGATAAGATATTTTGCTTGCCAAAGTTTCACTGGATTCTCATAATTTTGGCACAAAATAATGCCATACATTTCAAGACAGAAGGCGCAGCCGGTATTTAAAAAAAAAAAAAAAAAATTCAAATCAGATTTCGGACTTTGGACATGCCGATCACGAGCACTACCTTTCCAATGTACAATAAATAAGTATTAAAACATCAGCAGAAAAATCTAAGCATCGGCCCGGTGCTGATGATTCCGATATTATCGTGCATCCCTAAATTAAAGAGAACATTTTTTTTTACCAAGTCTGATTCTTTGGAGAAGGAAATTTGTGCTGTTTTTAGCTTCTTTTTAAATTGGCTACTGTTGAAGTTATACAACAACAGTAATATATTTATTACAAGACTCCAAACACCTCGGCCATCTGCTCACCATTTGTACCAGGCCTTGCAGACCCTCATGCACACGGCCAAGTCCGTTCGGCTCAGGTAGCGAAACACAGACACCCACACCTCTTTCTCACAGCCCGGCTCATTCCCCACGTCCCGAAATGACGGGTGAGAGAGGAGCGATGGAGGGGAAGAGCCAGTGGCGGACGGGGGTGGAGGAGGTGGAGGAGAAACAGATGAGCGAGAGGAGGTGGAGGAAGGCGATGCCTCTCGACCATCGTTGTTAGAGCTTCGGCGCGTGTGGCGGCCAGCCGATGGTGTAGATTTAGATTGTGAGAGGCCATTGCCCGCAGCAAGGGAGCTGCCGTTTTTGTGGCGAAGCTTGTTGAGGGATTTACGCTGAATCAAGTCTGCAGCAGTGGGGGTGCGAGGAGACATTGCCGCCTCCAGTTTGGGAACGATGGACCCGGGATCTCGTTTGGCCTTTGGGGGCCGCTGCAGTGTGACAGTCAGGTAAGAACCGTTCAGCAGATCGTCGTTCAAGTCCGAGACAAGCAAGACCGGAGGGTCAGGTTCCGAGTCCGAATGGTTTTCCCCCTCTTCGTAGTCCTCTTCTTCCTCGCCACCGTCGTCCAAGTCCTCCATGTCCTCATCCTCGCCATCAAAGTCCCGTTCTTCACTGTCATCGTCCTCTTCATCCTCCTCCTCATCGTCGTCGTCCTCTTCGCCTCTGCGCCGCCGCCGTCGTGAGCGGTGCTCTCTCTCCGAGCGGCCCGCGTGCCTTTCTTCGTCACTCTCGTCCTCTTCCTCTTCCTCATCATCGTCGTCATCCTCATCATCGTCGTCATCTTCGTCCTCCGTTTCGTAGCGCCTCCGCTGCATTTTGGAGCCACCTCGCAAGCGAACGCGTCCGCCACGTTCACCTCTCACGCCCAGACCGCGTCTCATCTTGAGGGAGTTTGGGCCCATGCTGCCACCCCCTCTGCTCCCTCGATGTGATGAGCCCCTCCACACCCCCCTCCTACTGGAGCCGTAGCCGCGGCGGGTCGACACCCCTCCTCTTGATTGTAGAGACAACCTCCTTCTCCCGTCTCCATCCTCATCATCACTGCCCGAGTCATCACGGTCCATTCCGTGCCTCCGGTAGATCTTAGCCACGCGAGGATCGAGCGAGGAGGACTTGCGCTTCTAAAAACAGAAAACTAAACTTTAATGGTCTCAGGAAAATCTCTTGGTGGCAAGACAATTTAAGATCAGTCGTTAAATAAATTTCAGTCTGGTGCTAAGTTTGCAAAATTTAAGGGCCTTGAACAAGCTTATTTAATATTGCATCTAGATAATTCTGCAAAATCTTTCTTAGGCATCAAGTCAACACTGGTTTAACATTCTAGTAGATTTTCCATTACCATGCTTCCTTGCATTTTGCTCCCTTCCAGTTTAATCTGAAACAAACAAATCACAGAAATCCATTTAATGCAGACCCTTCTGGCTGCTTGAAGACACAGATTGTCACAATCACAGTCAGTGAGAAATCAAACATGCTGCAGACAGTCGATTCTGAGAGCCTCCCCACTACTCCAGTCATTCTGAGCAGCGATGGGGCACTTGGTGGTGATGAAACAGGCCAGGGAGGGCAAGAGACAGAGAGCAAGCGAGAGATGGAGAAAAAGAGAGATAAGATGGGGTCAGAGGACCCAGAGGGGCACAAGAAGACACTAGTTCAACTGCGAGGCAAAAAGAAAAAGGATAAAGCGAGGGGAGATAAAAGGAAGGGAGAGCGGGCGTGCATGAGTGCGGCAGCAGTGGCGTCAGGAAGGCGGAGCCTCTCACCCTCTTCCTGAGCCGCTGCTCTGGGGCCGCCACCTGTTTCCGTAGCGACCCGTGGGAGAGAGAGGATGGGGGCCGCCCGACCCCGTGCCACACCCTGCCCTCACCCCTCAGCCCCCCCGACCCCTCCTGAGCCGTGATGTCATCACCGCTGCCCGACGACTGACACACAGGGGAATAAGTATCACCATTAACCACTGAAAAATTTGTGTGTGTGTGTTTGAGACACATTCAAAGTCATCAAGACTTTCAAGTGTTGTGTTAATTTCTTAGTTAGGAACAACAGAGCAATCATCTCTTGCATGCATTCTTGTCTTTTCAGCAAGTTTAACGGTAAATTATGAAATTCAGATCTCAGTTGTCAAATTGTGAAACTGAAAATGATCCAAGTCAAGTCTGAAAGAAGCCACAATACTGCTTTAGAAAATATATGACCCTGAAACAACTTGTTCCAGGGCACAGCAATGGTAGTGTTGTAGATATGACCTACTGATTGTAAGCCTAAGCAAACTTGAGTTTATTTTCTGGAAATGGAGTGAAACATTTGCTCACAACAGAGCACACTGCATGGTGTCTTGCCAGCTATCTGTTGCCATGTGTAAATAATTAGTATTGGTAAATCTCTGCAACTGTAAAAGCAGTTATTTGCCAGCAGGGATATGCATTTACAATGCTAATTACAAACATGTATCATGTACGATGCAAGCACAGACAAATAATGCTACGGTCCAATCTCAAACATTCAACACAGACAACAATAGATTTGCAAATGATACCTCAGAGTCTGTGTCTTTGCTGGCTACACATTTGGGGCACTCCCAACAACTGGGCAGATCTTTGTTCACAACACCTTCTCCTGACACCTAAAAGAAAGTGCAGTAAAAAGTGAAAAACATCATTAAATCAAAAAAGGTTAACCATTTCTAGTGACGGCACACTGAAAAGAGAAGCAGTTTGCACCTTTAGGCAGCCAGGGTGGGCAATCTGGGCACAGATGGAGCACTCCATGAGCTCTTCTACAGTCTCCTGGTTTCCCTCCTCACAGATCTCACACACCGCAGAGAGAGGCAGACCAGGCTACAGAACAAGGCACACTCATTTTCAGACTTTAGTTGTGTAACATTAAACAGTTTCTTCATGTTCTCACATTTACTTTCTTTACCTTCCCTATGTGATAGAATAAAACTGAACACGGATTTGTATTTGCACAGTGAATTTCTTGATTTGGATGGCATGGCAACTGAAATTCCTTTTAGAAAGCATCTCTGGTGAATATAGATTCCTGATGATACTTACATTAAGCAAAATTGGAAATCACAACCTACATCAAATTAGTACAAATTAGCTTCAGGAACGTTTGTGCTATAACCGCAAAATCGGATAAACTGACGGGCAGAGGTGGGTAGTAACGCGCTACATTTACTTGAGCAACTTTTTGGATAAACTGTACTAGTAAGAGTAGTTTTTAATACAACATACTTTTTACTTTTACTTGAGTATATTTGTGAAGAAATAAAGCTACTTTTCCGTTACAATGAGCGGCATTTCGCTCGCTACTTTTATTTTTATTCATCTGTTATCCAACGCACGATCCGTTTCTTTTGTTGGAAAACTTCCTCCTAAATGACCGTTCCACCAGTTATTAAGTTATTACAGATTATTGTACTGTTTATTGTGGCTGAATTAGCCTTAATTTATGTTACTTTGTTTTTTTTTGTTTTTTTTTATGTAATATTGTTTAGTAATATCCAAACACATTGTACATTGTTATTTTACATTTTTGCATATTTGATTATATGATAAACCAATTAATCTTTAATTTACTCAGAAGTTACTCACTACCCGAGTACCTTTTTCACCAAGTACTTTTTACTCTTACTTGAGTAAATTTTTGGATGACTACTTTTTTACTTTTACTTCAGTAATATTACTCTAAAGTAACAATACTCCTACTTGAATAAGATTTTTGGATACTCTACCCACCTCTGCTGACGGGTAATTAACATCTGTTGAAGAATCAACAAATATCTGTACTCACAGCAAGACACTGACGGAGGACACATGTCTGTTTCAGCTTGCCAGGGCCACCAAACTTCTTCATGTCTCTGCAGAAGTTGCAGTCTCCACATTCAGTGCGCAGACATGCCTCACAGCGCTTACAGCGAACTCGCCGTCGCCGTAGAACAGACATGGACGACGGTGGTTTAGTCGGCCGAGGGACGATTGGAGTGGTGGCCAGCTTAGGACGACCTACTGGAGCAGGGCAAGGAGGAGGCTGGTACCATGATGGCTAGACGGAAGAAGAGCAATAAGAAAAACTTTAAAATAAGCTTTCAACAAAGAGCAATAAACCAAACCGGTTTTTCATAAAGTTGTAAGTAAACTCACCCTTTTTGGCCATTTAACTATTGGTCTTCCAGTGTATGAGAACTTGGGGTTGTCATTTACATGTTCTTTAAGTAATGCCTGAATGAATAAACAAACATTTCATTCTTATATTGAATAAACAAATTAATATTAAAATATGATACAAGTACAAGAATTTTAAAAAGACATCACTAATAAATGCACACATCTGCAGGAAATACATTCCTGACATTCTCAATTACTGAAGCCAACGTTAAAAATTCCTATTAATGAATTATTTTCTGGCTGTAAAACAAAAATCAACGCGAAATTATTTTATTTCATGTAAAGGTCACATTGTATGCTGCGAAAAACATTTTACGATCCCACATTTCTGACAAGGGTTTCGCGCTGGGACGTTTCACAGCTATAGTTCAAACTCACCCGCATGTCATGTAGCAGAGCTGGTGCATTATGGATTCCGGAGGGGACACACTTCTTAGGCGAGGGCAGGGACTCCAACTTCCCTATCAAGTTCCACAAACCCTCCAGCTCAAAGGGTGTCAGATGAACTTTCACTCCTGGTCGACTCGGAGGAGAGGGGGCATCTTCCTCCTCTTCCTCACCCTTTGCATGTCCATTTAAGGTCTCACAACTGGAGGCTTCAGGCTTAAGGCCTGAGAAAAAACACAAACCAAAGTTATGTTTTTTAAATACTCATACGTTATTTCATTAACCATAATAAACTACACTAAAGATTGTTCGAATCCAGATGCATGGGCAGAGAGCACTAATGGCTACTGATCTAAAGTACTTTTTGTTTACCATGAGGCAGGTCAGCAAAAAAGAAGTGATCTTGGTGAATTACTAACCAATACCCAGAGAGTGTTTTTGAAACTCAGGTATGAGGTAGGAAGAGTTGGTCAAACTGTAGACATATCGCTCCAGCACATACCAACACATCTCATAGAAAAATGGGAAACGGAATTTAGTAGGCACCTGAGAAGGGAACAGAAAGATGCAGACAATGCATTATTTTCACGTTACAATTAATGCAAACACTGAGTAATTATATTATGGGTAAAATATGACAAACACTCACACGAGTGAGTGTTTCTCACCCGTGTTCTGTCTTCAATGTTGGAAATATTAAGCTGCATGGGGATGTTAAAGCTGTGTAGGAAATTTCCACCAAACACAAGAGTGTCTACAGGGGTATACACTGCATGAATCCACCCTGTATAAATAAACACCATGCTTGCATGATCCATCAGATTATATACAGTATCTTTTCCGATCCATCTTATATGATAGCTGTTTAAGCAGTGTCCATGCCCAATCCCTCACCTGATGGGATAATAAATGTGTATCCCTGCTTGAGTTCAATTCTCTGGCAGTCTGTGGCTTTGTCACCAAGGAACATATCACCCTGTTTACCAGACAAAACCCAATTCTCATAGAGCTCCAGGTTCTGGGGTGTGGGTGGGATTAACCAGAATACCTGTGGTAGAGGGAAAAACTCAGTTGCAGCAGGTTTCCTACATGACCTGGAATTCTGGAGCCGTTAATTATACTTTAGGGAGGCTTAATAAATTAAGTCATACATATTACACTTCATTCTAATTTTATAAAAAAGGCATTGCTTACCTTGCCCCCTCGCAGTATATGATACCAAACAGATGTGCCCCCAAAGTCTATGTGGAAATCTGTGTAACAGCCCTGTACACTCATGAGACAGTACCTAAAGATACAGAAGAATAAGAAAAACAAAAGATGCATTGGATATGAAAAAGCATGAAAGAGACAGCAAAAAAGAAGAAGATGCGGAAGGGAAAATGTTTACTTAAAAATATATATATCAATTAATCCTAAGATTAGAACTTGTTGCGGTGCAATTCACCTAGTGTACAGCTATTACTCAGTGGCCCACAACACAGGCACCATATAAAGTTGCTCTATGCAACATAACACTACATAGTCAGATGCAATATTTGCTTACTTCTGCACTTTAGGGTACTGCATTTCTGTGATGGAATTAGTAGATTCCCTCTGCTTTTCCTTCAGGTGTCGAGGCCACATGTTGTCCACCCAATCAATCATGTCCACCTGGGAGAGAATATGAATAACCACTGAATGGTACTTTTATCAACAAAAGATATAAAGAAATAATAATGTTTATTCAAGTGATTCTCACTCAAGTCCTGTTACAAACACACTTACGCATCATTTGGCACAGAATACACTATGCATGTAATAATGAATGTATGTGAGGACTTGTGCCTGTTCTGGAGTTGAGGATTCCTGATGCATGAAAAGTGTAAATCTTTACATGGGTGTAAATACGCCACACAGCACATATTCACACGAATCAAAATAAACTAACCGTGGTCGGTCTCTTGACTAAATTCTCCAACTTGGTGTGGCTAAACTCCAGGCTGATGACATTGTAGAGCTTCTCTCTCAGAGAAGGTGGAGTCTCATAATACCTCCTCCACTGAGCCATTGACATCTCTATGCCCTTCTGGGTGGCTACATCCATCACATCAATCATCCGCCGACTGCCTACAATACAGACAGAAAAGGCTTATGTCTCTCATTCTAGCCTAAACCAGAGAAAATGCTATCACAAACAGGAGGAGAAAAATAAACTTTAAAAATCTTACCCACAAATGTCTTCACATCATTCACACTGAAGTCTGGATCTGGCATTCTAAAGAAAAACATGACATGTTTTTCTTTACTACACTGGAGCAGCAAATTGCACAAAAATACATAGAAATGAACAGTCATAATGCAAGAATACCGAAATAATAAACGAAAGCATCAAGTGTAACTATACCATATTTAGCATATATAGTTATTGAGGTGGTTAGTAGCATAACATTTAGAGAGTCAGCATGTTATCACAAGGTTGCTGGTTCAATTCCCTAACTATTAAAGGTACCACTGAAGTACTCATGAGCAAGGTACCGTCCCCAAGCACAAGTGACAATCACTTGCTTAAATTATAGTACCTTTAAAGGCTCCAGTACTGGCCAAACAAAATCTAAATGAAAGATTTCACTCAGATCATTAAGTATAAAATGGAAGTGTGTTAGTGACCAATGTGTTACAACAATGTAAAATCCAAAACTATATATGCGACCAATGGCTGTGTTGACAGAATTTACATCATAATAATAGCTTCATAGTCTAAACTTTCTGGGTCATTTGGACACAATTAGTACATGCGCCAACCAAGAATCAGTTAATCAAGAGTGGACAAGGTCACCCATGTTTACAAAAAAAACTGTATGTATACAAATTGGATAATTTCATTTGAAATATGACGGAACTTTGGAGTTGTGGAGTTGTGTGTGTTTGACCAACTGTGATAAAACTGATTTTAACAGAATTTGTTATTACATAATGATGTGAAATGAAAATGAGGTAGGATGTATTACTTGAGTCCAAGTCCATCAGGTCGCTCAATGATAATTGGGTCCCTCAGACCTCCTCTCTGAACGTATTCATATGTGAAGTCTACAGGGGAAACAGTCAAGACACAAAAAATAAGAACAATAAAAATAACCTTTAATATATAACACCATCCTATCTACAAAATTGTCATTAGAGATATAAGCTTTAGAAATATATGCAAAAGATACTGATGGTGATCCAGTCAGGGCAAGTATTTACAAAGTTTAAAAGAGACACTGCAGAGGATTTTGTATTATCAGACAAACAATAGTAAAGACTAGTTGGGATTTAGCAGTAATTACATGCGTGTAACACACCAGGACAGCCTCAATTTTAAGTAATTTGTATTAACAACTGAAAAAAGAAAACCCTCATAGTAATTTATGTATAAATTGTAATTTCGTGCCATGGATGAACTTTTCACAGTGAAAATTAGCAATGAGCAAGAAAACTGCACCACATCAGCTCAAGCTATATGTCAAAAGACTAACTTTAGGCAAAAAAAGCAAGCTTCATTTTTTGTTAACTATAATTAACATCTTTGGATGAAGCGCTACAATATTTGTTAATAAGTGTCACTTCTCAAGCAAGCATTCAGCAGTCACAACAAATCACATTACTCAGCTCAGCACTGATAAAGTGGGTACCTTTTCCTTCCATGCGCTTGACTCTGTCTGAGCTGAAGCGTTCACTATGCACCTTCTCATCCAGGTCAAAGGTCCTTTTCCCCTCAATCTCATCATCAGAGATTCCATCATCATGGTATCGCCGACGGGTCCCCGACCGCTGGGAGCAGAAGGGAAGAAAAATGAACAACCCACTAACATTCACCTGAGAAGAAAAAGATCCCCAAACAATACAACTGCATAATGTTGAATGTTGTCTCAACTAAAGGAGGCAACAAGTCATTTAGCCTATTTTCAGGCTATTGTTTAAACTGTGGGAATAGGAGATAATGTCTGTGGTTTATGTAATTTTGACTTCATAATATCCTCTCTATTTTAACCATTCAGTCTTTACATTATTTAAAAAAAAAACCTTTCTTGCTCCTAAAAACATTCAACATACTCAGAAAGAGAGAGAGAGAGAGAGAGAGAGAGAGAGAGAGACAATAAAACCACGATTCCTTGTTCCTTGCCCTTGCGTACGCCTTCAGCTCTAGAGTGTCTCTATGGTGATGTTCCACTACTAGCCAATCAAAAGCGCATTTCAGTCTTAGCGTCAGAAAGCCTCCAACACATAAGCAAGGGGGCGAGAAAAAAAAATCAATACAAGACTGGGAATGACTCTGCAACATCCTCAGTCATCTCCCATTGAGGTTAATGCAAAAAGACAAAACACTCCTACAACATACAGATTTAGAAATGTTGTGCTGCAAAGACCAACTGCTGTTTTTGTTTTGGTGGACACAATCCACACAACCATGTCTTTAAATTTAACTCCTATCGTACAAATCTTCTGTAGCCAAGCTGCAACAGCAACACAGGTTAATATTTGCTTGTATTTAAACCAATCCACTACTCCCAAGTGTGCCCTGATCTCATTGCCAACAACATAAAAATATTTATAAAACCAAAATCAACCAACTGGTTAGCAAGAGTCTACTGTACCAAATGAATCTAACTAATATGTCTTAACAGAATTAGGACAGTTCTCCATTCCCATCCTTATTGAAATTGTGCTGCTTTCAAAGGTCACATGAGGCTTTGAAAGACAGCACAGTTTTAAAACCACATACAACCCTTAACATTTCCTCTCATCCCGTAGTAATCGCTATAACTTCTTTTCTACACTCCCACCCATTCACAGGTCAGCAAGCAGACGCCAGGAACACTGTGTTCCTACTCAGACAACAATTACAAGGACGTCCACATACCATGCATGAAACCTCCAAATTCAGCAGATCGACCACTTCTTATTACATAAGCTAGACTAACCACATTAACTAAAACTCATACATTAAAGATAAATAAATGACAGAAAAAACAAATATGTAGTCTCACATAAAATGGTAAAACATTGGAGCACTGCAGAACTAAGACAGAACAGCAGCTCTATCCTTGCTATATCTAAACCTATCTGTCCCCCTTCTCTATTCATTCCCTCTCTGTCTTTCAGGCCTGAGACTGCAGTGCGCCTGTATGTAGCCCTTGTGGAGGGCAATGAAACACTACACACCTCGCACCTTCAGTGTCACATCTTCAACCCCCATCTCATTCTTCCTCTTCCTTCCTCGCTTCTTCAGCATCCCTCCATCCACAAAGGTCAGTGTTTGCTCCCTGTTCTCCATCTCTCCCTTGGTCTGTCCCTTTCCTTTCTTTTAGTGGAAAGACCTGTGTCCTGCCCTCCTCCTGTTATCCTTTTTGCCTCTGCAGTGTTCCCTCCCTCCTTCTCCCCACCCCCTCTGTTTCTGCATCTATGCTCACATGGTTGTCTCAGCCAATCAGATCACGATTACTGCACATCGCCTCGCTCTTCAAAATACAGACAAACCGCTTCAAGCTTCTGCCACCTTTTATCTCTCCATCACCTCACTTGCTCTTTTTCCATTTCCGGTGCAGAGATTTAAGATTTGACAACATATTTTACAATTTAAGAATAGACAGTGAACGCTATTAACAAAGAGATGGCTGACACAAACATGGCTTGCATATCACTCACTTTGGATCAGGGATACAACAATTAACAATTTTATAATGCCAGACTGATCTGACTTGAAATGGAAACAGGAACAACAGAAACCAAAAAGAAACCTCCATAATTAACATTTACAGTACCAATGCAACAGACCTCTTATTTACAGACAACACATTTGTGGAATTTGGATAATTATTGCAAAATTATCTCTGCAACCGTCCACATTAGCAGAGCCACGGATATCGTGGACTTCACATAATAGAATGTACTTTGAGTTACAGGTAAATAAATAAAACCAAATAAATAAATAAATAATCTTATATCTTAAAGAATAAAAGGCTGGATTGCGATTTAGGCTAAAAACTCAAGCGACAAACTTTTGCGGTAATTTTGTTTTGCGGTGGAATTAAAAGGGAGCAATAAATATGAGAATTGAAAATAACAAGCAATAACTTAAGTAGACGCTTAAGTTATTAAACAAGAAGCCACAAACTTATTTGTCTAGCTGTTTTCACAGCCGTTGTCACAAAGCAGGACTGCCACGACTTAGCAGCATAACTTAATTATATAATAAAGTTGTACTAACTACAAGCAAAATTTCACATGTTAAATGCACATACCAGTCGTTTGCTGTATCGTGGTTTTGAGTCCTCCATGTCCAGTGACTATCTCAGGGACAAAAACTCGATCCTTCTCCTCCCTGTCAAGCCCGAGTCAAGCCAACAAATACAAAGCGGCTAGCTTTATGCCTATCTCCCTCTCCTAACCCCGTTAAAACCCTTAATTTCATTAACGTTTATACACAATAAATTGTAAAAGTTAGCTCTTCTATTTTTCGCTTTGTTTTTCCAACGATAACGTAACTATCATACTGACATCCCGCGGTTTTTTGTTTTGTTTATTTAAAAGATGTTAAAGTGGAAGATAATAAAACATTATTTTCCAGTCACGTAAATTTACTCAACGAACTACATCAGAAAGCGAACCCAGCTAGCTGTGCTAGCTGGTTAAAAACTATCCCCCACTAAAGTGAAGCATCGCTCTTCACCAAAACAAACCGTTTGTGCCTCTTTAAGGGATTAGCATTAGCTCGTGTGCTATCGCCAAAAGCGGCCACAGAGCGGGCTGGTAAAAGTAGCTAATCGTTAGCTAACAGCCACATAGCTTTTACGGTATCGTTTTAATTCGATAAAAAAATGAATACCTTCTTAGTATTATCTCGGGAACAAAAAATGTATGTATAAATACATAAGGAGCCAAGTTAATATATGTTAAAGTACAATACCTAAATAAGCAAGCTATGCTAGGTTAGCTCCCAGTTCAAAACGTTTAAGTTCGTATAACTGAACTGATACATTTTTGCGAAATTCGCTAACTTGGCGATAATACTCCCACCGCAAAATAGTCTAAATGCCAAATGAATATCACACATATCCTGCAAGTCTCTTTATCGAGTTCTCAAAACTATGGGACGGAAATTGTGTTGTTTGGACAGCTCGCCTCTGTGAATTTACGATAAAGTTGAAGTGGTGAGCCGTTCGCCGCCATTTTCAAATCGTCATATTGGCCGCATCCGAAAGTTCCTACTAGCAAACTACGTGGTATGCATCACCAGCTCACAACACAGCGTCCAGCTATACCATTTAGTATGCCAGTATGCTTTTTCGGACGCAGGCTAACGCCGAAAAGTGAGTACACCTACTGAAAATTAGGCTCCAATGAAGAGCAAATGCGACACACCAAGTGTATTTTCAATAGGGCAACAAAAATGCCACTCCAAGCACATACTACCGACAATCACTGAGCAAAAATATATACGGAGAATTAACCAATAGTTGAACAAATCACCACAATAACTTGCCTCTCATTGATGGACAAGCGCTGTCGATCAGCATTATTAATCGAGCACAGATCGCCTTCATAACCAATCAGGAAAGACGTAGTACGTACATATGAAAGGCTAAACTTTATGAACAACATTAAGACCAATTATTTTACAACTTAGACAGTCTATAGATATCAGTAACTTATTTACCTTTAATCTTCCAGCGCCTGACATCCCGTCGTTTTCAATCAAGTCCATGTTAGCATTTGTAAGCTATCTGGGGTCCACTATTGTGAAATAAAGGTATGACTTCGTTTAAGAACAGCCGAAGAAGATTACATTCCTATAGGTGCTGGTGCAGTACGAACTCCACTACAAAGCAAAAAAAACACGTAAAAGAAATCCACTCTGTTCCCAACTGCAGGTAAGTCCGCATGGTCGCGCTTAAGACGCACCAATGGGAGTTTATAACCAGGAAGTGATTTATGATTGGTCCACCGTGAAAACGACCGTGATGATTGGATAGTATGTTCACCCGCACAGTAACGTCGAATTTATAACAAAAGCTCAGCAGCGGCGACGGTCTGTCAGTCTATTTTAAACTTAAAATATTTATATTATACAGATAAGATCAAATTTCAAAAAGTATTTTATATCACCGTATCTGGGTTTATATTTCTTTTCTTTATTCTGCGTCACAAATACTTGTAGAATACATAGAATACACGTACAAAACAATCTTTAAATGAACGTGTGATACATTAAACGTAGTGGCTTCATGCAAAACTACAGCAATGCAATTAATGTAATGAAGGAACTACATACAATTGTCCTATAAAATATCGAATTATTAACATTACTAATAGTTAACTTAATAAACTGATTTTAAAAAGTTTATAGTAAACAGTGTTGGTTCAAAGATTGGTGATATATTTTCGTTTTAATTAGTCCATTTCATTAACTCATAATCTTACAAGAAACCGTTCTAAAATTTCTGTATACCTACAAAATAACATAGGAACATACTGAGTATAACACAAACTGCTCTTGTCTAAGATCTAACCTTAGTCAAAATAGCTAGACAAAGGTTTATGAAAACATGTTGACCACATACAAATCAACCAAATATAAGAATTTTATGATAAAAATTATGACCAACATTCCATTTATCCTCGTCTTCCATTTTCACTCTTGCAGAGAAAATATTTTTCATTAACCAATCCAATTTGCATGCCCTCCTTAAATGTTTTTAGGCAAAAAAAAAATAAATAAATAAATAAATAAATAAGAATATGAAATGTTACAGCATTCCAGTAAATTACAAACACAAGACCTAAGTGCCTTCCCCAGGTAGATAATAATGGTTCCTTAATTATAAAAGTGATGGGACAGTTTGCAGCATCTTATTTAGCTTCCTGAGTGTATAACATTTACAAAGTTAGTGAAAAATAATGACTGGATGTATACCAAATTATTTGACAGACTGGCTGATCACAAAACAATGGATGAGCAATTCATGAAATATTACAATGCAGTTGTACAAGGAAGCCATAATATTGTTAACTGTGCATTTAAGACAACAAAGAAATAAAAGCAGGAATGAAAAGTCAAACTTAGAAAACACAAAAACAGGGGAAAAAGAGCATATGGGTCTGCAGCATCATCTCCTGATATCTGGCTAAGACTTTGGCCGTAGCTGAGATCAGGGGTATGTAATTTTCACCAGAGCAGCATAGACTGAAAAAAGGAAATGCCAGTAAGAATTTTTCTCAAAAAATTAGAAACAACATTCTTTTGGTCTGACCTCAAACCTATGTATTTTTTTAATAACCAGAGAACATAATGACTTTCAGATGGCTACTAATTAATATGTGCACAAATGCAAAAAGTAGATGACCCAAAGAAGAAGACAAAAATTGTATTTTACTACTATACTAATACTACCTACTACTTTACCTGGGAGTAGTTCTACTTCACCCAGCTGTACACAAGGGCACCAACGACAACCGCAAGAATTACGCAACACAATGTGATCATCATTTGTTTCTGTTGTGAAAGACAAGAGAAGAAAATAGGGGGAAAGGACAAACGTATTCAAAAGGTGCTTTATAGGATCTAAAGCAAAGTCATATGTAATATTGTGTTGTTTTACAGATTTTTTAAAATCTTAAGCAAAAATTATGTCAAATATTTAACAAAGACTAACAGATGACTTTGGCAAGTGTATAAATAATTGGAGTGAAGCTGTTTGACTTTACCCTGCGAGCTTCCTGCTGGAACTTGGCTGCCTTTTTGGTGTCAGCTACCGCCCGCTCAACAAAGCCCACGGACTGGTCCATGTTGCTCTCAATCCTGTCAATGATACTTCCCTGTATACAAATAGGAAAATAATTCACACTAGGGCAGCACGGTGGCACAGTGGTTAGTGCTGCCGCCTCACAGCAAGAAGTTCCTGGGTTTGACCCCGGGTCAGCCATTGGGTTGCGGTTTCCTCCCGCAGTCCAAAATCATGTGCTATAGGTTAATTGGTGACTCTAAATTGGCCCTGTAAGGTACGAGTGAGAGTGTGGTTGTGCAAGTGTGTGTTGGTGCCTGCCCAGGCTTGGTCCACGCCTTGCGCCCATAGTTCCTGGTATGGGCTCCGCCAGCTGGGATTAAGCGGTTCGGTTATGAATGCATGATGAATAATCCACACTACTACTCAAAAACCTGTAAAAATTCCATTTAATGATTATCTTGCTATCTGCTGTGAATTAAAATAGCCAAATGGAACTTATTTCCACTCAGTTGAAGAGTTAATCTAAAAATCAAACACACCACAGAACAGTAGATCAACTCATGTAGTACCTGATTCTCCACCAACATGGCAATGTCCACAAACATGTCATGCAGCTCCTTAATGCTGCTCTCCAGACGCATGATGTCTTTGTGCCTGGCTTCAATTTCACTTAAGGCCTGCTTGGAGATGCCTGAGTCCATGATCTACAGACAGAGTGAGAAAAAAAGTGTTCATATATAGTGAATGGGGTTAAGTATCTTAAGATAAAGACATTGTAATGTTTAATTTAAACAACATAGCGCACACACACAAACACACACACACTTACCCCTGCTGTGAAGACGGCAGCATTCCCACCATCCAGCATCTCCTCCAACTCCTCGTCAGTAGTGGCTTTACCCGCTGTTAGTCAGAATATGCCATTTTTTTCAACATTGTTTGAGCACACAAGTTTGTCCATATTTAAATACATGTCATTGCTTATTTGTGTGGATTGTATGTAGCTTGCTGCAGCTCACTGATCTCTAGCTGTCTCTGGATACGTCCTTTGCTCTTCTCTCGGAATTCCACTTGTGCTTCGTTGTACTTGGTCATGACTTCCACAAACTTTCTCGCTAGAATGGCATGCTAGTTCAAGGTGCAGAATAGGAAAGTAAGCGTTTTATTAGGCTTATCTAACTTATAGAGTAAACAAAACAGATGTCAGATTACCTGGGACTTTTTTATCCGAACATCAGCTGAAACTCTCTCTTCTGTGTTTGATTCCAAACTTCGCTCAATGCCTAAGAACAGCATCAAAATCATGTCATAGATAAATTAAACACTAAATACAATTCAGTACATGAAACCTGTGTACTGTAATGGGCACTTGTACTGTGAATTAATAATGTGATGTGAAATAATTAAACACAATACATTAATGTGCATTAAGTTAGCAGTGCTGTAAGCGTAAAAAACTTAATTTATTAAGGTAGATTTAGCCTCAGCTGAACTTTAATATAAAGCCATTGCTTAAACTGTTCTTTTATTCACATGAATGAGAAACACACTTTTCAGCTTATTGCGAGCATTGTTGGCTAATTTCTTTATCTCATTGGTGATGGCCTCCATGTCATCCTGTGTCTCTGAGAGGGAAAAGAGAGAGAAGAGAGTCAAAGATAAAAGTATGAAAGATAGAAAATGTCATAAGAGGGAGAACTGCAAAATTGTCAGTACAAACAAATAATGCAAAGAAATATAATTGACCAAAATGGGAAAAAAAGTGGTGAAATGGTAAAGACAGTTTACTCTGGTCTGATGTAGGTGCAGAGAGGATGACAGAATAGAGACGCTTTATCTCAGTCACATTCTCATCAATCTTATCAATACTGGTGCGGATCTCTTCAATCTGATTAAATCACACACACAAACACACAGAGTGAATAATGATGGTATACTCTACATACACAAGCACATACACAAAAAAGCAACATACCTGAGCAAAGAACTCATCCATAAATTCTTTATTTTCCACCTGGACTTCCACATCCTCGATCCCGGGATCTGACTTCTATTTGTATATACAAAAATGAATAGTCAAACATCATCACAACCAGAAGTACACTGAAGCATAATTAAGATAACCCACCAAACATTTCATAAGATAACCCACCAAACATTCATTTTAAACAAAACAACTAATCCCTCTATTTCCAAGTAGCAAGAATGAAGAATTGACTCCAAAGCCATGAACTTCACGCAGTCATTTTGCAGCTTTCCGTTTTTTCACTAAACAAATTAACAGTTCACCAACAGTGTTTAAATCAACTTAATATAGATAAGATTATTTTATTTCAGTGGCTGATTCAATCAATCAAGATTTTAACATGAATGAAGTGTTACTGAATCACTTCCAGGCTCAAGATTAATGCATACCATTCCAAATGGTGCTTACCAGTGGCATGGGAAGGAAATATGTATTGTTCAATGGAAACTACCAATTTCTATTATCATTCACATTATCAGTACAGTGCTGATCACTTTACAAATCAGAGAATCAAACAATCTGTTATGAACTTCTTGAACACTCTTCATCAATTCCCAACAACTGAAATGGGAGTTAGACAACACTAATATAGAAACAAACTTCAGCTTGACTACAACAATCAATAATGGATAACCAGGTGGCCATATTCCATGAGGCACCAGGGGAAATGAAGGGGGAGACAGACATGTCCCCATAATCTCTCATGGCTAAAGCACTTCCTCCCCACCGTGTGCCTCTGACCTCTCTGATGGTGGATTTTAATGGGAGGAGATAAAAGTACTCACAGTCTTCCTGCGCGACGGTTACCAGAATGGCGGAATATGAGCATTTAGTGCGCACCGCATGAGTAAAAACCTCAGTGCGCACTCTGCGCGCTGCCTTCTGTGACACTGCATGTTAAATCTGTGTTTAAACTATCTAAAAATGAATGCTATGGTATTTGTTATATATATTATTAATGCTATATCGTAATTCGACTTGTTAAATAATTTAACAAACAGCGCAGTGCTTTAGCACAATTAACGATCCTCTAAAAAGGGCAAAACAGAATCCTTCATAGTATATATTTATAATTCTAAGGTATCATTAAGAATACTATAAAGATATTATAAAGCCAATCTCTGAGAGGAAGTGGTCTCTTACCTCCTTCAACTGTGCCAATCTGTCCTTCATCCTGGCGCTAAATAATGGTCAAACACTTTAACTATAAATTCATAGAAATATCAATAACAAAAAAGAAGCAACAGTCTCCGATGTTAGACGGGAAAAACGAGCACGAAGCACATGTTCTTAATTATCAGAATTAAGAACGATTCAACAAAGTAAAATCCGGTATATTCGTCAACGGAGGAAACTATTTCGTAATTGTTTAGTGCTAAGCAATATCGCAAAATAAGACAACAATACCGCAGTCTCTTCTCTGACTCGTAGTTTTGCTAAGTCTATCCTCTCAGGACGGATTAGAGCAGTTGGACCCGAGCTGGTTAATCTCCACCTCAGGCCACACCATTACTCTGATCTACAACACACACACGTTCATACAAATCCCAACACAGAGATACACAGCACCAGTCAAAAGTCTGGACATGGTTGAAAATAAATGTTTATTGTTCATGAAAAACTGATGGCCAGGTATCTACTTAGTTTTAAGCAAATCGTTTAAGTAATCAGGCCTCACGAAGACGGCTGAGTACACGTGTTTATTAGTATGTCAGTTTGTCCTAGCTACCAGGGGCGTCAGAGGCATTCAGAATGTGTGGTGGGGGCACACTGGCGGGGGGTCGGGGGGTCCTCCACCCAATTTTTTTTAAAAAATGAATTAGATGCCATTTCCTGCATTCTGGTGTATTTTAACAGGCTTTTAAACATCTAATTTTACCTACAAAAGTGACTTAATTCAATGACTACTTTAGAAACAGACTCAACAATTCAACAAGTACTAATTCAACTAGTTCATATATTCATCAGCCTGTTTTTAAACCCACTGCTATGCCTAAGATAATGAAATGAATGTGACACAATTTATCACCAACAATGACTTTATGGGTGCATTTTACTTTTTATTTTGTGTAAACCGTCTTGTGGGGAAATTTTGACTTACTTTCCACTTCTTTGTCCATTGTGTCTGGGGAGGGAGCAAATATTGCAAACAATTGTTCATCAACCAAGAATACCCTAGGTTTACTGTTTAAGTAGCCTAAATAAGGCAAAGCTTACTCCTAATATTTCATTGTTTGGTTGAACATTCATTTAACGTGGCCTAGGGCAGCGGTTTCCAAACTTCTTTTCTGCGCACAATGCGGCTGACGTTACCTGCTCCAGTTTCGAGCAGCCTGTCTATGCACTGACGATTCACTTCACTTGCATTCGGTGAGTTGGAGGCAAACCCGGAGCGGATTTCCAGTGGTATGTGTATTCTCCTATCGACTAAGTGGAATGGATTCTTTCGCGACACAGCGCTGGGTGAACAAATATTTTATGTTAAATTTGGGGAGGGGGTCCAAACGAATAATTATGAAATGTGAAGGGGACGGAATGGCGGCGACGCCCATGTTAGCACTCAAGAATAAAGTATGGCTCAGGAATGAGGACGTATCTTATTTTGTTCTATGGACAAAGCTCCAAATCAGTTTCTTTGCAGTTATGATAAGATTACAGTTGCAATCCCACTACAATACTATACAATACTGAACACTAATAAAACATGCATGCACTCCAGACCATGCATGAAAAAATATTTACACAGAAATGATGAACAGGTATTCTGTGATTACATTATATATATCAAACTTTACAGTCATCAACAGAGCAAACATGTAAAGAAGATCACAGGCAAACTTTGGACATATTAATTTATTTGTCACTTAAAGTTCACAAGTAATGAATCTCTATACAACTTTCACAAAGACACACCAACCTCTCTTTATATTTGGAACACTTCTTACTCTGAAGAACACAAAACATAGGGAAAACCAAAGGAAAGCTTAGATAATCGTTGGCTCACTTGAAAAATCCTTCGGTCCATGATGTATCACCTATTTCTGCTTTGTGGTTCTTCACAGCAGGGCTGGAGTCTAATACCACTCCTTTGTGTTATAGTTGTTAAATTAAAGGTGAAATACAGGAGGCTGAGCTATTTGAAGTCATAAGAAAGATGACTCACATGACTCGCAACTGGTGATCTTATGACAGTGTAAAGAATCAATAAGCACATCTGTACAATAAGGGTGAACGTCAGTCAGTTCGTCAGTCCATCAGAAAGGTCACAACGGCCATGTTGGATTGTGTTTCACAAATTTTTGTGGTTCATTTTTTAATCATTTTAACATTAGATAGAGTGCTGCAGCCAGCTGAATCATATGCCGACAGTATTTGTGCAAATGGTCTTTTTGGGACATTCAACAGTAATGAACAATGAAGCGTGAAGTCTTTACTGTTGCAGATGGTGAGTCAGTCAATGTTTAGTCTGTCAATAATTATGAGTGAGTTGTAAAGGAAGACAAGCTCTCTATCTGTAGAGATAGTCAGCCTGAATATTGGCTGCAATTTCAGCCTCCCACTTGTCTCCATTATTAAGCAATTTTTCTTTGTTGTAGAGTAATTCCTCATGGGTCTCTGTTGAGAATTCAAAGTTGGGTCCCTGAAAAAGAGAATTAATAATATTAAAAAAACAGAGGCAGAAGAGAACACAGATTTCCTCTAAACAAACAGTACATATAAACAATCACTGAACCACTGAAAGATGCTCTAGATCTTCACAAAAATGAAAAATGACCGCCAAAGTTTTGACTGGCCAGACTCAATGTAAGAGATCAACAAATTTATTTATGAATGCAGCAGAAGGGCCACCTTAGCACAAATCACAGTTTGTTTTAATGATGGTGACAGGAAATGTATCAGAATACAGTACAAGCAACTCAGCTTAATGTGAGACGGTTTTACCTGCAGGCATGTCACAGTGCCATATTGACATTTCTTCTCTTGGTTAAGCATGGATACATCTAATTCAACTGTCCCATCTAATTCAACTGACCAGGTACTCTTCTTCCATTGATCAAAAGTTCACATGCCCACTGTAGGTACATTTGACTGTGGATGAGGGTCACTTAGCAATGAGCAGTTATACAGTGAGTGGTTTATGAGTAGTTATACAGTCCCATCCCGGCAAGGTTTAATGGACTGCTGTCTGATGTGAAGTGAGTGATTATTTGTCGTTGTGAACTCACCATAGCACAACACACACTGCACCACAATAAATGTGACCTGCATTTGACCCATCTGTGAAGGAGTAGTGGGCAGCTGACATGGGCAGCGCCTGGGGAGCAGTGCTCATGAGTACCTCAGTCTTACATTTACTGTTCCATGATTTAAACCAGTAACCTTCTGATCACAAGGCCAGCTGCCCCAAATGATATGTAACTTATATCACCATCATTAAACAATCTGCAATTTTCTGAACAATCTAAATTTATTTTCAATGTTTTTTTAATGGTTTGTGTCCCTCCGTTCCTGAAGCCACTGACTGTAATAGCATCTTTGCACCAGGTACTGCCAGATCAGAGTTATTTACACGGCTCACAGTGGAGCCATACTGTATAGTATAGATCATAATGTTTTGGCTTAGTTTGTTTATCCACACTGCAGCTGACCTCTACAATGGCATCCACAGGGCAAGCCTCCTGGCAGAAGCCGCAGTAGATGCACTTTGTCATATCAATGTCATAACGTGTTGTTCGTCTGCTGCCGTCAGCACGAGGCTCTGCCTCGATTGTGATTGCCTAGAATAAAGTGGACATTTGTGTGACACTGACCAAAGTTTGGTAAAAATAAAATGTTCATGCAATATCTGCCTTGCAGTTTGTCGCAATGGCTTCTCATTTTGGCTTAATAATATTTGTGAAGTGCTAAAATGAAAAGTACCCTGATACAAAATATTAAATGTGCAAACCTGGGCTGGGCAGATTGCCTCACACAGTTTGCAGGCGATACAGCGTTCCTCGCCAGATGGGTACCTCCGTAGTGCATGCTCCCCACGGAATCGAGGGGACAGTGGCCCCTTTTCAAATGGATAGTTAATGGTGGCAGGTTCACGAAACAGGTAGCTCATTGTCATTCCCAAACCTATAGCATGTAATTACCGGAACATTTTTAGAAACCCAGAGTTCATGTACACAAGTGAGTGGACTGTAACTTGTTCAAAGGTTAAAGAAAGTTACCAACCACGGAACAGCTCTGTCCACAGCAGGGTTTGGGCGGCTCGGTCTGTGATAGACTTCATGTCATTAGGAAGTTCCTGAGCATTCACATATTCTATAGAGAAGAAAATAAGAGATTAGGCTAACGACAAGCCTGATACAATGTACAATCACCCATGTTGACATGAATTTAACTTAGACTTACTGAATCCCTGTCGGTGTGCAGATAAACTGAGTGGACGCACAAGATTGTGGCTGGCTACAAAAGAGCCTGAAAAGGGGGAAAATGGCACAATGTCAGTAAATGGTGCTTGGTAAGATAAAGGGCACTCAAGAATAATGTGACATTTATTTACATTTTAACAAAGTAAAAAAAACTGTATCAGTACAATTCTGGACATGATGCTGCTCTGCTCTGATTTATTATGATAAATTAGTACAACTAGCACATTTGAGTAGATTTCAATTTGCTAGTTATTTAAAGCTGTGATATTTGTTAAATATGTTAAGACTTTACCTGGCCGCGACACGGAGTAGAGGACACGAAATGCCGCAGACATCACACCTGAAATACATTTCACCGGTAAGCAGAATAAAGAGTAAGATTGAACAACTACAATATTTATTCAGATGAAAATATTCAGTACTGTCAAGCGCCAAATCTATAAATACACACACTGCCATAACGAAAAACAATTTAAAAAAAACAAGATTTTATTATTACTAAAATTACAACGGAAATAAGTGACCGGCGTTCGTTAAATCGGTCCGTTCAAGCGCCAGGAAACAAAAACTCGAAACACCCGTTCCGTCTTCTGATTTGTACTGTATGCTGAAAAGCTGTATTTATTAGATGGCAATTTTGTTTGTATATTAGTGCATTACAGTACTTACGCCAGTTAAATATGTTACTATACAGCAGCATAATATAATATAAATATGTCTTAATTTAATGGAGACGAGTTCCAAGTTTATATTTGCTAACACCCATGTTCAAGGTATAACGCTGAAATATGAGCATTATGGGAAAAGCGTAATCGGACTAGTGAAGAAGGTTATGATCGTATTATTTTTTTGCTTTTTGATTTTGCTTTTGAGAAAGAAAAACCCGCGTATGGCCACACCGTGGCTGCTGTCTCGTCTCAAGGACTTGCAATGACCGGTCATGTTTCTCTCATAAACGACAGAGTTTAGTTTATTTAAAACAGACAGTGTAATGAAGCGTCATTATTAAAGTGACATGGCGATCTTTCCGAACACATCGCGTTTCAAGATGCAGGGCTTTAACGTGTTAACACTCACCGACTTTTCGCTATTTGGCCTTCTAAACCAGAACAGCGGACGTTCTCACGGTTTCGGAAACGTCAACTTCTTCTATCAATTATGGCGGTGAGATGAGGAGAACCGTGTATCGCCATCCAGCGGTCAAAACTTAAACTTCAGCTTTATGCAAAAACTAAACTACTTTTTGACTGCCTTTAAATGATGCGGTTTTTTTTTTAAATCTAGTGACGGGTCGGTGAATCCCAGTGAATAAGAACCCCAGTGAATATACTGAAGCTCCTGTTCTATTGTGTCATAAATACCTTCCAGGCTTAGGGGCTTTAAAAACAGGTAAGCACAGTGACATCTAGCGGTGAAATAAAAGAGGCAAAGCACGTGAACCTGAAAGAGTGCATGCCAATTTGTAAATGTTATTAAATAAGGTTATATGAAAGTATCAATTAAAATATTTCCAAAGATGTGTGGCATTGTTGTTTACTAATAAATAATCATTTAAATTCATTTAACCTGTAATTCTTGAAAAGGGAAGACGTTGGTGTGATAGTTTTGAATTTACTAGTGAGCGGAAAAAGTCTATTTTTGAATCTGCGGTAAAGGGCAAAGGTGATTTGAAATACTGGTGGGATAGCATTGAATTGGTGGTACATTTCTACAAAATCACACAGAATGAAGAGTTTACATTTTTCAACTGGTAAAACTAAACATCATTAACCAAGCATTACCAACAACCTAACTTAAACACAGATATTAAAAGTTAGTTGGGATATGTTCATTAAGTGTGACTTTTTAAACCTGGCCACCATTTCAAGCAAATACTGAACTGCAAATGGAATGGAAAAACATTCTCTTAATGCAAAGCTAGTAGCATGTATACTAGATAATAATTAGGTAGTCTCTATAAAGATCATGATGGATAGGTAGTTTATTTCACTCATAACTGGATATGGGTCTTTTATTTATTTACTTCAGAATAGATGTGTAGCAAAATGAATTGTGAACTGTGAATACATGTACCCACCGTACATGGATGGAGAGAGAGGGGGAGGGAGGAAAAGCTGAATAAGGTGTTTCTAGCTTATGCTTAATGAAGCAGTAGAACTTTAATTGAAGTCAGGGGTGATGTGTGTCCCATTTGCGTAAATGTGTTTGAAGATTCATTCACTTTTTATGTGTTAATGCTCCTTGCTGCTTTTTAACTGTGAATTTACCCACTGCTTCTTCTCAAGTAAGTAATCATGTTTAACATTTGATTTTTGGTCAGGAAATGGGATAGCTCTAGTATCCCATGTTGAAACTAGTCATGTTGAAGCTTGTTATTGGTGCTACAGTTTTACTGTATTATTTACTCTAATATGGATTTTAAAAACTAACAAACCTTAAAGGTTACAGCTTAGGCCGTTTTTGGTGGTCTTTCTCTGTAGCTTGCTTTAGGTCAGCTGAAGTCAATGTAGGTCAATAATGACAAGAAATAACTGACCAGATTGGATGAAACTTGCTAGATACAGACATAGCAGAACCAGGTTTGTCTGCTGCTGTACACTCTATTTTGAATGGTTCCCTTCAGTGGGTCTAATAAAATGACTACATTTGGTATTGGCTATAGCAATATGTAATATATACAACTATGGAAGCAAATCTATATTTTTTAACTGTATTTTTAACATTACTGTGTGCACTGTAATGGAGCAAAGTTTACATGACATGTCCTTGTGTTTTGTTTTTACTAGTGAATTTAACAACTAATATAAGTGAATCTGAAGATGGACCTTGGGTCACAGTTGAGAAGTCTGTGCTTATCTTCATTCTCAGCACAGAGATGGTGTTGGGTATTCTGGGCAATGCACTGGTTCTGATTGTTAAAGTTCTAGTAAGAAAATAGTTAATTGCCTCTTTTACCTTCGTTTACACTCATGAATGAAAACTGATTTTGTTGTTTCTTAACATTTCTTCCATTCTGACTTTCCAGTTAGCAATAAATGAAAATATGTGTATCCGTATTATGTGTATGTGTATTGCACCAAGTAATACGGATTTTCTAAAATCTCTCCTTTTGTCCCAGTGTAAGGACCAGTGTCAAAGTGCTCACTGGCTACCACTTCTTAGTCTCACTCTGTCTGACTTCTGCTGTGCTGTGCTGATCATAACTGGCTCCCTATTGGCTGTTTTGACGGAGGGGCAGAGTTCACCGTGGTGTGAGGTGGTCAGCCTTTTCAAATTCACCTTTATTGTGTCATCCTTCGGAAGCGTAGGTTTGAACTGAAGCACTTCATTATATTGTGTGCATAAAAGATATGTGTGTGCTTAATTGTCTGCTTTTCGTTGTAATCCAAGAGTATCTTAAAATGTCTTATAACTGAAAAGGTAAGTGCAAGAAAATGGTATATGAGGCCACTAATAGGCCAATGTATAAGGGCATTAATCATTAAATATTCCTGTCCTTTCACTGCTTCACTTTATTTTATTTCTTTTTGAACAGCACTATTATGTCTCCAACGGTTTATGGGAATAGCGTTCATAGGGACATGGACATCCATCATCATGACAGTGGCCTGTTTATCCTACTGGTTGCAGGGTGTCGTGTTTGGGGTGGTGCCTGTAGTCTTTGACTGGGTCCGGTGAGAAAATATTCTATTCTAGTAATTGGACCAGGAGAACAGTTACTACTGAATTTATAAAATGTACTTCAATTACAAAACAACTTGTCCACAGAAAATTGCTTATTGACTCACTGCTAGGTACGACCCTGCTGAGATGCTCTGTGCTGTGTTCTGGGAGAGCAGCTACTCTGACATGCTTGTCTATATACTTTGTACCTTCTCTATTTCCATTTTTCCTCCTCTCATACTCATCATCATCTGCTCTATTTTGACCTCTGCTGGCTATGGGAAGAACCTCACCAGGTATGCTATGGAAGATTGCAGCAAATTCTGCTTGATTTAACTGGATTAATGTTAGACTATTGAATTGTCTTGACTGTGTATAAATAAGATGTAAATAGTGACAGTAACCTGAAGTGTTTGCAAACAGTTTTATATGAACATTGACAATCCTTGACTATGTGCATTTTAGATGAACAGTAATGTAAGGTGCTGAGTGTTGGGAGTTGGAATTATCTTCTCAAACTCCCCTTTTTTCTCTATTTAGGCAGACAGATCTGTCGTCTGTCACCCCTCTACTGGTGGGAACTTACTTGATCTGTTATACTCCTTTCACTGTGTCAGAGGTAAGAAGTCATTAGTTAAACATTTAGTAGCCTTTTCTATTCCTGGGGCTTTTATGTGGTAGACATGCTGAAGTGTTTTCATGGAAGGTGCTCATGGACATTCTGCAAAGCTTTACAACTGACCACAGCTAGGTCTGGAAAACTAACCAAAATCAACAGAAACTCACATTTAGAACCTCTTACTAGCTTATTTTGCTTAAATCAATTAATATGTTCCGAGGGCCTGCATTAACAAACTGTTGTGTTCAGTTATATGGCTCTTGCCTGTCCAACAAAAAAGCACATAAAACAGAAATTCATTCACAGTTGAGACATTTTTTAATGATTATATGATTTGTCATATTGCATAGCCTCACTGTATGGTTATACAAGTCAGTGACATTCAACACTTAAATGTTAATGCAATACATAACCCTGAATTTACTCTTTAAATTGAATACTTGGCTTTGGGTACTTAATTGTGCAAAAGTTTTCAATTCAATTCTAGGCATACCTATCAAACATATACTTTATTTTGCAAAGATGGTATTGCAAGGTAACCTTAACTTGCTCATGTGTTTTAGCTGATTCTGCTTGGGAGGCTGGATCTGTCTCCTTCTCCTGAATGGTTAAGAACTCTTTCATCAGTGATGGCATATCTGGACTGCGGTTTAAACCCCATTATCTACTGCACCAATCCAGACTTCAGAGAGGCCTTACTTGGTTTGCTGTGGACCAACAGAAAGCAAAGCTGTCCTGAGCCCATACTGACCCACATGACAAAGCTTGAGATATAGACTAGTAATAAAATGGATAGATGAAACAAAATGGAAAATATAACTATATTAATTTTTTTTAAATTAAAAATATAGGTGTAAAGCACAGTCCAGTCAGAGAGAAAATGGCATATCTCACAATAGGGGTTCAGCTGGAAATGTTTTAGGGGTATCTATATAAACTTGTTTAAACCTACAGTCCTGTTTATTTATAAAAATAAATTGTTTTTGTGTCATTACCTGTTTCTGAATATGTTTGAGACCACTACTATACCCAAAGCTGGAATTTTGTAGAAATCCAGTTAATAAAAATTGAGGAAATAGTTACAGAGATATTGATCTAAACTGATCTAGCATGTGCCAATTTGTGCAAATCTTATTTTTGATCAGTTTGAAAGGCTCAGCCCCTAAACAACAAGGCTCCTTTAATAACCCATGGCATAAAACATGCTAACAAACAACTGGTTATTAAAATCTGTGTGCATTATCATTGAAGTCAATTTAAATTGAATAGCTTTTTTAACAACAGACAGTCTTCTAGTGGAAGCAAGAACTAAACAAGAATTCATCTCATGCATTCAAAGTGTGCATGTTAACTTTAGTCTGTAGATTTTCAATGAATTTTGAAGTGGTTATTCAAGTTCCAGATAATCATGCCCTCTGATCACTCTGGGAGAGAACTTAATGGGATTTTGCTAGAGCTGCACAATGCATTATTTAGCATCTTCATTGTGATGTGCACATGTATGTCTAATCTACAAGCAAAGTCTGACTGATACAACAAAAATTACTCTGAATTACTCAGAGGTTATTGGACAAAGTTCAAGAAAGGATGGTTCACTCTAAATTATTCAGTTAAAAGGTTAGTACTTTATTTAGCAGTTCATTCCTGAAAAATATATTTCGCAATATTTCAGGTGCAAGTCCAGGATCACAGTCAGTCTGTTATAGTTCTGTCATGTCCATTACGACAGCAACAAGCTACTGCTCGGTCTCCTCAAACATTGCTCAAACCCTAAAGTTCACAAGGTCCGTTTGTGTGCATTTTGCGCAAGATGCGTCAGAAAGCAAAAGCTGTAATGGAACTGTAGAACGTCACAAACTTTCGACCAGAAGTGTCCTGTGAGATACTGGAAAAACCAAAGTTTGGCCAGGGTATGGTCCAGGAGCTTTAGGACCACAAAACCACAGCAAGAGAGCACAGCCTGCGCAAAGTAGCGCAGCGACACCGGATCCCCAAATTTATGCTGCACCGTGACGCCCTTGTACAGGGCGAATGCGATGTGACAGCTTAGCGCAACCTCGAAGCCTTGCTCATGAAACAGGGCCGAAGCGTAGCTGATGATTGAGCAAAGCTCTACTGTTAGAGCGTAATTTGTGGACCACCCGTTCATAATGACGTTGCACCAAACGGGAACCCAGGCAAATATGGGGAGAGTGAACCACTGATCCAGGACTGAAGGCGCACGGCGTAGCGTGGCCAGACGCGTCCACTGAACCGGGCCGTAAGCCACAGCCATGAGGGCAAAAACATCCTTCATGTAGGCGTCAAGTCGAGGGTCCTTACCATCTACCGAACCATGACGAAGCCAGTAGATGCCGAGCAAGACGTAGCCCACATTTATGAGACAGTTAAAGGGCATGGACAGAAAAGCCGGAAGTCGCCTGACGGTTTTCTCCGCGTAGTGCTCGTAAGACATGTCCACTAAAACCGTGTCGAAAACTCCGAAATTCGCAAAAGCAATGCAAAGAAGGAAGGGGGTCAGAACGTGTACAATAGCCGACATGCTGTCTAGAAAAGATCGTTAAATGTTTGAAAATTACAAACAGAATTTGCGCGCCGGTTGAAAAATGCAAAGCTTTCACGCGCCGGTGTGGATCTTCAGCTACTTTTGCGCACTGTCGCTCAAGTGAAGTGTGTGCTGTCCTCGAACGCAACCAAACAAAACTTCGTCGTTATCAGTTGTTTTGTTTTTCGAAAGAAAGTGTCCTACTGCCATCTACAGGAAAAGTCATGAAATCTAATTATGAAGTTCATGTGTGTGTTTATAGTATATTTATAGGATATGGTTGTGATCAGCAAATGAAACATCAAGTGCTTTTATTCAGTTGTTGCATGTTATTTGTAAACTCAAAAAACATTTCCTTTTGGTTACGGAAGTTATGGTTAGGATTAGGTGCTGTAAATATTAGAAGTATTATTTACATAGAGTAATTATGGGAAACAATGCACATAAGGTGACCAGATTTAAGGTTGAAAAAAAGAGGACATTTGGCAGTAGGCTGGATAGGGAGTCTTGTCGCATCATGGCCGTGTTACTTCGCCCTCCACCTACTCACTTCCACTTGATTTATGCAGTAGGGCCATAAGAAAAGCGATTGGAAGAGAGTAGGGGGAGGGCAAAGTAACTAGTTTTGGAAAGCCAATGCAAAATAAATGTAAGCCGATTTTAGAATCTTGGCTGGATCCATTTTTTAGGTCATCAAAAGAGGACATGTCTGGTCACAAAGATAGCAAGACAAGACTGTAAGAGAGATATTTGTTGATTGGCTGTCAATCTTAAGCTCAGGTATCTTGTTCTTTGTTTATCTGGTCCGCTTGGTCTGTGTCCCCTTCCACTGACCAGGATGTTATTGCCACAGCAGTTCTTATAACAATTGCACCAGATCACAAACACTCCCTGCATTTCTCCATTTCACCCAGGTCTCTGTGATTTTTTAAAATCTAAACAATTACATACAAATAAATTAAATTAAAACTCAGAAGATCATCAAGCAGCAGCAACAAGAAACTTCTTTACGTCATGGAAATGTCTGTAACTTGTTTGAAGTTTATGGTAATGTTAAGAATGTTGTATGAACAGAAAACCAACAGGTATGGGCAGTTTTGGAAGACAGCAAGGCAGGAAGTGAACAAAACAGAGAAAAGCATGAGAGTGAATGAACTGACAGTTAAAACTCACAAATGCCACAAAGGAGAGGAGAGTGGAAATGAAGCAGCAAGAGTTGGTCAAAAGTGCTCAGGAGAGGGACTGACCATGGAAAGCAGAAGGATTCAGTTGGATAAAATGGAGTTCTGTTGATTCTACAGGAGAGGGTAAGGAAATGTTTGTGGATATTTTAAAATGTCAAGTTAAAAATGTGGGAAACTGCTAAATTAGTTAAATAATATAAACAAAATTACTGTGTCGATTAACAATATATACTGCTATACTTAAGGAAACAATAGTCATTTACATTATGCCTGCATGGTGTTTGATCAATCTTTCATCTCTGACTCATCTCTACAGCACTAAAATAAAATCACTAATGCAATTCATAATGGCAATGAAGATAAGTAACATCGATTTTTCTCTGTTGGTTCATTTAGATGACTGAGGGAGAATCTGACAGTATCTTTGTGCTTCAGTCTATGCTAAACAGAGTGAAAGTTAATGAGAGAGCACAACCTTCATCACAACACATGGACCAAAATAAATGTGATTATATCCAGGTATCAGAAAATTGTGAATCTAAAATAGTAAATGAGAATTATTTAGAGAGCTCTGTTAGTTCTAACCTCACAAAAAGAAATGCCAAAAATGATTCTTATGTAGATTCAGGACATTTCACTCCCAAAGCTGATGCTCAAATGCCCTCAACTTCTCAAGTCGTTTATCCAAAATGGGAGAGACGGTATGGAGTCTACAATCCTTTAGAAAATCTGAAAGAGTCTGAGCAAGATCTGCAGCCAATTGAGAATGTCTTTACGGAGGAAAAAGCAGAGGACAAGCCTGTTCCAGAGAAGGGAAGACCTGGAGCTGAATCACAATTAAACAGTCTAAATGAGTGTCCCGTTCTACAGCAAAGTGAATCATTAACTCGCAGCCCAAACCAGTTATCACCTACAGCTGCAGAAATGGGTTTTACCGAAGGAAGAACTATATCAAAGGAAGACGGATTCAAGATTAAACCCAAAACTCCTCCCCCAAAACCTCCGCGATCCATATTCTTTTATGGAGGCAAGGTTGATGTTGACAGGGAAGCAAAAGCTGAGGTTCATGAATCATCAGACATGAACAATCAGATGACAGAAAATGTTTGCCTTCAAGACAAGTCTCAAGAGAATCCAACTAGCAGGCCATCACATTCTGAAAGACTTTTCTCTGAACCGAACATTCACTGTGATCCAGCTTCAAACAATGTTGACTTGAATTTCATTCAGGCAAACCAAATCTCAGCACAAGTAAACACGCAAAACATTGACAGCATTTGCGCTAAAACAGATCTCCAGATTTCTGCATCGCTTACTTCAAAGAAGGTGAAGAAGGAAAACAAGATGAAGTTCATAACAAAAAAACTGATCAAAAGACTGAAAGAAAAGCCAAATCATGACAGTATGAGCAGTGGCAGTATGAGCCACCATAGTGGCGAAGAGGAGACTCAGTCTGTAAGTCATGTGGCCTTATCAGCAAAGTTATAATTGTGTTATTTAAATATTTGCTTATGTTGTTGAAAAAAACAACAACAACATTGACCTCTGATAAAATAAATTTCATTTATTCAGGTGTGCTCTGTGGAGGAAGCAAAGGAACAAATAAGTCCACCACAGATAAGTCCACCACTCTCTCCTGATGATGTACCTGTCAACAGGATGCATGCCAACTTACAAAGGCAAGTAAATAAAGTAATATATGCATATTCTGATATATACATATTTATGTCACCATATTTAAGGCAATGGTGCACTGGAACACTGATATCAATGACCCCCGAAGTTCAGTTCTAATAACGCTCTTTTATTTCTAGTTCCATTTCCACCTTATTAAGAAATAATCATTGTTATTTGCTGTATTTTTACTAATTGACCAAGGGCTGATGGTAACTGAAAGGCATAAAATGAAGAATTTTGGTGCTCTGAGGTTTAGGCCTAAACCCTTTCCAAATTGATAAAAATGTTTTTGATTGCAGCTCATGTTTTTGACAGTGCCGTGTCCTCTAACCTGTGTTTTTTGTTTATTGTTTTAATTGTTCTTTACTGTCACAAAGACAAATGGGGCTGTTCCTCCTTACAGTAAAGTATACCTTGAGTTGGTCACCTTTCACATGCCACATTTCCCGCTCAGTAACATTCTAAGATTCCTTTCTAAGTGTGGCCCAGCTGTGTACTAATTTTACTAATGACATTACTGCTAGCAAAATAAGCATCTAAAAATAATCTATTGAGGACTGTGTATTGTCCCTTGCTCTGAACTACTTTTTTAGTGCCTGTTTCTATTAGCAGCCTTGTGAAATAAATTGCCATGGGACAGCATATGTTAATAGGTTAACCAAATGTTATTAGGTTAATCAGTTTAGAATCCTGGTGCTCTGTGTCATACTATGCAAAGATGGGAAAACAAACTGTTGCAATTATGCTAAAACGTTCTAAGAAATGAAAAATTAATCCCAACATTATGCAATGTTACAACAGGACTTTCACACTACGAGATTTCAAATTGAACCTTGAGCCAATTAACTTGCTGGAGGAAGTCCTTACAGGAGATGAGTGGAAGAATTTTCTGCCTGTTAAAGACAAGCAATTCGAAGCAACAGCTGAGAGCCTCTCACAGACAGGTCATAACTCTGGGCCTTCATGTGATGTCATACCATCTCAGATGTCGGATATAAAGCAGGAACCAGCAGAAAAAGAACTTTCGTCAGAGTTAAATCAGATCAGTGTTAATGAGTGTCAGGTGGATGAAGCTCATCTAAGGCATCACAGACAAGAGAACCCAAACTCTTTAATCTTTGCTGTACCCAAAGCACACATAACAAATGGTGCAGTAAGGAAACCTGTCCCAGATCCTTCTGATAATGACATTTATGATTTTCTGGAGGTGTATATGCTTCCTAAGGAGAATCCAACAAACAGGAAAAAGTCAAAGGATCTAAGTCTTGACTTTTATGCTGTCAAGGTGAGCCATAGTGTTGAATTATATAATGTCATATTTAAAACAATGACTAAGATAGCAATCATAATTATGGTCACTAACAATAGTGTGTAGTTAATTTTGCAGGGAATTATAACTAAATAAAATATCCAAACATAAATAGAAATGTCTGTTTTCCAAAGTCTGCAGGTGTGCTAGACAACACTGCGCAAAAGAGCCGAATCCAGTTGAGCAAAAAAAGAAAGCATCGTCCACCAAAAATGAGGAAAAAAGGTTTAAGTGTAATTATATTTCTAAAATAAATAAGTTGTGATAGTATAACATTCCTCCCATTAAAGAAAGACATTACTAACTTTAGCTCCAGCAAAGAACACACAAATAATGACTTCATCTACTGTGCTTATACTCTCTATGTTCCAGAAAAGTCACAAGCGAAACAAAATGTCAAATTCTTCATGGTTCCCTCAGCATCTTTGGAGCTCCATCAACATAGTGACACATCGCTGACACGTTCCTCTTCCATTAAATTGGTCTCATCTCCTTCTGTCTTTCGTAAATCTAAATTTTATGTCCTACCCAATTTACTATCAGCCTCCAAATCTTCTGCACATGATGATGAGGTCAGTTTGATCAAACACATCTGAATGTCTGAATATGTAGATTAATTAAGAACTTCTGAAAAATGGTAAATGGATGTGGATTATGGCATTATGATTATTTGATTTAATCAATTGATTGATTTCTAATTTTGTGTCTAATTCTGTCTTCCCCTGAACCACAAGGAAAGTGAGACTGCTGAAATGACAAAACTGTAGACAAAGAAGACTTGATTTCCTATGGAACAGTAACATTCTCAGAGACTTTTACAAATAGCTGTACAAATATTACTAAACAGTTTCATCGCTTTTATGATATGATCTTTATTAACTGTGACAAATGATTTAAATGACTGCCTCATGAAATTCCAATTAAGTATTACAAAATAATCATCTACACTTAACTGAAAAGCAAAATGTGACTTGTGCCGGAATAAATATTTTTATTATATTTCACACTTTTTGTAAGTTGTGGTTAATAAGCACCAACTATGACCTGGTCACTGTAATTCCTTAATCTTTAATCTAATATCTTAATTTCTTTTTCAAATGATATATTTACATAGATAACTTTAGTCAGACCAATTGTTGTCCATAAACAAGGCAAGTTTCAACAAGACTTTTTAATAGTACAACAAAGATTTGTTTATTAATCTATTTGATGTTGTGACAGTGTGTAAAGAATCTCACCCTCATCTTAATCATTATCTGTACTAATAGGCAAACATTCCACTTACATAATTCATAGCTATGAGTACTAATGGATGTTACCAATATGTAAATAAAAGCATGCAAATGTACTTGTAATTGCAAAGCTATTCTGGATGACTGAAAGAGTTTTTTTGCTATTCTATTGCTACCGGCTTGCCTATTGCAACTGGCTTGAAAACGACCATGCAAATATTAACTTGAATATTACATGTATTGAACTCTGTTGAATTTATTACTTTACACTATGCTGAAATGTACAGTGCATTTTCATATTTCTATGTATCTGTAATATCTCTGTATTTATGGTCATTGTTTCATATGTAGATTATCCATATTCATTTTAAAACAGGTTGTTGTTAACCGTACTGCCCAATAGAAAAGGCTCCTGAGTCATTAGAGAACTTGTCCTCAGGTCTAATTGACAGCTGGCTGTGATCTCTGGTCCGGTACACAGCACTAAGAGAGGAGGCAGATCTTTCTATTTGTGCATCTGTCACCTACAGACAAAAGGGCATGGAATATGAATAAAATGTGTATTTTATTAATAAGTAAACGATTAAGAGGGGTTTCAATGGAAAATTGCATTGAAAATTATACCTCTTCAAATTTCTTTGCCTTGTATTGGTCAGCTCCTTTTAGGAAATTCAGAAGAATTATATCGCAAAGAACAGCCCCCTGAAAAAGAATCTTAATTTTAATCTTAATTGTGAATTATAAATAAGCACAATGTCTAACTGCATTTTAAGACTGTAAAATCATAACCGGGGCGGCATGGTAGCGCAGTGTTTAGTGCTGCCGCCTCACAGCGAGAAGGTCCTAGATTCGGTCCCCGGGTCGGCTGTAGGGCCTTTCTGTGTGGAGTTTGCATGGTCTCCCCATGTTCGTGTGGGTTTTCTCCGGGTACTCCGGTTTCCTCCCAGAGTCCAAAAGCATGCATAGGCTAATTGGCAACTCTAATTTGGCCCCGTAAGGTGTGAGTGAGAGTGTGTGAGTGTGTGCCCTGCGGTGTGTTGGTGATTGCCCAGGGTTGGGCCCCGCCTTGCGCCTGTAGTTCCCGGGATAGGCTCTGGTCCCTCCGCGACCCCAGTTTGGATTGAGTGGTTCGGATAATGAATGAATGAATGAAAAATTAGAAATGTGGGTAAGATATTCAGTCTGTACTAAATAAGTTACTCCTTCTGTTGAGTGCTCAACTATAAAAAAATATTGACACTGAAGTGGTAGTACACTGCATTCGAGCCATGTCCTCCAAGACGAACAGATCAGTTAAAATGGAGCCTTACCACACCCACAGAAGTGAAGGCAGCCACCATGTTGATCAGAGTTGGAATCATGTTAAATTTCCCTGCCTGTAAAGATGGTAGAAAAGCAACATGTAAGTAGAGAGATATGGCTCAAAGTGCAAGATTCTCACACTCTCACTCTTCCTCACCCACATGCTCACACACACACACAAACTTAATTAAAGGAACATGGCAGAGGATGGCTGGCAACTCACATCTCCATTGACCATGACATCAAATCTGATAGCATAGGCTTTTAGCAGAGTGCGGTATTCTGTCCCATTCTCCATCTTGAAATACTTTGCAAATCTTGAATCAAATATGGACTGTTAGAACCTACAAACATCTGGAGTGTTACCTGCATTTACCTTGACTGTCAAAAGTCCCCATTGGTGTGAATAATTTGATGAATATG
The DNA here is from genome assembly GCA_032718565.1 of Distichodus sexfasciatus. Classification (NCBI taxonomy): domain Eukaryota; kingdom Metazoa; phylum Chordata; class Actinopteri; order Characiformes; family Distichodontidae; genus Distichodus; species Distichodus sexfasciatus. The sequence goes on from JAVGVS010000005.1 coordinate 4,347,480, forward strand.
GAAACAGATGTATAAAAAACAATTCCGTCTGATTCTGTGATTAAAAATATTGGTTGAAAATTTATGTCAAAGGTGAGAGAAGGCAATGTCAGCACCTGAAGTTGTACCCTGGTGATACACTGTTTTTTTCAGACATGGCATCCAGTCGAGTAAATGAAAATGCAGGTTTACACTCTTCCTCCGATTTATCTAAATCACACACCCAGGCTATCTTAATTCCTATAACTCCACCCTAACAAAGAATGAAAGAAAGTTGTCAGGTTGGTATAGATTGCATAAAAATGTTAAAACTAGACATTAAATAACTAGATCAACTCACTTTGTTAGCTAGTGTAGAGAAGTTCTGGTGTGCCAGTCGGACTACATCGCCAACTTTGAATATGGGACAGTAGGTGTTGTTCTCCATGTCAAAATTGCATTTATCTATGTAGCTTTTATTGATAGTGGGTAAGAAGTTTCCTCTGTAAGAGACAGAGAAATATGAAAACATTATGAATGTACATACACACATCAAATTATTATAGCTATAATTATAATTCATCATCATCATTATAATCATATTCTTTTTCTTTCTTCATATTCATAATCTCACAAATGTGGTCGTGCACATACAGTATTTCTATCTTTTCTGACATCAGATTTTGGACACTCACTTTGTGAAGTTGAAGCGGGGAAAGCGAATGCTGTTTTTGATAAATATTGTAAAGTTCTCCACCTCCATCATGGGTTTTCTGTCAAATAAAAAGTACACTTATTTATCATGTCCTTTACTACTGAACCCTTTAAAATCATGGATCATAAAAGAATCTAACATATTTAACTTGTTACCTTCTATAATATTTATTTATTGTTCCTCTTACTAGAACTCATTTTCACATTAAAATATTTTTACAAAGTCTACATATACTCATGCAGCGACTAATTTATTACACATGCACATACTTACATTTGGACATCATCTATCTCTGCTGGACACCATCCTCTGATCTCACAAGTTTTAAGGGTACTATTAAAGTGAATGCACTTTCCTGTCAGCAAACCTGGAAGAAATCCAATCTTTCAACCTTTTAAGTATTTTGTTATAATGGTTAAAAATGTAACAATATGCTGCTATTGCTATTATAACATTTACTGCATGTAATTACTTAATTACATTCCCTAATTACAGACACAGTCTCCCTGGAGCAACTTGGGATTAAGGGTTTTGTTTGGGAATTCGGTGGTGGTAGATCTGACAGTAGAATGGAGATTGATTTGAACCTATGACTTCTCATTCTATGAGAAAGTAGCCTACCACTACAATTAAAAGTTGCCAATGAGCGTGTGAGGAGGGAGAATTACAACCATTATCTTACCATTTGAAGCAGGTTTTGGCATCTTTCTTGTGCAGTTATTATCATTTTCACATATAAACCTGGTACCACTCTGCAAAGACAAACACAAGCACAAATTGTATGCATACACAGTATGCTATTCTCATTTTAGATCATTCTAAATAGTTTCATGCATGATGGATGAACTGTGGGACTAACCTCAGGACACTTTCCCTGCACCTGATTTTCTGTGACGATGAGTTTAGTAATTATACAGAAAACTGACGCACCCTAGTGGACACACACACGCACAGCGAGTGGGGGCGCGGTTGAGAGAGTGAGAGTGACAAGAGAGTAAAACATGTGGTTAGGTAAATTTGACTGATTATAATAAACTACCTAAACCCTCTCTGATTGTATTTACTCCACCTGTGTAGGTGTCACATAGTCGGCCACGTCCATCGTCATGTTATTATGCTCCCCAAAACCTTTAACTTTAGTCATTACTGAAGACTCTATTGCGGTGTCTCTCTCCTGGTAGGCCTTCTCATACAAAAACACCCAGCTGTGGAAATAAAGAACCATCTAGAAAAATCTGCAGAATAATAATCATTTAGAAGAAAATAACTTTTGTGAAAGGGCAAACTCGCCTTTTATATAATAATAATAATAATAATTAATAATAATAATAATAATAATAATAATAATAATAATAAAAAGCTAAGCAATAATGGAAAACTACGTGACCGGAGGGACACCTTCGTTCATCCATTTCGTGGTTACTTTGATGCTGAATGACACAGCCATTGCATTTTAGTCATGAACAATTCATCTTTCACACACAGCTGTATTGATACTCGTTCACTTTAGCTTGTCGGGCCATTTAGATATTAATTGCGGGGAACGCTATGTCGTGGCCACGAGATCATTTTGTCGAGGGAATCCATATCTCTGGCGTCGTGGGCCACGATGTGGTCGGAACGTCATGTCGTTCCTCCATAAAGTGGCGAGCACGACGACATCTCGCGAGCACGACATAAGCGATGTCGCTCTCGACAAAAATGATCTCGCGGGCTACGACATAATATGACGCTCCCACGAAAGCTAATGCATGCCTTTATCAATTAATATCTGCGGGTTACTTACATAATATCACGTTCCCACGATACGATAATTTAATAAACTTATGAACTCAAGGTGTCCCTCCCGTCACCGATTTAAGTAAAATATTTGAATTTGTTTTTAATAATCTCTGGAATGCATACATAAACATTTTTAAACATTTCTAACATAAATAAACACCAATTGTAGTTGTCAGATATAAACATAAGCTCTTACCAAACTTTGAATGCATACATAAACATTTGAAACATTGAACATCACTTTGTAGTTGTTCTGTCAATACAGGTGTGAAGATGGTCTGTTCCTTCGACTAAAGCTCCTGGCCATGAGAACCGGATGTCGTTTCCTCAGCATCAGTCGTACACGAGAAATGGGATGTCGTTCCCTCGACAAAATGATCTCGTGGCCACGACATAATATGACGTTCCCACGAGTTAATATGACGTTCCCACGAGTTAATATCTCGTGGCCATGACATAAGGATGTCGTTCCCTCGACAAAATGATCTCGTGGCCACGACATAATATGACGTTCCCACCAGTTAATATGACGTTCCCACGAATTAATATCTCGTGGCCACGACATAATATCACGTTCTCACGAGTTTAAATATCGTGGCCACGACAAACTTGAAACGGTCCCCTTCCGGTCACCGTAGAAAACACCTTTAGATTTATGGTTAATTATTTCCAAGAAAACATTTAGATGTTTAAATTGAAAGTCAACATGCCGCTTATCGGTATGTGGACACTTCTCATAAAGTTGTGTAAACATTCTGCTTTTGAACGCGGCATCGCCAGCCACTACCAGCAGATGTTACTTGGTTATTGTTCTTTAAGTGGTTGTCTGCTAAGTCTGTAGCTCAGTATGGAGAAACGGACTTATTTCAATCTTTGGCCTGTATTTCTTTACTCATGTACCGCACATTGTTTTGTCTAGGTTAAAAAAAAATAGTAATTTTAAGTTGCAATGATCATTTTAATCTAATATATATTTGCAAATATTGGTTGACATAGATACATATACACTACTCACCCAATAAAGTAAGACATAATGAGCATCTGAACAACGCGGTTGATGATACCAATGGTCCAGCTCTTGACCACCACAGACTTGGTCGTTTCATAAGTGAAGAAATCCGTTATACAGCCCCACATCTTTCATAAAGAGCTCCACCACTGAAAAAAAAAATCCTGTAAGATGTTTATTCAGTATTTCCAAATGATGTCAAATTAGTTTTATGCAAAACTCCAAATGCCTGAATGTTTGTTTAACTTGATAAACATGAAATGAGACAAGCAGAATAAAAAATGACAAGATGAGGGAGCCTCGTGTGGGTCCTCCCTCCTTCTGACAGCCTCCTCTCTTCTCAGCCTGATGCCTCCCCACCACCACCATCACCACCACCCCCCACCTGCATGCAAAACATTCTAGAACATGTAAGGCTTGAAGAAATGGGTGATATATCTCCACGCTTTTCACTAAGCAGTGCGCTAATTCCTATCACGGATCTTTTCCATTAAAAAAACATCAGTTTGTTATTTTACGGCCTCTATGTACAGCAGTTGTGCTTTATGTGCTACGAAGAGAATTAGGATTCTTTTAAATAGGCTACGTTTAAAACCACAGTCCTAGATTCACCTCAGTTGGCTACGAGACTATAATAGAGTGAAATACCGTGAGACAAGGGTCAGAAGGAACAAAGGAGAAGGCCGCCTGCATGGTAAGAATGTAAAGGTAATTTAGTAGTAACTATGGGCATTAAAGTTAACGAAGTTAAATAAACATTTTGTTTCTTCCTTATCGTAATGCGCGCACACACACAGACAAACTCCCATAATGACTAAATGTAAACAATTTTACAGCTAATCCTAACCCTAACCTTAACCTCAGTAACCAAATGCACATCTTTTACCTCTTTTAGTTTCTCAAATAAAACATGTATATTTTCTATAAAGTCAATTTCCCTCACATAAGCCTTAAAAATGCATAAAAGTGATTTTAGGGAACAAAAAGGCCCAAATGCATAAAAACATGGCACACACACACGCGCGCGCGCGCGCACACACACGCGCGCGCGCGCACACACACACTTCCATTATACTGAAATTTAGTCCAACATTGTATACATCATGTTCACATGGGTTTTAGAGATTCTTTCGTAGTCAGACTGCCCGTAAATGCATCTACACCCCAACCCCCCACCACCATCACCAGCGTAATTTAATTTAGAGAGAGCATTTTTGCAAATGAGAACATATAGTCTACATTTATCACAAAATCTAAATCTTTATCCCAAACCATTACACACACAATAAACAGTAAATTATCATAAAATCTACGCTTATTCACGTTGTTTATTGTAACGGTCAATCAGCAGAAATGTAAGCAAAGTAGAGGAAGAAGACAAGATTTCCATCAGCCGTGTTACTCAGTGGTAGACACACAATTTGATTCTCATGAAATAAGATATTGAGACGAAAGTGGGGGAGAGAAAGATAAATAGCTAATGAAGGTGTTAGGGGAGAGAAAATGGACTTGACTCACTACAATATGATTAATAATATGGTAAAAATGTAATAAAGTGTTAAGTGGACTGAGAACTATGACTTCAAACTATGAAAATAGATGGAAGATGGAGAGATGTTTTGAATTTAAGAAGAAGGAAGGAAAATATGGTAAAAATTATATTGTGAATTTTACTTAATATTGTAATGTCACTTAACTCAGGCATCCCAACCTGCAAAAACTCATTTCCGGGAGGTCCGCCCGCCAACTACGCGGGGGGGGTTCCACACATGCGCACGTTCTCTCACTCGGTCTGGTGCGCGATTCACACGCTACTGTCTCGCGTGCAGTTTCTTGTTTGCTTGCTCTAGTTTCCGGGATATTTTATTCAATTTGCGGGCATCACGGAGCCGCTATCAATATGCAGGAGACTCCCGGAACTTCCGGGAGACTTGGGATGTCTGCTTAACTGTCCAGCTCGTACTCAAATTAATAATGAATAAATGTCCACGCAGGTTTTAGAGAGCTAATGTTTGTTGTATGTGCTGTAATCTTTAGTGTACATCGAAATCGTACATCGTATTTATCTGGGAAAACAACAACAAAACGTCAAAATAGAACGTCTTCGTAACAGAACAGCCTTTTTGGATCAATGAATACAGAAACAGAGACTTCTCGCAAAAAAAAATCCATCAAAACTGCATTAAGAAATAATTGCCGTGTTTCCACCCATCGGCTCATTTTCTCCCGATTTAAAACCTTTGTGGCAGATGCAACAGACCCAGGAGAGGATGGGAGCAGAAGAACAAGGGAATAGGACGCACAATAAATATGTACATACAATAAATACGTACATGTAAGAAAAACCACCAGAAGACAAGAAGTAACTAATATGAAGTGCAGATCAGTGGTGGCAGATCTGCTCTACTGTCTCCGCATGACATTTAGAACAGGAGACGCAAGACCACCGCAACCATCATCACAAACTCATCTCACTGTTTCACTTGCAGAAGTATTAAGGACAACACTGCCTCAGGACATAGAATTTTAAGAACCAGGACAAAAAATGTCGAGTAGTCTCGAAAAAAAAATCTAATCTTAAAATGTAAGGGAGAGGTAGAGAAACACTGGAGTTGGGCCGAGTGTGAGTGTCTCACCGATGTAAGGGAATGTAAGTGGAAGTGGATCAGACAGAGTTAATGTGCGCTAACATGGCTGGCTGCATGTGGTTCCGCACTCAAATTACACTCCAACACTAAGAGACTCTTCCTGCTTGGCTTCAACTGCATCAGTTTCCCTGTTCCATCGGAAACCACAGCATGGACAAGCCCTTAGTATCTGTCCTCCTTTATTACCGCACCTCTCTGTTCCCTCCTCCCTTTTATTCCCTGCTTCTTTCACAGACCACACTTTAACAGAAAGGGATTCTATTATAACCACATGTTCTTCCCCTCTCAGAAACCACACAGACCTCTGCTAACATAAACCTCCTATAGACTACCTGGATGTGTGTGGTCACTTAAAAAACAGAACAAATAACGATTGGCGTCAGAGAACACCATTTAAAAAGCCACAAAAACAAACAGCATAAGGAAGCCAAAAAACGAAATATACTTGTGCATAAATGTTTTAATGAGAAATGTTTAATGAGAAGTGCTTAGAAATGTAGTGTAATATCAGAACGCTGGTTGTTATGGGAACATTTTAGCTCAGTCTTAAGATGCTCTTTAGCCAAAACTTCATAAATCAGCTTATGTCACAACAAACATCCATAAATACCTTTGTAAGATATAAAAAGTGGCTTAAGAAGAAAAAAAATGACAATATGTCAATTTTTAAATGAGAATAAACATTTAAACATGTCCATGTTTCAAAACACGGTCCTCAATCAATTCATGAAAGTGCATTAGGGTATTTATTTTAAAATCCCATGGAAAAGCTTAATAGTCATAATTGCAAAAATGAGTCCAATATAATGTTTTACAAGCAGGACAATTTAGACTAGATTCACAATCCTATCCTAATCTATGTAAGATATTTACACAGTGTATATTACACGTCAGAATCTGTAAATGAACCATTTGGCTATTTGGCTTGCAATACTGATTGATCGGTGTGGAACATAATCATGTACACAGTGAAATGGCTAAAATTACACAAAAGGGTTAAAAGAGAAAAAGGAAAGTGGACCAGGGTGAATAACAAAGGATGACTCATCCTCCTCCCTCTATTTCTCTCTGTTCTGTTTACTGTCTCTTAGTCAGAGCCAGACCCTGCTGAGCTAGGCGGAGTACTGGCCATTTCCTCTTCAGCATCTGAGCCCTAAAACACACACACAGAAACAGAAAGAGAAAGCAAGAAAGAAAGAGAGCGAGAGAGAGAGAGAGAGAGAGAGAGAGAGAGAGAGAGAGAGAGATTAAAACCAAAGATATTGCCAAGGGACATCAAATTGTTTTGTATAACATGTTGCAATTTTTGCAATATACTGCCTTAAGCCTGCAATATTAGAGAGAGAGAAAACCCTTTAGAAAATTAAACTCATTTGCTAAAAACTGATGTCACTCATGGAATTATTTTGGAAATTCAGAAATGTGAGTTGTGAAACAAGAAATAAGCCATCCATCTGAGCCTTATCACACTGTTTATGGCAAACACTAAAATGTACAAAGGTTTCTGTGTGTATTTACCTTGCGCTTGCGTCCCTTGCCCCGGTCAGAGTCTGATGAACTCTCTTCACTGGAAATAAACTCTCGGCTCTTAAAGCTGTCATTCCCAGCTGCCTTCTCCCTCTCTGTCTCCCTCCCTCCAGCTGACTTCCTTTTCTTCTTTTCTTCACTCTTTCCTCTCTTCTTCGTTTCCCTTTAGAGAGAAGGAGACAGGAATGGAAAATGAAAAAAAAAATCTCTGAAATGCATATTATAAGTAGACCCCACCTGTCCTGTGTGTCACATGGTTAAAGAAAACTTCCTTCTAAATTACACGAACGCCTTCATTGTATGTAAATCTTGTTTGATAAGTTAACGTGAAGTCCCGAAGGGTGTCATTGTGGAATGCGATACCGTACCTCAAGACAGCCATGAATCAGATCTGGAACTTCAGTCCACATCATATAATCGCAACAAACAGTCTAGATCAGTTTCATGTCAATTTTAGGCTACTTAAAGGAAGTGAAACACCAACTCTGTGTGATGTATTGCCTTGAACACTTACTAATATATAATGCCTTAGTATCCTTTGTGTCTGTTAACCTGTTAAGCCCTGAGACTGTTTTACAGATTTTTGCTCTCAAAAAGATACCCAAAATAAAATGTGTATATCTCCGGAACCACAATGTCTATTTTTATGCTTTTGGTATCACTATAAAGGTAACACTGAGATTACTGTAGAAGTGTTGGAATCAGCATACATGTTACTGGATCAGAATAAAGGAAGATGCAACCTAGCAGAACATGGGGGAAAAAATCATGTTTGCCAAAAAAAAAAACATATTATCTGAATCATCTGCGGAGTCTCGGCTTTCATATGATATACAGTATGCACGGTTAGCCACAGTAGTATAGATTCTACAGCTGTATTTCTTCCACATAGACCTACATAGTGTTTTTGTTCTTTGTTTATATGTTTGGTGTTGGAATTGTGTTACGTTTAGGTGGAATGTGTTGTTTGAGATTTTTAGACGAGATTTTATTGGTGATGTTGATGTGCCGCATGCATGTTTGTTACGTTTACTGACTATTTAAATCCTTCCTGTTCTGTCCCCGGTGCCGGGGGCGATCGGGCTCTAGAGCATTAAAGTCGGTGCTCCTTCTGTAGTTTTTGATTATTTTATGATGTGAATGCCCTTTTTAATTTTGACTGTCTCTGTGGATTAAACAAGGTTGCTGCACTTCACCTTCTACTCTAATACAATGTCCCTCTTTATGTAAAACATGTTCAGCTGTCGTTTATTAGCATTTATATTTAGCATATTTTTACTTATTATCTGACTTCATGTATTAAGAAATTCATGCAGAACGGTATGGTATTGATCTTACTTTTTAGAGGAGTGGGAAGAGCCTCCACCACTCTCTCTGTATTCTTTCATCGCTCGCTCATAGTCTTTCTTTGCCTCCTCAGCTTTCCCATCCCATTCCTGTTACAGAAAAACAGCACAAAGGTTTGAACTGTGTCTATATACTAATTCAAATGGTTTATTAAATAGAGAGAACCAAATAAGGTCAGGAAAAAAGGGTGAAGTTCTACAGAGACTGTTTTACATTTTAATGCGGACTGCATTTATTAACGCTTGCACTTCTTTAGAAACTATACATTTCCTGCCCAAAGCTCCTGGAGACCCTGTCCACATCAAGCATGAGTCTTGGGTGATCCGCTCACAAAATGAAAGTTATGCGTTCAAGTGTTCAATGCCAAGGACGATGCAATGAGGACACATTAAGATCTGACTGCTCCAATAAGACACGTGCACTTCCTAAGCCTAGCCTGCCACCCACTGGTTTTAAAACAACATGGCATTTTGTCTTAGCAAACAGAAATCATCTACATGTTTATCTGCAAACAGCACAAAGAACTCAAGGTGATTCAAGGTCACAAAAGGTCACTCAAGACGCATATGGAATAGCATCCTAATGTTAGGTCTAAACATATACTCCATTGTGATCAGATGCTACCTTTAACGCCAGGACTGAACAGGACGTGAGTAAACCAAACCAGATTTCCTAAGAGGAGGAGTACTAAATTACCTCTTTCTTCTCTTTGCTCAGTTGTTTCCACATCTCGCCAGCCTTCTTTGAAATCTCAGTAACTGAAATTCCAGGGTTTTCTGACTTAATGCGCTCTCTATTGGAGTTCAGCCAGAGCATGTACGCACTCATTGGCCTTTTGGGGGCGCTGCTGTCCTTCGTCTTTTTCTGCACACAGACATGCTGAATGGTTAGAAGAGCTGTCCTCAATTACTAGGAAACCTAACTACTACTATTTACCATATTTTGTAACAGAAAAGTGCTTCTTCAAATTTAGACTATAAAACAAAATCTTTTAAAAAACTACCTCTTGTAGGGTGCCATTTCTTTAAAAAAAATGACTATTAAAACAGAATGCCAAAGTGTGTAAAGTTTTACACCTGTTTCCACAGATATCTCAGGAACCTTAATATTATGTAAAGTTACTACAGATTAAGGATCCACCACATTAAACATTTTTACCCCACTCTTTATATTAGATTTAAGAACAGGTTCATAGGCAAATGGCAAATTTTTCCCCATGTATAGTTAATCCTTAAAACACAGTCAGCATATTACACATTTATAAATCCCTTTTTATATAGTTAAAAACAGTTATCTTATGAGTTTTAAAAATGCAGTCAAACATTTTTAGCATGTAATATTTTCTGAGCTTGTACAGGGCATGCAGTTTGTTATCCTGCATTTATTCTGCAACCTTCACTCTGAGTTCCCATCATCCACTGCAGCAGAATCCAACGCCTTAAGCCTGTAACATATCTGATGCGGCTCGTGGAAGCCGATTCCTAATGCGCAGCTCTAAAGGAACCATCATACAAGAGAGTATTCTATGTGTACTCAGTCCCCTTCTCACCTCTTTTTTCATTGTTTTCCGTTCTTTCACCATTTTAGCCTTCTTGGCAGGTTTCTTCTTCTTGTCCTCCTCACTGTCTGCATCATCAGCACTACTTTCACTGGCCGAGGCCTTACTGTCATACCTGATATATACACAGCACATTTAAAAAAAGAAATACTATTTCCTAAATACATTAACTGATACAGTTTAACACACTTTATGACATAACACCATGACAAGTAATTTAAAATGACAGTATCCTAAAAAAAATATTTAAAGACCCCTTACTCTTCTGCAATATCATCATCTTCTTCCCCAGGATTAAATGATTCATCTGTGAGGGGAGAAAATGTCAGCATTTACAACAATATTAGCCAAACAAACAGTGCATCTTACTGGACAAACGCTCCATCACTCACCACTTTCAGCCTCAGAATCATCACTGTCATTAGCCTCCTCGCGGATCTTGCCCTCCTGTTTCATGCGCTCCAGATATGCATCGTGCTGGTCATCGTCAGAGTCACTGTACATGTCATCGCTGGCCTTCATACCCTGCCATCATGGACATTACAACAATAACATTATAGGCAACCTAAAAAAAACCCAATTAATTCCTATCACAGAGCACTCGCAAATGTGATTACTAAAATCTTTAGACATCCACAGCACCTGATTTTATTAAATGCACCTCCACCATAGGCATGTTCACCTAAATTTATGTTTTGCCTCATTAGTGATTATAACCCTACAAACCCTCCCCCTGGACAATAACAGCAGTGCCTGTAGTAAAATCACTTTTATATCTCTCCCTCTCTCTCACACGTACAAACACACACACTTAAATTGCTCATCTCATTCCAAACCCTCAAGCAATGGTTGTGGACGCTGCACACATCATTCATCTGTTGGCAGTCAACTACTAAGTACAAACTGTTTATGCCTACATGGCCCTGTATTGTGATCTACAGTGTAAAGACAGAAGAAAATACATCTTGTGTGCACTGAACACAACCACAGTTATAGTTATTCCAAAAACACAGTTCGCTTGTTGTGACTGAGCCAAAAGGAATTAAAATATATGATTGTTAAGTGAACACACAGCATGCATGTAATTACAGAGCACCCAAACCACTCCAAACCACAAGCAACATACCAACCTTTTTCTACAGGGACAAACATACACATACACAGCACAGAGACACAGAGGACAGTAAGTGTTTGCTAAGAACATTCAACATCTGGGGCTTCCACAGACTGAAAAATCAGTATTCTAATTCAAATAAAGGCATGTAAATAACTTTTCACTTTTCCCCATGACTCAAGATGTACCTCTTTAAAGCCTCTGTTCTTGATGCTGAGTTTCTTGGCATTGACAAAGTCAAACAGTTTCCCGTACTCTTCTCTACAGGATGAAAGAAGGAATATAGATGAATGTTTTATTGGGATGCTGGAGGGTTTTCTTGTGCATAGTTTACATTGCATATGGGCAATATTTAACAAATAAGGGATAATCAAATTAATATGTGGCCAACAGGGAATGTGGGAAGCATGTAGCTAATGTTTATTATATCAACACAATATGATAAACTTCCACTAACCATTTGCTTTGTTTGCATGTCCATATACAACAGGGCAATTTCCTCATCCACTAAATCACTAGTGAAAAGACTACAAAAGCAGTTAGCGACCTCTGATCTAGAGTATTATAAGATATAAGATAAGAGATCACAGATCACAGCAGATCCATTCAGATGTAGTAAATATTCACCTGCTGTTCAAACAAATGCTAATGTGTCTGTGGTGGATGATTAAGGCAATTATCCACCTTTTGACAAACAAAATGTGCTTAAATAATGTCATTTGGTGTGTCTCTATTTGGCCATTTGGGGCAGCTGGTAGCGTAACATCAGGAAGTTTGCCCCCTGATCGAAAGGTCAACAGTTCGAATCCCGGACCTGTAAAAATACCACTGAGGTACTCATGAGCAAGGGACTGTCCCCAAGCACTGCTCCCTGAGTGATGCCCATGTTAGCTGCCCACTGCTCCTTCATGGAAGGGTCAAATGCAGAGGTCATATTTCAATGTAGTGCACTGTGTGCTGTGCTGTGTTTACCATGACAATCACTCACTTTCACTTTTATTAGTAGTCACTACTTGCGTTTTTCCTCTGGTGTGTGCGTTCCATTTCCTAGTGCACTTGGTTCCGACTCCTACAAATGTGTGGCATTGTGGGCAACGTAAGTTTTACTTATGCAGATTGTACCTCTCTATACTGCTGAAGGTGTACTGGCTGCCCTGCTTTGTCTCGATTTCAAAGTCAAAAGAGCGTGTGGTTGTGGTGCCTCTGGCAAAGTTCACGCAGGAGATTTCTTCAAATCGCAGGTGGACTGGAGGCTTGTGAACGTAGATGAAGCCTCTCTCCAGAGGATACAGCAGCCCAGAGCTGGCCTTGTAGGAGCATGTGATGCACTGAGCACCTGAGTGACTGCAGAGAGGAGGGTAAATGTGAAAAGGGGCTGATGAAAGAACTAAAGGCTTAAAGGGCACAGTATGAATTACATAATGGACACACACACCTCATTTTTATGGTTTATATAAAAGCTGTTTTGTTAAATAAAAGCATGGGAGAAGAAAAATGTGACTATGACTGTGGGTATTTTTTGTGTATATATCTGGTTGTATGTGTGTGTGGACATTACCCCTGAAAGTTTCCAGGTACTGTAATCTTCCTATTGACCAGAGCCTTCATGACCCTGCTGACCACCTCATAGAGAGACCCGGACATGTTCTTACTCAGCTTTCCTTCAAAGCGCCGTTCGACTTCGTCCCTATCAGAGGCAGAAATTTAATAAGTTAAAAAGGTGTTTATCTCAATATCTCTCTTTAATATCCAAATTCTACATTCTTTAATATTTCTCTACCCTCTCACTCACTCATTCATGTTGAGTGTAAGGTTAATGTCCTCCTCTTTGGAAAAAAGCAGAATGAGAAAGTGGTAGCGGGTCTGGCCCTGCTTAATTGGCGGGTCCAGACTGATCTAAAGGAAAAGATTTGAAAATTAAAATAAAATATGAAAAAATGATTTAGCTTCAAGCCACTACAAAACTCACCAATAAAACGGTTGTGAGTATATAAAGGCAAAGAGTTTGATGGTTCACACATAATGTAATATGCGTAAAATGATGTGTAGCACGTGATTTTCCCATGATTTCCAGTACCTTAAATGTAACTATTTTTTTTTACGATGTCCACATTGCATTTAAACTGGAGACTAAAATTCATATATTCCTATAACTCCTTCTGACAATCTTACTACATATGGTAAGGGACAGTTTCTATATGCCAAAAACAAATTTATCAGTGCAGCATGAAAGAAAGTTTTGCTTACTACAAAGAACATCTGTCTCTGGTCTTTATGTGGGAGCAGGAAGAGTCTCAGTACCGTGGTGTAGGGGATCTTGTAGTCAAACGTCTTACCGTGTAGATGCAGGAAGGTGGGATAAATACGGATATCATACCTGTAAACAGACATCATTAGACCAGTGAGAGCGGAAACAATCTTTTCAATATTTCAACTGAATTTAGCGTGATATTTTTTCCTCTAAAATCCAAATTCATGCTAGGAGTTTTTGATTTACCTAACCTGCCTACAATAAATAAATAATACTCAGTAATAGTGCTGTAATAGCTGTCAGTTATAACACTTGAGAATCAGACCTTCATAAATAACATGTTTCAATATACATTATAACAGAATTTTATAACAGTTCCCAGACCCAGAGGATTTGGGAGGCTCTTAGCATCAGAACATTCAGTTTAGCCAAGAAATTGCACATTTGTGTGTGTCTGTATAGGTTCATACCTGCCCCTGGGTGTGAGACACTGCAGTTCTCTGAAGATGCATACAGCATCTCCGGTAGCTTGGATTACATCAGCCTTTGAAAGAACGTTTTGTGCAAATGCCTGCAACAATAACACATTACAAGTTCAAAAATACATTGTCTGGTCTAGGATTATTGAAGTGAAACAAATGAAACCAAGTAAAACCTCTGACAGACCCTAACATTAAAATAACAATTCCGGCTATTTCACATTGCATTTAGGAAAACATTTGCTGAATCCTGAGATTCTCATATTATCCATTATAGTAAATCTATTACTAATAAACCCCCACAGACTCTTTCATGATTTCCACGAAATCATCATTGCTTGTAATAAAACACAAATTCAACATACAGTCAAAGTAAAAAGTAAGTGAACCCTTTGGAATTTTGTGGTTTTCTGCATGAATTGCTCATAACTGTAACTGCAGATCAGACCTGCACATCGTGTGGGGGGAATTTTACCCCATTCTTCCCTGCAGAACTGCCTTACCTATTCTTTGGTTGTCTTCTGTGTATTGCTCTCTTCAAGTCATTCCACAGCATCTCAATAGGATTGAGATCGGGGCTCTGATTGGGCCACTCCAAAAGGCGGATTTTGTTCCTGTGAAGAAGCCACTGGGCTGTGGATTTGCTGTGATGTTTGGGGTCATCGTCCTGTTGCATCACCCAGCCTCTTAAGAGCTTCAGTTGACGGACAGACATTCTCACATTATCCTGAAGAATTTGCTGATAAATTTAGGAATTCATTTTCCCTTCAATGATGGTGAGCTGTCCAGGTCCTGATGCAGCAAAGCAGGCCCAAATCATGATGTTCCCTCCACCAAACTTTACTGAAGGGATGATGTTTTTATATTGATACGTAGTGCCCGTTTTACGCCAAATTAAGTTCTGCTTGTTCCTCCCAAAACATTTTCCCGGTACCATTGTAGAGTGTCCAAGTGCTCCTTCGCAAACAGGCGTGCAGCAATGTTCTTTTTTGACAGCAGTGGCTTCCTTCTTGGTGCTCTGCCATGGACTCCTTTCTTGTTCAGTGTTTTGCGTATTGTTGATTCATAAACACAGATGGTAGCCAGTTCTGATGACTTCTTCAAGTCATTCGCTGTCACTCTAAGGTTCTTCTTTACCTTAAAGATGACTCTGCATTGTGCTCTTCGGGTCATCTTGGCGGGGCGCCCACTTCTAGGCAGAGTAGCCACAGTACCAAATTGTCTCCATTTATAGACAACTTGCCTAACAGTAGACTGATGAATATGTAAAATCTTTGAGATCACTTTGTAACCCTTTCCAGCCTTATGTAAACTAAGAATTCTTGATCGCAGGTCTTCAGACAGCTCTTTTGTGTGAGGCATGATTCCCATCTGGATATGCTTCTTGTCAAAAGCCCAAACTCTAACTTTTCAGTGGTTTTTATCAACCAAAGTCATTCTAGGACACACCCCTGAACTTGTTTTATTAAATGGACTCCATGTGTGCTAAATTCTGACTGCAATGAGCTTTTTAAAGTCATTAGCTTGGGGTTCCCTTACTTTTTCCAACCTTCAGTTTCACAGTTTGAATGATTTATACAATATGGTCAAAATTTCTCTGAAAATCTGTGTATCTTTAGTTATAGGTCATTGTGTTTGTTTATTATTGTGACTTGCATGAAGATACAACTATGTTTTATATGGGATTTAGACATAAATACAGAAATCTCCAAGGGGTTCACATACTTTTTACTTTGACTGTATATGCATACAGAAACAAATGAATTTACACACATACCTCCACAGAGTCTGCTCCTTCATCACCCGTGGAGGGAGGAACATAGAAACGCACTTCCATGAGTGACACCTCAGTGTCATCATTCTGATGAAATTCAAGTGTGACTTCATTTTTCCCAGTTGCACACTGGGATACACTGGTAAGTGGGATCTCAAACACTGGGTTGTCACTCACCTCAAATGACAGCAGTGGACCTAGATCACATAAAGCTACATTAACACACTAAGAAAGTGATAAAACTAAGGTGCAGCATGACCTGTGAGCCTTGTTATCAAACCAACAAATTTAACCCTTTCATAAATCATTTTTGATGAACAGATTTTTTTTTAAATCGTTCACACTGTCTTGTGTTCACATGCAAAGTTAATTTTAACAGTTGTCCACTTAACTAGACACAATGCATAAAAGGTTTAAGAAATAAAGCAATTTTGCGATGCCACCCAAAGTGTAAATAGTGTACAAGCAGATAGATATAAGCAATGTTTCACTCACCATTGAATTTAGCAGTGCCCCAATTCCAGCCTTTTACACACATGTCTTTCTCGGACAGCTCCACTTTGTAGTTAGTTTTAAAGTATTCTGAGATTTTTTCAATGTCCTACAGAAAACAAAGTTGCATGAATCAAAAGAAACATGACCTCTCTGTTTTGCCTGTGCAAAGTTAAACTCAAAACTCACTGTGTCTTTAAATCCATCGTATTTGTAAATGTGTCCGGTGCTGGTACAGAGCTTAATTCCAAGACCCAAGCATACTCTCCTCCACTGAGCCTGAGTAAGCTCAGTGACTGGAATACTGTCCACCTTCCCTGTCTTACTGCTTTTATACACCACAGTCTGTTTACTGAATCGCAGACGTCCATCATTCTGCAGTTGGACAGATAAAAGAAAAGGCAAACTGAGGTTATGGAGAAAAGATGGAAGTATACACAGTATATACTGCAGCTTAAGCTGATGTGATATGATACTCAGTGTCATCAATGTGTATTATTAACATGTAATTAACACTGTAATGATGGGTGCTGATGTAACTGCGAGAGAATGCCGATAATGGCTGTATAACTTAAAACAACACAAAATATAGAAAAAGACAACAAAAGATAATGGTAAAACATTTAAGGGGCTACACATAAATGGTATCCCTTTGTTATATAAAAACTCAAAACAGAAACAGCTCCACTAGTCGTATATATAACTATATTCTTCAATCATTACACAGATGTTTTCATCAATTACATTTTAAATCATTTACTCACCCAGGAACCCTTGACCTCTTGATATATATCACTGAACTCCAGCGTGTCCGTCATGGCAGCAGCTTCACAGTGTTGTTCAAAATCTGTAACGTCATTTAGAAAATCAAGATATACAAAATTCAGCACAGTAATAGACATGAATGCTTACAGAATTGCCATTGGTCTATGCTGCTGTTTACATTACTGGGTTGATAATCAATGCAACGACTAAATAAGATTTGAAAAATCTGTCATCTGGTATTGCGCATTTTATACAAAAGAACTGAAACACGGTAAAAATGCTCAGGGATTGTAACATGTTTAATTCTGACAAGAAGTGCTGTTGTTTTTTGTTTGTTTGTTTTCTTTTCTTAAAAGCTAAAGAAGGAGAAGTACAACTGCTACCGCCGTGTAACAGCACCATGTGCTTAAGACAAAGGTAGCTGTCCTCTAAAGATGTGATGTTTCATCAGTGACAGTGAATGCTAACGTTAGCCAAATAAACACGGAGCGGCTACCGACAACAACTGACTACCGTTGAGTCTGCATGTAAAGCCACAGATCAGCTAACGTTCGCATTATTCTGGATAAGTAAGGGACACGACTTATCAAACAGCTATTCAAATCGGCGGAATTCTCTCTTAAAGAATTCTGCCGAACAGAGGTCGTTACATCGAGTTAGGTGTGAAAGATATCAGCGTTAAGTTACTGTTTCTTCAGGAACGGGAAGAAACCAGCAGGCCTACTCCCGCGAGCGCAGACGGAGAGAGTGGCGCGCGTCAGCACGTATGGCTCACGTGACGAATGGCGTCATCGCGCAACTTGCGGGACCCAACCCTTTCCTTGCTTTGTGTACGTCGCTCAAAGAAAATATAAAACATAGACTGACGTTCGACGATCTCTACCGTACGTCAATTTTACAGCTGCGTCAGCCACAAAGTGCAGGTGTGTTATAGAAAATTACGGAGTCTTGTACGATTCAGTAGTAGAAGCTTGGTTGCGAACATAGTGTAGAAAAAAGGTTCGTTTCTGACTCAAACTGTGATCTCATTTTGGATAATGTATATAGATTCATATGGCAGTGTTTACAATACACATATATAAAATGGCTAAAGGCCTTTTTAGAAAGTTATTTGAGTGTATGTGATTGATCTAACATACATGTTTAATAGTGCAAATGATTTATCCCAGATATGACAGCCAAGCGTGGCCTGATTACAGACACATTTAAGCCAGTAAAGAGGGCAAAGAGAAATGACAGAAAGGCAAAAAGGCCTCCTTCACCTCCTGCTGCAGGTACGTGAGTGGTGTGTGGTTGTGTGTTTGTTGTGTATGTGAGTAAAATATATACCAACATCTTGCTATGTTAATATAGGAACAAATTTACATCAAATATTCGAAAACAGCCTTACTTGGTTTATTATGATTTTATTAGTCATGTTATTACCATGTTATTCCTGTTCAGAACCAGAACCCTCTGCCCCAAGTGAGAGTGATTTGGATCTTCAGGAACTGAGGAAGTTTGACCTGGACTGGCACTTTGGTCCTTGCACAGGTGACTCTCAGAAGAAATATTACAGTCCTAGGTGTAGATGAGAATTAAAATCACTGCATAATTTTACATTCTGTATTTGTTTGTGTGTGTGCTTTAGGGATAAGTCGCTTGCAAAGATGGGAGAGGGCTTTTTTGCATGGCTTGAACCCCCCTCAGGAGGTTAAAGACATCATTTTGAAGAAAGCCACAGATCCTGAATATACACACAGGTGATATGAACAGTGAAACTCAAACACATTAACATAACCACTCATTTTATCCAAAATAATACATATACTTGGATGTCTACAAAGATGCATGTTCTTGGCATTATTGTCAGTTCAAGTAAATTAAAAAACACATATACAGTCAGAATTCTCACATGTTGTATTATGTTTCAGCCTCTGGCGTGACTATCCTTTGTGATGAGAGACTAATGAGGAGCAAAAAGAAAGGATAGAGGAGAATGAATGATTACATCATCTTTAAGCTTGTCTTGTTCATGTTTGCTTTTATTGTTGTTGACCTTTACACTACATGTTTATTAAAATACTTTTAGTAAAAGTTGACTTTGTCTTAGCGTTTTATTTTAATATTAATTCCAATCATAGTGGAATAATGTATTTATAAAAAATGTCCATTGGAGATTTCTGCATTTCTGAATTAAGTATGTGATTTACTATCCGTCAGACATCTGCAATTTTTACTGACACATTTGACTTTTCTGTTTAAAGTAAATAAATGTGTGCACTCTATACATGTATGTGTTACATGTACAGATGTGTAGATGCCAGACTACCTACTTTGTTTACTGTTAAGAAACATTATTTTCAAAAGCAGTGTTGTTTAATTGGAAATTTGCACTTTTTCCTTAAAGCTATTTTTTCTATAATTTAGATCAAAGCAAAGAAATGCAAGCTCTGTATATTATCATTATACTGCTCCATACATAATAAGAATTTGATCATTATAATCAGTAAAATGACAGGTGGTTTTGAGTTTTTCTGATAATGATGACATTATAATCAGAAAAACTCAAAACCATCTGTAATTTTACTGATTTCTAAGAAAGAATTTGAAAATTGTGACAAATATGAATATTTTGAACATCTCTGAACATTATAATTCTTTCAGCCATAATGTGCTGTTATAAAGCAAATTTAAAGGTATGGTGAACCTTAATACTCTAGGTAATTTTATTTCCTAGCATTCTTATATTATGAGGCACCATTTCAACATAATTGCAAGGTTCTGCTCCAATCGTGTAACATGTTCACATTAACAGCTTACAGTTAAGGGATTAACTTGGTCAAATAAGTATTTACACTTCATCTTTGGATGTGTGTTTGGGTGTACATTGGTTCTGGGGGTTTAAACGCTTGTAAGGAAAATATACAATTCTGTAAAATGTTATATAGCCTCCATTGTTCTTCGCTTACTTTTATACTTATAATAATGCAGGAAAGTATTTTTTTTTAAATCCACTCAAATATTATTTGAATGTATTATTGTGTTTAAAGACAAAAAAACATTATAACCAGGTAATGTAAAGAATGTCTTTATATAGGCATTTATATTTGCTTATGTCTATACATATAAAGATGTACCACAAGATTTAAGTTTTCAGGTTATAGTGTACCATTATAAGACCTTTTAAAAGAAACAAAAATCACATTCATCACATTATTATGCATATCACAGTAAGATTTAAAAATAAAATGTTTTAAAAGTGCTTAATCATGAGACCTACAAACCTCCATGAATGTGTTTTTCTAGGCATATGAAAAGAGAGATCATGTTATATGCCTTTCCTATTCCTTTTTAATTTCAGCCAATATCCCAGGCACATGAACCACTTTTGAGCAATCTGGATACAAATTATGTATGATCCTTCATCTATGTCCTTGTTAAATATACTCATTTTTTGGACAGCTAGTTTCACTGTAAATAGTTAAACGTTTATGAATATTACATATACAATCAGGATTTGGATCTTTTATCAAAGATGGTATTTGGTTTTGTATTTAAATATGTATTTGTTGTAGCACTCTGTTCCATGTTGAGCATAATAAGCCGCATTGATACAATGTGTTTTGTACGTTAGTACTTCATTTTACACATAATTTTAGATTATATTTTTAAATAAATTAATTTAATCAACAAAAAATCTGAGGAGCCACTTGGAACCCAAAAGAGTCGGTTATAAGAGCTATAAGAATTCCCATCACTACCATTTTCACAGGACGTGCTCTGTGCTCTCTGGTGACCCAGAGTCAGACCCAGGGCGTGGAGAAAGCTGAGCGGGACTAGGTGGGCAGGCCTGCCATTGGCAACGCTCTGCTTGAACTATAGCCTAAATAATGTGTGTGAGCTTTTGACGACTTTCTGCGAGATCAAATTGGATTGTGTGCAAGACAAAAGTGGTGTACGTGCTAAGTAAAAGTAGTGTGCGTGTGCACGTACCCCCTCAAACATAATGGCGGCGACGACTATGATGGAATGTGAACGCTATCCGGAAACGCAATGAGAACGTATCGGTAACATTTCACAGAGTACGTTGTGAATTGGTCATTTGAACGTTGCAAATGTCTCATAAGTCTAGGGGTTAATTTTTAGTTTGTTGGGTAATCTCTTCACAGTTTGTCAACACCAGGTAATTTGATTTTGCATTCACAGAATATCGAATAGGCTATTCACTATTCACTAGTCTTATGAAATAGTGTCGCTACTGCAGTTTGAAAATGTACAAAGTATGACGACAAGTTATATTGGCAACAGTGGTGACCAGCTGTCTTACTAAGCAGTATTTTATCCATGAACAGCATTACAATGATAAATAATGGTGACGTTTTATATAATTGTGAAATAATTGTGTCTAGTGAACAATTTTAGTTGAGACCAGACAGGAATAAGATCTCTAACTAACTCACGTTAATTTGTTGGAGCAGGGACGTCACTAGGCTTAAAAGACGGGGTGCTTATTCCCAGGTTAGGAACCCTAAACCTACCTCTCTCTTACATTTACATTTACAGCGTTTAGCAGACGCTCTTACGTAGAGCGACTTACATTTCCTAATTTCAGGGACAGTTCCCCTTAGAGCAACTTAGGGTTAAGGGTCTTGCTCAGGGACCCACTAGTATTCACTCTGGTAATGCCAGAGGTCGAATTCGAACCTACAACCTGTTTGATACGAAACGTACACCGGTGGGATCGTGGAGGGTATGATATGGCATAGTCCTACTCTGTACACAGTACAGTTCTGAATGAGGGCCATAGTGAGATAAATATAGACTCATATATAGATGAAGCAATTCTCTAGAGGTTTTGATAGTAATTAGCAACAAGATATAAGCGCAGATAATTATGGTTACTTAATTGGGTCAGATTTGCCTTGGGTCAGATTTGCCTCTCTACACACCCCTACTTGAAGACCTTGCTGACAATGGCGGATTTTGCCAGATTACGCACGGCCATGTGGTCCACATGGATGAACACGCACAGTTGTGAGCAAATTGCGGAGATGAAATGTAAGTTTGAAATGAACCCTTAGGCACATTTGGCATCGCCCACCGGGAAATAGTTTTTAAAAATATTTTAGGGATATGTCTATATATTTTCATGTTTGGGGCTAGTATCTTGAACTTTATTTAATTAAATCTATTTTCACTACACGTTCTACACGTATGTGATAAAGACCTTTCAATAGTAAATCATTATAAACACTACATAAAATTAAGTCGCTATTATAGACCCATAGGAAAACAGAGTTTTGTAACTATTTAATAGCTTGTAATGTTATTTTCACCATTAGGTATCACTGAAATATGTAGGTAAATAAAGACAGTGGCTGTGTCTGACAACGACAGACGCACAATACGGTTACTGGTTAACCGGAGAGCTGTCGGGCAAACTGGAGTCCCGCCCTCCTGCAGCACAGCACAATGGGGCGGGCTTACCGCGAGCGCAGGAACGCTATTTTCCCGATTAAGCTATCAATCTGATTCCGCGCTCTCTCATTGGCTCCCAACCACCTTCACGGACTCATGCGACAGAAGCCGACGTTAATGTCATTCCGTGGCCTAGTATTAAATAAAGCGATGGCTATTTAGATACGAGATAACGGAGATCAAGCGAACGGCAGCAGGCGTTACGGTTTTCAATATCAACAAGGAAGTAGGGTTTAGCTAAATCAACAACTTTACTGGTGCCGGAGGAAATGTAGGTAATTTATTCGCCGGTGGATGCGCTGTAATTTTCCGGATCATGCAGAAATGCTTGGGAAATGCGGTATCTGAGGAATAAAGATTCGCGCTGACTCGCTTTACGAAGAAACTAAGCTCAACAAGAGACGTCTCCGTCAATTCTTGGGATTGATATCATATATTTATCTTTGTTCCATTTTAATATTGACGGAACAGTACTTTAGCGGTCTACTGAAGACGGATAATAACTGAATTGGTAAGTACTCTTGCTAACAGTAATGCTAGTTAGCATCAATATGGTCATACATGGATAAAATCGATAGAGCCGCGTTATTAGTATTATAAATCGCCTAACATGTGTGACAGGGTTGGCAGCAGCCCGGCGCTCCTCCTGAACAAAACCACGGGCGATGCTCGGCCAAGTTCTACACAAAGATAAACAAATCTCGCATGTTGTAAATTAGGTCAGTAATATTTACGTTTTCGCTGTCATCGGGGCGACTGATGCAACGCTCCGCTAGCCACTAAGCTAACTCCTATAGCATTGCCCGCTATGGACTGCAGTGCTGTGGCTGAGCTAGCAGTCACCGATTTGGTTGGCGTGATGATCTCGCTCTGAATCCGCGTTATTTGGTGATGTTTTAAAATGCAAGGGTCTGGAAATGTGTTTTAATTTACCCGAAATACAGCATTGTCTGCTGTAGACAAGTGAAGCGTACAGGTGCATGTCAGATGCGAAGAAAGACTTTCCAGTAAATTCTCCAGGATATGCCGGAAGATTTCTTAGAACCTTTAACCTTTAACGGAAACATATTATATATATATATAATTATATATATATATATATATATATATATATATATACACAGTTACACTATTATGAAGCTTTTAATAGTTAAAACTATTTAATGGACAATATGACTTTTTAATATTTCTTATTAATACTGGGTACATCCAACTTTCCATTAAACATCCATAAGTAAGGTTCCATCAAGACTTAATGGTTTTGGAAACACTACCAGCCCTATATGCTTTCTATCTATGTTTTTAATATTTGAAGTGTCAGAAGTGTTTTGATGGCATTTTGCATACTTCCATTTTTGGCTACTGTCAGTGCATTGCGGTATGTCATAATTAGTTGTGCAGGATTGCACACTGCTAAACAACGCCTGTTGCAGGGATGGACAATGCCCATACTAAGACGGTAGAGGAGGTCCTGGGGTATTTTGGGGTCAACGAGTCCACAGGCCTGAGCGGCGAACAGTTGAGGAAGAACAAGGAACGATGGGGACCAAATGGTATAATTTTTTTGTATAATTCATGTATATCTAATGCATGCATGAGGTGTAGTGCTTTTTGTCACCTTGACTGATTTGAATGTAGAGTATACTATGTGTGGTAAGCAACATGACTGATGGAAATCTGATTCAAATTTCTCCTCTTCTTATTTTATTTTTCCCACTACTTGTCATGCAGAATTACCGGCAGAAGAAGGTAAGAAAACCAGCCGTCTGTTCTAGACCTGTGCAATGATTAGCGGCACTTTCATCATTCTCGTTCTGTTAAAACCCTGCCTCCCTCACTCACCTTTGTTGTATGAGGGATGCTACTTGTCTGGCTAATTAAGGTTATTATTAGGTCCCCTTGAGGGGGATTGGAGGGGGTTGTTCACTGCACGGCTTGCGTGAATTTGATTGAATGTGATTTTGAGATGTTTTGTGTTTTAATAGGTTGTTTGTAATAATGAATGCTTCATAGCTTTGATGACCACTTCTCAGTCCTGCACTGATCTCTTGCTTATATTGGAGCTGGGCTTTTATTTACAGGGAAGTCGCTATGGGAACTGGTGCTGGAGCAGTTCGAGGATCTGCTTGTGAGGATTCTGCTTCTTGCAGCCTGTATTTCCTTTGTAAGCACATTTTCTTTGCAACTGCTTTTGATAGCTCCCATAATGTAAATGTTATGTATTATGCTTATCATGCTCTCAGTATGTCATGTAATACATAACATTTACACTTTGGTAGTATATATTGCATAACATTTACAAAATATACATAGTGTATTGTGGGACATGTTATTCATGGCAGTATGTTACTAAAATTACACCTGGAAATACTGTTATTTGATGGTCTTGCCCATTACCACTTACAAAATGACGGGATGCTATGTTTTATATAAGTAAATGTTACATACACAACATATGTGTTTATGTATCTCTATCTCAGACTCTAGCCTGGTTTGAGGAAGGTGAGGGCACCATCACGGCCTTTGTAGAACCTTTTGTCATCCTCCTCATCCTTATTGCCAACGCCATTGTTGGCGTGTGGCAGGTGAGTGTTTATTAATGACTTTTCATATATAGTTTTGTTCAGACGTCTTGAGCCAGATTTTTTTTGTTTTGAGGAATAGTATTTACATATATATTTGTACATGTTGCAGTAAATCACTGTACCTATTGTTACATTTTCCTAATGACTTTCAAGCCTTAAGGCTTAAGCACAGTACTGTATGCATACAACATATGCAATAATCTTAAGTGAAAATGTAGATTTAAATCAAGCTATTTTCAGACACTCAGTTATTTTAAAATACAAATTCCTCACCTGCGCTTCTTTCCATATGTGTGTGAAGGAACGCAATGCAGAAAATGCCATTGAAGCACTGAAGGAATATGAGCCAGAGATGGGGAAGGTGTACAGACAGGACAGAAAGAGCGTACAGAGAGTCCGAGCTAGAGATATTGTGCCTGGAGACATAGTGGAGGTGGCAGGTAAGGTAGAAAGTGCATTCTCTGTTATCTTTATCTGCCATGCTACATTTTGTTTGGTAGCTAATAACAGGATCCCAATCCTCTAACCTACACTCATCAGTTAACTGTGCATACAAAAACATGGAGTAAAACTATGTAGTTAACTGTTTCCACTGATTGTGGTGTTGATTGTGATTGTTAGTTGATGGTGTTTGTCAGGTACATGAGACTAAAGATTTCCCCTCAAAAAAGTGTAGGCCCTGAGCGGATATGGCTGATGCAGCTGGATAGCATTATAGCCGCGACACGAGCTGGCCTTTTGTTTGTTTGTAAAGGTCTGTCACTACTGTCTGCCCCAGATCACTATAATCACAACTGTCCATCTCAGAAAGTCCAGAAATATACTGGGGGAGGGGAAAAAAAAATTCTCAGGGAAGTGGTGAAGCTTTCCCACAATACAGCTGACTTGTTTGGCCCACATTACTTTACATCTGGAATAACTCAAAAATTGAAATACCATACAAATAGATATGTATGAAGATAAATATGAGAAATACTAGTGAAAATTCTTTTTTTTTGACACTGATGAAGCATTTAATTTTCTTGGCATACTACTTTTAAGTTCTATTCTAAGAATCCCCCGAGGTGAGGAATGAAAATTTGGTCTGCATCTTTTTATATGGTACAGTGCCCTAATAAAAGTGTCCTTTAGTATGCAAGCAGTGGATTTTTCAATAAGTCTAGGAGCATTTAGTTGTTGTCAGAAACTACACAAGAGCAGCACACAATCAGTAGCATTCCAAAGTTTTGAACGTGAGTGAATTTATTTATTAAGTATAGAACACCTGCGTTTGTCAATAGCAATATATTAACAACAAACTTTTTGTCTCTCATTGTATGAGTGTGCAATGTATTCAGTATTGTCAAAAAGTTTCAATGATTAAAAAATACTAGGGATGCACCGATACCACTTTTTTACAAACCGATACGAGTACGAGTATTTTTATTTGTGTACTTGCCGATACTGAGTACCGATACCGATACTTCTTAGATTCTTAGATGTAATTAATTGGGAGGCAGATTTTATTTTCTCCTTTGCAGATTATAATAAGGCTACAATAAAGCTAAATATCAAATCATTAACACAAGGCTATTCCATGGCAAAAATAAACAGATCTTTCTGGTTGTAATGAAAAAGTGTCATCATATTAGACAAAATGTAAAAATAAGCAGATAAAGGAAGTGAAATGTACTGCATAGTTAACACAGGCAACTTAAAAGTCAGCAAAACTTACTCTGTTGACACATTCAGGGCTCTGGACAAAAGAAAGAAGTTAGGAGCATGGCTTATATTCACATTATGACTAACACTTCCTCGATTTTGATTGGCTAACAAGAGAGAAGTGATATTGACAATATTGATTGTTCTAGAAGTTGAACGGATTTCAACTTAAAGCACTCTGAGCGCTGCGTAAAAAAACCCCTATCCACCAAACGCGCTTTTTTTGCGCTGAGAGTGGATCAAAACCTCACTTCCAAAGCACTTTCTCGGCGCTTGTTGTTGCTAAGTTACGAAAAGCTTCTGGAACTTCCGTGTTTGTTCCTATTTCATATAAACATTGTAGCATCTTCTTTTGAGTTTGGACCTTCAGATGCCGCTATTCGGCTTCATCGTAACGCGGTCTTCTTTTACTGTCTATGGATACAGCAGGATTTTTATGTTTATTTATTTTCCCCACGGGGGACGTAGTCACGATGGACACCTTAACTATAAAGCGTTGCGGGAAACGCTGGGGCTGAGACTATCTGCGCATAATTAAAAGCTGTTTCTTGCTTCTTTAAAAAAAAAAAAATCCCTTATTTTGTTATTATGCCAACCTGACCAAAGGCGGTTATAGAAATTCATCAGTTAATTTTGTTCTTCTTCAATAGCATTAGCCCATATAAATAACTTTGTTTCCATGAGGAAAAATGACAAATGTCAGTAACCCTAAAGGACAGACTGTACCTAGTTGCTGGAACTCATAAAGTTCCGTCCTTATCAGTACTGTTCAACAATGCAGCAGTTAATTTGCTGCTTGTGCCATAATGGAATCAGAAAGTTAATAAATAGAAATTTGATGTAGGAAAACATTGAGACCAAAGGAGTTTTATATAAACCTTTCCCAAATCAATTTTTCTGTGAATGTTTTAATTTCTTCATAGCTTTCCTATGATGTGCTAAGTCTATTTATGATTCCTTTTGCACCCTTTTTCCTTCAGTGGGTGATAAGGTTCCAGCAGACATCAGACTGACCTCTATTCGTTCCACCACACTGAGAGTGGACCAGTCCATTTTGACGGGGGAGTCGGTGTCTGTGCTCAAACACACAGACCCTGTTCCTGACCCCCGCGCTGTCAACCAGGACAAGAAGAACATGCTGTTTTCTGTAAGAAATTTGATATATCTGAGCTATAAATAAAATGATGTGGCCAAGGTGCCATGATAGATATAGGAAATAGTACATGCGAATGTGAGTATGTGTGTGTAAAAGTTTGTGTGTGTTGAATAAAACATCAGACGCATTGTTCACTTTCACATGGATTAGGAATTACGTCACAAACACTTTGAGCTCTCACTCACTCCCTCCCTCCCTCACAAACACACACACACACACACACACACATACATACACATACACTCTCTCCAAAGTCTCTATTACCTTGCCTCACCTGAGGAGGTCTAATGGATTTGTCTGGCCAAAATGGACACCAATTGAGAGTAGCTGGGTCCTGTTCAGACCTCCTAAACAGCAGGGACTAATTTTGGAAAAAAACATTCAGTAAACTTTATACTTTTTTCTACATTTTAGTCTTAAAAGTAACACATATGATTCAAAAGCTTTGTTTACAATTTCACTCCAAGGGTCTGTGTGTTACCCATAGGGTACAAACATTGCAGCAGGCAGAGCCATCGGCGTTGTGGTAGCTACCGGTGTACAGACTGAAATTGGTAAAATCAGGGACGAGATGGCAGCCACGGACCCAGAGAGAACTCCATTACAGCAGAAACTGGACCAGTTCGGGGAGCAGCTCTCTAAGGTAACATACTCTGTGTTCTTTATTTTCTTTTCTGGTCTGACTTTCTTCATGTACTTGTGAGGTTGTCTGTTGATGTCAATGTCATTTTATATTTAGGAGCATATTTAAAAACACAACGTTAGTCAGAGTGCTGCACCATGTAACAACAATATAAATGATCTGGATGAATGAAACCCTATGCTGGAGACCATAGTAATTGTGTTTTCAAATCTAAATCCACTGTTGGGCCCCTGAGGAAGCCCCTTAACCCCAAGGTGCTTTAAGGAGTTTTTGTAGTTGTCTTAGACAGCAGCATCTCTGTTTTACCTGGCTTGAGTGATACCCTATCTTATTTTTCTTCCTCTCTGATTTGAAGTGATAGTGAATATACTGCATGTGCTGCTAAGTGGATTGGAATAGATTTTAAGCCGGTTGCATGATTTGCTGTCATGACGCAGGCCAAACTGGCCAAGGCATAAATGAGTCTGGTAAAAATATCTATTTGGCACAAAGAGGTTCCAAAACACACCTCATGCTGGTCACAATGAGAATGTTTTTTAACTGTCTTTAGTTGGTGTGGTGGCCAAACCTTTTTTTCCTTAAAACGGTCTCCTAAAAATACCCAATGACAGTTTGTGTGTCTCTGTTTCCAGGTGATCACCGTGATCTGTGTGGCAGTATGGGGCATTAACATTGGCCACTTCAGTGATCCTGTGCATGGGGGCAGCTGGCTAAGAGGAGCGGTGTACTACTTTAAGATTGCAGTGGCTTTGGCAGTAGCTGCCATTCCTGAAGGTACAGCCTCTTACTCTCTGGTTACCTTCCATGCAATAAAACTACCATAAACTCAACTGAAATGAAACGTCACTCTCTGTTTCCTGTGTTAAGAACATCACCTCATAGAAACACCTTGCTGGTGTACACAAAGACTACAGCCCATATCATTCCATTCACTGTTTGTGTTAACAGAAAACTAGGCTTTGTTTATTGTTTTTGTTTTTTGACCACAAAAAAACGCTCTTGGCAGAATGCGCGCACACACACACACACACATCCACTAGGCCAAGGCTAGTGTACCATTCATTCATTATCCGAACCGCTTAATCCCGACTGGGGTCGCAGGGAGACCAGAGCCTACCCTGGGCAGGCGCCAACACACCACAGGGCACACACTCACACAGTCATACTCAACATTCACACCTTAATGGGCCCATAAAGAGTCACCAATTAATCTACAGTGCATGCTTTTGGACTGTGGGAAGAACCCGGAGGAAACCCACACGAACACGGGAAGAGAATGCAAGCTCCACATAGAAAGGCCCCACAGCTGACCCAGGGATCAAACCCGGGACCTTCTCGCTGTGAGGTGGCAGCAAACTACTCTTCGGGCAGCTGCCCACTGCTCTGTCATAGATGGGTCAAATGGACAGGTTGCATTTCGTTGTGGTGC
Source organism: Distichodus sexfasciatus (assembly GCA_032718565.1). Classification (NCBI taxonomy): domain Eukaryota; kingdom Metazoa; phylum Chordata; class Actinopteri; order Characiformes; family Distichodontidae; genus Distichodus; species Distichodus sexfasciatus. The sequence continues at coordinate 4,377,873 of JAVGVS010000005.1, forward strand.
ACTGTGTGCAGTGCTGTGCTGTGTTCACAATGACAAACACAGCTGTGCTGTGTTCACAATGTATCACTGGTGCCAAGGCTCTAATAAGCAAGACTAGGGTGATTGGGAAAATCTCGCTCTAATGCACCAGGAATGTAGATAGTGAGTTTAGGTGTCCAGTAGTGTGAGATTAACCATACATAAGCATGTAGGTGTATATATACAATACACACTTACTTGCACTTACATTCTTCTATTTCTACTCTATGCCCACATCTGTCTTATAGGCCTCCCTGCTGTTATCACCACCTGCCTGGCTCTGGGCACACGGCGCATGGCAAGGAAGAATGCCATCGTCCGCTCACTCCCCTCTGTGGAGACGTTGGGCTGCACCTCTGTCATCTGCTCAGATAAGACGGGCACACTCACCACCAACCAGATGTCCGTCTGTAGGGTGAGGCAGAGACTGTCTGGTTATCTTATATGCACCTGCTTACATTTTTGCCCAAGAGATTGTCTTCTTTTATGATTAGAAGAGATGAAAACACAATAGGTGCATGCCTCTGTAACCCTGGACAACCTGAAAATAATAACATAATTCTTAGGTGCATATAATAACAGACTAGTTTAGTACAAGTTGTATAACTTATGAATTCTACTAACCACTGATGTGTGTGTTTGTGTGTGGGTGTTGGATGGTCGTGTGTGCATGCATGCATGTGTTTGTGTAGATGTTTATTGTGCATCTAGTTGCGGGTGAGAGGTGTGTTCTGAATGAGTTCACAGTGACTGGATCTACTTATGCTCCTGAAGGAGAAGTGTGAGTGTTTTTTAACATCTACTTAAAACAAACACAGACATACACACACATACAGTAATCAAACTAACTGCAATAACACAGACATTGCTTTTTTGTCTAAAGGAAACTTTTCTTTCCTCACAAAAAAATAAATATACCCATACAATCTTACCTCTCTCTCAATGCCTCACTCTCCCTCTCTCTCAATCTCTCCCCCTTCAGATGTAAGGACGGATCTGTGGTGCGCTGTAGCCAGTATGAGGGCCTTGTGGAACTGGCTACTATCTGTGCACTCTGTAATGACTCTTCTTTGGACTTCAATGAAGTGAGTTTCCCATGTACACATTAATATACAGTACATATGTGTACATACAACATGTAAGTAGATTTCTGCAGACCCATACATACATACACACACTGATGCAACAGTGACAGGTAATCAACTCCATCTGGGAATCAACTCTAGAGAGAATTACCTAAGGGACTAAAGCCACTGCAACAAGCATTCAGATAAACAGCAGTATGAATGATGTTTCTAAGCAGATGTGAAATCACCTTTTCTTTTTAAGTAGATCATACTACAATGCAAGGTTCATAGACCTTTCAGTTTTCACCACTGCTTTCTACTGTATATAGTATAGTACAGTATTTCTTTATAGTATATGTAGTGTTTCTAAATAGTAGAACTTCCATTTAGATTAAATCAACAGATGCTTAGATATCTGATATTAGATATTCTGCTGTCTGAGAAGCAGTGTCATTTTTGGTCTTAGTGGTGAACATACAGAATATTTTTTGCCTTTCTCTTAAATTTTACTCTTTATTATTCTTTCTGTCCTGCACCTGTACCTCCCATAAATAAAACCCACAGAGTAAAGGTGTGTATGAAAAGGTGGGTGAGGCTACAGAGACTGCTCTTTGCTGTCTAGTGGAGAAGATGAATGTGTTTGATACAGAACTGAGAAGCTTGACTCCTGTAGAAAGGGCCACTGCCTGCTGTTCGGTGAGTGTATGAGTCTGTGTAGTACATATAGAGTTATGAGTATGTATGTGTGCCTGTATATGAAGTTCATGTATCCACCCCGCTCTATGCTGTTCAGGTTATAAAGCAGCTAATGAGGAAGGAGTTGACATTGGAGTTTTCTCGAGACAGGAAGTCCATGTCTGTCTTCTGCACTCCTAACAAGATGACCCGCTCAGCCTCAGGAGCCAAGATGTTTGTAAAGGTCTCTAAGCTGCTGTCCGCATTTGCAGATCATTTCAATTTCTCAATTTCAGCTTTTCTTATGTTTGGCCTAACTGACTTTGCTCATCTCTATCTCTCCACTGTCCTTGCCTTCCCACAGGGGGCCCCAGAAAGTGTTCTGGAGCGTTGCCGCTGGATCCGGGTCGGCGGCGGGACTCGGGTGCCTTTGACTTCTGACCTTAGGGAGCAGCTGTTAGGCACAGTAAGAGAGTGGGGTTCAGGTCGAGACACCCTCCGCTGTCTTGCTATGGCAACCAGAGACTCACCCCCGGACCCCCGAACTCTGAACCTGGAGAACTCCTCTGCATTCACAGAGTATGAGGTCAGTATGAGGCCAGGCCTATACAAGGACAGATCATGCCATGTCTTTTTTGGCTTTGTCTGAAATGGGAGTATGTAGATTTGGACAGCTGTGTAACAGCGCTGCGCTCTAGTGGCTATTTGAGGAAAAGCACTGACGTGTTTTTGAGTTTTTAGACTGACTGTATGGTGGCAGAAGATGAGATTAAATTATCTAAATTTCAAAGGTACTGTGGTAGGGATGGAATTTATATTTACATTTAGGGCATTTAACAGACCCTCTTATATAGAACCAATTCACTTCCTAATTACAAGAAATCTTACTGGAGCATCAACGGAGAAGGAGGCACATGGCCCTTGGCCATGATTAGTTGGGTTGGCGTTGGGTTCAGGTTTTTTTGTCAGACATAGGTGGCAACCCTAGAGGAACCACAAAGGAGAACAAAATGGAATCCCATTGCTAGCTTCTGCTGGATCATAGATATGTTATTTTTATGAAGTTTAAAATGTTTCATTTTAGAAGTATTTATAATAATGGTTTATAATAGGGCTGTCGAAAATAACGCGTTAACGACGTTAATTTTTTTTTTGTTGTTAATTACGTCAATTTTTTTAACGCGTTTCACGCATGCGCAGTATGACGAATTATTTGTCAGGAAAGTGGTTGTTATAAGTTATAATTCTACTTGTTGGCATTTATACTTTTATACTTAATTGAGATGAGTAATAATTAAGTGACCTGCAAGTATTTGTGTACTCCGTATTTTTCAGAATCGACTCTATATGGTTTAAGTGCGCAAAACTAAAGATTTGACTATAATGATAAGGATAGTGATGTTTATGAATGAATTAATGTTATTTAATTATCAGTGATCTTAATTATCCAGTCAAGATTTCCATAAACTCCACTTTAGACTACAAGGTTTAACAGATAGAAATACGAGTTTATTATTAGTCATACCACTGATTATATGTAAAAAGTGAGTCTTAAATTACGATTGTTTTAAAGCACTACATGTCTCCCTGTTACTCATCGTAATCCATCTCTTTCTATAAGAATAACGGGTGTTGTTGACATCTTTTCGAGATCAAAAAGCAAGAAATTGAGCTTTTCTGTCGGATCTTATCACAGAGATTCGATCCCAATAGAAATGAAGTGTTTACAAGTTACTGGCCTGTTTAAAGATTTATGATCTCCTGAAGTTGGGGTCATATTTTAAATGATTAAAACTGTAATTTCAATGTGATTCACGTGTTGAGGTGAAACATCGGGTCACCGCATTAAAAATGATAAACGCATTTGTCAGGCCCAGAGCCGCCATCTAGCGGCTCAGATAAAAAACATAAGCAAATAAACTCTCAAAATTCCACAACACGACACTCGCCATAAGCTTGTGCTTTATATATACACGTTATATATATATATATGTATGTGTGTATATATATTACCATTATTTGGCTGTGTTAATAAACAGACATAATATGAAAATTATGTATCTGTGTCCTGTTATTTATCTTTTGGTATGCATTTCAGAAAAAAAAATGTTAGGATTCAGGTGTAGTTGCAAATAGTGATTAATCCTGATTAATCCACTGAAAATTCTGATTAATCTGATTAAAAATTTAAATCATTTGACAGCCCTAGTTTATAATAGTGTTTTTATTCTCCATAAATATTTATTTATTTATTTAGCTCTAGCAGGTACCTCAAATAACCTCTGAGTGAAAAAAATATGCCCATTTTTTCTTTTTTTGCAGTCTGACTTGACCTTTGTTGGCTGTGTGGGGATGTTGGACCCTCCAAGGAAAGAGGTGCTGACTGCAGTGCGTATGTGCAGGCAGGCTGGTATTCGTGTCATAATGATTACTGGTAGGTATTACCACACACCCAAACACGCACATGCACACCCTAATCCACACACTCACCTACACAAGTAACCACTACCACAAACATTGCACATTTGCAAGGCTAGGAGCTTTATATGCAAAATCATGCTAATTTGTCCCCCCGTGAAAAGGTGACAACAAGGGTACAGCGCTGTCCATCTGCCGACGAGTGGGTATCATCACAGAGCAGGAGGAAGATGAGGCTGAAGGGTCACCTTTCGGAGGAGGGCTGACTGGTCGGGAATTTGACGAGCTGCCCCCCCACCTGCAGCGGCAGGCCTGTCGCACGGCTCGTTGTTTCGCCCGTGTTGAGCCCACTCACAAGAGCCGCATTGTAGAATATCTCCAAAGTCTCAGCGATATTACTGCTATGGTGAGTATGTGTAGGTCTCTATATGTAAAGATTAGATTTGGTTGCTGGCCTACGCTGCAGAACTGTGTAGCAGGGCTTGGAGAAACACAAAATTCTTCAATGTTGGTTGGTGCTTGAATGCTGTTTTGAAGGCAGATCTAAAACAAACACAACATAACTTACATTTGCTAAGTACAGGGACAACATTTACATTTATGGCATTTCGCTTAAGAACATAGTTACATTTATATTTACAGTATTTCTCAGACACTCAGACAGAACCTCCATTAGTAAGTTACAGAGACAGTGCCCTCTTAACATATTAGGGTTAAGGGTCTTGCTCAGGGACCCAGTGGTGGTAGAGCTGAATGTAGCATTAGAACCCTCTGGGTCTGAAATCTATTCTACCACTACCATCACTATCTCTAATAGATTTCTATATCTAACAAACAGTTCTGATATAAATATCCACTCATGCTGAATGCTGACATAACACTGGAATTCTTTTACTGTGGACAATGGGATTCACATGCCGAGGTGTAAGACAGTGCATATTATTTAATGATCATGACAATGCATAATGCAGAACAAACGCAGCAGGCAGGTAATGAATGGTAAGAAAGCAGAACAGAACATGTCCCTTAAAATGCAGAGCAAAACAGTGATTCCAAATTTACACAGAATAACAAAGCACAGGGCTGATTTCACACAGAGCGAGAATGAAGTTAGCTTCAGAGGTGTCAAAAGTTCATGCATTCTTCACTCAAGTAGAAGTATAGATACATATGTTGAAAAAGACTAGTAAAAGTTAAAGTATTGGCTTGATTTCTTTACTCAAGTTAAAGTGAAAAGAACGGGCTCTAAAACATACTTAAAGTATAGAAGTATAGAAGTATAAAGTTCCCTTGCAAAGGACAAATCCACAATTTTAGGGCAAAGCTGACTGGACTCCACGTCCAAGTGTTGTGTAGGGCGCAAGCAGAGAAAAATAACGCAATGTGACTACGTAAAGCTCCGTTGGCTATTACCGTCATATTCATGATGATTGCCTCTATCCTAAACACATCATACAAAGAAATATTTAGTGCTGTAAAGAGTGCTATATAAATAAGCTGAACTGACCTGAATTTCGTAGAGCTAAGCTTCTTTGCTGCCACCGCAATCATGATATCAATTTCCACAGAGGTGTCACCTGGTTTTAGTTTCTTTTTCTCTCTCATGCTTTATTGCGTCTGTCGTGTTGTGCATCTTGTGCAAAGACGAATACACCAATGGGATTTTCTTTTCTGTGCCTATTTACTACGTTTTTAAGCCTCAACAGTCGTCAAGTTGTCTGGATGGCGCACATTATTGATACAGAATAGGTCAAATGCATGGTAAAATGGCCTAATAAACTTCATTTAAATTAAACGAAACAAGAGTAACGAGTCTGATTTGAAAATGTAAGGAATAGAAAGTACAGATATTCATGCTAAAAATGTACATAGTAAAAGTTAAAACTTGGCTTAAAAATAAATAGTCAAGTACAGATATCTGAAAATTCTACTTAAGTACAGTAACAGTAAGTATTTGTACTTTGTTACTTCCCATCTCTGGTTAGCTTTATTTACAGAAATCCATTAGGTTTGTGGTCATTATTGAGCTCCCTTCTACAAAGCGTAAACTATCTAAAAACTATATCATGGTATTGCGAAGTCTTATTGGAAGTCTTATCCTGTCTCATTTTCTCTGCTTCCCTGTATCCTTCTCTCTCAGACAGGTGATGGGGTAAATGATGCCCCGGCTCTGAAGAAGGCTGAGATCGGTATAGCAATGGGCTCAGGGACAGCGGTGGCTAAGTCAGCTTCAGAAATGATCCTTGCAGATGATAATTTTTCCACCATAGTGGCTGCAGTGGAGGAGGGTCGAGCCATTTATAACAACATGAAGCAGTTCATTCGCTATCTCATCTCTTCCAACATAGGAGAGGTTGTCTGGTGAGAATTTAAAAAGAAACAGTAATATTTATAATCTTTTCAGTTATCAGAACTGGGATTATTACAGTGTAGCAGAATATAATAAAACCATATATTGTTTTTGCAAATAGTATTTTCCTGACCGCTGCCCTGGGCATGCCGGAGGCTCTCATCCCTGTCCAGCTGCTTTGGGTGAATCTGGTGACAGACGGATTTCCGGCCACTGCCCTTGGTTTCAACCCCCCAGACCTGGACATCATGTCCCGCCCTCCACGGTCCCCAAAAGAGCCCCTCATCTCCGGCTGGCTCTTCTGCAGATACCTCATCATTGGTGGTGAGTGAATGCAAGATAGCATCAGTCTACACTCTGAATTAACAACACTGAAAATGTAGAAAAAGAAGCATAATAGATTATTATTAGATGATGTGCTGTACTGGATAATTAATACATTTTGGGATTGCTGGTGATCATGTGGGACACTATTTGCCTCCCTGACTTTAGGTTATGTGGGAGTAGCAACAGTTGGTGCTGCTGCTTGGTGGTTCATGGCAGCACATGATGGACCCAAACTCTCTTTCTACCAACTGGTCAGTCACATGTCTCAATTACACACAGTACATTCATTAACAATATTTGAATTAGTATTTGAAGTGTGTTTCAAAGTAGGTGGTGCCCTTTAATGTGTCTTGTATTCACATGTTTTCCATTTCTGTTTTAGTCTCATTATCTGCAGTGCAGTGAGGGACATGCTGACTTTGCGGGAGTTCAGTGTTCTGTTTTTGAGTCCCCCTATCCGATGACCATGGCCTTGTCAGTGCTGGTCACCATCGAGATGTGCAATGCTCTTAACAGGTACACACTGAAACACATGCAAGCCATATTTTTGATACATTTAACACCTTAGCTAGAGTAAAAGTTCAAGAGTAACAGGTTTAGCTTATTATATTATTGGACGCACAGTTTACTTGGTGTGACAGAATGTTTGGTGTTTGTTAGATAAAGACACACATGCAGTGGAAAAACTAACTAGAATAAATTAACAAAAGATGCCAGGCAAAAATCATAAAATCTGAGAGACAGAAGTTAAATAAAAGATTATCCATACAAACATCAGGGATTCAAATCAACAGACAGAAAGTTGGTCAAAATGGGTATGGGGTCTAATACAATGTCAGGAAGAGTTAAAAAGTACAATTCAGAGACAGTATGCAAAACTTAGCCACAAATGAGATGCCAGAAATGAGTTATGATGAGAAAAATCTTAGACACATAAAGATTGTTTTGAAAGACTCAAACACTCTATCAAGAAGTTCTAGAAAAAAAAGGAAAGCTATGTTGTTTTAATACAGGAAATGACTACAGATCACATCACTATGTGACAGGGGAACTCATTTAGAGGTAGTATGACAGGAGGATTTCCATGGGAAGAAGTCCAGACAGGCTTCCCGTCAGGGCCTGACCACATTACACAATATCATTTCAGAGCTTTTTTTCTTCTTGCTTTTCATAAAAGGTCAGTCCAAGTGCTTTATGTTTTAATTTCAGAGCCAGTATTCAGTTTCTCACTAAATGGTTTTCTTTGTTGATAGGTTGTGCTGCTGCTTTATACACCACATTTTTTACATTTGTTTGTCTTTTTCAATAAGTCAATAGTATACTGTGTGTGGAAAACAGTGATCATCAAAATTCAACAAAATCTGTCAGAAAATCAAAGATGACTTAATTCCCAAAGTAAAACTTTTAAAAAACATTGCAATGCTTAAAGCATTTGCTCCTGATTAACTTTTAATCTGACAATTATCAGATAATTATATTAAATTATATACCTCCTTGTTGTTTGAATGATCTATAATTATAAGGATTTTGTGACAGATGAATCCAAAGTTATATTTGAATTGATAATATACTGTAAAAATGTTTTAATGTTAAAAGTGTGTGTCTATGTGTGTTTGTTGTAGCCTGTCTGAGAACCAGTCTTTGCTGAAGATGCCTCCTTGGTCGAACCCTTGGCTGGTGGGAGCTATTTGCCTCTCCATGGCTCTACATTTCCTCATCCTATATGTTGACCCTCTGCCTGTAAGTGTTCATTCCAAAATGTGCAATATCCAGTTATCCTGAATCATCCAAGTAAAGCTGGAATCTAGGGTAGTGCAAAAACTGGAATGCGAACGCTATTGAGTGAAAATATAACTGCCACAGGCAGTTAAACCTGGCTTCTGTGCCAGCATTTAATCTCATTGGCAGGACAGTTTATGATGCAATGCAATGAGAAATACTAAAATGTTCTAAGGCAGGCTGTCTGGGAATGGCGCAGTCATTAACAGTAAATAGTACTGTGGGAAAATATGATCTTAAATATTAACTCATTACATCCAAAACTTAACTGGGAGGTAACAAGAATTGTAAAAAACACAAAGGGTATAAAAGATTTAACAGACTGAAGAAAAACAAGGAGGAAAAAGTCTTCAAGATTCAATATTATCACCTTCAAGTAAAGACTTGTTCATATACAAGTAAAAAAAATAAATATCCTTGTGAGCTTTCCATAAACTTTAAGTATGAATGTAATGTGGAGACATAACATAGCTGTCGGTGAGCTCACAGTGTTGCATCTTTGTGTAGTCGATGGAAAACCTGAACTTTTTTGCTTTCACTTTAAGATTTATGTCGGGGAACCACTGGTGAGTAAAAACATAACTGCTGTAGGCAAGACTTTGGTCTTGTTGGCAAGACAAGTTGTAGTGCAAATGTTTTTTTTATTGAATATTGAAGGTTCAAAGAATCAGGCGGTATCTGCAGTGGAACTTAAGCTATTTATTGATGACATAGATTTACATTTTCTGCTTCACTTCTTTTACCTGAAGGTGATTTTCCAAATACGCCCATTGTCCTGGCCGCAGTGGGTAACTGTACTGAAGATGTCCCTACCAGTCATTCTGATGGATGAAGCCCTCAAATTCTTGGCTAGGAACTACATTGAGCCCAGCAATGACCTGGAGGACGAGGAGGAAGAAGGACTTCATCGTCGCCCCAGGGATGATGGAGCGTTCGGGTGCTTGACTGGGAAAATACGACGGGCACTGAAGGGAGTGTCCTGGGCTTTTGTATTCATCTCTGCTCCACTGTTGGTCTGGATCTACAGTCTCGACTCAGACATAACCAACATCTTTTGGGAGTAGAAAAAATAGAGGGAGGGAGTGAAGAGTGAGAAAGGGAGTAGATCTGCTGTTAAGGCTAAGGCTAAGTATAAAGTTATGCAAAGGGCAGAATGTAAAAACAAGATTTAAAAAAGGGAAAAGATAAGGTAGAATGAGAAGAGTTGAGCCTGGACAATCAGGGATGATAAGAAAAAAAATGGAGGGAACACAGCTGACATTGGTTCCTGATTTTTCTGTGGTTTTCAATTTTCTTATGCCTTTCAGCTTCCGATCCATTTTTGTTTGCATTTCAAACCTCTCAGAAGTTCAAAACCATACCATACAGTAAGAACTGTAAGGCAATACAAAATAACCATTAAAGATTTGTTAGAACACTTTCTATTGTACTGTATATGTCATACTGCTTGGGTTTTTGTTTTTATTTTTTACCATTTGTATTTATAATTGTTTTCCTGCATTTTAGGGCCTGAGTAAGATTACTGTTTTATCAGCAGACTTTCTAAAGCCGCATGTTATATTTATTTAATTTCACTTTACCAGACTTCAATAGGGGCCTGAGTTTTTTGCATTATATTATTCATTTTATTTAGCATGCTTAAAATTAAGGTCATAGAACATCACCAAATTAGCACTTCAGAAATGAGTATATACCTACCAGAAATTAAAATCTTACTAAATTGAATATGCTTGCCTGTTATGATATTTATGCCTGTGAACACTAACTTTGCTTTGTATTCTTTGATTTGTGGCATTCTGGTATTCCCTGTCACACTGGAATATTGCATAACTACACTTTTGAACAGCAGTGTGAGGTAGTTGTGACCTAACCCCACAAAAGAAAGTGATGTGCTCATTTTAAAAAGCTACACAAATGACCTGCAATACTATAAAATTCCTTTAGAATTGTGTCCCCTGAGGCTTCTCTCCTGTGCTAGACAGAGGTGAGAGCATCCCAGTGGTTTCCCGTAAACACTGTTGCGCAAAAAATGTACTGTGTATCCTAAACTGTGATCATGGTAGCAGGGCGTGGGGAGAAGCATTTTGGGGAAATTATGGGAGGCCAAGCCCTGACTTGGTCTGACATGTTACTGCTTGAGCATTTGCTCAGCTAACTTCAAAGAACCGCCTTTAACCTTTTTTACATGCCTGTTTTAATATGACATTTACTGTCTTTCAGTTGCACAATACTTTAGTCAAGATCTGTATTGATATCACACTTCCTGTCATTGTTAATCTTATTCAAGCTCTCATCATTTATGTTTTCAGTTGTGTGGGAACGTACAGATTTCTTTGAATAATTTTGGGCTGAGAGTAAGTGTGTAGGAAAAGGTTAGAGAGAAAGAATTTGATATTCAGGATAAAGTGTAGAAGTAGAAAAAGAATGAGAAAAGTAAAAAGTAGAAAAGATTGAGACAGATATATAACCTGTCTTTCCCATTATTGCTTTTTTCCCATTATTCCAGGTACTGAATTTTACTCTGTATGTGCTACTTTTATTGGAAACCAGTGTGCAAAAAATAAAGATTTTAAGAAAGAAGAGAGAATAAGGAATAATCTCTGTTGTTGGGCTCACAATGAAGGACACAACATTGTGGCATTTACTCTTAATTTTAAATAGAATTGGTACCATTCCTGCAGTTGAGTATTTGATGAAAAAATGAGAACTAGTACATGAAATGGAAATAAATAATATAATTTTATTCAAGTGTCTTTCTTTCAATCATGGTGGAACAAATGCTCAATTTATCCAAAAAGTGTCGACATTACTGCAATAAATAAATTCACAAATTCTCCCAATGTAAAGGTCTTAGTAATTATATGAATCTAACATAAGAGTTAAACAAAGACATAATAATATACTAAGTTTTCTTAGTTCAAACAAGCATTTACAGAATAAATAGTAAATAAATTGTTAAAGTAAAATTTAAAAAATTCATAATGGAATTTATGTATTGTTGCTCCTATAGGGATTACTCTACTGAATATTTCCAATTTACATATACCTGCAGATAGTATCAGCCTCAGGAAGAACATTCCATTGAAAGGGAATTGTTGTATGTTACAACATCCTGAGACCATTGGCCCAGTAAATTACCCATCTTTTCCCACATAGAGTTGTTTGAAACTTTACATTCAGCACGTGTCAGTTCACAGTTGACCTTCGTAGAATTCATCTGCCGAAAATAATAAACAACATTAAGCTCGCATTTTGTCAATTACAAAAATGTTTTCCCAAGCATCTAAAACAAGACTGTTTAATACATACTTTTATGTTATCCACCAATCCTTTGGTTTCTATTTTGGCGTCGTTCATCATTGTGTTGATCTCTTTTGGCAAGTCAAGGTCACATGCCTGGTAGTCAAATAATCTCTTTACAAGATCACACTGAAAAAAAAGAAAGTACATTTTAGAAATGGAATTAGCATGATGTTTGATGTGCTGAGCAGCTTTTATGGGAAAAATAAAAGAGGCATCCTAGACTTGAATTAAGAATCTGGAGAGGTACCATTTGAAGCTCTTTTATGGGGAACTGGCTTTTTTGCTTTGCCTCTGGTGGGACCTGTATATGTGGGGAAATGCAGTATTCAGTATTGAGCACTGATACATTGTATGTATGTATAATTTATAATTAATTACAATAATTACTAATCATCTCTAATTATGGAATACTCACCATCTCCATGACCTTGTTCCTAATAGTCTGCAGTAAGTTGTAAATAATATTAATTTGTCTCCTTACATTTTGACAAAATTGTGAAACTGGCATTGAAGAAACTGGCTTGAAGGAGGCTGTCCATAAGAAGGACAGTAGTAGAAAACCACACATTGGAAAATGCACTATAAAGACAAAAAGAACAGTGTTAAATAAGGACGATTCCCTATGTGATACATTGAAAAGGATCTTCTTGAATTTACGAACTAGAATTTAGGAGAAGAGTCTGGTAACAAAAATGGCAAAGAACAACAATTCATTACTTCTCTTACAAAAACTTACTTCTCTACTCTTGGTATAGGTAATGTCACTTGATGTTGGAGGCTCTAAGGTGGCCCAGAAATGATGATCTCTCCTCTGCACTGGATCTCCTGATGCTGGTGATCATCCATCCTGCCTGCTTTATATATACAGACCAATCCAGAGACTCACTTTCTGAGGAACTCTTGCCTAACCTCACATTTGTGGGGTTTATTTCTGGGGTATTTTGAAATACAATACCTAATTTTACATGTCAAAGAGTTTGTAAGTGTGTGTGTGTGACTCATGTGAATGCTTCTTTTTTCATGTGTATGAAATGGGCATGACAGCATGCATCTTTGAGCATTACAGCATTCTGCCCTTCCACTCCAGCACCTACATGATTTACAGTATTTGTGAAACTAATGTAATAGATCTGTCAGTTTATAAGATTGGGTGTGGAGATCTTGTTCTGGCAAATTACAATAAAAATAATGATTATGGTTATACTTAACTGTATTTGTTGTACTTGTTTGGTTAAATACTGGAACCTTAGTTATTGCCCAAATTTTAAATGCTTCAAAATTTTATTTCTATCTATATGATCTCCACAGGGACTTGTTATTTTCAAGTCAAAGTAAATTTTATTGTCATCTCTGCTATATACTGTACAAGTATACAGAGAGACGAGACAACGTGGCTCCAGTTTTAACAGTGCAAGAACAAAGAACAAGGAACAATTGACAAAAAGGGCACTTTTATATATATAAAAATTAAATTCATTCATTCAATATATAAGTATATAACAATATATAAATTCATTAATTCATTATCCGAACCGCTTAATCCCAACTGGAGTCGCGGAGGGGCGGGGCCTATCCAGGGAGTTTACGGACGCAGGGCGGGGAGCAACCCTGGGCAGGAGCCAACACACCGCAGGGCACACACACTCACACAATCACACTTTACGAGGCCAATTTAGAGTCGCCAATTAACCTGTAATACATGCCTTTTGGACTGTGGGAGGAGACCGGAGCACCCGGAGGAGACCCACGCGGCCACAGGGACCTTCTCGCTGTTAGGCAGCGGCGCCACCGTGCCGCCCCAATAAATTAATAGAATAAAAATATAAACTTTAAACTAGAAGTGGAATATAAAAAGTAAACTTTAATAATATCATTTTTATTTAAGTTATTTAAGTTTAAGTTTTCTTTTAAGCATAAATAAAGAATCTTTATATTGGCGGTTCGAATCCCTGAGAACCAAGAACAAGATCAGAACTCTTAACTCCAAGGTTCTGCAGGAAGACTGACTGCTTCTATAAATGTACGCCGCTCTGGATAAGAGTATCATATTCTAACAAATTAAGAATTTAAAGAGAACCGCGGAAAAATATAAATGCCTCCTGTGTGCAAATATGTATTATGTACTGTAGGTCGCTAGGCGGCGACGCTTCACACGCCGTCAACCGAACGCTTTCGACACAGAAGTTAAATAATTCATTTAGATAGAATTTACCATTTGTTATTTGTATTTAATGTTTTTTTTTTTTGTACTTGTATTTGTACTTAGTGTATCACAGATCCCATTTGAAATTCGCATTTATTAAAACTTGGATTTTTTGTTCTTAACTGAGTTTCTTAAAAATATTTTGTTATAGTTTTTGAAAAGGTATTGACTGACAGTATCTTAACACTGCTGTTAGGTAGTTTTTAGTATGTCGTAGTAAATGTAATTACCAGAACATCATACCATTTATAGAACTCTAGGTATACTATTCTGTCAGTGTAATTGTAGCCATCAGAATATCATACTGCTTATAAAACTCTAGGTATGCTATTTTGACAGTGTAAATGTAACCATCAGAACGTCATACCACTTATAAAACAACAGGTATGCTATTCTGATAAGGTAGCTTGAACTGATAGATATAGCTATCAGTTTGCACTACCGGCATGCCATTCTGACAAAGTAGCCTATGCCAGTCTGTTAGAACACTGGCAGCACGTGCGTTCGGAAACTCCGCCGTAAACTGCGCTATGTTTAAACAGTCTGGAAGGCAGGCGTGCGGCGGCGCCATATATAGCGCGCGCGAGGGGAGAGCGTGAGGCAGAGCCGCATAAAGTTTCGCCGACCGACACGTGTCATTGTGTTGAAGATCAAGAACAACCGCGGATTCATTCAAACAGACCAGAACCCAGGCGAACCCAGCCGAAAAACATATCCTATTAGGAACCGTCTTAAAAGTCTAGTCACTCTCGGAATCTCTTTAGAGAACTGGTAAGTACAAAAGACCGTGAAAAAGTAATTAGATGTAAATGATGTCCTTTTTCTCAAAAGGTAGTTTTACATAACTAAAGGAAACGTCTTATCCAACCTCAACAACAAAAAGAGAGTAATATATTTACCCTACTCTAAAATGCAATGCAACCTTAAAACATGCATAGTGTGGTGTCAGATCCATACTGTAACATTTGAGGATTATAGATCGAAATGGGATAGTCCGAGATAAAAATATACATTTAGTAAATCACAATCTTCACATGTACCTGTGGTCTGCTCTTTATTATGACTCTAGTCTTCTACTTTGTTTGGACACATTCCCCAGCCTCTTAACATGAAGCTGGTCTGAATTTCTTGAAGGGTAGTTGCACATGGCATTAAGAAGGAAGGAACAGCATTTCAAGAAGGACCGACTGCTGCTCTGAGAGTTGCATTTGGCCCTTTTTTCGTTATGTAAAATATATTGATGAATTTTGCAGGTTGCATGAATATTATATAACTAAAGTTTGCTTTGGAAGGGGGAGACGTGCACACTTCAGTGCCAGAAAGGTGCTGACCATGCAAATGCAGTTGGTGTGAAGGAAGCAGCTGTGTGTGTGAGTGTGTGTGGTGTTTGGTGGTGAGCGTCATCAGTTACTTTGGAAAGTGATCTTTGACCGGTTGGAATACTGTCCAATTTCAGTGACAGCCGCTTGGATATTGATTGCTCTTGAGTAAAGATGCCAGTGCGGACATTGTGATCAGTTAAGTTATAGTTTATACACAACACACTTATAAATCAACATTTAAAGAAAGTTTAAAGAATGTTGTCCATTTGCAATTTTATGAGTTAACTGCAGTAAGTTGACTTGATTCTGTGCGGGGAAGTATCAGTTCACATGCAGTAGGCCTTCAGAAAACTACCAAAAGCTTAAAACAGTAAGACTGAAATTGTGGGTTATTAAGATTAATCTGCCTGAACATGCATTCCATAATGCCTGAGGCAACACATTGCCTGAGAGATAGAGGAGAGGTCTCCCAGCATGGGAAAATATCCCCAATTGCTTCTTTAAAATTCCACACTGCCTTTAAAGCTAACATTAATTGTGCATTATAGATTTAAGAATGTTATGGGGGGAGCAAATATTACTACTTGGCTTTAATAACTCAAGTGAACTACAGGCAGAGTGATTTAAAATAAGGTTTACTAAAGTCATAAGACAAAATATTTTAACTATTGAACAAACAAAGGCTTCATCTTGAGTACTACAAGCAAGGCACTGTATTGAATAATTTCATTCCAACCTGTCATGCTTATCAATAACAGTTCACAGTTGTTGAACTGTGATGAAAACTTTGTAAATTAGCTGGTAAATTTAATTATGGTGTTCAATTTGGTAGACAGCTCTTCATTGTTATGGCCCTGAAGGACTCTGGCGCTAGATTCTGATTTAGAATCTGATCTAGTTGGGTTGAAAGGCTATGAGCTTTACACTGTATTGTAATATGTAAAGAAAAGAACAGTAAACACTGGTTAATTTACATTGACAGTCAATCTTGTGGTCATTGGAGTCTCTCGAGAGTCCCTTTTGTGGATTTGTAATGACATTTTCGTACCTCAAAACTGGTTTTCATAAGGGGAAATACTTTTATGAGAAGGTTCCAGCACTTATTTGACAAACTAACCTTTATTTTGAAAAACTAGACTTTTTGCTACTGTGTTTGAAGTTATGGTTAGGTGTATGGGTGTGTGGTGTCATTTAGATCTAGTAATATGGGTACTGAGGGAAGAACCTCACAGAAATTGTAAGATGTGTGGTCATGTGAGTGAGAAAGAGTAACATGGCAAACAGAAATGAAAAAAGACACTATGTGTGTAGCAAGTGACGTTTATAGACTTGAAAGGTTGGTGACCCAAGGTTTAGGTCATAGGCACACGTGATAAATATTGACCCAGGTAGTGACAAAGCGTTCCACTGCCATGTGTCTGTGTTTGCACCATTGGAGTGAATACAGCCAAGGGTGTTGTAGTGCCATGAGAGTCTGTGGGTGCAGTTATTTTTGGTGTCAGGTTGTCAGGGATCTGCTTAGGATGTGACGAGAAAGCCAGACGTTCACAATCTGCTAGCGCCCGGGTTAGGCGGCTTTCAGACTATTTCACGATTCGGACAGTGATCTGGTTAGGATGTGAACCGAATGCCAAATTCTCACAATCTGCCAGTGATCTGGTTAGGATATAACAGACTGCTACGTATTAACTCTTAGCCCGTGTAGCATGGTGGTTAACCCAAACGCGGCTGAGAGCGTGAGTAGGCAGGATTTCCACACAAGTTGATATAAGAACTCTCTGACGCGCAGAGCAAGGATTCCCACAAGAACACGCTTTCTAACAGACACACACTTTATCAGGGAGATTAACCAAATAATTGGAATTACTCACGATTGAAGCTGAGCAGCGCCGGAAGGTGGGCTGGAAGACTCAATGACAGAGCAATGCGCCGCAAGAAAATGCGTCCTTTTATACTTCCTGAACCGCGACCGGCACATCCGGGTCCTATTACCAATGTGCTGTGGCCGCAGTGTGCATGACACAAATAAGCTAGGCATAGTACACATGTGCCAAGGATAGTAAAAAAAAAGTACTATCAAAATTGTCTCAACAAGACACTTCGACAGAGTAAAACATGCCAGATTTCTCTGTGTATGTAAATGTGGGTGTAGACCAGTGAAGCCTGAAAAGTGTAAAAGTACGATTTTCGTTCATATCTTTTATTCATTCATATATTTAATATTATGGAGTTCTTTTGCAATTAGAGGCTAAAAACCTTATATTACCCTAATTACCACTATACCTACCACTATTCCCCTAATATCCTGAGTGTTGTTAAATTCTTCTTCTTGACCAGGACTTGCTCTATGTATGTCATCAGTCTTCATCAGGCTGGTAAACATTTTTATTAAGTCATACTGCCTCTTCTTCCACTTTTCCACACAGCTCCCCTCTGACACAGATCCCTCTTTCTCTCCTGTTGTCCCGTGCAGGACATGGCTCCGTCCCTCTCTCAGGCATTTCGGAGGCGCTGGTGGATGGCAGTGACAGCAGTGATAGAGAACCTCCTTTTCTCTGCTGTCTTGCTGGGCTGGGGTTCACTCCTCATCATGCTAAAGAATGAGGGCTTCTACTCCCATCTGTGTACAGGTATGATTGCTTGAGAGAGCTAGATTAAGTCTCACCATATTTACAGATGCAGCCAACTGGTAACACTTTAACAAACCAGTCAATGCACATATGATATTCTTCATCCAAACGATACAGTCATACTGCAGTACTATGGGCACCTAGCACCCCTGAACTTCAGTTTCATGGAAACCAAGAATTTGAGGCCGTGAAATAGCTTCAATGTTGTTAGCTACCTTTCTCCTTGGTTTGTAGTGTAGCTAACTGCCATATCAAAACAGTAACTTGGCTGTAGCATAGATATTTTAATCATAGGTAGTTTGAAGCTGAAATACCCACCAAAAGTACTGTAGCTACCCCAACACTGTCATATTTTTTCTAACTTTTCTATATTATTCTAACTATAGAAAAGCTATATCCATCCATCTATCTATCCATCCATTCGTCCATCTAACTTGCATACATACTGTATGTTGCAAGAATCTTCTTGCTTAATTTTTCATTTCTTGTGTACTGAAAGATAAGACATGCACAAATGAATACCAGGGCCTTAATGAGGACACAACTATCTAGCAATTGCATACTTTTTCTGGAAAACATGTCAGTTTATTGAAAGATTGTATTCTCACAGAAAACACAACAGAGACTCATTTTAACGGGAGTGGGGAGGAGGACCATGTGTGGCTGAGCTGTGTTGAGCAGGAGGAGATTTTAAACTTGGGCTTTACAATTGGCTCATTCATTATCAGTGGAGCTACTCTGCCACTGGGAATCCTTATGGATAAGTATGGGCCACGTCCGCTACGACTGCTAGGCAGGTAAGAGACATTTTACACACCAGCTTCTCACATCTATATTAATATGAATATTATGTCACTTCTAACCATGTCAGAATATTTAAAATGTTTAAAACATTATTCAAGTGTTTCTAACATTCCAAACAAAAACAAGATGATGCATGCAACTAGATTAATTAGACAAATTTTTTTCCTAGTTCATGTTTCGCCTTCTCAGTGATATTGATTGCTGTGGCATCTTATAAGCCTGAAGGTGAGTGTGTATGTAGGTATGTATGTATGTATATGCCTATATGTGTGTGTGGGTTCTATGCCAGGTATGATCTTACACAACGACAAAAATATACATTAATTTAAACCTATTAATTGTTTAATTGTTGTGAACCTCAAAATGCAGTGGTGCTCTTTCAAAGTCAAACTTTTTTTTTCATCTGTGTTATATTCAAGTTCATAGGGAGATGAGATGACGTGGCTTCAGTTTTTACAGTACGACGAACAAATAAGGCACATGGAGTAAGCATACAGTATATAAAATGTAAAACTCAAGCCAGAAAAAAGACAATTTAGTTACATGCAGTACTCAGCTTAGAAGTCTGGTCCTGTAATTGTCTATGTGAGGGGTTCAGTAATGTGCAAATATCATAACAGCAGTCAAATGGAGAAAACTACAACCAGTAGTATATACAAATAATGTTCATTAGCACATGCAAATATCATAACAGCAGTCATGTGCATCACAAAACAGTGATGTGTAAAATACACAGGTGCAATAGAGTCAGTTCACAATCCTGGTTCGGATGTGTGTGGCAACCATGCCCCAATGCTGCGAAAGCTTCTGCCTGATAGGACCAGTGTGAAGAGTTTGTGTCAAAGGTGTGAGGAGTTGAGCACAATGCACAATGCTCTTTTTCTTCTCCTCTTAGTGTTATCTGCCCTCATCTTCATTGCCGTCTCCTTCAATGGATTTGGGGGAATATGCCTGACCTTTACTTCATTGACGGTAGTATAAACACACATCCACAAATACACACATACAAGTATTTAGTACAAGATTTGCAGTTATGTAAAAGCATGCAGAACACCTTCTTTATGTGATAGAGATTATCTATTATGTATAGAAAAAAAATTATAGCACATCTTGCAGATTTGTTCTGTATAGTGTGAGTTAGTGTTAGCTCAGATAGTAATTTCAAGTATGCTCTTGTTTTAATGTTTTACAAAAGGTCATCTAGTTATGTTAAACAATATGGTGTCTAAAATGAATCTCTAAAGGATATGTCTTGTTTGTGTTTGTTTGTGTGTGTATTTATAAAATCCAAAAAGACTGCAGACTGAGACTAAGTCATTGATTGTGGTTGGTCCTAGGGAATTCTCCTTACTTACCCCATTACGAGGATAATTTATGTATAAATGTTGACCCCTCAATACCTCAAATTTGACAGTCACATGTGAGAGTGTGTGTGAGTGTGTATCCTGCATAGCCACTCTGTCCAGACACATGCTGTTCCATTTTAGTACCATTTTGGCATGATGGTTTTGTCCAATCAGGGAGCAGGACTGTCTTCACTCCCTCACATCAGCCACACCCACTATCTCTAAGCACATGGAAATATAAGCTCCTCTATTTTTGCCTTCTCTCTCTCAACCTCTCTATCCTCCTGCTCACACTATATATTTATTCATTTCAGTCCATGTAGTTTCCATGGATTTTTTTTCCTTCCTCTTTCAGTCTTTCTTTTAATTTATCTTTCTCAAGCGTTCCTTAGTTCTCCCAGTTCTGCATGCATGGGAAACACACAAAGTAGTAAATTATGGCAAAACAGAGTAGTGATTAAAAATGTGAGAGCAAAAAAAAAATGGGATGGTGCCAGCATTTGGTATGAAGAGAACAGTGGAGGCTATAAAAGGAAGCAGATTTGTTTAAAGTGAGACAGTGTGAGTGAGACAGATGTGAGTTAGATCCATGTCCCAAGCTGAACTCTGATTAAAGAGCAGACTTGCGCCGGAGGAAAGAATTTCACATCTTTAAAGTGAGCAAGTTAAAGTGTTTGTGTGCTAGTTTACATAAAGATTGTTATATTCCAAATAAAAATAAGAGAGAAATAAAGAATGAGAGAATAAATAATCAGAAGATGACAAGTGTGTGTCAGACCCGTTCTGTTTCAACATGTGCTCTTTGTCATGTGCCATCTCGGCTACAAAAAACTACCTGCTTGCCTAACTGTATGTTACCTTCATATTTTTATATTTTTTTCATTGTCATATTTTTTGTCTTTTATTCCAAGGAGAATTAAAAATGTAAAATTTGCTCGGGGCAGAGTAGTATATAAAAGATACTTTCAGTTACTTACTTTTCAGCAATTACTTTTAGTAATACTTTCAGTTGTTGTAATCTCAAGTGCAGGACTGACACAAACCTGCGGGGTACTGACTTGTCTACACACAGAATATTTTAGCCATTCCTTTAGCTTGGCACTAGGCCTTAGTTTGGCACAAATGTTCTCAGTACCAGTGCAAGGCTACAGGCTATTGCTTGCTAAGGTTTTGTGTGACCTCTGCTGGCCATGAACATGTATTGCCCTTTTTACAAACAAGTCATACAATAAACTCTTACACTAATTTTATCTTAATAAGATTGTTCTTAACTCACAGCTCTATAATATAATAAATCCTTTCCTATCTTTTTAGCTTCCCAACATGTTTGGAAATATTCGTTCTACCATCCTTTCCCTTATGATTGGTTCGTATGCCTCGTCTGCAGTAACCTTCCCTGGAGTTAAGGTAGGTCTAAAAGCGTTAATTCCAGGTTTAGAGAAAATACAACTAGCTATCTTATGTAACTTAACTAACGAGACGTTTATGCTGAATTACATACTAATAAAAACATGTAATGATTCATTCAGAAACTGCATGTTAACATTGCATAATTTACAATGTCAAATCTATTTACATATCCCTGAAGATTCAAAGATTACCTCAGACAATCATTAGATGGGGTCTTAACACAGAGTCAGTTTTAACTCAATTTTACCATGGAGTGGGTATATATTAAAGGGTTCTTTCACAGGCCAGAAAGTCCTCAATGAGAGCACTGATAGCAGCAGTGGGGTCACTTCCACCTGTTTTTCCCTTTGGCTTTGTCTCTCTGATGAGAGAACATGAAAAACATGGTTAAGCCTGGTTAAGCCTAAACCATGTTTAAATCTGACACAATTAGTTTTAAGGTGGTAATTTGATGTGTTCTGTTTCCTTCTTTAGCTAATTTATGATCTGGGTGTGTCCTTCCATGTGATCTTCTGGGTGTGGGGAGGATTAGCCTGTCTTGTCTTCCTCAACTGTTTTGTTAATTGGCCTGTGGAACCATTCCCTGCCCCTGAAGAAATCAACTACACGTTAGTATTATGGCTTTTTTGCTAATAGAGACAAGTTTAATAATATATTGAATGTATAAATAATTATGTGACTTTTTGTCCTAAGAGTAACAATTAGTTAAGATCATCAATGAAAGTTTTCTCTCTGGCAGTGCGAGAATGAAACTAAGTGGTGTAGTGATGGACCATAATGCCACAGGAGATCACTGCTATGCCCATGTGGCCAGCTTGGAGCAGGAAATAGCTAAAAAACAGCAGACAGATGAATCCACACTGAGCAATGTAGCAGCTCCACAGAGGCAGAGTGAGTATCACACACATACACAAACACAGAATAAATATATAAAATCTAAAGAATTGATTTTTTGTCAAAGACAAAGCACACATCTTTAGTTTTGTGAAAATGCAAAAAAGCTTTGCGCTGTAATTTTCTGATCCAGAAGAACATCATTTTATAACCATGTATGTGTTTCCAGGTTCACCTTCGTTCCGCCGCTCCGTATGTTCGCCCATCTTCTTGTGGAGTCTGATCATCATGCCAATGACGCAGCTCCGCCTCATTTTCTACATGGGAGCCATGAACAAGATGCTGGAGTTCCTGGTGACCCATGGTGACCCCAGCCGTGAGTCTTCCTACTGCTTCTGTTCATTTATGTAAAGGAGAGCACACATTAACCTTATTGGTTGATATTGACTTATTGATACTAATCTTGATTATTGATTTTATTTGTCTGTGTGTGTGAATTCATTCTGCTTCAGCTTCCGAAGAATTGATGAAAGAGGCTGAAGAACAAGGTAATAAGAATCTCAGGATCTGAAATAACAAAGAACAAGAAAACTTCTGAAGTTCGAAAGTTCTGATCTGAAGTAGAATGTTTTGGTTCCACATGTCTGTCGTGTGTATATCTTCTTCAGTGAGCTTCTACGCCTCCATCTTCGGCACCTTGCAGCTGCTGTGTCTGGTGACCTCTCCCCTCATTGGCTACGTCATGGACTGGAGGATGAAAGATTGTGTGGTAGAGGAGAAGAACGAGGGCGACATGCAAGAGTGTGTGAAAAAGAGGTAAGATAGTGATTGTGTAAAGAGATGTAAGATATTGTCATTCATTATTTTTTAGTTGCTAAATATTTCCTTTTTCTTTTAGGCCTCCCAAGAGAGATAGAAAGATCCAGAAACTTACCAATGCAATCAGAGCCTTTATATTCACTAACTCCTTGCTGGTGATTTTTGGTGTGATTTGCTTATTAGACAATCTACCTTTACAGGTGATGCACACAACTTTTACTACACAATCATTATATTATAAACTACAACCATATACAACTTCTGACACTATATGAAACTAAGCATTTATTTCTCTGTGTGCGCTAAACCTGTACTCACTCACTTTCTTACTTTCTCTTCTCTCTGTTTTAGATGTTATCATTTGTTCTTCATACTGTAGTAAGAGGCTTCATTCATTCTTGTTGTGGTGGACTCTATGCTGCTGTGTGAGTTTTCATCCTTCTCATTACAGTATGATGTCTGCAAAATTGTCTTGCGTACTAAAATTGCCTACCAGTTTCCGTTGATAACTTTCTTGTCATGAATAAGAGAATAATGCCATTTTAAAGAAATGCACAATAATGTTCCCTCTTCCAGGTATCCATCTAACCACTTTGGCACCCTGACGGGCCTTCAGTCGCTCATCAGTGCCATCTTTGCTCTGATCCAGCAGCCGCTGTTTGTCTGCATGTTGGGCCCACTCAAAGGAGACCCTTATTGGGTAAAGGACACTTACAAACACTGCGTCAAACTTCCTCAGAACTAAAAAAAAAAGATCATAACCGTCTGTTACCAAAAATTTTATGAAATTTAAAAATGACTGTCACATGATAATCACATCTCTCACAACTTATTTCTGTCTCTAATCTACAGATTAATCTTGGGCTGCTTGTGTTCTCTTTATCTGGTTACCTGTTGCCAGCATATCTCTTCTACCATCGCAGACAACTGATGAAAGAGAAGAAAGCAGCAGAAAAGGACAGAACAGGACAGGATATGGTTGCCTTCAACCAATCAGCAAATGGCACTGCTAAATACCAAGAAAATGGCTTTGTTCTGAATGATGCTTAGAAAAAAGCAAAAGCGGTTGATTTCAGGAACTTTACATTGCTTCAAATATTAAAGAACACGGTAATTGCCGCAAGGACGTAAAAAATCAAAATCTCACCAAACTAAAAATAACATTAAAAGATTTCCCAGCAGAACCAATACAACTTCAAAAACAGAAGAGATTAATTTTTTTGTTGGGACCTATGAAACTAAATAAGGAGTCAGCTGTTGAGTTCCAAATATTGTTTCTCATTATACTAACAGACTGGTTGATATCATTATGAGCTACCTCCTATCTAAACAATCAAATCTCAACCCTGTACAGACAGTCAAATCCTTTTAGCTAATCAGCAGTCTGTTAGTCAAGAGTGGCTGGACCTTTTAATTTGCTTTTTCAATCTATTTTGAAAGTTACTCATGTTTGTATAGAATATATTGAAAACCATTCTATTGTTGGTTGTTTTAATGTGTAGTGGCTACAGCTTCTCTTTTTCCTTTAGTTCTTAACATTTGAACTCATATAACACGCATCATATCAGTTCATAATTTATAATTTTCTTTACAAATAATAATTCTTTCAAGAACTGTGCTATATTTGTTTTTTTCAAACTTATAGAGGGTGCATAATGGGCAATGCAGTTGCCCAAATGCCAAATTATAATGTCAGAAGTAGAAAGTGTCATCTGTCAGTTATAATGTCAGCTGTGAAATGTGCAATATGCTCTTAGAATATAGTTTACACATTTAAAATGATGCTGTGCCTTATTTAGTTAATATTTTGTGAATGTTTTTCACATAGTTGTGTGCTATGTACAATGACAACTCCTTGAACCAAGGCTGTGAACTTTTTTGGCATATACCAATGTCAATGTTACAGTGAATTGCTAGTAATTTCTAGCACTTCAGAATTTCTAAGGTGCATCTGTACGTTGTACTCAAAATAAAATTACAATTTCATCACGCAATCCAGATAGGGCTTCAGACAATAAAAGAACAAATGAATGTTAGAAAACAAACAAAAAATTTAATTTGTGCATGTTTGAACGCCAAATATGTTTATGTTGGTGTTAAGGTAATTGCTTTACTTTTTCATTTTCTATTCTTATGTGATGTACAGTGGTGAAGACTGCCTAGACCTTGAATAACTCAAGCAGTATGTAATTTATAACCATTGTATAGCTCAGATAAACAAAATAAATGTACATTTGGTGGTCCATATTTTGAAGAGGCTTATTGTATTATGTACAGTATTGCTTTGGTCAGGTATCAGGGTTCCTTGCTTTTTTAATTATGCATGCCTTAAACAACATAAGAAACATCAGACACAATCAAATGCTGTGGTCAGAGTATTTTCTGGTGTTTTCCAGATTTTTTATCTGGGGTCATTTATAGTTGATAACGTTTTTGTGCCTTTTTTGTTCTGTTGTGCTTACCTATGTAAATAAGATTGAAGAAAAAAATAAAGTAAAAGTAGATCACAAGTGACAGTTTACATTTATGTTTTTTTTAATAAAAATGTTATTAAAGTGTACTGTACATGTGTCATAGACACGTATCACACCGTATAAATAAAAACTGAGGCACTTAAATGATATGAACAGAGATAGTACAAATACTATACAGTTTGCTGCCAATTTCACTGAGGTACAGTCATCCGCACACACACACACAGATAAAACACTCATGTGTAACAACTTTTGCTTTCTCTAAATACATTAAAAAACAACACTGATGTCTTAATTTTGTCACACAGTCTCTTTCTTTCCCTATCACACAGAAAACAATAATTTCTGCTTGTGTCTTTCAGTCCTATTTACAGCTTACTTTCTTCTGCCGTGTCTACTCCTATCTCAGGCTGCTGCTGCTGGGCTGAGCACCAGTCATGGCTGGATGATCAGGGCTATGACGATTCTGAAGGAAAATAGAAAAAAATAATAATCTGAGAGTATAATATAAATTTAAATATCAGTCATGTCTTCAATTCTATCAGGCTTTATAAGGCTAAAAGAATGTGAACTGAGCTCATATAGATGGGATGCTCATGTGTTTACATACATTTTCCATATAGTGCATGTTTCAGAGAATTAATGTTCATTTGTCTACTAATCTTGCTTAATGTATTTTAAACAAATTTCACAACAAGTTAGGTTTGCCATTAACATGGTTTAAGGATTAAGTGGCCTTTTTAAAAAAACAGGGGTGGTAATGACACAAGTTTTGCTATTTAATCACCCCAATTCTAGCTTTTAAAAGCTGGTCAAGATGCAGTGATAGAGGACTATCGTGCTCACCTTCTTCTTTTTCTTATCCTTCTTCTTTTTCTTTCGGTCAGGGTCATCATCTTTTTTCTTTTTCTTTTTCTTATGGTCTGAGTCTGAGGGTGTTTCTGCAGCAAAGTGCAAAAGGGATATGGGATATTAAGACTTTCTGAAGTATTTATGCTAAGTTAAGAACTACAACACAATTAGAGTGAGAATGAGTGAGACAGAAAAAGTAAGATGTTTTTCTTGCCTGGAGGCATAGGGTCCTGAGGGCGATGATGTCTGTGCTTGTGTTTGCTCTTCTTTTTTGGTGGTTGAATGTGCATCAATCTGTAGTGATCTGGAAGCTTGGGATTTTAGCAGGGTAAGTTAAAAATTAGAAACAAACTAATACAAATGTTAAAGCACCTTTTAATGTAGAACTAGATTATTATAAGATTTGGAATACCACAGGACCTTAAAACTTTATACAATAAAGAGGAGTTTGGCAGGCAAACACAAATGTCTTATATTCACTTTACAGACAGACATGCTTACAGGGCCTGTGTGTAGTCTGAAGCCAGTGAGTAAAGCTCCAGTGAGGGGGCTGAAGGAACTATTACAAATTGGTGGCTTTTCAATGAGAGAACGCAGAGAACTTCCATCTTGGAGACCCGGATTATCTATCATTCCTGGAAGAGATGGGTGAAAATAAGATGAAAGATGGTTTGTTGATTTCTAACATCCAAAGGCAAGTTTCTCATTCTAAGTATAACATTACATGACAATAATGCATGCATCATGCATAATAATGCATAAAATCCAGTTATTATACTCTATGGTGTTGGAATAAACACTCATGCAATAATCTAATGGACATGAAATGAACCGTTCTTACCAGGAAGCTCCGGGAGAAAGTTGCTGAGCTTCTCCTTCACTTTCTTGCCGCAAAATTTGTTGTAAGCATGTTCTAGATTGTAGTGTGTGATTAGGTTGGTGTTTCCTGTGAGCTCATTCTCCACTTAGAAAGAGAATAAAGAAATGTAAATGAGGTTGGAAATCTAAATAGGGGTAGTTTTGTAGGTTCACATAGAAAATAATTGAATAAAGATTTAAAAAAATTTAATACATTTTGCCTAAACTATCTTCTTAATCTTGTTAACTCTCTCCAGGAAGCACTTAATGCCATATTCAGGGATTATGGTCAATTGTATCTATTGTTGACGTTATACATCTCCTCTCGCATATCATTTTAATAAAGAAGCTGTAACATGACTTCTCTGATTGCTTTCCTTACCTAATATAATACATGTTGCAATGTGACTACTGAGCATCGCGATATCGATACTGAAAAAAATCTAAATATGTTTACACTGTGTATCTTAGAAGCACATAGCTGTAATAATAATAATAATAATAATAATAATAATAATAATAATAATAATAATATGTGTGTAATAATAATTATAATTATATAATTCTTCTTCTTCTTCCTTCTTCTTCTTCTTCTTCTTATTATTACTTAGCAACTTAACAACAGTAGTAGTCAGGCAACATGTGATTCCAGAATAAAAGGCATGCAAATGCTCACTCAGTAGTTCCTGATAAATAAAAGGGCTCGTTCCATGAACCCTCTTCCTCAGTAAAGCCCTTCATCCACAAGCTGGTGTACGATCGGTACCAAACATATGAACTGGGTTTGGGTGCCGATGGTGCAAGTGGTTTCCCAGTTCGAACCCCATGGCGGAAGGTCCGTGGGTCCCTGAGTTTCGGTTTGACCGTAAAGAGACGAAAACATTTCTGTCATGTTGAAGAGCGTCCTTTTAATGGTAGATATATGATTTGCTCAGACGTTACTGTAACAGTTGGCCTTTTCGCACCCCAAAATACTTCCGGTTGGTGAGGAATTCTGCCCTTTTGCCTTAAATCGCCTAATAGCATCGCATTAAGGACATCTCATTCCTCATTTTGACTTTGGGTATCTTTTCTCATTCCTCATAGATGGCTGCTACGGTCTGTTACGTGTAGCCATGCTTAAACATTAAACAGCAAATATGTATGTTAACAGTCTTCGGAGAACAACGGTAAACCATAAAGAAAAGCCTACTCCGTAGGCGCGCACCCTTTATAGCGTTGACCAATAAATATTTGTAAATCATGTTACTGACCAATCACCGTGAATTAATTATTAGTAGAGCGCGGGACTTAAAGTCGCTGAAAAACCTATCTATAACAGTGCTGTAGGGCGCAATACTCGTTCACTTCTGGGTATTTGACTACTTGCCAAATAAAGCCATTCATTCTTACGTCTCACTATTTGACACGTAGACCCAGCGTGATATGTACTGCACTTGTACAGCACAGGGACGCCATTTTTAATATCATATGAACTTCACTAACTAGGGACTAAAGGGTAAATTGGAATTCACATGGAATTTCTCCTCCGTCCGCAGTGACCTCTGTCCCTTTAACTGTCGTAAGGTTTCGCCGACGGAAAATCGTCACGTTGAGAAGAGTAGTGTTGCAAGCAGCCGCTTTCATCCGCGCTGAACTCTGTTCAAAAAGAATGGCGCTATTGACTCCACTATTTGCTTTCCTCTACCATTTACCACAGGTTTACAAATGGTTGTTAAAACCGTATTATATCGCATCCTTGTTTATGTCGGTGGCTTTCCTGATTGTCCGTAAGACGCCGGGATCTACACAGGCACCTCCCGACGCAGAGAGAAGATGGAAATCCCTGCGACTTCGACTGGGTCTGTAGCACATTTATGAAGCAATTTATAAATTCACTGCATTGCAGAACCGGTGTAGAATAGGATTGTAGCAGTGCATTTTGCCCTAGCTATAATGCAGTGTGAATGAAACGTATCGACGACGAGGATCACATTACTGGATTATATTCTAAGAGATGCAACGTGGACAAATGTGGCTGAAAATGTACTCAGAATAATCTAGCCTAGACGTTGTACACCAATATGTCAGTACTTGGACCCTTATTTTGTGAGAGGAAAACTTGCTGTTTATGACTTTTATTGTTAAGTAAAAGGAAGGACTCATTTGTGCCCAAACTGGATAAAATCTTTGGATTTGTTTTAAAATATGATCCACAGAATTAGTCTTTATTTCCCGACTTTTTTTTTTCAGAGAGAGGTGGAGATATTAATGTTTCTGAGTGCTATAGTCATGATGAAGAACAGAAGAGCAAGTAAGTGTCCTGGACACTCCTTTATTTTCGAACTGCAACTACCCGAATCGTGTTTATGTATAAATACGTCACTACATCATTAACAAATAACTGTTATCTGTTAAATCTAAGAGACAACGATGCTAACATGTTTTGTAGTTTAATTTTAGGTGGGCGCTATTTGGTTCGTATAGACAGTTGGTTTTGTTTACTGTATGCAGTTCTGTCCCCTAAGAATTAGCTAATGGTTTAAGGGCTTTGTTCTTGTTTTGGAGCTCAATACTGTGTTTGTTGTTTCTTACCTTCTGCCCCATATGCCCTTACCTCATTGGATAATTCTGTTTTCATTCGTTTATTACGTGGTTGAACAGCATGTGGGAACTAATTCTGTTGTTACTCCAAAGTAGCCAATGTGATTCTGTTCTTCAGGCTGGATATCATAGGACTTCTGTATCTCACCCTCTGTATTGGTCAGTAGTTAGACTTTGAAAAGTTTAATTGGATCTGTGCTGCTACTTTATGTTTAAAATGATTGATTAATTATGGACGGCTACTTGACTGAAACTATAAGTACATATCAGGTTTGATCCAAACAGTTTGACATGTGTATCCAAAATGGTTGAAGACCAACAGTTAAAGGCCCAGCAGTTTGCACACTGGGATCATTTAGCAGATTACAAAATTAAAATGTGTATACCCTACTAGACTCCCTGTTATTCCAGGTAGAATTAGAATGATGTTAGTTATAAGGATACTTGTTGTGTGATTTTAATACTTTAATGTTGTTTCATTTTAAAATATATTAAATGAGGCATGTAAGCAAAAATAATGTCCAGGTTAGATTTTGGGCATTCTTATGCCCTTTCATAAGTATTTGATCAGTATATATACATTTTTTTTTTTTTCTGCCATTTAAAACATCAACTTCCACATTAATGCATTAACCAATTATATTTTTCTAATCCAGTGTTCCTCATGACCTGCAAGCCACCACTCTACATGGGCCCAGAATACATCAAATACTTCAGTGATAAGACTATTGATGTAAGGATCTAAAATATATATACTTTCAGGCAGTTCATTTACACTTTTAGATCATTGTAAGATATAATAATGTTGCTTTCAGTTACAAGGACATTTTTTAGGACTATGTATGATTGAAATAAACACACTATGCAGATGTTACATTAAAGTCCAAGCGTAAGACTGCTTTTGGTAAATCTGTATGTAGTTCTCATCTCTTGCCTTTTGATCTAGGATGAACTGGAGAGAGACAGTCGTGTGACATGGATTGTGGAGTTTTTTGCTAACTGGTCACCAGAGTGCCAGTCTTTTGCTTCTGTCTATGCTGATCTGTCACTGAAGTAAGTTCTGCCAACTCCTTGTTTTATTAATAAATATCTCTGACGTTCTTCTAGTCACATTACTGGGTTAGTGAAGTAAGAGAAGTGGTTCTAACTGTGGTTTTCTTATTCCAAGGTACAACTGTGCTGGGCTGAAATTTGGGAAAGTGGATGTTAGGCGTCTGATGAAGTGTGTGTCAAGAAGTAGGCGACTCTAATAATTTTACATAGTTTTCAAGAGTCTAAAATGGAATAAAATGTTGGAATTTTTTTGGTTCCAGGTACAAGGTTAGCACATAAGCCTCTCTAAGCAGCTACCTCTCTGGTTCTGTACCAGGAGGTAAAAGTCATAGGGGCGCCCCCAGTGGATAAGAAAGAGGCGAGCAGTATCCTGGAGCTTCACTGAGGTGAGATCTGAAAAAATATTTGCTGCAGGCCTTAAGCACAATATTACACTTGTTTTATTATGTTAGAATCAACATTTTACTTTAATTTTCCAGGAGAACATTATCAGAGTTCAGCAACCCTAAATGAACTGTGTACCAGAAGTCGAAGAAGCTCAATAAGACCAAGGAGAGAAGAATAGAGAAAGCCTTGACACACTTCCCCCTGCCTGTGAAGAGGAGGAGCCTGAGGTTGATTCTCAAGAGGTGGAAAAAGAGAGACAGAAGGACAAATAAATGTTTACAGGCTGGTGCAGAGCACTATGATGTCACTGTGGAACAGCAGGCAATTGATATGCAAAAAGCTCAGATTGATGTTCATTGCAACAAACATTTTTTATTAGCAAAATCAAACATTCTTAGATCTTAACAACTTAAATTGGAAAAACACTGACAACACCCACTGTTAAAAAATAAGCTGCTTGATCTAGGGTTATATGTGGCAATATTGTACTGACTGTTGCTGTTGAAAGTGTTTGTATATATTAACCAAATTAAGCATTTCAATCTTCCTACCTCTAACCTTGTTAATGATGGAAGGACATTGGATTTATAGATATTTTTGTAGTAAAGTTACTAAATGAGGACCCTTTGTACTACTGAAATGCTTTTGATTCCTTTTGCTAAATCATTCCAATGTTGTTTTTTGTTACTCATTTAATAACGCACCAATCTGTCTTGATTAATTTAACATTTAACATTACCCGGTAATGTGTGTGCTATAGCTGCGATGTTTTTACATTTACAAGTCATATCACGACCATTTTCATGAAGGTCTGCAGAATGTTGCTTTTCTAGTGGAGGGAGACAATGTTTGCAAATTGTTTCTTTGACATTACATGCACTCTTATTTACAGTATCTCACTGGTAGTCTGTATTCTTTTAGTTTGTTTTTTAATTTTGTTGCTGTTTTCATGGTGATGTCTCCATTTATTTTTCCCTTGTTTGTTAGATTTTGAATTTTTACATTTGATTACTTCTTGTGATCCTGTACATTTCAGTGTTTTCTTTGCTCTAGATGTACCTGATTCAACATCAGAAATTTAACAAACAAATAATTGGCTATGGTACAGACAAAAACAAAAATGTGCTCCTTAGGATCATTCCAGTTGGAAATGCTGCTCAAGTGAAAGATGAAAGTACTTTTCAAAAGAATTGTTCTGAAACATTTCTAAGTTATGCAAATATATGACACCTATTGAACAAAATAAATAATTGCACCCCACTGTCAGTACAGAAGCATCTGGTATTCTATAGAAAAAAAAAAAAAAAACTTTGTGTGCATTAAGATGTAACTTTTCAGTTCAACTAAGAAAGGCCACAAAACTGCCACTCAGTCACCTAAATTTGTGTTATTGAAGTAATACAAATAATTGATTCAGTTCTGAGATCAGTGTTCAGTCATAAGTTGGATGAGACAGGGACTAGAAATGTGACCCATGGTTAGTCATCAAAAAGCACTAATTATTAATTAAATTAATTCAATTCCAAGCACTGATTATGTAAATGTTTAAGTGAATGTTTTGACCATGAATGAGCTGAAGTACTTTTGCTGTCAGAATTTCCTGTAAACAAGAAACAACTTTGATCTGTAAATTTCATCCCATTACCAGACAAAAATGAAAATTTGGATGTTCATATTTTCATTGATATTTGATATTTTGCCAGTTTACCCATCTATATAACTCTAGTTTCTCTGTAAGCTAATAAGAAGTTTTGGCAAAGGAGAACACAGCCAGGCATGGTGCTGATGATATTGTGTCAATAGTGATTTTTTAAAACCTAATTTTTCCTCAATGCAGTTTTTAGTTTTCAGATAGATAATTGCACTAGATTATGTGGAAAGACATTAAATATCTGTGCTTGTTATACTGGCTGTCGATAAGAAACTCATGAATATACCCTAATGTTACTGAAAATCAGCAACAATAATATTTTAATTGTTGAAGGGGTGTCAAATTGTAAATTAACAGAAGCCTCTACCAAACATAACTGGCTGTACCTGACAATGTTTGAAACTACACTATACATGTTGCCTTGTACTGCATGGATAATTTGTATGATTATGTAGTAAAATCTATATATTTCATTTAGTATTTTGAATATATATATATGAATAAATTGTTCATGAAAAGAGGCTTATATTTTTGTTACTTTATGACAAAGTTTACATTGCAAAATACTGTAAGAAAGTAATACTGCAATGGAGGGCAAGATTTTTTTATTCTTAGGGTGGCAAAGGTGTGGCCTAAGGTTCCAGCAGAGGGGCAGAGTTTATTCTTGCAGGAAAAGTTTACTTTTAGTAAACTTTAGCATTCTGGTTATTTCTTTAAATAAAATTTGATATTATTTATTGTGTGTGCTAATAATAATGCTAATAATAATAATAATAATAATAATAATAATGAAGAAACAGAACAGCTGGACCCCTAATACACAAATATAAAGGTTTGTGTTCGTTTCCTAACAACACATGAAACAACATATGTTTAAATATATGTAAATATCATTACATATAACTTTACACCTGTCATTTCTACGTCACTACACATTATATAATATTTGTGTAATTATATAATTTAAATGTATTTATCTAGACAGATTTCTATTACATTTCTATTTTTATTTTATAGTATTATTTTATATTCTTAAACTATATACTTTACATTTCAATGTATTTAAAATTAAACCTTGAATGTACATGTAATAGTACTGTAAGCCACCCCTCCCTTCGAAAAAGCCAGATTATCTCAATGTTTTGTCATGTACTGTAGATAGACAGATAGATAGGAGGTGGCAAATGTACACACGGTCGTCACTCAAGTAGAAGTACAAATCTTCTTCTTTTTCTTTCTCTTTCGGCTTTTCCTTTCAGGGGTCGCCACAGCGAATCATCTGTCTCCATTTAGCCCTATCTTCTGCATCCTCTACCCTCACTCCAACTAACTTCATGTCCTCTTTCACCGCATCCATAAATCTCCTTTTTGGTCTTCCTCTCAGCCTCCTGCGTGGTGGCTCCAACCTCAGCATCCTTCTACCTATGTAATCATTGTCTCTCCTCTGGACATGTCCAAACCATCTCAGTCTGGCCTCTCTGACTTTATCTCCAAAACATCTAACATGAGCTGTCCTTCTGATGAACTCATTCCTGATCCTATCCATCCTCGTCACCCCCAAAGAAAACCTCAACATCTTGAGCTCTGCAACCTCCAGTTCTGCCTCCTGTCTTTTCCTCATTGGCACTGTCTCCAAACCATACAATATGGCTGGTCTCACTACTGTCTTGTACACCTTTCCTTTCATTCTTGCTAAAACCCTTTTATCACACATCACACCTGACACTTTTCTCCACCCATTCCAACCTGCTTGCACATGCTTCTTCACCTCTTTTCCACTCTCTCCGTTGCTTTGGACTGTAGACCCTAAGTACTTAAAGTCCCCTACCTTCTTTACTTCTACTCCCTGTAACATCACTGTTCCACTTGTGCCCCTCTCATTTACACACATGTATTCTGTCTTGCTGCGACTAATCTTCATTCCTCTCTTTTCCAGTACATATCTCCACCTCTCTAGCCTTTCCTCTACCTGCACCCTGCTCTCACTGCAGATCACAATGTCATCTGCAAACATCATAGTCCATGGAATCTCCTGTCTAACATCATCTGTCAGCCTGTCCATCACCAAAGCAAACAAGAAGCGGCTTAGAGCCGATCCTTGATGCAGTCCTACCTCCACCTTGAACTCCTCTGTCACTCCTACAGCACACCTCAGTGCTGTCTCACAGCTCTCATACATGTTCTGGACCACTCTAACATACTTCTCTGCCACTCCAGACCTCCTCATGCAATACCACAGCTCCTCTCTCGGGACCCTGTCCTATGCTTTCTCTAAATCTACAAAGACACAATGCAGCGCCCTCTGACCTTCTCTGTACTTCTCCATCAGCATCCTTAAAGCAAAAATAGCATCTGTAGTACTCTTTCTTGGCATGAAACCGTACTGCTGCTCACAAATACTCACTTCTGACCTAAGCCTAGCTTCCACCACTCTTTCCCAAAGCTTCATTGTATGACTCATTAGCTTTATTCCTCTGTAGTGGCCACAATTCTGTAAGTCTCCCTTGTTCTTAAAAATCGGCACCAGAACACTTTTCCTCCATTCCTCAGGCATCTTCTCACTCATCAAGATCTTGTCATCAGGGCCAACTGCCTTTCCCCTCTTCATCCTCTTCAAAGCTTTCCTCACTTCATCCTTACTAATCTCAGCTACTTCCTGATCCACAACAGTCACCTCTTCAACTCTACATTCTCTCTCATTTTCCTCATTCATCAGCTCTTCAAAGTACTCTTTTCATCTTCCCATCACACAATTGGTACCTGTCAGTACATTTCCATTCCTATCCTTAATCACCCCAACCCTATCCTTTCCATCTCTATCTCTCTGCCTCGCCAACCTGTATAAATCATTCTCTCCCTCCTTACTGTCCAACCTAGCATACAGGTCATCATACGCCCTTTGTTTGGCCTTTGTCACCTCTACCTTCACTATACGCTGCATCTCCCTGTACTCCTATCTACTCTCCTCAGTCCTCTCAGTGTCCCACTTCTTCTTAGCCAACTTCTTTCTCTGTATATGCTCCTGGACTTTTTCGTTCCACCACCAAGTCTCCTTATCTACTTTACTCCTTCCAGATGACACACCAACTACCCTCCTACCCGTCTCCCTAATCATATTAGCTGTATCTGTCCAATCATCTGGGAGCACCTCCTGGCCACCAAGAGCCTGTCTCAACTCCTCCCTGAAAACCTCGCAACACTCTTCTTTTTTCAGTTTCCACCACCTGGTCTTCTGCTCCACCTTTGTTCTCTATATCTTCCTCACCAGTTTCATCCTACAGACCACCATCCTATGCTGTCTCGCTACACTCTCACCTACCACTACCTTGCAGTCACTAATCTCCTTCAAATTACGTCTACATAAGATGTAGTCCACCTGTGTGCTCCTACCTCCACTCTTATAAGTCACCTATGTTCCTGCCTCTTCTGGAAGAAAGTATTTACAACAGCCATTTCCCTTCTTTTTGCAAAGTCTACCACCATCTGTCCCTCTTTGTTCCTATTCTGGATAGCAAACCTGCCCATCACTTCCTCATCACCTCTGTTCCCTTCACCAACATAGCCGTTAAAGTCTGCACCAATTACCACTCTGTCAACTCCGGGGATACGCTGCATCAAAACATCTAGCTCACTCCAGAAATTCTGCTTCTCTTCCAGCTCACATCCTACCTGTGGGGCAAAACCACTAATAACATTGATCATTATTCCTTCACCTTCAAGCTTCAGACTCATCAGCCTATCTGATACTCTGTTCACTTCCACAACGTTCCTAACAAACTCCTCCTTCAGGATAACTCCTACTCCATTTCTCTTTCCATCTGCACCATGGTAGAACAACTTAAACCCTTCGCCTAAGCTTCTAGCCTTGCTACCTTTCCACCTGGTCTCCTGAACATATAGTATATCCACCTTCCTTCACTGCATCATGTCCACCAGCTCTCTAGCTTTACCTGTCATAGTTCTAACATTCAAAGTCCCTACTTTCAGTTCCACACTCTTGCCTTTCCTCTTCTCTCTCTGCCTACGCACACGCCTTCCTCGTCTCCTCTGTCAACCAACAGTAGTCCAATTTTCACCATCACCCTGTAGGTCAACAGCACCGGTGGCAGTTGTTGTTAACCCGGGCCTCGACCGATCCGGTATGAAATCCCTGTTTGTGATTCGCATATTTGATTTGGCTTAGGTTTTACGTCGGATGCCCTTCCTGACGAAAGCCTCTGCATTTATCCGAGCTTGGGACTGGCACAAGGAATCACTGGCTTGTGACCTCTTATGGTTGCTTTCAAGTAGAAGTACAAATACTTATGCTAAAAAAGACTCCACGTCTTTACTTAAGTGAAAGTAAAAAAAGAGTACAGTCTCAGAAATCTACTTAAAGTATAAAAGTAAAAGCCCTGTGAAGGACAAAATAAGCACGTCTTGGTAAAGTTAACTAGACCTCATGTCAGATTAATACAACTAGAAAAAAGCAGCTCAATTTCCCATTAGCTCTGTTATACGTGAAATACATTCTCCAGAGTCTTTCTTGCTGCCAACTACTTCAGACATTTCTTTGAGATAAGGCCAGGGATGTGGAATGCTTTGCTGGTGTCTGTGTGAATCGTCGTCTCCATTCTCTTCATCGTTTTCAGTAACGTCACGTACTGAGCTTTCTCCCGCTACTTCCGCCGCTAATATTGTATGCTAATATTGTATGGAACGCCAACGGGGCCAAAACGCCTTAACACTGCACGCCAAAAGACGTCAAATAGTTATGGAATGCCAACGGGGCCAAAACGCCTTAACACTGCACGCCTAAAGACGCGCGGCAAAAAATGTAAAACACACGGTAAAAACGTACGTGTGACGTCACAAGCGAACACACATATAAATCAGTGTTCCTATACACCACCAGATGGCACCATTCCTCTAGATTACATATCGACGCAGAGGGGCACAGCAGGTAATTCGCTGGGAGTTTTCTATGGAGTTCAGTTTTGTAAGATTAAAATCAATTGCCTGAAACTTGAAAATCCACATGAGAGTATTTCATGCTAATGATGTTGCCTACCTAATACTTTTTAATGGAAAAGCATTAATTCTGTCATATATTAAATTATTTAACTATATTGATTATAATTCTTCTGGCATTGTATTTTCATTAGAGATCTTTTAATCATGACCACTGAGACACAAAATATAAAAAAAACATGCTTCGTTTTTTATCTGATATGCAAAATGTGTAACATTGTTTGCTTGCAGCAATCCAATAAAATGTAACTACACAGTAGCTCGGTCATCTCTCTTGCCATTATGAGGACCATACTGGCCGACTGTATCACAGTGAAGATTCAAGATTCAGTGTATTTAAATGTTTAAATATTTATCTAATATTTATTTCTATTATGTATATTCATTTTTGGACACATATTAATACATACATATGACTACACATACCTTGTATTTATATCTATTCATGTGAATATTTACTTCTGTTCTTATATTATATACCACTATTGCTTGTGAGGCTTGCACACAAGAATTTCACTCGTATGAACTGTGCCTATATACCAGTAATGTGATGTGACAATAAAAAAAGTATTCTAGTATTCTATTTAGATTTTCTTTCTGCTGCACGGATCACTCTCTAAATGGCATTTTGGTCTTGAACACAGCTCTTCCCATACTGAAGTGTAGAATCAAAACAGCATACTTGATCTGCACAGCCAAAAACTGCATGTAAACATCTAGTTGCAAAACTAATGTTACAAAACTTTCTATTCTGTCCTATCGTTGCAGTGTTTAACCTAATATTTAGAAAATATGGAAAATATCATTTAAAAAAGAAAAAGAGACACTTATTTAATTCTCAACTTAAAAGGGAAAAATGAAAAATGCAAAAAAAAAATATTTTTCCCTTTTGTCCTTTCGCACATCAGAAAAGAAAAACGCAAGACACAAGAACGAGAAAACTCCCTTTATTTATTTCGTCTGAACCGAAAGTTTTTGTAGGTCAACAACCTGGACAGGTACTGCGCCACTTACAGCAAATACTGGACCTGGTGTGTAGACTGGACCATCATCATGACGTTGGAACAATACTCAGGCGTGATCATAGATATGACAAAACGCCTGCCATCGAAAATAATATCAGAGCGTCTGTC
This sequence comes from Distichodus sexfasciatus, assembly GCA_032718565.1. Lineage (NCBI taxonomy): Eukaryota > Metazoa > Chordata > Actinopteri > Characiformes > Distichodontidae > Distichodus > Distichodus sexfasciatus. The sequence goes on from JAVGVS010000005.1 coordinate 4,417,179, forward strand.
ATATGAACACGGGGGTGTGAGACTGCGGTTAAGTTGTGTTTAAACAAATCCATTCTGTTCTAAGGTCACTTGCCCTGATAAACTCAAACTGATTTTAAAGAGACTGCAGTTTGGGAAAAAATTGCAGTTTGGGAGGGGTTCTGTTATGAAGGCAGTACACCCCAATTATGGAGGGGTAATTCGCACTCTTTTAAAGTACGTAGGTAAACAATCCTGATGTACTAGAAGGCTGATTTTTAAATAAAAAACTATCCCTTCCAAAACCCCTCCCAAACTGAATCGAAATTTCAAATACCAAAAAGTACACGAACCCCCTCCCTCTCAACGAATCGGAAGCTGCGAATTAAGTAGCAGCCCAACTTCAGCCTCAGTGCGCAGAAGAAGAAGTACTTCCGGTTTAAGACATCGAGAGCTATTATACTTTCATTATTTGAATCACAAAGAAATCCATAAAAGTATGTGTAATTTTAAGTTTATGACGGCTATTTGTTACCATAGAATTAAACAAATACGTTATTTTTCCTCATTTTATTCTTTATTAATCAAAAATCCTTTCATTTTCGTTTTTTCGTTTTTGCTTCTGAAACGAAATTTCAAATACCAAAAAGTACACGGACCATAGAAACAATAATAAATCCTAATTTTTAATTAGAAACATTACCTCGCACTCTTTATTTCGTACTACGACTCACTCTGATCACGTGACTCTGGTGACGCGATATGACGCGTCACCGGTGACGCCATTGTGAAGAGGTGGTACAAGCGCTGAAACGACCTACTTCAATTATTTCCTGAAGTACTCGGTGCACGCGTTGGAGCCTCGAACTCACGTAACGCCACCAATTTTTACATGTATATTTTAAACGCAAAATTATGTTGACATGTATTTGGTGATTACAGGATTTGATGCATCTTGTTCTACGTAGTTATATAAGCTAGCACGCATTAACTATTAGCTCGTTGGCTAACCTAGGTTGAACTAAGCAACCGCGCAACACTGGCTAGCTCGCAGTTGTTACGTTTCTCGGAAAAGTCGACATAAATGTTGTCTTCCTCATTCCGAGACGTAGTTGGCCAAATTAAATAAATTTGTAAGCCATTTGAGTTAACGTGTAGTAAAGGTAACTTATAAGCTTTGTTTTTAAGTTATGTGTCTAGCTAGGTTAGGGTTAGCTGGTTTAGCTAACCTCTTAGCTATCATGTGAATACCGAACTGTGTTAGCATTCCCGACGGGTTTGGTCGAGAGAAGGCTAATTTATTTACTATATATATAGCACATTTTTATGCACATTTCTCATTCACTGTGCTTTAACTAAATTAAATGAGATAATGAACAATAGATAGATAGATGAATTATAGTGGAAGCTTAAACAATATGCTACAGCCGACGAAAGAAGTTTTAAGTTTTAGCATTACAGTACAGAAAAGTGCAGATACAACCACAGTATTAAATTATTGCAAATGATTGCGCAGTCGTTTAATTGGCTGAGAACGCAGTTCGTCAGATTCCTTCAATGGCTATTTTTTGTAGTTATCTAGATGCATTTATATTGGAGATTTATCAGAAGCTCTTATCTAGAGCAAATTCCATGTCCTAACTGCGTGTTTCCTTGCAGTAACCCAGAGTTACAGGTTATGCTCAGGATTTAATAGAGAGCCAGGCCGTTATCTCTTGGGTGGTTTTAGCTACAAAGAATAAGCTCTCTAACAGGACTTCAGAACCTTTGTGTATGTTGCTCTGGATAGGAATATCTACCAAATGCTGTAAATGTATAAAGTTAATGAATAATTAATTGAATTGTGTATTTGGTGCTAACATGCTATATTTGTGTGATTTTTAGTAGCTGTCCTGAGTTCAGGTAAAGATGTCGCACAATGATGAGGGATATGTAGTGCGCATCCGTGGTTTACCCTGGTCGTGCACTCAGGAGGAAGTGTTCTCGTTTTTCTCTGGTAAGCTTGCATTTAAGCATTGCTGTCTTTGTTCTTAACAGTGAGTTATATGCATCTAAAGACTAAACTGCTTTAGATTGAAATCTAATATCGCAAAATGCAGGCTGACAAGTTTCTCCTATTACAGACTGTGACATTATCGGCAAGGTGAGTGGAGTATGCTTCACCTACTCGAAGGAGGGAAGGCCTAGTGGCGAGGCGTTTGTCGAGCTAAAAACAGCAGAGGACTTTAAAATTGCCCTTGCAAAAGATCGGAAATATATGGGGCATCGCTATATTGAAGGTAATTACCTTTTCATTGTTTAGATTTTGAGGCTTGGAGGTTTGCTTTCACCTTTGATTGTGCTTTTCTATTGGAATAGACTGGATAGTGTAAAGAGATGTAAAAAGCAAACAGTTGTTGTACTAACAGCATGGTATTTGTGGCATTTGGTGTTTTGTTATATATCAAAATAATCATACTGTTGGATGTATAACAAAAATAAAAAGCTCTGTTAGGACGAGCTATGTTTTTTAACCTTTGACAAATAAGATGGCAGTGACTTTTGTTTGAGGGTGGAGGTTAAATGCTTGGTTGGTCATTCAGGCTACAAGGTTCATTATGTTGGAACCACTTGCTTTAAAGTGACAGTAAACCAGCAGAGACAATTTGAGTTTGTACATGTTAAGCAATATGCACATCTGACATGTGACTGTAAATTGTGTAGTATGTGTTGTTTACTCATTAAATATGGTATGCTATTATAAACAGTTACACAAGGTGTTTCATACTACTTTAAATTATTTTTCATTGTCAAAGAGAAAATGATTTGATTTCATGAGTATGATATGGATTGTAGAAGGTAACAAACTATGACTTCTGTGCAGTCTTTAAGTCAAACCGCAGTGAGATGGACTGGGTGCTAAAACGCTCCGGATCAACAGACTACGACACCAGCACTGGGTGTGTGCTGAGGCTAAGAGGACTGCCATTTGGCTGCAGCAAAGAGGAGATTATGCAGTTCTTTTCAGGTACATTTTTCTCACTTGAGCAGTGATACCATGTATATTGTTGTCTGAAACGCTTGTTTGTTTAAAATGTTTTTAGTTACAAGAATATTGTTTTCCATAAGTCAGACACTTAAAACTAGATTAGCTCATATTGTGTAAGATCAGCATAATCATCTCTACATATTCAATGTTAAATTTTATTTTATGATTAACATGATCATTTACCATTAGTAAATGTCAGGCAAGAATACATGCTAGTTTTAATTTTGAGTATACCATTTTAAAATGAAACACCACATTCCCTTGATGCAGCAGCATTTTATCATTTTTTGTAGACCTGTTTTAGATCTCTGATTTACCTTTAGGTTATAAAGTTGAGTGGAAATGTAGGACAAAGGGAATGTTTTTGGTGGTGTTCTCTACATGATTGTATAAGGGGCTAAAATGGGGGTGACTTGCTTTTTCTACATATGAGAATGTTGCTATTTAACATGTCCCCCCCTGTGGGGTTATTTGTCCTTGGGTTAAAGGGTTGAAAATCGTGCCAAATGGGATTTCATTGCCGATGGACTACCAGGGGAGGAGCACAGGGGAAGCCTTCGTGCAGTTTGCCTCAAAGGAGATAGCAGAAAAGGCTCTGGGGAAACACAAGGAAAGAATAGGGCACAGGTGGGGCCAGCAGGACTGGGCTGGGTGATGCTCTCTTTAATGTTGAGTTGGGGGGTGGGTTATGCATCTTTCTGCTTTAGAAAAAATGGTATCTTGTTAACCATGGCATGTTATGAGGGTAATGTTGATTGTAGGAGTAATCTATATAATTATTATTTGGGGGAAATCACTGTTTAATGACTGAATTAATTGACAGGTGCCGTTTTTAAGGCAGTTTTTAGAGCTGTTCTTGCTTAATAACTGCAGTGAGTGTAGCATTTTAGGCATTTCTTCTCCCTCCTTGTGGTTTCTACATATACTGACATTTTAATTTATCATTATTTAATTGCATCATAGGCTTCAGACATGAGCTCTTTGAGCTCTCCTCATTGCAGTCAGATAAATACAGCAGACAGGTTTTTTTTGTGTGTTACTAACACGATTTTTTTTAAACAAACGTAGGTATATAGAGATATTCAAAAGTAGCCGAAATGAAGCCCGTACGTACTGTGACGTGCCCAAAAGGATGATGGGACAGAGGCCTGGTCCTTACGACAGACCAGTGATGGGTCGTGGAGGCTTCTTTGGTCCTGGACCTGGAAGAGGAGGTGCTGTTCTGGAACAGATGCGTGGAGGAGGCAGTTACAGTGGAGGTATGCTTGACTTGTTAATATAGAAGTAACATAGAAATAAATGAAAGAGAAACTTTCTTCTAAGCATACTTTATATTACACAATGTGGTTTGTCATGATACAGTTTTTGTTTTTTTGCTTTTTGTTTTGTACGATTGTCACACGGCATGACTATCTGTTCCTCGAGTGGCTTCATTGGTTTGACAGCAGCCGCTATGTCAGAACGCTTACAAGTATTGTTTTTTTGTTTGTTTGTTTTTTTAAATCTAAACAATTAGAATTCAGGTAGAACTAGCATTAGGCTTCAGAAATCCAGTTAAACATGACAGGTCTTAAGAAATTACTACTCATTTGTTCTCAGAAGACAAGAGAATAGTTCTGTTCAGAGCTGGATGTGATTTGTTACCGTTCCACAGGTTATGGCAACTTTGACAACTACAACGGCTTTAACAACTACTGCTTCGGTAATGGGATGTTTGAAGAGCGTATGAGGGGAGACCGAGGAAGAGGAGCGATGGGTGGTCAAGGCTACAACTCTGGAGACTCCGGATCGGGTTTTCACAGCGGACACTTTGTGCACATGAGAGGCCTTCCATTCCGTGCAACAGAGGCAGACATAGCTAATGTAAGACAGGCCTCAGTGTGCCTTTAAGATCCAAATTTCCCAGAGTGGCCGGCTTAATTGTAATGCCATTGTGGTTTTTGTTCCAGTTCTTTTCACCGTTGAATCCCATTCGGGTTCACATTGACATGGGTCCGAACGGCAAGCCCACAGGAGAGGCAGACGTTGAGTTTGGATCTCATGAAGATGCCGTATCAGCCATGTCAAAAGACAAGAACCACATGCGTATGTCATGCTTTAATTTCCTTGCACATCACCACATTGACGAAGCTGGTTAGTTTTTCCATTCTTGTGACTTTTCCTTTACCAGGTTATTTTTCCCCTACAGAACATCGCTATATAGAACTTTTCTTGAACTCAACCTCAAGCGGAGCATCAGAGATGGGTTAGTATCACTGCATGTGGACCACGAAGACGCTTTTTCAAAGTTGATACATGTTGACAGAAATGTGTTTGCATGGGATGAATTTCAATGTTTAAAATGTATGTAAAAATCTTAATAGGTCGTGGTGGTGGTTATTATGGCAACTCTGGAGGCATGGGCTCCCGAGGAAGTGGACTGAGGGGAATGTTCTAAAGAGACGATTTACAGGAAGTCATTTTCAGCTGGGAGTTGGAAGGTCATTTTGTAATGAGATGTTTTCATATAGTTATAAATGTTCATATACCCAGAATATTTTCCAGTTAGAGTGGAGGACATGAATATAGTCTATAACTAAAAATATATAGTTTGACCAGCTACTGTACATTTTGCATTTGAAATTTTATATTAAATTCTTTGGCTTTTGAGTTGTACTAGTGTTGCTTTGTCTGTTGTCATCTGTGTAGATCCACAAGAGGTCACTGTGAGGGGCTGCCTTGGTTGAAAGCAAGATCTGTGGTTTTTACCACAGAATTTACCCCAGAATTGAATGTTTTTGAATGTTAATTTCTTCCTTGGCTAGTCATTTTAATTGCAGGCATTTTTTTTTTCAAATTGTGATTGTGTATTCTTCATTCTTAGTTGCCTCATTGAAAAATTCATAAGTAAAAAAAAAATTGTGTTTACATGACAGTGTGACAGTATTACTGTATTGGCAAGAGCAGGAATACTTTTTGTCCTCTAATGTATGCAACGAAATTAAGGACTCTGGTAATATGAATATTTAAATGACATCTATGTATGTAAAATAATTTAATTGACAAGTGTAAGTCATTGAATCTTTTATGTTGCAAAAGAACTTGAGGCTATTTCTAAATATATTTTTATTCGTCATATTTTCAAATTGTACTCTGGTGTCCTATTCAGACAAAATTGTGTGGGTATGCATGCGGTATTAAGTAGGTTTGTCCAGAGGACCTTTTCCCAGTTCCTGTCTCATTTTTTCAAAGCAATACAAACGTTTGAAATTCACATAGTATATATTTAATTGCATTTTCTGGTAGTTACACAGGTAGTACTGTACTCCTGTTTGAAAAAAAAAAATCAGTCAACAGGGCTGGGGGAAGCCTGAGATTTGTTGTAAATATATTTGATATTTCTGATATACTTAATCATGAATAAATCATTTTTTTAAACTTCCGGACACCCTCTAGATATCTTTTAGTTATCGATGTGTTTACAATTCAAAACTTTCACTTTGTGACTACAGATGTGATTATTTTTGCTACAAAATTATTTATTAAAAAAAAACCCATACACTTCATAATACAGAGCCTTTACTGGTTAAGTACATTATGTACAGTGCAAAAGATTTACATTTAAAATTTAATGTGACTATTTTTAGTTACATTTTAGACAATCTTCATGGTGAGTAGCGTTCCAGTTGCATTTCATGATAGGAAAAAAATCTTGTCACATCTGATTCAAATGTGCTGTACTGTGAAAATAAACATTGGTTAAAAATGTAAACTTATTAATGAGCCGCAGGATACCACTATTGTGCTAAAATGTTTAACCTCAGCAGCACTGAAAACTTTAGTGCTTATTACTCATGAAAAGCTCTGGACTTTGAAAAGCATTGGGGCGTCAGAGTTTAGGGTTCCTCTCTGCAAGTGTGACCTCTCGCAAAGACATTCATTAAACACAAATTAAAATACTTTTTTGATAAAACTTCACCCTACATTTCTTCTCAGAATTATTTCAGCCGGGCGTGGAATGTCTGGAAATAATAACTTAACCCACCTGGAATATAAGAACGCTTTAGTGCTGCTGATCTGTAGTGCTCAAAACATGTAAGGACCACCTACTATAAACTCTGGGCATTAATCAAATTCTACAGGCCACTGCACCAGAACACTCAATGTAACTTTATCTTTGGGCAATCCACTTTTTAAACAGCTAATTTATTTACATGCTGTTCTGAGGCAGCGCTGGACTCCCATAAGAAATGTAAACTTCAAACACTGAAGAACAGAGACAGCCATTTTGGTCACTTTCGTGTAGCTCGATGTGATGCACAAACACATGGTAGTGAGTTTTAAAGCCAACACTGGCTGCTTTGGCAGCACAAAGTTTGTATTTGTGACTTGTGTTTTATGTGGTGTTGGAAGAGCAGCGCTGCAGCAGCAGAGCATGACAAGTGTCACACACTCGCACAGGCTTGGGTGAGGCAGGCAGGGGAAGCTCATTATCAGAACAGGCGTTACAGAAGATTTCCCCACAGTTCCTGCAGTGATGCTGTGAAAGAAAGAAAATGAGTAAGGCATTATGGAAATGACACATGGGGAAGTTCATGAATACTTCCATCGTGCAGTGCCTTGTTTCACTGAGCACAATAGTACAGAACAAGCAGTACTTCTTACAACTGGTAATTCAAATTTTTAATTTGCTAATTATTTTGGTAAGGAATAGGTTGGGGATCTATTTCCAAAGTAAAGAATAGTAAATATTCTAAGACAGTTAACGTCACTCTAAATAAATTCTAAATGACTACCTGCAGTCTCTTTATAGTACAAGCAAATCATGTTTTACATTATTTTTTTCACTTGTATCCATAACTAAATGTGATGCAAGTGAATCATTTGTAATACAGTTTTAAAGGAAGGTAATTTCAATGCATTGACAAGTGCACTTTTTGGCTCTGACCTTTCTCCTGGAGATTGAGAACTCCTTCTCACAAAGTTTGCAGTGTGTGGCATCTTTGTCCTTGAGCCAAACCTGCCCACCCTAAAACGCAACCAACAGTTCGTCATGATAAGTCACCCAAGTTGCATACTACAATCTTAATAACTCAATCAGGTAATTTACCTGTAGTGCTTTATTGGCTTCCTTTATGTCCTCGATTTTCAATTTTGACCTGATATGAAAGACGAGGGAAAACAATATGATTATAAATAATGAATCTCAAGAGTGGTGTGAAACAACAATTCAATAGTTATTTTTTTATGGAAAAGTAAAGGGTGCTTACTCGCTAAGTTTGCATCCAAGCTCCTCTAATGCCTGTTCCTGTTCCTCACAAATCCCTTTCAGCTGCATGTTCTCATCCTGGAGTCTGTGAAATTCCTGATGGAACAGAAAAAGATGCTTTAAACTGACCAAACTACCATCAATGTCGGACACAGTGGTAATAAGCAAAAGTCTTCATTACTATTCTCCATTAAAATCTTAATATCATATAAAATGAACACACTAAATTATAGATGTTTTTAGTTACATATTGCAACTCAATAGTTTGTAATGCACAATTTGTCAGAAATGTAGCTGTTTGTCATATTAGAACTACTTAAGCAGAGGGATACTATTAAATAAATAGGTAGTAGGACACATCAGGAAGTTGTTCTGACCAGGTGAAATAATAATTTATCTATGGTGGCGGTTGAAGTGGATCCTCACAGTCACAGTAAAGTACTTTTGGTGTCTAGAAAAAACCTTCATTTATGCATTAATATCCAGAAATGCAAAAATATCCAGAAAACAAATGTCTTGTGATTCTACAGAGGTAACACCTATAACACAGACTCTGAACAGAATTATTATAAATGCCTCATTGGTGTACAGAGATAAAGTAGTAAGTATATACAAGTAGCAACAGTTTTTTATCGTCTTTTTTTTTGGTTTATGTCTGAAATGACTGTCTCTATTGCTGCTGGGCGTTACGACTGCAGAATAGCAGAAGAATTTCTGTTGTTACTTTTTTGAGTGTGCTAATTTGCTGAGCCTCTGTGCTGAGTTGGGCCACAGTCTCGCGTTCCCTTTCCAGATCATTCTGTAAAGTCTGACGCCACTCCCTCTCTATTTTCAGGTCGGTTTCCAGCTGTAGCCTACAGGAAGCAGAATTTGGTCAAATTAAACAGAAGTTTATGAAGACACTCAAAAAAATTATAGCAAATCTTAATGAACTATTAATGGGACCAAACAAATCTGAAGGACAACTGGAAACAATGACTTAAGTTATTAATATCAGCTTCCAAAACTTACATCTGCTTCTCTCTCTGGGCTATCTGCTTTTGGAGGCTGTCAGCTTTATTGGCAAAATCCTGCTTGAAGCGGCGCATTCCATCTTCAGCGCTCAGGCGGTCTCTCTCGGCATCCTGCAATCTGGCGTAATTCAAACCAACTGGGTAAAACTGAGGCTCCAATCACAAGGGCAAGGAGGTGGAAATGGAGTGGAACTAATGGCCAAAAGAATTTTTAAAAAGGAAGGGCTAAAATCTGATAGTCAGGCTAACCCACGATGGACTGCCAACAAATACTTGAAGAGCCAGACAAAATAAATAGCTGAAGTGTAAGTTTAAAAGAGGTTACCTCATAGTAAATGGCAATGAGATTTAACTTTTGAAATTCAACAAGTATTATAAATGTTTTAAGAAAAAATTGTACTAGTGGAAGTTTAAGATGCATTTGTATGATTTACTGCATAAAAACATTTTAGGAATATTTTAAAACATCAAGATTTATTGTTGATAAAAGTCACATCAGGTCCATTGTTGTCTTTCACTGTTAAAATTGTACAGCAGTAGTACAGTTATATGTTTGTCATGATACAGTACCAGGGGAAAGAACTTGCTGGAATCACTAAACAAAATGTGAAAAAACACAACCACTATTTAAAGTTAAAAAGAGGCTAATACAGAACAGTCAAATCCATTACTTTCACATTACTGCATATTGCCAAACAACTTGAGTTACGTGACAGAGGGAATTCATCATAATATCAGAAGGAAATATCTTTGACAAGTTTGTATTGGTGCTCTGTATCACTACTGGCACACTTTACAAAAGACATGGCAAGAGTTCGTGTCTGGCTGAGCAGGTCTTTATCGCTATTTTTATGGGAGATTTGAATATTTGTGAGGGGAAATACAAATATTGATGTAAAACAATGGTGTTAAAACAGGGAAGGAGGATGAGGTAAAGAAAAGGGAGGAACAAAAGAAGGGGAAAGAGGATGTAAACATCAGTGAATTTCCATGTCTTCCAAACGCTCAGAAAAAAGTTGTTAAGCAATGCATTCTTTAAATTATCACAAAAAAATGGCGGCAAATCAATGGAGAAGAAAAGGAGGGATGGAGTATGAGGACAGAGACATAAGCAAGGCCTGACTGCATCACAACACAACCGGTTAACACAAAAACATAGATGATGGTCAGATGAGAGAAATCTGCTCAGTACAGGAAGCACAACATGCAGAAAAATGCACATGCTGGACTGGTAAATAAATAATGCTGGAGCCTCAGAAGTCAAACTGGAGTATCCACTGGAGTTAATTAACGCAGGCCTAAAACACACATATCCAGAGGTGCATTCAGACTGACATTTGCTATACCTGTTGGATAATGAACAGAGTTCACAGCATTTAGCAGATGCTCTTATTCAGAGTCCCTTGGGACAAGAGGCTCAATGCCTTAATGGCAGTTCTTGCAGTAGGATAAAGCTGGATTTGTACCGGAAACCTTTTGAGCCATAGGTAATATTTACCAATAAAATAAGTTTGTTAATTCTGGATATAAATCTGGATTTGGAAATCGTCACAGATCACAATCAGGGGATGTAGGTGATGAGAAATACAGTTATAATATAACATTTTCTTAAACAGTCTGAATGCATCTGTGGAGTATGAGCATTATGACAGCATGTGGTTCAGAATGATTTTGAACTTCACTCACCTTTGCTCCAGCTGTCTCATGGTAGCAGTAATTTGATTGGTCTTCTCCTCCAAACGTGCAATCATGTCATTTTTCTGTTTCATGCCGTCATCAGAGGTCTGTTGATGATGGAGAGTATTAAGAAGTGATAGTCAGAGCGAAATTGGCCTTTAGTAAATGCTAACACCCATATCTTACATCAGAATGAATGATGTAGAGAAGTTTACCTGCATCTTTTGGTACATCTCCACATTAATAGCCTTCACTTCATCTAGCTGTTGCCGCAGGCCAATCAAGGTGTCCTGTTTTTCATGAATGTCTTTCTCCAACAGCTTCATGGCCATTTCCATTTCCTGTTTCATGCTAACCTGCACCACCAGCTCATTTTCCACATCCTACAAATCAGCCAGGTGGTTTATTTATAATGCATAAAAATAACATCCAACACTCCCTCTAACTTTCATTTTTCATTCATGTCATGACAAAGAATCCATCTTTTGCTAAGTACCATCCTTAAATCAAAGAACCATGACATTTGCATCTGAAAATAAGTAAGACAAATCATGATGTTTCTAGTATTACTGTAAGTAAAAACGACAGAATTTCTGGTAACATTTTCACCGCTCATCCAGGTTGCTTCTACAGTAAGAGACTTGTCCAATAATATGAGCTTCATTTAAATTAATGTGTACATATAACAGTACATAACGTCAAACAGGCCCGTCCAGATCCATGACTATAAATCTGAATAAATTCAGGTATTTTACATTGTAAATTCTCAGCCATTACAATAAAAGGTCCCAGGTCATTTAAAAAGCTTCTTCTGCTAAGGATCACAGCTGACCACTCACTTGCCGGAGCTGACACTCCTCTCTCAGCTGCCTTCTTGCTTCATTGTACATTTCATCCAGGCCCTGCCTCGACTGCTTATATGTGTCAAGTTCACAGTTCACATCTCCCTGTGTAACCTGGACATGGGCAAAGTGGTTTAGACACAGGATAATTTTAATTACACTATACTGAGAATGTAAAAATGTAACTGCACAATTTAAAGCTTATATATTCAGCATATTAAATACCTGAAGCTTAACCTTTACAAAAGCAAGGAAGGAATCAAGAACAGAAATATCCTTGCAATGTTTGTGGATAAACAACACAACAACAACAGGATGCAAGCTACCTCAAGGCGTTGTTGAGCCTTCATGAGAATTACAGAGTTCTCAGTTCTTAGCTGGTGGTTTTCTTCCTGCAGTTTGATGATGTTGTTTTTTGCTATTGCCAACTACATGAGAAAAAGAGAAGTACTGATATACTATCTGATATGGTAGCAAACAATTTATTTTTTCTTTTGCAATATCACAATTAACATTACCTCCTCAATTAGTTTGGAATTTGATTTCTCTAATGAGTCCACACGTCCTTGCAAACCCTGAACACTGGAACTAAGGCACAGAAATAAGTTTGAGGATTAGCGCAGTTGCACCAGGGAAATATTTACAAATTTCAGTTCTTGCACAAAATGCATCTCTTACCTGCTTATCTTCAGGATAAAAAGTGTACTTACTTGAGCTGTCTATTTAATTCTTCAACATAGTTCTTCTGGTCTAATATTGCTGCAATTTGCCCATTTCTGTGTAAAATAGGTGTTGATATAATACAAAAGTGATATAAATTTAAGATTCATTTTTACTACTGCAAGTGCCATCAAAAGAGCCCTAAACACTAAGGACTGGACTCAGTACATCTAATGGTGTTCAGTGGTACAGGAGGATACCATCCAGTACATCAGATAACTAACTTTAATATGTAATTGTACAGATTAAACTTGTTATTCCATCAAAACATTCAGTTATAACTGAATTAAAGTATCCAGATCCCAGTACAATATTCTGAACCTCTACCTACTGACAGTTGTAACAGTAGGTTGTGATGGAGCAACAAGATCCAAAATTTTCAGGACCTTGTACATTCATAAGCACTTTGAAAAATGGTTTCTTACCTTTCTTCACTTCTGTAGTCATCAATGTCATTTTTCAAGTACATAGAAAAGTCAATCACCCCAACCTGTGAAAATAAGTGAGGCTCCGTGATTTTAGCCCAATAACAAGCTATGAACATGCTAACTGGGTGCCAGATGATCTCCACCATTTACCTCCTTAGTAGTTGTACAGTTGACTGGAAATATTTTTTTTAAATAAACAGAATGGATACTGCAAGATTAACAATGGCATCTGCTTTAAACAAGGCCAATCACAATGTGCCCATGGCATTAAATGTGCCATGGGCGGCCTGCATGATATGGCTTTTCAGAGCACTGTCTGCTGTGTATATTGTTGTATTGACAATAAACCTCTCTTGGAATATGAATCCTAAATAAATCCTAAACTTCTCTGTTCCAGGTAAATGTGAACTTTTCAGTACACCTCAGGTACTCAACTAAATAGACAAAGTGACATTGTCCTTTTGACATTGTTTCTTTATTTTCTCCTCCAGGTGGCGGAAATGGGCTTCCATACTATTCTGTCTAGTAGCTATCAGGACCAGGGTGGGAAAGGACTGTTTTAAAAGGCCTAATGATGAGTCTAACATAAGAAAACATCTCATACCTGAGTATCTAAGTCTTCACCCTTCACACACAGGTTGGCATCAATGACATTGAGTCCCACCAGGAGACCCACAATGACAGCTCCCTCCTCCTCTAACATGACTGCTGAGTTTTCATAAAAATCACTGTACAAAAGACAAATGACATATTGAGGGATCAAGAGCAACTTTCAGACATAGATGGGGAAAAAAGAGATTTCACCATCCACTGCCTCCATTCTTTTGTATTGTTACAACCAGTGACATTGTGGCAAATTACAGGAAGATGGACAAGGGACATCTGCCAGAAATGACAGATAAAAAGTGCCAGCTTATCTACGTTACACAAATTAATACAGGCATTACCCAAGAATTAACAGTTTTGTCTGTTTGGTTGCCATAGCAATTCATTAGTTCCATATTATTGGCTTCATGACTATATCTCATTATCCAGAGACACATATCTAACTAAAAAATGTTAAATAATTTCATTTATTCATTATTAAATGAATAAATTATTGAATAATTTGATTAACCTATTTCAATTAGGTTTTAATATATACTTAATATATACTTAACCCCACATAACATACGAAAACAGCAATTATTTCTTAAATAATGCTGTAAGTGAGAAAAAACATTTGCCAAGCAAATGTTTCCACTGCCACTGGGCTTGCTGCTTTTCCACTGGCACTTGCAAACTGTACTACGACGTGCCAAGTTGCTTTTCACTACATTCAGTTCCCATTGCAACATCACGTAGTGTGCTGGAAGGGTTTTGCTGGAGAGCAAATTGAGACAGACCCTCAAGTGAGCCTGATAGCATAATCTTTGCTTGAAAAAATGTGTGATTGTCCAGGAAACTAGACAAGAAGTTAAATTAATTATCACCAGTTTGGTTTATATGCATACACGTTGCAGATAGGAGCCCAGTCTAATTCAACATTATAGGGAAAGCTTAGTTATAGATATGAATGTTAATTAATATTCAAATATTTCAAGCTGAAATTGTTGTGTATTAATGCAACTTGATCATGCATGTTCCAAACTGCATCATTAGGTCAGAGTAGAACCTCTGGTGTTGGCCTAGTGGTAGGACACTCGCTTATGACCCAAGAGGTCGGAGGTTCTCTTAGTCATGCCTCCAGCATTAGGCCCCTGAGCAAAGTCTCTTATTTTCAAATTGCTTCAATCAGTCTGTTAAGTGGTTAATTAGTGGATAAAAGTGTGAGTGGGTTGTTAGTCTAGCTGTGTGATACTCTCCTGTGGACCGAGAAGTCGTAAACTACCATTTACAACAGTTAGCAGACTTACATTTTCCTATAATACAACGACAATCTCTGATACAGCTTGGGGTTAAGGGTGTTGCTCGGGCGCCCATGTAGGATAGAGATGAGCAAGACCGTTAACTCCAAGTTGCTTCAGTCTGACTATTAGTGTAATTAGAAAAATTAAAGTCATTCTGGATAAGAATGTCTGGCAAATGTTGTAAATATAAATATAGCCATAAATTTAAATACTATAGTATATTAAAAAACAAGAGTGCCAAGCCCCCATGCCATGGATTCACAAAGCTTCAAAGGCTCTCACCTCAGTATGTCTTTCCTGGTGATGAGAACACGCAGGTAGTCAGCTAATCTCTTCTGCATCAGTGCCAGTCTCAGCCATGCCCTGGCTCTACCAAGAGGGGTCCTTAAA
The DNA here is from genome assembly GCA_032718565.1 of Distichodus sexfasciatus. Lineage (NCBI taxonomy): Eukaryota > Metazoa > Chordata > Actinopteri > Characiformes > Distichodontidae > Distichodus > Distichodus sexfasciatus. The sequence goes on from JAVGVS010000005.1 coordinate 4,432,372, forward strand.
CAACACAGATCACACACACAAATACACAAACTCCATGTAAAAAGATTTCTGCCAAAATTCTACAATGCAGTAACAAGATGAGACATTTGCTGTCAATTGTTAGAGTTAGAGATAAAAATGTGGTGTTTTTCGAACAAAGGTTTGTAGTGGCTCAAAGGCCACAGAGAAGCAACTGACTGAAAACAACTATGGCGGCTTATGAAACTCTAGTGCTGCCCAGGTCTTCTGGAACTGAGTTTTTTGAGCAGCAGGTTTCATTTGTGTCAGGGAAGTTGAAGTGAAATTTGCACTTCCCCTTTCCATTTAAAGTGACGGTAAAAAGCAGTTCTGCACGCAGGAAAAGACAAAAGTGAAAAGTGGGTGTTTTCCACAGATGCATGAAGGTTGCATTTGTGTGCCAAGTTATTTGACCTATTTTTAAAGTAATTCACAGACAGATCTTTCAGAGTCAGACTCTGATATGACCTGTCTAAAACAGAAAATTCCACATGCAAAATTTGTGAATGCTCATTCAAAATAAGCCAGAGGAATGCAAGTGTTGCACTCAACTTATAAAATCAATGGGGCTTTTTCCAAGTCAAAAAAATATAAAGGAGTAAACTACAGCTACAAAAACTGTTGTATTTATAGCAATGAAGTAAAAATTCTTTAAAGTGCACTAGACATTTTAAGACCGAAGGCGATATATAGCCATGCTTGCACACATACTTGAGGCCCGGCAAGTCTCGAACGCTGGCTGCAATTTCCCCTGCCTCTGGGCACAGTTTCTCCACCATCTCTAGAGGCCCCCACAGTGACTTGTTGTATCCAAGAAACGTCTTCTTTACTAAAGTCAAAAACAAACATACTGTATTTTCTGCATGCAATTTACAACTAATCAAAGGCATCTACCTGTGCAGGTCAGGGATCACTTAATACATATGTTTCAAATGCTGATGAAGGAGGAGAGACTTCATCTGTTTTTTTGTCTAATAGGGTCTCACGTGAGGACTCCTGTGGAACGTGCCTCCTGTCTCTGGTGGTCTCATCAGCACCCCTGTAGTGCTACCAAATGGTCTTAAATTCATATGCGTGTCTATGACTGATTGTGCTAAGTGAAATTTATCATTATAATAAAAAAAGAAAACAGTGAAGCCCTATTGTCTGTAAGTCAGGTAATTCTAGATGTTTTTGACATGTCTGGACATGTGATAAAGTGTATTGGGTGTTTAGTCCAGCTTATGGAAAACGCTTTGCTTTGTGCAGCAGCTTCAATATGAATTCACTTTATGTCTTCCTTGCGGAAAATAATATCACTCATTTGTTTTCCCAATTGTCTGTCTGCTCTTTAGCAAAGGTATAAAAGTGTAAGTGGTATAAATATTCTTTGAACAAAGAAAATGTCCATGTTAGTGTGTAAAATTTCTTTTACAAGCTTGTAAAGCATGTTAAGGCCTTGCAAATCTGGGTTGCAAAATTGTGGCAATGCTTTTTTTAATTGATACTTTGTTTTATAATATTTGTACTGTTCATTGTCTCAATCTAAGCTAAATATTTAATGTGGTTCATTGTGTTGTGATAATGCCCTGGCTTAAGTTTAATGAATGAGGATATAATTTCTTGTGCAAATCTCCAATTTTATTGTCTAACTTACATGCATTTCAGATTAAGTCAACACACATTAATTTTGCCATACTTAGTTGGAGTCAGTGGAGAGTTTATATGGAAATAATGTATACTGACACTTACTTTCCAGTCTACTTCTACGCATAACTATTTTCCCGCCAAAAATAGCTTGCATTACCAACAGGACATGTTACTATTGTTACCTGCCAGGCATTACTAACAAAACTTAGCAAGAGAGTGCACACTAAAACAATGGACTCTTCACAAGTTATTCTTTCGGTTGGTTTCCTAGAACTAATTAAACATTCTACAGACTAATTATTAGTTTTATTTTTGATTATGTGTAAAGTTTCATCAATTTAAATCTTAGTGCATGGCTAAAAAACTGTCCCTTGCATTTCTACTGATAGCAGGTGTTGGTGTTTAGAACTGTTTGTTTTACCTTTGAGACCATGCTTCAGACAGTGCTCCATGACAACAAAAAACTGCTGTAGTGGTGGATAATCAGAGTCCAGCGTCCGTCCAAAGCTGAGGGCCGACTCAATCAGACCTTTAATGCTCAGCTTGGCCATGTTGAGCAAATTGGCCCTTTCCATCGCCATGGGATCCCGGAAAGCTAGAAAACAAAGTAAAGAAAATTGGAATAAAGACTAATACAGGAAGTGTGTTTGTGGTTTTGAACAACAAGTGGTCTGAACTTTTACAGGATGACTGAGCTTACTGATCTTTTAAATCCATTTATGTGGTCTGTCCAGAATGTAAATATAAATAAGAATATAAATAAACTAACACAAGCAAACACGAGATTCAAAGTTCTGACAATGTCAATCAGAAGCCATGTGCCTAAGTTAGCTTAAAGGCATGCTAAATTTTAACCAGACAGCTGGTGCCAAAATTCTTTGTGTGCATCTGTGTTTGTGTGTGCGTGGGTGGGTGTGTTCATTGATCCACACTGGTTAATCCCCTAATCAACAGTTAAGTGTCAAGTTTCATATCCTGCTGTGCCTGTTTATAAAGTGTACAGGCAAAACCCCAAACAAATATAAAGCAGAAGAGTGTGGTGTTGGAAACTTGTGTTCAGGATGTCTTAGTCACAGACACATTCCCCTAAGGAAACACTATAGGTGAGGTGCTGCTTTTTGTTGTCTCTCAGCAGCCTTTAACCAATATACATAATAACTTTGAAACTCAGACATGAATATAAGGTAACTACTATTAAGCATAATGTTTTAGAAAGCACCATGATGTGTTTACGTGTATGAGCTCCCATTTTTGTATTTATTTGCATTCACTATATTTATTTGGAATTAAATACAATTCATGCTAGCAATTTCATGCTTCTATATGTTGATGTATACCTTCCGATCCCTAACTGTTACGCTACCAACTGCCCATAGAAATTATATTTTTATAGGCATCTACCCCACACTCTGTATTTATGTATGAATGTATTATATAACATTTTTGTTTATGCATCTTTTGCTATTATAAAAAATCATTTAGAGTAATATTATTATACTCTATATATCGTCTTCTAAAAGAGCACTTAAAAAATTGGAGATCATCTACCAACCTGCTATTTGGTATTCTACCAATGTGCCTCTAAAAACATTGCCTTCTGTATTTCCTTGCTTCATCATTGCCTTCAGTATTCTGTCTTTGCACAACTGCTGTAAAATTACTAGTTTACGTTTATTCATAAAACTCTTTTTATATATTAGCCCCCTATTTAAGGCATATAAACACAGGCCAATGTTAAGCCAATATCTTCAGCCCAGTAAAATACAAGGTCTTCTTTTAATATTAGTCAAAGAATCTAAATCAAATACTGTACATACTGTACTCTACATACTTTTGGCAGCTAATGTCTGTTATACAAATATTAAAATTAGATGTACTGATATTATATAATGCATGTAAAGTGATATTATTAATACTACTATATTAACATTACTCATAAATGTTAGCAATTATTTTCCCTGTCCTCTCTGCTCCCTCGATTCTCATCACCACAAGTCTTTTCTTGACACCTGCCAGGCATGTTATCATGAATAAGAACCTGGTCAGAATATCCTGCCTAATAAAATAAAGCTTGAATTGTAATAAATTAAATTATTAATACGGCTGGGGAAGGTGCACATCTGAATCATGCCGGACGAGGTGTGTCACCAGAAAAGACATGACATGTTATGACATTTGCTATAGGGTTTTAAAAATAAACCCAGCCTGTTTTTTCGGGTGTAGCATCGTGAGCCTTATTGTCCTCAAACAGGCGATGACATCATGCTACACGGGAGGAATAACACATGAAGAAGCCGCAGCATCCATCCGTTCAGCCGACAGCAGTATCCTAACCTCACCTTTGACGCTCCATTCCTCTGCAAACGGAGACGCTCTGGGTTCGGCCACTTTGGGGAGAACGTGAATTCCTCCTGAAAACGTTTCCGATGCTTTTCTTGCCAAGGCGAATATGGGCGCCTGCCACCTCCCGTCCCCGGATCTCATGGAAGAAGCAGAAGCAGAAGAAGCCGAAGAGGACGAAGTCGCGTTCGCGGGTTTATCAGAAGCGGATTTATCGTCCTGCAAGCGCAGGATCCCGAACATTTGCGTTTTCTCCTTGTGGCTCTCCGCGTCCGCTAAGGTGAGCTCCTTCTCCGCAGGCGTGGCCATAACGAAAGCGAATCTCTGATGAATCGCAGCAAAATTTCACCTGACAACCGCGGTGGACATCTTAAAAACGACGGCTGGGGTCACGCGACGGCGCGAATTTGGCCCAAGGCGGCCTGCGCGCGGAACCGGCGCTGCTCAGAGTCCCCGTGCGAGCCTCTTTCACGCGCGGCCGCGAGTCTCACGCTGCTGATTGGCATTAAAGCGCCACATCGAATATTTGTTTACACCCGAACGCCGCGGTTCCGCCAGCGCGAGGCCAGGGGCGGAGTCACGAGGGCTACAATAAAAGCCCCAAATACGTCATTTTCCGAAAATATAAATGGGGATTTGCCTCCCTCTGCTGCTGCTGCAGCAAAAATATGATCATAAAGTTGAGTCCAAAATGATCGATATTGCACTATTATCCGTTTGCTTAGTTCATATTTTGGATTTAACGTCAGCCGTGGATGAGACAGTATATACCAGGTCTCTAAATAAATGATACATCTGTAAAACCATATGAATAATAGATATTATGCGTTTGCATTTTAAATAAGTTGAAATGTCAGTTCTGTAAGGTCAGTAAACCTATATTATTAAGTTATGGTTTATATCTTTGTATCGTAACAAAACGGCAAATAAAAGCTAAAAGATGTGGTTTTGAGTACAAGCATTCGTTCTTGAACTCTATCCAAAACACTTACATCCGAATAAATTATGCTACATCAGACAGACTACTCTTGTAGATTATTCTTGAAAATGAGATTTGGGCTTGTTGTCCGTTTTTAACAAGAAACAAAAAGTTGTAGCATGACGTGACTGATTAAAGCTGTCTTACTTGACTTCCTGCACATCCTGCAATCCGACTACTGTATATGTGCACATCATGGTGACAATTTATTGCGCAGCCCTATCTAAAACCCAAATGTATATCTAGAGCATTTGGCAGTGGTAAAATATTCTGCTTGATTATTTGATGATTTGGAGATTTGCTCATTGCCTACATATTTTTACACAATTTTGTACAGACTGACTCTACAGTTGCAGTAGAACCACCATGACACATTGACATTAGATAAGACATTTGTACCTCACCTTGACAGTAGGCCAGACGTTCCATACTTTCGCTGTGAGTGATGCCCCAGCGGTGCAGACTCTGAGGAGAGTACATGATTCAACCCTGAGCTTCTTCTGTATCTTCAATGCTAGTAATCTTCTAGTGAGCTGTCACCTACCAACCAGTCCAATATGGTTTCACCAACCTAAAACAAACAACAAAAATATTTGCCCTATTTGCACAACCCTGATAAAAACTGGAGCTTTCTAAACTTCCCTAAAGGTCCTTCATGCACATGCTTAACAAACCAAGGTAGATTATTCAGGTTGGTGAACATGCACAAACCGCTAGATTTATATAACATGGCTAGGCTTCTATTTTTTCCTCTTCCCCTAACTCATCTTGTAAACATGGCTAAGCACAAAATGCCTGCAGCAAAGCTGTCGCATGGAGCCGCACACCCCATCCCTGAGCTGCACGGTCAACACCACCACAGTCCCCTTTTCATGCAGCCCTGCACTCAGAGACCGGCTGTCATATGACCCTTATTTCCTGCATCTCTTTCCCCTGCCTGTTTGACAGTCACTCACACTGATGGGGATTAACATGGATCAGAGAATGGGTTAGAACCCCTCCACTACCCCCACCCCATTCACAAAGTAGAAAAGAACTGATCATAAAACACACATGCACACACACTTTACAACAGAACAGGCATACAAAGACATGGAAAACTTGCTGTGGCCATAGTCTCTGCCATAAAATGCGTATGACTACTTCATAAGACACAGTCAGCAGCTTTCAGAAAAACAGCACACACAAACACACACTTACCCTGTCCAGCTGCTCTCAGGCAGGGCCGGGTATTCGGAGACTGGGACCGCTGCACCAGACGTGTTGGGCAGAGTTTATGAGAGGAAGGAGCTTCATTTACTGCAAAAGCGGACCAGAGGTTAGGAGGAGAGGGGAGGCGAATGTAAGGGAGGGGATGTCTCTTACTGGAACGCTCAGTGCACTGGGGGCTGGGGAAAAGGCCGACGGGATTGGGGAGGAGCTAGAACAGAGGAGGGGAAACTGAGGGGGCGGGACAAGAGCTGGAGAGCCAATCAAACTCAAGTTTAATCAATGGAGGAAGTCGGTCTGACAGTGACACTGCATTATGAGAGTATTTATTAAGCAGAAAACGGCAAAAACATAGTTCTTTGACATTTTAATTGAGCCGTATATACAGTCATCCTTATTTTATATTACTTATTAAAATAAATCTTATTAAATTGCTATAGAAGAAAGTTTATCTTCAAGAGTTATCACACAGGGAAGTAAAAGACAGACGATATAATACATTCATGTCAGTTTCAAGTCTGACAGTGATTCTTAATTCTACTGTAGAAATCTTAAAAAGATGAATAGAGCTGGATTTTAACCTACATCCTAAATCACTAAAACAACTTTGGGAACTTTGAAACTTATACATATGATGTTTGTTACAGTTAGTAATTATACACACACACACACACACACACATACATACATATATATATATATATACACACACAACCTTTTTTTTCAACCTATGTACATTATAACAAACTGCTCTCTAGTCTCTTTAGAATACTCATTTATTCACAGTAACCCTTTTAACTCTACTGTCCTGCCAGGCAAGTAAACCCATGCAGAACAAATTAACCTTAGAACCCATGTTGCATTTAATGAGAGATCAGACCGTTCAGTATATACCGGAGTAACCTATAACCAGACCATAATGACTGTTTGGAGTGGATTCTGAAGGTCAGGTAACTGCACTGTTGAGACAAGAATCCTTAGATTCGACAGAATGCATACACAGCGTAGTGGCATATTCTTGCCAGAAGATGGTAATGTTTACCAGAGAGATTATTTAAGAGAAAGCGTTGCATGTTCTTTTAAATCATCAACTAATGTGATCTGTATCCAGTTGATCCAAACATGTATTACATGATATTTTGTATAGACTAATGGAAATGACAAATGACAACGGCAGGCACACTTCCTTTCTCATAATTTCGACTTTTTCGCTCGTAATTTCGACTTTTTATCTCATAATTTCGACTTTTCATCACATAATTTACTTTTTATCTCGTAATTTCGACTTTTAATCTCATAATTATGACTTTTTATCTCATAATTTCAAGTTTTTAATCTCATAATTATGACTTTTTATCTCAGAATTTAGACTTTTTATCTCATAATTATGACTTTCTATCTCGTAATTTCGACTTTTTATCTCATAATTATGACTTTTTATCTCATAATTTCGATTTTTTTCTTTTAGTGGCGGAAATGGGCTTCCATAAAAAATCAAAACCAATTCCCATGTAGTCTTTCTATTTTAAATTGCACGACCTTGGTCTTGGCACGTTATGACTTGACCTGTTTACATAGCAAATAATTCAAGTCTATTTGTATTTGCTACGTTACTAAAAAAATGAGCCATTTTTAATGAGAGCACAGCTACTACATACAGGGAGTAATATATTCTATGCTCATTTAATCATCCGTGTGACTTGACATCAGCTTATGGCCGCGTTATAATTCAGGAGATGCTGGAAGGAATCTTTAATCACCCTTCTCCTAATATGAAACCACTTTTGATTGGTTTTCAAGAATTCTTTAGGCATTAGATCCAGAGCCGGCCTTTGATTACCCCAACCACTTGCTGTCATTGAATGTCTCCATATTAATACGATTTTGATTGGATATTAATACAATTGATATTAGACAAAAATAAATGATTAGCATAATTAGTACATAGTTGCCTTCCTGCATAACTCCCCTTTGGTGGGTAATCTAAAATCATCCTTAATTAGATACCTGTGTCTCAAGTTAAATAGATGGAACTAATACTATTTGTCCTGATGTTTATTATATTTAAAATGAATGAATTGCAGAAGTTGTTTAAACTTACACTAACAACCCCATCTCTTTATTAATAAGGAATTATAATTGTTTTGGTAATAATAATTTTACCCTCCCTTTTTTGTGTGCAGAGGCATGGCATTTAGAAGTTGCCCCTTAAACTATTCGTCCTTCTGCATATCTCACATTTGTGGTGTGAATGTGGTAAGGTTAAAGGCAGCCATGACGAACTTCAAATGGACTTGGAATTTATTTAACATATTCAAAAGTAGACACATAAAGAGATGAAATGGTCATCTCTACAACTACATACTGTATGATCTGTGATGGTCAAAAAGCAACACTATATAAGTAAATGCATGTAACAGATGTAAACCAGGTTTGATGCTGATTGACCTCAACATCATGTTTTTGTCTAGAAGGCAACGCGAGAGAGAGTGAGAGATTATTGTGCAGCTGGCTCAACGAGGGGTGAAAAAGGGCCTATAGCTCTCTTCCAGATCATTATTTCCTTGGTCTGAGGAAGGGATTCTAATCCAAAGGTCTTACAGACCATGATTAAATTAGGGGTCACACCTCATTAAAAAGAAGTGGGTCCAGAAACAGTGGTAATGGATCTGTATGCCTGTTGGCCGATGAGAAATATTATATTTATATTTTGAGCATTGAAATAGTGAAACACAGGAACCAAGAACACAGCAGGGAGCCTGCATCCGAGAAATCATAATATTGATCACGGGCAAACACAAAATCTACCACGACAATCATCCAACACCTGCTGCAGTAATGCTTGTATAAAGTTCAGTTATATTTTCAATATTTACAAGTTTCTATGAATATTACTAAAGAATGTGCATCCCATGATACCTAATATAGTAATTTAGCTATAGTAATTGGTGATATACATTTCTACCTATTCTCCCGATATAGGTTACTTGGCAACTCTAAATTTGCCCTGTGAGGTGTCACTGAGAGTGTGCTGGTGTGTTGGCGCCTGCCCAGGGTTGGTATCCGCCTTGCACCCTTAGTTCTTGATATAGGCTTCGGACCCCCGTGACCCTGATTGTAATTAAGGGGTTTGGATAAAAAATGAAAGAATAAATTACTGTTTTCTGTGTTGTTGAATATATTTAAGGTTCAAGAGATTTAATACTCTACATTTGAGGTTAACATTCATTACGAGTCTTGATGATCTGAATCCATCTTAAGAGCAAAGTAGTAAGACAAACTCTCTCGTCCTTGCCTCTGAAGGGTAGAGGTGTAACTCTGATAAAATTGCTTTGGGTTCCAGGCATGGTGGTTCCTGGTTGCTGGATGAAGCCCAAAGTTCACCCACTCAACTGATTACACATGCCTAAACTACCTTGACTTTCACGAATCTGTCCATTCTTTTCTCTCACTGGGAATAGGGAAGCAAAAGCAATAGGAACCCCGGGATCAAAGAAGAATGCTTTCAAAAAGAACTGTTTTATGCAGAAAAATATTATCAACAATCCTGACTTTAGGGACCCATATTTTGGGCTTGTGTGTATCAAAGAACTTAACCTAATGATATAAGGATAGATGATTGTTTCTGTTATGCAGTGTTGGGTCCCTTTCCTCATAAGTTATGCATGCTGCAGTTATGGGACTATAACAAGAACACTTAAGCTGGAAATAAAATAATGCAGTGATGTATAAATTACCTGCAACTCGTACTTGATTAAAGTTCGCAAAAAAGACTCTGGTCAAAGTTAAATGTCACTCATCAGAGTACCACTTGAGTATCAGCTACAAGCGTAATTTAATTAATTAAGACTTTTGCTGGCTTTAGCAAAGGTTAGCCATTACAAGAAATACTTTACTCAAAGTCAAAATGCTTTAATTATGTACTTTAATTTGCATGCTTTAAAAATACAGTGCCACTTTGCTAATTCTTTTAATTCCAAATAAAGGTATCTGTTTACACTGACACTGAGTTTCTCAAACATGTTTGGAAATGTGGCACTATTTTAAGGTATAGGATTGTGCAAAGTACAGTTATTTGGGTACTATACAGTACTACTGATAAGGCCCAGAGACAGTTTGTCATTTTGTAGGCCCTAACGTCATCAGTGTATAATTCTTATTACTAAAATAAGTAAATAAAACAAGTCTTGTCAAACAGCCTCATTTACAGGAATCCTTTTTTCGCTTACAAAGCAAACTTTTACCTGAGACTTTTAACCTTCCACAGCAAATGCAATCACATGATTTCATTTGATAATGGCGTGTCCGACATCGTAATCTAACTGTTCAAACATCTTGGCATTACAGCAGCATGACAAAAGCAAACACGTGTACCCTCTCAGTCTTTGACTTCCAGAGTACAGCGGAGTTGTTCCGGCCTGCAAATTGCAGCATGGATGGTTTGCACCTGTGGAGGTGACTCCCCCCCACTCCAGAGGTGACCAAGGTGGCGCTGGTAAGTCAAATAGCCAAACAGGAGAAGCAGTGCTTGATGAAGAGGTGCAATGGGAGTACAATTAAAGTCAGAGGGGGTTGATTCCCACATCCTGATACCTGGAGACAAAGAATCATTATCTTCCGTCAGACGGTGGGGGGTGAAGAGGGGGAAGAAGGTTGAGTAAATAGGCACCTGCAGAGCCTCCCCAGTTAATTAGAAAGACATAATGTTGGAAGAATGGTTATACAGCCAAGGGGAGGAGGGGATTCCTCTTCTGTATGCAGGTGAAGAGAAACTCATTTCATTATGTTGTGTGGAGAAATCGATGAAGTGCAGTGATGCACGATCACGGTCGATACTGTTACAACTTTTGAATTCCACAGAAAAAAAATTACGTGTTAGTATGACAAAATGTAATTTTCTACCATGTAATTTCATAATAAAGACTACAGAAACTGCCATAGTAGTATACTGGTATTTTTAAGGTCCAAAGACATGCTCTCTTTTCTAATAAAGTTCAAACAGCTGTGATCAGTTTGACCTTTATCCACTGATCGAAGCTGATTTTAAGAGATTACTTCTACATGCAAATAGAGTTTTACCTCAAAGTATAATTTTAACCACTAACAGCGCTCAACCTTGCTGCAATTTGGGATCTGTTCTTATAACAAACCACTGCCTGTTATCACACAAAACACTTGTTGAGACAATCACAAAACCTTTTGAAAAAATAAAATCAGTCCCTACACGAAACAAAACAAATATGAATAGAGCTTGAGGATTTACTTCTGCAGAACGAGGTACTTAGAGATCTCTAGGGGGACAAAACATTACATCCAGCCTCTACAGATCCACAGATCAAAAGTTTTCCCTAAATATTCATAGCTTAATAAACAAATATGTTAATCTTTGAAGGAACCACCACCTAAAAACACTCACATGGATTAAATAAAAGTTTACTAAGACTTTCAGCAAAAAAGTTCGATCCTGAGCATTTCTGGGCTTAGTTCTTCCTTAATAATATTAAGATTATGATGTTATGCGAGTGATGTGAGTTGAAAAGGTTACTTAAGCACAAGACCTACAGGAATAAAGAGCAGAAAGAGGTTGCTCCACTGCTCTTATTTATGGTGCGACCGTGTATGACTAAAAAATTTAAATGCAGGCAGACCCCATGCCATGTGGACACAGCAGGGCGGAGGGGAGATAAGAAAACCAACTAAAAAGACATTTCTAGAAACATAATTTATTAATTCATCCGGCATGCTGTGCATCATTGTGAGGGAATTATGCATTGTGTACAGTCCTCTGAAAAGTCTAAATATACAATGAAAGAAAACACATAAAACACCCAGTCCAAAATACACAAGAAACATTAAGGCCAACAAAAAGACAATCACTGTAGCTGCATCTTATGTTCAAATATCGTATTTAAGAACTTAAAACATCACCAAAATCCATTTCTGTTATATAAATCTTTGAATTAATATTACAGCTTAATATAATAAGACTTTAAGTCTTAAGAACTGCAGAAAAAGTTTGTGTAAAAAAAGTCTGAAATAAATACAAACAGTCACCATGGAAAAATACACGATATTGCATTTTCAGTCTTCGCTCATATATAAAGATCCTGTTGAGTGAAGGCAGAAGACAGTAAAGATGTTTTCTAACAAGTGCATGTTATTGAACTTCAACTAAATTTCAAACCCATCTCACAAAAGAGGCTCATTTAGTTAATCAACCATTATGAGAAATCATAAAACTAATTGCAGTAATTGGCACTAGTATGTCTATTTTTAAAATTTTCAGTCCAATATGGCTTCTGTAATATTAGTGAAAATTCAAATCAATTGTTTGTACAGGTACAATTACTAAAGGCAAAGAATATGTAAACAGCTGCCTGCAGTACTAATCACAACACTCATATTTCTGGAGATTACATAATAATAAATGAAGACATGTCAAATAGATTAAATGACATGTCTTAAATAGATTAAAAAACAGACACAAACACCGCACTGAGCAAGCATGTGTAAGCCCTGAAAAGCAAAGCTACTACACAGAGGCACCTCTGCATCTGTAAATGTCTAAAACTAAGAATGTGGAAGTTTGAAATTAAATTAATAAGAACTGTGATTATATAACTGATTAATGTTTACAATCTACATTCTTAGGAGTATATATTCATAAAATGTGTAACATCAAGTTTGTGGCGTCCATTAGTCTAGCATGACTTCGATTAAAAAACTGGTTACTAGAATTATTAGAATATTTAAACTGATGTAATTACAAGTCATTACACTACAATAGTTGTATATGCAGTATTTTCTAAATGCAAGTTCAGTGCACTGCAAGTTTAAGGCATCAGATTTTAAGGACATTTTAACAGAAACAAGTTCCCTCCTGTCTTCTTTAACTATTAAGTACTACCTGCATAAAGAACCCTGAGAATTATCAGAATGCATTACTAATAAAACAATACTAACGTGCTGTCATGGTCACATTTATATTTTTGCTGCGTGGTGGATAGTGTCATGGGGGTTGATATGAAAGGGCTTTGGATCAATAGAGTCCAGATCACACGTTAATCAGTCAAATAAAGGCATGCATTTGCAGCACTTTTCCAGCTTGCCCTGTTTCCTGGTCTGGCGTTGGTCAGCGTTCAACAGGTCTTCCTGACAGCTCTCACACTCAGCAATCGCATCCTCCACCCGAGTGATGTACAACCAGGTTACAACCACCCCGAAAAACTGCAATGGGAGAAGCACACAAAATTACAAATAAATTAATTAATCAGTCTGTTAAGACATCTATAAAGTCTATAAAGGTTTGGATTCTGTTATGCAATAATAAAAAATAAACAGAGAAACCTGGATTTTAAAAGCCAGGTTTTGGTTTAGTTTGGCAATAATAATTTAATTGTATTTACATAATTACAACATGAATATTAACTCTAAAGTCCATGGGCTATTTTGGCAAATGTTGTTTTTATAAGATAATTAGAACGTTCATAAATATATTATTAGTTTTGAGGTGTTTGATGATCTCATTTCTAGTAGTCTCCAAATGCTCTGTGATAAAGAGCTTACTTTAATAACCAAGGGTCAGTTGGAAAGGAACCAGTACTATTCTGTGGAAACTGTAAAAATGCTTCAGGGAGCATTTATGTGAGGTGTTCATTGTAAAATAATCCTCCAGAAACTGAAAGGAGTGAACTGAGGGGAGTAATAACAATTTACGACTATTATGGCTTCCATGGCCATGAAGTTGCCATTTATGGTAACGATTTTTGTCTTCAACATTGCTTTACTGCTGATAAAACTGCAGTATGCAGTTATCATTGCAAACACCAAGGAAAGTCATAAGGGCCTATCATAATCTTGTAATCATTCTTAAACATTAATTTGACCAATAATTAATTAATCATATATGAAAATACACACCTTCTCAAATAAATTCATTTAATAATTTGATCCAACATATTTGCATAATGACTGAGTCCAGGCTGCATTTTTGTGCAGAACACAGTGGTCAATTAAGTATGCATATATGACCTTAAAATTGAATCATTAACATTGAGGATTTTTCAAAAGTCATAATTGGATGAAGTATAATTCAATAAAATGGATGGAAATGTATAATAATATACAATACTTTACAACAGTTATAGCAAATTACAGATTACCATCCTCTTTAAATATGCAATGTAGGAGAGAGAAACACTACTTGAAATTCTTGGCCTGTGCCTCACAATACCCATGTGTTTATCACAGATCCATCCACTTGTCCTCTCTCCATCATTTCGTGTGGAAAGTCTGCCTTCACGCACAGAGCATTTATCCAAATGCAAACTGTTTTCTGTTCACACTCTTCCTGAAGCACAACCATTTACACCTGAATTAATGGGAGATGTCTAATATACACCAAAATTCTACAGGCGCTCACAGGAGAATATGATAATACACATCTGTTGTTGCATTCCACTATGCTGTGTGTGTCACTTCATTATTCCCCCATTTAAAATCAGAAATGCAGGGATGCACTACTGGTAGCCTCTATCATAGAGAGTTGAGGTCTAACCGAGATGTTTTTCCCCCAAAGTGCCAATTTGACAGGACTCTAGCTGGACCCTTTTAGGCACTGGCACTATTTTAATCAGTGTTCTTTGCTAAACCAGGCTGGTTTTAATGAGTCTATACTTTTGAACATGGACATCTGGCCACAGCAGCTGAATTATGACATGAATCAAATGCTCACCATTTTATGCTTTGTTCAGGTCAATAACTGAGTCCTGGGTTAAAGGAAAAGAAGTAAAGGCAACATTCAAGCACCAAGTATTGATTCTGAATGGTGTAGTATTAAGTGTAGGATTAGCAAGGAATTATATGGAGTCTATAAGATGGAGAGCTACTTTTCAACCATACAGCACAAAAGGTTTGGATGTAAATACATGAAAGTGAACTGATAACACAGTGCATTACGGCTAGGCAATATGACCTCGGACAAATGATATATGTTAAGCAGTGACACAGCAAAACCAGTACTGTCAATGGGCTAGGCATTTACCATATGATTACACCAGAAGTCAGAACTTGCTCTGTATAAGAGGATTTTTCAAAGACTAAAAGTCTGCACTCGTCACCTTAAAATTGTACTGTACACAGTCTGTGCATTTGCATTGTTTGACTGTTGATAAATTATAATCTGTGTAAAAATATGTAGGTATTGTGGTTTACAAAATTAAACCAGAAACATAATGGGTACTTTGCAGGGTTCAGCAGACATCTACAATCGAAAGTGAATTTCTCTCATTTAATTCTATACATGTAAGCATATATCCATCCATAGGTCCAAGTTAGCCAGAAGCATCAAGACTTTTGGTACTAGTGTCTAAAATGTGAGAAACAGAGGTATACTGTTGACTACAGAACTAAACAGCACAGACTAAGAATTTAGAGTGATCAGACAGTGTCCCACTGAAAAGGCTGCAGGTAATAACACTGCAGGGAAAGGTTTGAGAGCTTTTCTGAGTAACAGTTTGAGCTGCATGCCAGCGCTTCTGTGTGATTGAAGACTGTGTCAACGAAAAATAACATTTAAAGATTCAAGGTGTGGAAAGATGCCAGAATGATCCATCATTTTGTGGGACAGTAGAGCGACAGGGAAATTGCTTTTTTGGGGTGTGCACAAAAACCCTAGCAAAAAATCAACCCCTATATTTGATAACAGGGAAGAGAACACCAACACAATACACCCATAGCGTTGTGTAAAAATAAGATGTAGCAAAGAGACATGCGGACACAGTGACTGAAAGCCCAGACTCATAAGATGACCCATAACATGACCAAGCTTTTATCCACATATCACTCGCTGCTTTAATAAACAAAATGAAATTGTGCTGTCCCTTGATCTGTAAGATGCAAGCCTTGTTTCAGGGAGGAAGCTTGGCTGATGAAAGTGTAGCTGTACTTTACTGCACTACTCCTGTCACAAAGCAAGATTAATATGTCAGGTGAGGGCTAAAACACCTGCTGTACACAGCAAACATATTTTGGGTATTTCTCTTTATGCAAAAAAGTGTAAAAGTCTCTGATTATGAATCGTGACTTCATGTTACAAATGCAGAATACAAATATCTCTGCCAGTACTGTCAGTTTGTATTAAAAGGAAGTGTTAACATCCCTCTCAGGTTTTCTATGGTTTACTGAAGCAAGGATTGAATAGAACAGGCTAGCCCTAACTCTAAAACATCTCATGCATGACACAAAAATTAGAAATGGCCAAGTTCATTCAGCCAGTGCTCTTACTGAAGACAAAGTACTGTATTTGCGTGAAAGAACAACAGAGTGCATCGTTCACATTTTAGCAAGTAAAATGTCATTATGCTCTGCAGTTCAAATTTCCCTAGAATTAAAAGAAAATTTACACATACAGTATAATAAATGATTATGAAGGCTGGCATTAATGTCAAGGATTTAAATTTCTTTTCAAAAGTATGGATGGTGCAAGAGCAGAGACTTGAACATTATATTATTCACAAAAGACAGATTTTTGACACCAGAAGCTAGACTGCAAAATTCAAAAAGAAAATCTATAAACCTTTTGGGATATGTATTTATTATATATACATACATATCATGACTTCTAAACTATTACATCATATGCCAAAACACTCATCTGAACCTCAAAAGCAAGACACAGGAGGAGGAAACCTTCCAAAACACAGAATTGCCTCATGGATATGCAGACCCAAAATTTAGAACATTCACAGGACATATATGAACATGCAAAAATCTGTTCACCTCCTTTAAATGCATCAAGTGACCATCTGGTAGCTGATTAATTATGGAACAATTAAATAACTGTTTTTGTGCAGCCATTGTGTATTGTATCATGTAGTGATAGTTTGTAATTCAATACTGTCTATTTCATTTTGGACATGTGGTCAGAAACTGTATTGCAGGCAGACAGTCTACCTGCAGGCAAACTACCTCTACAATGACTTACAGCTTTTTATTTACAGGAAAACTGTATTACACACATTTAAAAATGCTGGCACGTTTACTAGGTCAAATGGCTTTGTGAAAATTACAACTTCTCAATTTAAATGAACCATACATTAAATCAGCACAACTGCATATATGACACAAGCATTTAGAACTCAGAGAGAAACTTAGTACTTCTTCAAGAATTCTCCCAAGTGTTGTATCACTGAAAAGACAAACTTTGCTATGTTTAACTCTTACCTGAGGAATTAAGATACCCAGAAGCATTCCAGCCATAATTTTGTAGTTGTCCATCAACCAGATGAAGACAGCATCAGTGCAGCCTCGCACATGGATGATGTCTACGAGCTCGAGTCTCTAAAAGGCATTGCAAATGTACAGTTCTGAGTTCAAATTCTGTCTTCACCTCATCATGTCCAACTGAGTCAGCATGTCCTATTTCAACTCAAATCCTCTATGTTGGAGGCTCAATAACAATTCATGAAAATTAACTCAAAAGATAAAAAAATTTACTTATGCAAATAAAATGTTGTATACCAAAAATAGCTTTTGCTATGCTTTCCTATTGGTCTTATATTTCATATATTATTTTGTAATTCTGGGGCACTGCTGAGCTTTTTCTTCAGACTGCCTTAAGCACAATGTGTAAAACCCTCCTCATCATAACAAAAGCCAGGTCCTGATTAGTATTCAGGTTTAGTACAGGTTTCCAATCCTTACTAGAAGAAAAAAAGTCTTAACGTGATCTTCAACCAGTTTCTAGTAATACAAGAATAAAACCCTCACTACAGTAAGCAAGTATGTACACCAGGTATGAATGTGGGTGTTTACTCAAACTTACATTTTTATCAAGAAGTTTGTATCCACATAGTGTATTTGCAACTTCATTTGCCTGGAAGACAGATGGAAATCAAATTGTTAGCATTAAGAAGTGAACACCCAGCCACTCTCATTTTCCTCATATGTAAGTAACCCAACATAATAAGAGAGTAGTTAAGTCACTAAATGTATTATATACTGTCAATCAAGATTAAATGCCACACAATTTAACAACTTGATTTCATTCCACACTGTAAAAAGAATGTAAAAATTAGTAAACAAAAAGAAATCTCTTTACAACCTCTTGTATCACATCAAACAAAGGATACATTAGTGCAAATCAGTGCAGATGAAGAACTACAAGGGAAACATGAAAAGAATTGATAATGATGTGAAGTTCTTCTCATGTGTTTGGAATACCAATTAGATCAGCAGAAGAGCCAGACAGAGAGAACCTTCTGCACGTCTGTAGATATTTGGGAGACTTTCCAATCACTGAGCTGGTCTTCAGCTGGTCTATTCCTCTGTCACAATTCCAGTACAGCTTTAGACTGCCAATATCTGCTTTTAAATGATAAGCAGGAGTCTAGGGTGTGTGTGTCTTACTGCTCGTCAATTTACCCAGAAGTGCTTTAAAGAACATTAAAGGTCTGATTGTCATCTTTCATGTGTCTTTTATTTACAGTCTGTCCTGCTTCTATTCTACACATTCTTGATTAGATTTTTAATGTATGTATGCAGTACTTACTCAAAATAAATAGTTTAATATTTTTGACATTATTGTTGTAATTGGCAAAATAACTTAAGTAAAACACATTTGCATTTGATTAAGCCTTTTTATTAGTAGATGCTCAGTGGCATCAATGGGAAAGCTGCTTTGGCATAAAACAAAGGTATCTGTAGAGGAATTAAAAAAAATAGCGGACTAAATAATAGTATATTATAGAAGAACTATGTCTGAGATGATGGAAGGGACACACAGAGCTTAAACACAGCGTGGTTGCATAGTTCGTGGCTGGACCACAACAAATACTGTTTAATATACCACCTCCAAGATTTCTCCTTTATCACTGCATGGACAATAAAACTTTTAAAAAGACTACTAGATCTGAGAACACATGGTTGAAAAATTTTATGGGACATTTTCTGTGAATGAGTGTAGCAAATCTTGAGTTGAGAAACAAAATGAATGTATATTATGCCTGATTGCTTGCTTATTACAAATGCAGAAGATTTAAAATGCTGGGACAGACTATACTTGAACTACATTACCATAAAATTAAACCTTGTACAACATCTGTGAGATGCTGCAGTTTTAAATTAACATATGAACTGAAATAAAATACAGAATAATGCACACCTGGAAATGAGAAGCATTGTGACACATCAAAAAGTGAGATTTTATACCATTAGAAGAGAAGGAAATCCATAGTTGAATGTTAAAGTTGAGTTTATAAAGCCTAAAGAAGCAATTGCCATTAAACCATTTTGTCTTCACTCTCATGCTAAACATACTGTGCAGAAGAAAATGCAATCTAGTGTAATCACTTAATTTATGCATTAGCCCACTAAACATGCCATTATCTCAGGGTTAACTGTTTACTTACCCTTTAGTAAGTAATATGAGGAAGTGTGTGAATGCATCACATCAGAGTTGCGATCTCCAACTTAAGCGGAACATTTTTTACTTTGCCCATTAACTCCCTCAGCCAACTGAAACACTCAGTGTTTGCCTCTCTAATGCAGTTCCAAAAAAGGAAGCTGTGCCTTAGCTACGAATGTTTTACACAGAAAGCCCAAGGGTCCAGAACAGTGAGTAATGTTTCTATGCTTGGGAGCACATGATTCAGTAGCACTGAAGAATGTCTTGGATCCAGAGGATGTGCTAATGATAAGTTTACATATTGCACGTTCATAAGGAACCTAAAATGCCACAACAACCACAAACCATCAATAATTTCTTAAGGCATTTACAACAGATATAATCAATCAATTTAATGAGAGATTGAGCATCAGATTCTTTCACAACTGTTTGGATATCATATATAGCAAACGCACCATAACAACTCCATGAAAACATACTCTCTTTAAAAAAAAAAATGCAAGTCCAGTGGAAAACAAACCTCAAACTCAATATTGCATTACATATACTGCATTTTGCAGACACTGCTATCTAGAGTGACATCCATTTCCTAATTTTACGGACAGTTTCCTTGACAGCAACTTGGGGTTAAGTGTCTTGCTCAGGGACCCAGTGGCAGGATTCGAACCCTTGACCTCTTGGTCCAGAATATTCTAACCATTACCCCACCATCATCATATTATTAATGCCAAATTCTGAATGAATGAATGACATCCAAAGTGTTTTACTCTGACGATATGAAGTCACTTCAACCAGCACCAATATCCTTTTGAAAGACACACAAGAATCTTTTAAGATCTTGATGAATTTGGACCTTGATTTTTCATCTTCTCTGATTAATCTCTTAATAAAAAACATGTATCATGTATTTTATACAAAGTGTTGAAAAGTTAAAAGGACATACCTTGATATTGCAGCAAGTGTACGGTACTCCACATGCCAGGGACCCTAGTGCTGAACAGTTGTGATACATATTCACTTGCCAGTCTGTATACTCGTTGCCTCCACAACACTTGAACTAGCAGGGAAAGGTCACAAATAATTTCCATTAACACATTTGAAGGTAATTATCCCTGTTACAGTATAAATTTAAAGTATTCAAGGCAATGTATTCCACACGACCAAATGTGTCTCACAGTTCTATTTCCTGGATTCTCTTGGCCTCTGTGGATGTCTGTGTCACTGAACCATCGTAGGTTGCCAGTGTGTAACATCTAGCACATTTGGCTAATATACTTTCTTAACAACACACCGCTTTAAAGAAGTCACAAATGGTTGGAATGGCCTGGTGACAAACATTTATAATACCTTCTTGAGCTGAAATTGACCTGTGTTGACAAGGTTTGATATATAAGAGGTGAAGAGTATAATCGGTGCTATTTTGTATTCATTTACTGCACCAACAGCTTTCAGAAAGGGGAGGCATGAATAAATATTAGGTCCCTCTCACCTTTCATAGAGCATCACAATTCATATCCCAGTCCCTCAGCTAATCTGAATAATATGTGAGGCATTTACTTAAGCAATCAGTATATTCGGCTCAACTAAACACTACATGAGTTTTTTTTGCACACTTATATGGAAAATATATAGAGAAGTGTTCTTTGGCTCACAAGACGAATATGACTGTTCAGCAGAAATCCTCTGCAATTAAAAGAGACTGAGTTGGATGAAATGGATCTGTGATGTGCTGTGGAATGAGGCAACCTTTGTCTGGCAGCTTAACAGAACATGCAAAAGCGTACTGTTGCACCACAAATGCTGAACATTCTTCATCTGAATACAAATTGCAAGCCATTTGCTACCTATCCACCATTGCCCACTGAACCATGCTTGCAAATTGATGTCAGAGGTGAAGACTGTGTGGCGCTTAGGGAGGCGGATTGCCATTTAGCTGCCTGTAGCCCTTTCAAAACAGGTGAGGTATGTCATCCCACAAAAGGTGCACAAAACCTCTCAAAATCCTTATAAAAGTCCAGTACTGACATGTTGTGCTGATGAAGGGAGCCTCGCTAAGAAGTAATGCCATAATCTCATGCTTAATTTGAGTTAATAACTAAGAAATGAACTGAACCTGTGAGACATGATCCTGGGTGGCAAGAAAGAAAACACTGGTCTCTCCTCAGCAGCATTTCAGTAGATCACAGAAAGAACGAGTGCCAGCCTTCCCAAAAAAACGTCTTCAATATTTGCATAAATTTTGCACAACTAAAATATCACAGTAATTATTATTGTCACGCCATGCATACAGGAGCTCAGGCTGCAGGGACCAGGAGAGGGACTGTGGTCTTATTCGGTAGGTGAGGCACAGAGTTAGTTTTGATCTTTATTAAAACAACTTCCTTCAGAATGGAAATCAAACAACCAATGGAGGCTAAAAGTGCTAAACAAGATTGGGCCGGTTTCACTAGAAAACAAAAGTGGGTCAATAAGGTCTTAAAAGGACATTACCTATGAGCTCTAGCATTTATACTAAACAAAAACACATTCTATGGCTGTTTGTCAATACAGCATGGAAGAAATCTATAATTTCACAAGGCATTTTTTAAAAAGTACAATGAGTTTAAATGGCTTAATTGAGCTGTGCTCAGAGTCTTTTATTCATCCAGTCATTCATTCTCTGACAGCAATGTTATACATTTTACATCATGTATAATTCATGCTTTTTACTTCATATGCCCTGTTGGTAATTTTATGTACAATACATGAATAATATTTATTCATCTTCTAAAATGCATTCAATAGGCTCTTGTACATGTAATAGCAATGCATGTAGACATGAAATTGCCATACAATCAAAACTGATTTGCAATCAAACAAGCGTGCTCAGTGCAGACAATTTAACCCCTTCCTGCATTGTGTTCACGTAAGTATTTCCATACATAAAATGGTTATGTAAATCAAACACTTTATACATTTTTACATGAGCTCACTTTGCAATGGCAGAAAAACATAAACAAGTCCCTTGAACATCTCTCCTATCTGGAACTATCCTGTTCTGTGTTTTCTCAGCTCTCCCATTTATTTTTTATGGTCACATATTTGATGTCTGTATCTATTTCATCCCTGCTTGCCTCAACTCCTTTTCATTTGATCTAGTATGTCCCGTTCATTTTTTGTCTTCCAGCATTTTCTTTCCTGATGTTGCCACCCTGTTACTGGACTATTAACACTATTTAAAAGAGTGTTAAAATAACATACAAATATGTTTACTATGTATTATTCATTAGAAATGCTCAAATCAGGAAACACAATTGGTCCCACACTGTTACAGACTGTAGGAGAAGATAAAACATTTTCTGCTCTCTGATAACTTGATAAAGGTCTGAATATTTGATTTATGGCAAACCACAAACACTTCAGTGAAAAAAAAGTAATACTTCTTTGTAGGTGTAGGTCTGGAAATGTTATGGCAAATGTTTCACTACCTAGTAAAATAATTCAGCAGTGCAAAATAAAATGAAGTGTTATACAAGGTAGAAAGAAGATATTTCTTTGCTGCACTGTTCCTTAATAGGTTTAGTTTAAGTGTTAACTACAGTAATTATACTCTGATCGTTTACCTGAAACTTAACATCAAATTAATAAACATTTAAAAACAAGCTCTCACCTTGCGTTGAACAAAATCCATGATGTTTTTGAAATCAAGATCATCATAGTAGTTCACCATGCCTTTCTGTACACTTTTGTTTAGAATGTCCACTGTCTTTTTTTAGAAGAAAAATCAGAATATAACAAAGTTTAACACAAAGATATGTTGGATATGACACCTCAATGATGCTTTCATTGCTGTCAAACACTTGTTGATGTTGCAAAACACATGCATTATCACTGCTTAAGGGCTGGTGGAATTACAGCCCTGCATGTATCCCAGAAGGAGGTCTGACAGTGAGGAGTAATTCTCTATGCTGGACTATGCTGGAAAGCTCTCAGTGAGAAGTCATTAGTCAGTGTATACACACCAGTCATTTACATGTACGTGGTGCAAGACAATATGGATGGCAAAGGATGTGGCAAGGTGCATAAATATTTTAGTGCAATCGTCTGGGGTGAAGAATTTATCCATAATGTAGTTCTAATATAGCAGAAGTGAACATTTTTATCAGGCCTCATCCACCAAATCATACATATATATATATATACCCCAAATCCATCATATTCCTTAAAATACACACCTGTAAATGTTGAATATCGACATCTGCTCTTATGCACTGATACACAGATATATCAAAATGGTTTTGAGTGCAGAAGAAGGGGGAAGAAAATAGAAATGTACCTGGTTTCTGAACAGCAGTGCAACAATTCCACCCAGCAGCTCCAAGATCAGACAAATAGCTAAAGTGTAAAGGAACTGCAAAGCCAGCAGAATGCGATTACCAAGACATCAGAATGTGATTACAAAAATCAATCAGTTTATGCATTGCCTGGACTCTTCAGTGCCTTATACATTACATCCTGCTAGAAGTGTGTACAGAGACAAATAGTAATATAGTATATTAGTATAGAAAGACAATTCTTTACTTGACTTGAAAAATAATCCACACTGGAACAGTCAAAATTCATAGTACAATCATTTAGACAATTTGATGGTTTTCCTTTGTTTTTATTAGTTATTTCTGCACTAGCTCCAATTAGCAAATATTTGATCACTCAAAACCATTCCACAAATGCCCTTTCTCCAAATGTGCAGATAAAACTTACAGATGCAGAATGTGTTCACTGTGGATTGTGTGGACAGAGGCTGGTGGGTGGAAACTCACCACTTTGAGGAGGGTCAGGTTGTCTCTTAAAGATGCCAACACCCCAATGAAGGAAACAACAAACATGATCACTCCCAGCACAATGAGGATGATGGCTGGGGCAAGGAAGATGCCCTCTAGGGTTTTATAGCGCTGTCGCTCCACCTCCGCATAGACACCAATTGCCAAAATGAAGCTACCTATCAACTGAAAATACGTTCAATTATACATTTTGCAGCTACTGCAAACAACTTTGGTAATATGCCAAGAGAGTCACAGGAGATGTTTCTGACCTGTGGACAACAAAGCAAAATAAGACTGTAAGGTATTCTAAATGCATGAAGGCATTATAACCCCTGAAGTGCCTTAGACCTCTTAAATATACTATGACCTCAAGTTGGGTATTTAAGAAAGTGCATTTTTCATTCCCCTCTACATTGATTCCATGTTTTAACCCATGTGTAACCCATAGTAAGAAGGC
Organism: Distichodus sexfasciatus; assembly: GCA_032718565.1. Taxonomy (NCBI): domain Eukaryota; kingdom Metazoa; phylum Chordata; class Actinopteri; order Characiformes; family Distichodontidae; genus Distichodus; species Distichodus sexfasciatus. Next base: position 4,457,190 of record JAVGVS010000005.1, read on the forward strand.
AATACAAATTATTTTTGAGCAATTCTGATTAGTAAATGTCATTCAAATTGAGCAAATGTTTGCTCATACTGTATATAGATACTGTAGACAGACAGACATATACACATGGCAGATTTTCTTTATCTAATATTTGTTTCATGATTAAATTGATCAGTATTACACATAATTCTAAAATTGCTGCACACTGCAAATGTGCTTTCACAAGCTATAAGTGAATACTGAGAGCTTCCGACATGTTGCTTAATGGTCTAATCAAATAATTAGGAACATAATGACATGCGGATAATTGCGACAACCCCTCTGTCCAAGTCAACCCAAAATAACCTAAACGTACATGGCTTTTGGCACACATCCACAAGCTGATGGTGAACCTACTCCTTCACCTCACATTAGCTTTGAAACAAAGCAACAGGCATTCTGTGTCTTAAATCTCTGAAAAGCCTGCTTGAGTAAGCAGGAACAGACCGGAGTGTGGACTAGATTTATGACTTTGTTGAATGTCTGTAGCACCCAAAACAAATTTTGATTTAAATCTTATTGCAGCTGCACCATTTTATATAAAAAGATAGAAAGGTACTGACTTGTTCCTTTCTGTAAATATGAGATTCTGATTCTGTGATTCTGATTCTGCCCACTGCTCCTTCACGGATTGGTTAAATGCAGAGGTCACATTTCGTTGTGGTGCTGCTGTGCTGTGGTGTGTTCACAATGACAATCACTTACTTTCAACTGCAGTGAACCTCTACATTTTCTTCAAACAGAAAACTTCAAAAAGGGATAAAAAGTATTGATTATCAAGTAACACTTCAGAACACTTAAATATTATGATATAAACATATGCATAACATAAAAGTCCTATGTTTTTATCTGACAAACTGATCTGCAGGGTCTCCTACTTTAAGTTGTTGAGACGGAGTTCTAAATCATTTCTATTAACACTTGGCAAAACAACCTTTCGCTAGATCTCCAGACCAATCAGATAACTGACTTCTTCTAAACAATACTCTGTAAGACAGACCCACAGACAGCTGCCATAACTGTGTGCCAATGATGGCCTTTTCCCAATCTTAACGATTCATCAACACTCACTAGGGGTTGTCAGGATCGTACCTATATTAGTGAAAGTACAAAACAAACCATCCTAACCACAATGACCCAGCGCTGAATTGAGTGCTTTTGTACAGGCCTGGCCAAATCACTGCAGTATTTCGGGCCCCCTCTGTAACACTGTCCTGTCCCGCTAACATAAGCAGCTTTTAATGGTGGCACAAAGGGCTGAGGGGGCTGTGGGACCCACTGTTTATGTTCTCAACATGATACTCTGAGTCGTGTACTAACGTCCTATTGAAAAGAAGCAGGGAGAGAAGGCAAGCAAAACAGGTCCTTTGCCCCACGTTAGCCTGCCAGTGTGTTTCTGGGTGGTCATGACCAGCTCATTTATGACTAACGACTAAGTTTCACAGTATAATTAAAAATATAATAGCAGTAATATTACCAAAACATTTAGAAAACAATAAGTGATTTTTGCTACATTTTTTTTTAACTGGAGATCAATTTCCCTGTTTCTAAAAAAATGGTTTTCAAATTCCTGCCAAAAAGATATAAACACTGACAGATTCTATAAAGACGTGTATGGATACTGTCTATTCTATATAAATTATTTTAAGTTAAATATTCTATTCTACTTGTTAATTTGAACTGAAAAGCTTATGGGTTAAATACATTTGGATAATAAAAAAGGAAATCTTATTCAAGATTTATGTCTACAGAAATCAACTAATTTCATCAGATATTCCAAGTCGCAAGTTTAAGACATGAATGTTTATGAGAAAAAGGGATTTGGGCCAAAAATGGCCAGTATACAAAAATGTAGAACACAGAACATGACGCCACTTAAGATCATCTGCAGATACAATAAAATTGTTCATAGACTGTAAATCTAAATCATTTATATTTTATTCTTACGAAACAAAGTATACTGGGATAATCATAAATGACAGTTAGACAGTTAAAGTCATAAAAGTCCATCCCATGTTTATATATTTTTATCCTAAGATCAGTGACCATTAATAACCATAATAACCACACTCTAAAATTACTTCATCAAGCACTTTCATTTCACTTGTTTCATAAAAGCTTGCCCTGGGTCAGAAAACAGCAATCTACATTCATTAATTTACAGTCTGTAATTCTGACAGTGAACCATAGCAATTTTAGGCCCACAAAAGTCTTGTAGAAGCTGGAGTAGGCCGTGTATTGACAGCTTTTAACTTTATAGCTCACACAGGGTTAGTCGTGGTATGCAGGGAAATATGAAACGTAGGGGAAATATGACGCCTACAAGATTACGAAAGCATGTGATCGTCTGATTTATGCCTACAGACTATTCTTCTGTATTTTAAGGCCATATGTGGAACAACAAAATACCAACGAATAACTTTTTGTAGTTAGATTGAAATGACCTCTACATTTGACCCATCTGCGAAGACGCTGTGGGTATCTTTCTGGCAGCGCCTGGGAAGCAGTGCCCGGGGACAGTACCTTGCTTATGAGCACCTCAGTGTTACCTTTACCAGTCCAGAACCCTCTGATCATAGGTACAGGCCTTGTTTAATTAGTGATACATTTTATTAGTACAGTTCTTTTCTGTACAATGCAACTACTGTACTATGCTATTTTTATACAGTGCACAAATACATTTTGCTTCAAAACTTTAAATGCAGGGATGGCTGACATTCACATCTGTTGATACACATTCAACTTTATTTAATATAAGACCTTTATTTTAAAATATGCTGTTGTTTTATTCATTTTTAAGCAAACACTCTTGTTTTAATGCTGTTCCTCAGAGAAAAGACTATCAGTCTGTTTGTCATGGTTCTGTCTTTCACCACAAAATAAGATATAAGAATGCTGTTCTCGGCCCAATTCATTATGCAGGCAACCTGGCCCAGGTGACGATGGTGATCGTCAAGAGTTGTCTTCAAGAGAGTCTGAAGTGGGTGAACTTTCCACCCTTTAACCAACTGCTGTAATGAAGGCAATTCATGTCTGTACATGAACAAAATGAGGGTGAAGTGTTTTTGTAGCAAAATCATTATCTAATTTTCCTCCCAAGCTGTATACAACAAACAGACATTCCAGCACCTAATGTAGTCATGGTCCACGCAACTTCAATACATTGCTTAAAAGATAAAACAAAGATGTTTGTTTACGATGAGCATTGACTTGTACTGCTGCATAAAATCAGAACAATACCTTGTGGTATGACACTACCACCTTTGCACCCCAAGGCAAGACACTTTTCCCCAGAAAGACTATCCCTGTATTCAGCCAAAGTAAGTAGCTCTGAATAAGAGGGCCTAATAAATACCACAAATATAGCAATGTATGTAAATAATTAAGGTTGTTTACTGTGATCTCAAATCGTGATTAACTTTTAGAGCCTAAAATGTATGGTGAAGTTGGCGTTTAAAAAACCCAACAGCTTCAGACTAACACACAAGAAGCCCAAAATATTACCTTTAAAAATGGCTGCAAAAATTCCAGACAATTTTTATACACCAAACTTTATACTTTTCAAGCCTAAAGCATAAACCATTTAACGTGTCCAACTCGAAAAATATCCGAAAACTACAGCCCAACTTTATGTAACAAAAAGTCTAAAAAGTAAACATTAAACATGAACGCGTGATCATATGGAATAGGTCTTTACGGTTCTGGGCGTGGCGAAGCGACGCCATTGCAGGTGAATATTTCACAAGTCAAAGAAAATAAAACTAATATCTCCACAGCTACAACAATTTCCGATTAAACTTATACAAGCAAATAGCGATCTTACACACTTTATTCCCATCAAGCCTTTGCATTCAAACCGTAAAAATCTATATTTACGCACCACGATCTGTGTAAAAGTTGCTTATATAAAAGTTAGATGTAATATAAACAAAATACTTACCCAGAAAATAGTGGCATAAACAATTAAAATAAACTTGAGAAAGAGATATGAGCACCTCTCGCAGTATCGTACGGCTTCTGACATTTTAACTCGACTAGTTTCTCATTACTCCTTTCGCCGCTTCCGCGTTGCTGTTGCTTACCTGAAAATAAGAACAAACCCCATGCGGGCGGGTCACTGGTAGCGGACGGATGATTGATCGGTGATTCGGCCAATGATGCTGCGACTCTCGGTGCGTCTTTATTTTAACGATCCAGACGCAGTGCGCAAACGCGCTTGAGCTAGTTTTGCTATCATTTTACTCATAGCATGGGTGTGTTTGGGCTCAACACGCAATAAATATCATCTCCCATTTTTAAGAGCCAGTTTTTAATTTAATGTTTTTTTTCTATCATGTTAATCTACGTGTAAAATGAAACACAACACTTAAACCACTGTAGACGAGTTTGTATTTTAGGTTTACACTCCACAAATTAAAAGTAGTACCTAAATCACTTCAGTCTAAACAGACCGGAGAGTTTTACATCTTAACTACAGGAATAAGGGGGTTACATTAGCTGACTTTGTCCAGATTCCAGTTATGAAATACATGGAAGTGGAAGTGGAACTGACATAGCAGGGTCCAAAGTGCGGGGAGGGCCCTTGAATTTTATTTTATTATAAGGGGGGAGATTGCTTGTGTATAGGGCCCAGAATTTGGTGCTATGCCCCTGATGAAATACAAACCTGTTTAATTGACTAATAATGGTGTAATTAAGATCAACATCCTTTGGGGTGAGGGCTTTGGACAGGAGATGTGGGTACAGGACAGGTTTGATGGGACAACATACAATGTCCATGAAACCACAAGATAATTCTACAAGGCCATTACTCTTAGTCACAGACTAAAGAGTAATGGCCTAAACTGAATGTAATTATCATAAGCAGTTATACGTTTTGAGTAATGTCTTTTGAAATGACAAATATTGCAACATACGACAATGGATTCTCCAATATACTGCACCTCCACGTTCCACGTTTCTTCCAGAAAAATAAAAACACCTTATGGACTCATGGGTGGCTATGTGTAAGACTTTTTGTCTGTAACTGTCTTCTGACTTTCTAGATCTCTTGGACTTTGCCTGTGTTTATTAAGCACACAGCAAGGAAATCTGGCCCCTGATCTCGCGCTAGCACCATTGGGTTAGCGGTCCGTTTCACGAGACGTCACTGTACTGTCAACGCGACACACCCCCAGTATTTGACTCACATTCTTTTAGTTTCTCAAACCTCGCCAGATGTTTGTCAATTACGCACCAGTTTCCTCCAGGGGGAGTTTGAAGAGGATCCGATGCGCATTTCACGGATGTGGCATTACCCCCTTAAGTCTGAAATATTAATTTCATAAAAATGCAATAATGCCCGACAACACGAGTTGATGCAGGTCTGTTTTGTGATCGGTTTCAAATGGATTTATGAGAGATGCTACACAGAATGTCCCGAGCCACTGATCGGTTCTTCGCCACAGGTTTGAAACTTATTGCATTCTGATATGGATACAACTTCGGACCCTCTCGAATCCACTTCCCTCATTTACGACGAATTCGACGCGAACGAAACGTCCACCAACCTTTTTGAGCAACCGGACTGGCAGGTGGCGTTGTGGGCGATTGCGTACTCACTAATCGTTCTTGTTTCCATCGTCGGAAATGTGACGGTGATTTGGATCATCCTGGCTCACAAACGCATGAGGACAGTGACGAACTATTTCATCGTAAATCTTGCTTTCTCCGATGCGTCCATGGCCACTTTTAACACGGTCTTCAATTTCGTCTATGCGTTACACAACGACTGGTACTTTGGTTTGGGATACTGCAAATTTCAGAACTTCTTCCCCATAACAGCAGTATTCTCAAGCATATATTCAATGACAGCTATTGCAGTTGACAGGTAAGATCACAATTAAGATCCTATGCACATTCTGCACAGATTAATATGTAATCTGCAATGTTTTAAAGATATTACCGAAAATATTGCGTAAACTTATTTGCAAAACTCAGATAGAAAATGACCATTCGGTAAAGTTCCTCAAAAACCCTTTTTGATGCGAAAGAAGAACCATATTTAATTAATCTAAAGAACGTTTTTTCAAATAATATTCTATACCGACTAACGTTTCTTTGTGGAACCATTAAATTATCCCAAGACACTTAATTTTGCAACACAACGTTCAAAACCTCACACAAACCTTAACCCTTTCACTATGAATAAAACAGGGAACACATATTTTAAATCTGGACTTGGAATCAAGGGCGCAGGTTTGAACATTACCCTACCCTTTTGCCAACACACGTCAATTTGCGAGTGTCGTTTTGGTTATTGCGAGAACCCATCACACTGTAATAGAAATGTAACCTTTTAAACTTTTAGGTCTTATGTGTGCCCTCCATCCACAGAGATAATGATTACTATATTGGATCTTTATCTTCACAGGTGCACATGTGTGTCTCTAGAACGCACTGCACCCAGACATTTGTATCTTTAGTATATATTATTTATTCACATCATGTTTTCGCAGTGCCGTTACAAGCACGTCATGGATGAAGGAAACTTTTATTCCAGTCTTCCAGTAGAGGATTAAAGCTTAATCTATTCACGCGTAAAACGGGTACATAGGTACGGGGCGACATTGCGCACCTTAAAGCAGGGATTCGCTTTATGCTTCTGCCAAAATCTCGGCATAAATTTTTATAATGGAACTTTTACATCCCACCCGGATGACTAAACGCCCAGAATCACCCAAGAACTACAATTACTGTGAACATTTTTTAAAGAATCTGTATTTCTTTCTCTCGTTTTCTCATTCTCTTTTGATTTCTCTGATTACTACTAATGAAAGAGGAAAGTATGCAAGTAAACCATCACTCAGTGTCTATACGGTTGCTGGCTCTGTTTGAGAAAATTGAGGAAAAAAAGGCTATTACTGAATGCAATTTCACTGTTGCCAAAATGCAATTTGTGACTTCCCAAAGAGAAAATGTAATAATAGATTTGGCTGTTATGCAGTTGCTGTGTCTGTTTGTTTGAAAATTGTTCTGTTTCTGAATGTGATTATACTGTTGCCAAAATTAAATATGTGGCCTCCCAAAAAGAAAAAAAAGCAACACTCAGTGCAGCATGACAGTTTATTCTGAGTCATTAGTATTTTAACTAGATTGTGCTGTAATAGAAAATGTCAACATGTAACATGTTAAACGTAGAGAAAAATGTTTCAAATTATGCTTATTCAAATATTTCAAGTGACAGTATTGTGTTGACACAAATGAAAATGATAATAGAAAATAGTGTATGGGTTCAGCACCCTAAAGTTTAGCATGAAATATTTGTTCATACAGTCACCATAATATAAGTGTGTCTGCAGAAGCTTCTTTTGTCTTTACTGACATCACTGATGTTTGTTGGATTCTCTCCTCACCTAAAAAAGACAAAATTCCTGTTGGCAGGGGCCTCATGTGAAATGCACAGCATTTCACTTAATATACACCACTTCAGATGTACCATGGGCTGTATGTTCTGTTATCCAAAATCTGTCAGTATTATATTTAAATTATATTTCTTTTGCCTCCACAGATACATGGCCATTATTCACCCTTTAAAGTCTAGACTGTCCTCCACCACCACAAAGGTGGTTATTGGTGTTATCTGGTCTGTGGCGTTTGCTTTGGCCTTCCCTCAGTGTTTCTATTCCACAACTACGATCTACGCCCATCGCACCGTCTGCATGGTGAAATGGCCCGATGACTATGGAGGGAAGCACCAGCTCTCGTAAGAAACAAAAAAACAAATCTATTTTTGTGATTTTCATTATTTATGTAAATGATTTTTAAAACAACAAATTAGTGCTTTGCCCAACAAAAATGAACAAATTATTTTAAAAAAATTATGATTCATGAAATTCTAAAGTATTCTCACATTTTGGCAAATTACAGGATTAATGGTGATGCTCCATTCAAAAGTTCTTTTGACTCCTGGCTGGAATTGTTCTTTGCCCAGAGTCTTGCAAACTTAATGACACAAGTCGTGGGTCATTATTCGTTCCCTAACCTCCAGTTACTATGTGAAGAATCATGTGATAATAACTCTATATATTAAATGGAGCATGGCTTAAAGAGTGTCTGCTATTATTGTATCAGTATGATGAACATATATGACGAAGCAATATTTTAACTCCTAAGGTACCAAATTGCTGTTATTATCCTGATCTACTTGCTCCCCCTGCTGGTTATGCTGGTGACCTACAGCCTTGTTGGGCAACGCCTGTGGGGCAGTAAGATTCCTGGGGAAGCATCAGATCACTACCAGAACCAGATCCAAGCAAAGCGTAAGGTCAGGTCACACTGTTCCACTCATTATACCATGTAGTTTTCACTGTCACAACTCAAATTTATGATTGGTCACTGAGAAAAGTCATTTTCATATATGGCATTTATTAGATGGTCCTGTATAGAGAGACCTTTCTAATTACAGGGACTGTCTGCCTGAAGCAACTTAGACTTAAGGGCCTTGAACAGGGGTCCAACTGTGGGTTGCCATACTGAAGGTCTAAACCTCCAAACTTATAATCAGAAACACCACTGGACCACCATTTTATAAAATCAGTCTGAATTCAATTAAAGTGCAGAAGTGATAATTCAGTTAAAGTCAGATAAGGACAGAAAAATAGAAGTATACGCGCTAGCTCTCCGGGGTGATGAACATACCCTGGATAATGATCTTCCATTCATCTTAGACAAGCATAAATTGACTTTTACAGTCAGTGGTCACTGATACAATGACAAGAACTACATATATAGTCCTACCATTGTCTGAATTGAAGTCTTATGCAGCCGAGTTTGGCAAAAGACTCACATTCGTGTGTTTTTATTTAAAGGTTGTCAAGATGATGATAGTTGTGGTGACAACCTTTGCCATATGTTGGCTGCCCTATCATATCTACTTCATACTGGGCAGCTTTAGGAAGGACATATACAACGAGCATTATATCCAGCAGGTTTACTTGACCATTTTCTGGTTGGCCATGAGTTCTACCATGTACAACCCCATCATATACTGCTGCCTCAACCAAAGGTAAATTTGCACTAACGTTTCAATTTTATTAAACATTTATTTTTAGACAGTTTTTGTCTATTTGTAGATCTGTGATAAGGATTATACCCGTAATGCATTGTTTTTAGTCCTGTGTTGATGTACCTTTTAAAAATAGCAGAAAAAGCTGTTTTTATTCTAAAAAGTACATTTTCATCAAAATATTTTGTTTGTTCAAATACATTTTGGCTCCCTTTTCCCCAGATTCCGGTCAGGTTTCCGTCGAGCATTCCGCTGGTGCCCATTCATCAAGATGTCTGAAGAAGATAACATGGAGCTTCAGCGCATGAGAACCTTTAGGACGACCCGCAGCTACCACACTGAAAGCACCAGCATAACAGTTCGCAACCACGCAAACCCACCTGAGGACATCTCGTCTGAGCTGATCAAACCTTAAGTTCACTTTTCTGGAGACTTGAGACGGCCCCACCCTCACTTCACCACCAATACCTCACAAAGGAGTAGTAACAGAAAATTCAGAGAAATACTGCATGTTCACTGTGTTTTTTGGAAATGTGTAGTTATAAGTAGATGTGATACAAATCAATATCAAAATACATACATGCAAGCATAAACAAATATATTTTACTGTTAAAGCAATCATATGTGACTGTAAAATCAAGCATTTAAATGCAATAGAATGCTTATTCTGAAAGCCTTTGGCCACTGAATTGTTCAATCATTGCACAGAACATTTGAATTTTACAAGCTGTAAATACTGTCTAAATGTGAAAAAGCAAACAGTGTACTGATAAGGCAAAGGCAAAACCATTTTTGCAAGGTGCCTATGGTGCCTTAATAGGAGTGTAACAAATACATTTATAGTGTTAAAGAGACAGTTGAAGAAAACAAGAAAAGTGGAAGAAGTGCCGTTAGGTAATTTAATGTAGTGAACAAAAAAATCGAATACTTAATTCTATTAAGTCTTATATTATTTAATATAAATATTACCTACAAAGTGCGTGTACTTGTGCAGTATTGTATTTAGTTAACATTAAATTGGTAAGTTAAGTAACCACCCATATTAATGAATATTCAAATGCATCTCTGATAGTTTATTGATTAGATCATTTTGGACAAAACAGCAATTTATTTTCAATAAAAAGATCTTGTTCTCAAGGTGACATTAAGCAAACTTACATTCTGTGGTGAACAAAATTTACTTTTGTAACCCGTGCTCTAATCTTAAGAATATTGTTTGATTTTTAACAATAAATATCAAGTAAACCAATCAAGCCAGTTTTTGTACCACAACATTATTCAAAGCTTATCATTTAAAAAGCATTCAAATATTCTGGCAGTTTATTTGGTTTATTTCGATTACTGCATTTAAATTCAGTGTGGACTGTTCTTTTAATTATTTTTTAAGCTGGATGTCTGTGTATCAAAGATTTTCTCCTTCATCTGGATTAAAGCTTTTGTCAGAATACACTGGAGATATTTCAACAGTTTTGACAGACGATCCAGTTTTTTGGTGCAATATAGAAACAATATTATTTTATTGCACTTTTTTTTTTCCAAAGAGTGATAAAGTGCTAAACTAAATCCTACAATATTTGGTCAAGACCATGAGGGAAAACCAAATCACAGGAGATATAATCCTAGTCAAAGCGCTTCAAAATAGTTTAATAACTTTCTTTAATAGAACATCTAAATATGGTGCACCTGTAGAATTGTACAAAATGAGTTGACACTAAGCTTTTGTTACCAAATAAGGCATGCATTCATCACACGATCTTAGAGCAACTACACAAGTTCACTCACAGGAAATATACAGGATCACACAAACACCCAGCCAGAGTTACACACAAGGACATTTACTGGAGATCTGCACCATTATTCTTGTAGCCTGTGACCTATCTGCATTATATACACAGCACACAGCAAACGCTGACAATTCTCATCTACTTTCACAAAAGCAACGTATACGGTGCATGTCGGCTAATTCTGCTCAGGTCTTGGGGCACCATTTTTTAAAAGAGAGGTTGGGAAACAAAGGCAATACGGCTCTGCAGTTATCTCTTGTATGACGATAAATCAAGTGGGTGAGGTTGGTGAGAGCTGCAATCACAGCTACTACACTAGAGGGCAGTCTTGACTTGGAGAATGAACTTGAATGAAGATGGCTTCCCTCTTTCATATCATCTGCCTCTTTGGATGAGTTTCCAATAGCCAGATCCCCGCCCTTTAACATTCACATAATAGATAAGCTTGGCATAAAACAACATAACTCATAACCTTCTTTCTCTGATGCTTTGTTGCTCTTCAGACACACTTCTTGCAACACATCCATCAAATACAAAAATAAAATAAATATTCTCATATGTATACATAGCTGGTCTTGCCACTTTGCCTTGAAATTTCATCCCTTTTGCTAATATACATCCAATAAATGTTTACAGCAGAGTTACATTTTAATATAGAGGGTCCTTGACAAACACACGTGTACGCCTAGACATGGACACTAAATTTAGACATAGTGAAAGGCTGAAGGTTACATTTCGTTCAAATGGAGTGAAATAAAAAGTACGTAGGATCCCATGCCCTGGTTGTGGGCAGATGAATACGCTGGACTGGAGGTGGTTTAGAGCGTATTGGGGATTGTTTGGTGGAAAGTCCTCTGCTTTTGATTAGAGTGACAAGGGGCCGAGGGAACAGGGCCGAACTGCGTTCAGCTCTTTTGTTATTGCTCACGGAGGCGGCATCCCACCGCAGTGATGAGGGCAGCTCCTTTTCCACTCCCATCTTCAGACAGCAGGAAGTTCACATTGCACTTGGGGGCGAGTTCCTTCACAGTTTGGTGCATTATCCGGGAGAAACTGATGTGAAGAGAAAAAGAAATGTATTTACATACATAAAGGTCACAAACAGCATAACAGATGCGTATAGCAGGTATCCAGTGGCTTGAAAAATATTACATTTTTGTATTGTATTATATTTTATTATTTTACACAATTTTCTTTTAATTTTGTAAATATTCTTGAAAATAAATTTCTACTGTAGAAAATTCTCAGATAAATGCATTAAAATCCCTGATTAAAATCCTGAGGGTTCAACACTTTTCCAAGCCACTCTATGCTGAACATGCTACTCACTGAGGATGGAGTTTGTAGAGTGTTCCATCAACCCCAACGGTGATGTCCAGCTGGTCCAGGCCTCGGTTTTCTCTAATTTTGTCCACAACAGCAGCCATTCCAGCTCCACACAGCTGTGCAGCTCGGCGTGAAACGGCACCACACACTTCCTTCACAATGATACTGTCATCACATGTGCTGTCCAGACCCAAGTGCTGCAGAATTGACCTCACTTGCAGCAGTGCCAGACGGTCACTAGGGGAGACACAAGACAAGGTTTAGGTAAAACAAAAAGATTAGAACAATGTGTTCTATATAATATGTAAGCATACATTCTAAGTTTGAAAGTATATGTTTGTGAAAATAAAAATACCTCTCAATTTGTGACAGGAATTTTGTTTCAAAGATGCCCCGAGTCTTCAAAGTCTCTGAGATCTGTCCTCTGAAGAGGAAGCCACGCTTGGTCAAGTCAATGAGGATATTTCGCACAATTTCTCCCAGGTACATACCACTGCACATCTTCTCATATCTGAATAACAAATACAACAGAACACACAGATTAGCATAAACATGTAACATCCAGCATGCTGTGGTTTATTCGTTGTTTTATGCTGCCTTCCTTCCATAATTACCTCTGTTTGCCAGGATTGAGTGACAGATCATCCACAGCTGTGTCATACTGAGTCCTCATGTCATCCAGGCAGCCATTGTCTCCAAAAGCTCCCCACTCCATATTCACACACATTCTGCCCTGCTCTCCGTCCACCGTTTCGATGTTCCTCATCTCCTCCATGTAGCAGGCGTTACTGCCAGTTCCTGCCAACACAAATACAAGCAAATATTTTAGTGTTCTAAAGAAAGTTTAGAGATTTTAATGTTATAATATTATGCAACAGCAAAAATTAAGAAAACTCAATACCCTAACATTTCGTACAAACATGCATACAATAAGATTTGCATAAAATTGCTCTTCAGCAGGTGTAGATGCTGTTTTTCCCATGGAACAAATCTTAAATAAGGCCCAATGGTCTTTAACATCTACAGCATATTAAGAGTGGGAAACACGTATGTTACCTGCAATAAGGCCGACCTCACATGTTGGTTCCTCATATGCACAAGTCATCATGGTGCCCACTGTATCATTAACCACAGCTACTACATCCAAGTCAAATTCCTATAAATGCAACACACGCATATACACAGCATTTTAGTGTTTTCTGTAGTATGCCCCTAAATAAGACAATGTAACACCGCATGTAGCAACAGCCTACCTCTCTCCTTTTAATTCCCTCCCTCAGGAGGTTTACCACATCTTCTCCCTCGCAGTCTGTGGCCTTAAATCCCTTTGTCCAGTTAACAAGGATACCCTACAAACAAAACACAACACAGTCAGAGTAGATTTATATAAATACATTATGTTCTAACAAGTAGAAAATGTTTTTTCTGTTATTTCTTATCATTACTTTGTGAACTGTTGTTTAAAAACAGAGCAGTCAGGGGCATTATATTGACAACTACATAGGAAGTAGGCAGGCATGCCAACGGTAGCAAACTCACAGCATCTAGGCTGGTTTGTCTACAGGGGAAGGAGAAGGTGAAGCCCAGAGGAAGTCTAGCGTTCTTCATGCCCATGTAATCGAGGAAGTCCGATATGCAGGCAACAATGTGATCGAAGAGCTGCATGGAAGGTGAGAAAAGAGGACAATGAAGCACTTACTAAACCACTTAAGTTAAATAATTATCTAAAAATGTAAACAATGAAGTTAATTACGTCTGAGGCTACTCACCTCCTCTCCTGTTCCTTGCATCACCTCAATAGGAATGGCATAGATTTTGTTGTGCATCTCTACAGTCCTCCTCTTCCCACTGCGAATTTTCACTAGCAGCACCCTGAAGTTTGTGCCACCAAGGTCCAAAGCCAAGAAGTCCCCATTTTCTACAGGACACAAGATATGTAATTATCCAAATGCTTACCAGGTTAAGAGAAAACACACTATAAAAATAATATCTGTAATCCCAGCATGCATGTCTCTGAATTTTGATGAATGTGTTCTCTTGACCTAAGCAGATTTTATTTGAACAATATTCATTTCTAATTAAATGTGAAGATCTATAAATACTAAAACCTGCACTACACAAACCTGCACAGCTTGTATTAGTATTTTTTTAGCTCTGAATTGCTAAGGAATTATGAAACCTGCTATGGTCTGACAACTGGCTCTGATGCTATCTGGCAACACCATTAATAATGATAACCCAAGCTCTGTTTTATGCTTGAACTTCAGCATGTAGCACACTGCCTGAATTGCGCTTGGCAACCCTTTGACCTTAATCAGCGTCAGAGGCTTCTGTCTCCTAAAATACTGTACCAATGCCGTGCAGTTGTATTGAATAAGCCTGGGATTATACTGCACTGCAATGCAGCAGAGATAAAGAGCATTAAATGGGTTGCTGGACTATATGAGTAGACACTGGAAACAGTGTTAAAAACATAACCAAAATTGCATGTTGAATGGAGTGATGCCCTTCATTTTCTTGGTCTAGTATTAGATCAAGTCTATTTGCAAGAGGTTCTGCAAATAGACTGACAGACCAATCAACATAATACATGAAAGACAAGTTGAAATCTATTTATGATGAGGGACTAAAATAAATCAGATTTACAACTTTTAGCAGGGACTCTCATCAAGAAACACTTGCAAAGAGTCTCTGGTACCTGTGCCATCTGGGGTGCTTCGCACGTAGGTAGGCAGCATCTTAACTGTGGCAGTGTTCTGGGTTTTCTTGCTCAGTCCGTTCTGGATCTCAGTGCGCATCCTCTGCTTGACCTCCAGTAGCTGTTCTTGAGTCAGGCGGAACTCTGCCAGTGTCTCTGCAATCTGACGGGTTTGATCAGCCAGACGAGAGGCCCAGGCCGTCACCAAGGCAGCACCTTTGCCGCTCCCGCTCTCTGAGAGCAGAAAGCGAACATCACACTCGGGCACCAGGCGGCGCACGGTCTTGTGCAGCCGGCGAGCATACCTGAAGAGAATCAGGTATTACTGACAGGTCAGTGTCAACGGAGACTGAATAGCTTAACAAATAATACTTTTTAGGGGATTTTTAAAAAAGACTTTTTCTTTTGCATTGAAATTGAGGTTTTGAAATAATCTATATCTCGATACGATAAGCTTTATCAACCTGCCATAGGTGCTTTATTTGCTTGTGCTGTTTTCTCAATGCTCCTACAATATCCACAGACCCTCTAAAAACCTCCTATTTTCTGACCAATGCCTAATGATTGTCTAGACTGGCGCTCTGCTGGCTTGGTATCTAAATGGCAGAGGTCACGTGGATACAAGAAAATTAGAGTAAAAATAATTACAAATCCATTGTGACATTTTCACGGTCGAAGGGATGCGACTACTGGATGTGTTAATCATTACCAAAGTTTTTAAGTTACCACTAGGTCGGTCTGAGGGGATGAGGAGGGCGAATATTCCATAGTAATGAAAGCAAGTTAAAGGACAGCTGCTCTTATGGAAGTCTTTTCACAGGGTATAAATAAAGTTGACCTTTGGGACTGAAGCATATGAGAGCAGCAAAAAGCTTTAAGACCTCCCTGAGGGCATTGTGGGCGTCACATGGTTCAGCATCTCTGCAGTCCTTTTCCTGTGGCTCGCTAAGTGCTTATGCCAAACATGCTGGACACACTATACAATTACATTAGAGAGGAGTGGTCTGCTTGGAATACATGGTGATGACAAGCTCTATAATAAGACTACTTTAAATAAAGTATGGTGACAATGGAGTCATTGCTTTAAGAGAGGCTTATTCTAATTAGGAAACCATGTCAATAAATTTGAAAAAAGTCAAGAAAATAATTCTTACTGAGGATGCATTTTGTAGAGGGAACCATCAATGCCCACAGTGGTACGGAGGCGAGGAACATTCTTGTTATCCTTCAAACGAGTGAGAATGGCGCCCAGGGCCGCGGCGATGAGATTCGCAGAGCGGAATGAGATAATAGCGCAGACGTGCTGCACAGCAATGCAGTCATCTGCAGATGGCTCCACACCCAGCCGCGTCAGAATCTCTTTAGCTTTGGTCAATCCCTCTTTACTCCTGTACAGAAAATGTGACCGCATAGATTTTACATTAATAGACAGCAGTAACATCTAATATGGTGCATTATTTGTGAATTTGGTATTTTGGAAAATATTACTGACAACAACTGATGGCCTGCTTACTTCTCAATGGCAGAAATGTGTTTCGTTTCAAATTTTCCTTTAGTTAGCAGCTCTGGGGTGATGCGGCCCTCAAACAGCAGCCCCTCTTTGGCCATCTTAACAAGGACGAGCCTCACCAGCTCCCCCATGTACATGCCACTCACCATCTTCTCAAACCTGAGACCAGAAAAAACACAGCGTTATACACTCTCTCTCTCTCTCTCTCTCTCTCTCTCTCTCTGTGTCTGTCTGTCTGTTCACTTAGTACAATTGCTTACAATTGTTTTCCAGGGTTTAAAGATCCACGGTCAATCTCTCTGTCAAACTCAGTGCGAATATCCTCCAACAACCCATCGTCTCCAAAAGCTCCCCATTCCGTGTTGATGCACATCCTTCCCTCGTCTCCTTCCAATAGGTCAATATGTCGCAGTTCCTCCATGTAGCATGCGTTAGTGCCCGTACCTGTAATGCCACAGACACAAATCGTCAGAAAGTCAATTTGTTAAAAGTGACTATGCCAGGATTAAAACAGTACTTGTACTGTTACAGTTAATACATTTTTCTTCGTTTTTTTTATTTTATTTTTTTTATTCCACTCGCTTTTTTTCATTAAAAAATCCTTAAACTAGACGTTGATGAAAAGTCCATAAACAAAATGTTGATGAGCCAAGACTATGATTAAGTCTAAGCCTGAACTAGTTTTGAGTTTCAGTGATCAATCTCCATTGATACTGCAATTTAGTTCAAGAGTAGGCGTAATCCATGTTCAAGAAAGCAGCCCATAAAGTTTGCTAATCTGTGTTATTGAGCAGTTGGCCTGTGTCATCTTAAATTAGAAATTAGATAATAATATTGGACAGCCTAACGCAAGATGGCTTAATGTGGCAAGGTAGCCAGCTTCCGTTAGATTCAAAGTGTGACTAAAAGTAAGACTAAAAGTTGAGTAAAATGTAACAACTTTTCGTCAACTAAATCTGGACTTTACCTATGAAAAGCGGAAATGACAAATGCGATCAAACATTTTTGGCTAAAGACTAAGGCTAAATCTAGAGTAGTGTTATGTTAGCACTTAATCATCCTTCTAATTAAAAACAACATCAAAGCCTCAATAGTATACAGTCAAGGAGTGTACATATGAATTAAAGTCTTACCAATGATGATTCCAACTTCACAGCGCTGGTCATCAAAGCCACAGGTCATCATAGTTCCTACTGTGTCATTGACCACTGCCATGATGTCTGCCTCATAATCCTGCAGAAAGTAGGTTTGCATTTAATCTGACATTCTATTCGAACCAGTTAATGTGACTCAGAATGAATGAAAAGATGGGAACAAAGTTCTTGATTGGTGTTGCTTTTGAATTGCAAGTGTATGTGCTCAGCAATGAATAATTTTCAAAACTCACCCCTCGCTTCTTAATGGCTTTATTCAGGAGTTTGACCACATCCATCCCCTCCACTCCACTGGCTTTGAAACGTTTGGTCCATGTGAGCAAAACAGCCTTAAAAGAAGAGAACATTGGTCATGCTCTGCTGATGTTGATCTCTCTTTCTCTCTTTTTTTTAATATGAGCACACATTTCTTGAAGATTATGTATTTGTTAACAACTGTGCATAGTGTGTCCAAGAAGCAATGGGGGAGTATTACTTTTCTCAAACTATTTCTCAGGGTAACATCACAATATTAAAATGGTCAATCATGGTAATGATTTAATATCTGATGTTATATTAAAAAAATCATATTAAAATGCATGTATGATGTCATACTTAAAAATAACTGTGAAGTGCTTAACTGTTTTCCAGCACTCACCCTGAGATCTGCCTCATTTATTGCTTTTGAATTCATGTATATTAGTATTTAACTGTAATTCAGACTTATTATTCAGTATCTAGGATAAAACTTTAGGGTGAAACCTTTTCTTTGCTAAATGTTGATATACCGTGTAATTAAGAAAAAAAATTAAATACAGCAGCCAAATGTAAAAACATTATATTTTTGTTTGAATTTAGTTTGAGTGCCTTCTTACCTCATCCAGTTTGGTTTGTGCACAGGGAAAGGAGAAAGTAAAACCCACTGGAAGCTTCTTGTCTTTTATTTTATGCTTTTCCATGAAATCGCCTAGACATTCTGCTACATGGTCAAACAGCTACAAGACAAAAAGCTTGGTCTTAAAAAGTGCTCATCTCAAAAGAATTAAGCGAATTGTATAAACCTAAATATTTTCTTTAAAAGATTAAGAATTATACAAAAATACACATGCATTTTCTCCTCTTATTCACCCTATTTATGAGATACTGGAAAAGAAGTCCACATGGTGAGATAATGAGGTGGAGGAGTTCTATGTACCCGGCTTCCACTGCCATGGATGATGTCCTCTGGAGTCTCATAGATTTGACTCTCCATCTGTACCGTCTGCTTCTTCTCATGAGACACTTTTACTCTCAGGATTCGAAAATTGGAGCCACCCAAATCCAGGGCAATGAAATCCCCTTTCTCTGTGAGATTACAGCAAAATATTGTTGTTACTAATAACATTAAATCATCTGTGTTGAAACGACTGATTTAACAGAGCATCTGACCATTTGTTTACATGTACATACTGTATGCTACTGTTCTGCTCAGTAGAAATTTGACTTTTGAAATCAGACATAGAATATGTAAATTCACAAAAGGTCACACTAATGATCAGTGAAGATCAGGTCATTGCAACATGTTTTAAACCACTCGCTGACCTGAGGAGACACAGACACAGTGACTCTATTCGGCAAAAGTCAGCTCTGAGGAGGCCTAATTAAAGAGGGTTCTCTTTCTTGAAGCTGTTTGAGGGCATGCCTGTAAATTCGCTGTGACAGCATCGTCTGGCAGGAGTGAAAAAAGCAGTAAATCTTATCTTCCTGTTAACTGATAGTTCAGTAAAAGCTTCCAGTAAAGTTGTGATTAACAAGCCTTTCTGAACCTCAAAAACAGCCAGATATATGTGATCCAGAGCAAAACTATACATTCTTTGTAACCAATGTATCTTTCTGTCTCAAAGATTCTTGCTGTGTCCAGATTGACAATAACGTTTGTGCAGTGCTTGTTGCCAGGCAACTACAAATATCAAATGCACAAATCTGTGTGGGTGTGACTGTGTGCGAGTGTGTGTGCATGTTGGTGAATATGTGTGCGTGGGTATGTGTGCCTGTGTGTGACTGTCTGTTTGTTCAAGTGTTCTCTCAAAGAGAAAATGTTTTGGAATCCCATTTAGGAAATGTCACACTCTTTCTAGCTTGACGTACTGCAGTGTAAAAGGGTATTGGACATGTAAAAAATGTCCCAAGAAGCCCTGTTGCAGGAGTGCAATTTTCTCTTCCTGAAAGGATTTAGTCAAGCACTGTTTAGTGATCCTTCCACTGAAATATGCATAGGCATTTGAAAATATCAGGCATGTTAAAAGTAATTTAAAGTTAAAAGTCAGCAATAATAGTCAATAACCATTGATGCTCATCTCATATTTCTGTCTTGAGCAGCAGCAGCAGCAGGCATATGGGTGACATGCAGCTAAAATATCCTCTCTATTATGAGTGTTAAACCCTGAGCTTCTATCACTGACACGATAAACACCAGCCGTGATTTGACAGTTATTCCCTAATTATTATGTTACCTGCATGTCAATAAATTAATTTATCTTTCTACTCATTTGATAACCCATGTTAAGAAATGATAGCACTTGATTCATTACAAATATTTCTTTAACTATTAGTCACAAGTAACATTTTGTTCTGAATTGAATTAAAGTTTAAAGGTTTATTTTCTTAACATGAGACAACTTTCAGAGACTTTCCCTCACATATCCTCAGCAGAAAATCCACTTTGATAATGAAGTGTAAAGGAATCAGTGGAATGCAAACTGAGGCCTTTTACAAACCCCTTCAACTAGCTGCAGACATGCTTGCCTTTTGCGACACTCGTTGAAAAGTCAACACTGTCAACAAAAGAACTCGACCCATGCCTTCTTTGCTTTTTGATAGCGCAAGTCTTTGTCAATCTTTGAAAAGAAAGTGAATGAGGGAAATGTAATGGTTTATATTTTCAGATTCTCCTCTGTACAACATCCTTATACAGGATTAGCTGCTGCCCAGCACACACTTGTGCATTTTATCAGTGGCATAGCTGTGGGTCAAACTCTTTATATAGAGCTGTTGTAGTGTGCTGTCACTGAGGATCACAGTGCTGCAAGAACATTCAAACTATTTAAAGTTTCCTGTATATTGTTATATGCTATATAGTTTAAATGTCTTATTCTAAAATGTATTATCCACACTGTAATTGTTTATAAACTATTTTTTATAACATGGCAATTTGTAATGTAAGATTATATTGCATCAGATTATTCTTTCCAACTTCTATTCATTAATAACAGGATTTATATATAAAAAAGTATATCATTGTATAACACTGTAATGCATACACAAATAAGCAAAATAGCCAAAGAGCATTGGCACGCAAACACGTTTCATTGCCACCAACTATCACATGTCAGTCCGCACATGGGATTATGGTTAATCTGTGATGTAACTCTGTGATGCTGGTTGCATGCCTGAGGTCATGTATACATGCATGATCACATGAGCAGGAACCCATGAAACGGCACGTGTTCCTATTCCTGGGAGCACAGGCCGTCAGTTTGGCATCATGACCTCAATGTTTTAGGGATTTTTATAGGATTTTAAAAGGATTTTGACTTAATTCTATTATTTGTATATATTGTGGTTTTATACATGAAAAATATTCATATACCTGACAAAAACAGCAAGATTAAGTTAAAAGTAGACTGATACTTGAATAAAATTCACAATTAAAAAAAAAGAAAGCACTTCATTTTTTTTCATTGAGAGTGACTGCCAGTCAGAACACACACACAGTCATGTCTTGCTATGTACATTAGATCAGCAAAGTGATACCCTCTAAAAGGTTACATTAGGCACACACCTAGGACTAACCTATTTCTTAACTGAGTAACCAATAGCAATTTTTGGCTGTATTGATATTTTTAAATAAGAGCTATAAAAGCATTTCCCATGAGGGCTAGTACACACACAAAAGAATGTCCTGAAAAAGTCTCAGGCTTTTATATTATTTAGGGGACAGTCGTGCAAAAATCCTTCACACCTGTACACACAGAAGATGGAAAGAGAGCGAGAGAGAGAATATACTAATGTAACTGTGTCAACCTGAGAATATAAAATAGGAGTCAGTAGGTCACCACTCTTTTGTCAGTGTATTGTCTTTTGACGGTGAAAATAGGCCAGTCATTAGCCTGCTGTGTTTTGGCAAAATGACAATAGCTGCCAGACTTGCTTTGCTGGTTTCCACATAACCCCAACCCTTGTAGAACAGACACTGTTTTTATAGCAGGTGACACTGGCAGAAGTACAGAACCTATGAATGTTTGTCCATTTATTGTCCAGGTGGCTTGCGTCTTTAGACAGCTATGCTTCGAGTCTGTTTTCTTTGATTCTAAAAGTAGTGAAATATACTGCTACTTCTTTATTTTTCATTTTCAAACACACATACAACCACTGATATTTGAATGTAAGTCAAAATAAGAAATGCTGTCAGAAATTACAGTTCTGATGTCTGTAACACACACAGCTCAAGTCTCACCTGAGCCATCAGGGATGGACCTGACAAAGGTGGGCAGCATCTTGATGGTGGCTGTGGGGTTGGTGTCACGGCTCAGGCCCTTCTCCAGCTCTATTCGGAAACGTGACATGATGTCAAGCAGCGTCTCATCCGAGTGCCGCATGGAGTACAAGTACTTATCAATCTGCAACAAACAGGAAAGCTTGTGGTTAATTATACAAAAAAACCCACTATACCACATTTGAGTGGGAGACTGAAAGTGTTGCTGGATAGGGATATTTTACACCCCCATGTTTATTTCTCATAATTTTGTATTTCATTCATTAGGACTGCTGTCCTTTTGTGAAGCTTTGCACTTTACATTTCTAAAGGCCTACTATGGTGGAGTGTTACAGGCCAGACAGAGGGCTGTGTTGCTTTAATTGGCCTCAGATTTCAAAAACAGATGGCTCTTGGGTACAGACTAGCAGTGCAATGTTCTTAGCAGCACGAAACGGGACTAGCTCTGTTCAGCTAAAATGTACAGACGTCTTAATTATTTAACAGAACAATAAACATAAGAACAAACTCACTCTGCTTCTAGCCTTATGCTCAACTGTTGCGGGTGACATTCATACATTCTCTGATAGAGCAGGTTCAAAATTCATGGAAATCCATCTGAAGAAAAGGCCTCTGGTGTTTGCTGATTCATTTAAACTCTGCCTGTGGTAGTAGGGGGGGTCTCTCAGTTGCAGTTGCTATGGGAGATTTGGACTAGATGCACAGTGATGTCTCTCCTGAAGAGAATCTGATTTGTCGGAATGTGGCGACACATTGCTGACTGTCTTTTTTATTAGCATGCTTTTTATATCTTCTCATGAATAAAAACTGTAATTATTATTATTATTATTATTATTATTATTTTATTATTATTATTATTATTATATTATTATTATTATTATTATTATCATTGGTAGTAGTAGTAGTAGTAGTAGTATCAATTGTAGCATTTTGCACATTTATTAGTCAGAAAACAAAAAATTGTGCATTCTCACTTTGGCTAAATTTGTCTGAATGAGGGAATCATGATTTCCTCCATTCACAGTTCAAAATAAGATTATTAATGGAGTTGTGTTTTCCACCAGAAATGTTCAGTTAGCGTATTTTTGCAGAGTGATAATACCCTTTCCAGGAAATTTGGTTTTTATAATGTGTGCACAAATTTTCTCCTACAATAATAGCAACACATTAGTCGAATTATGCTTCTCCAGAAGCAATTCAGTAATAATTGCTTTTTTATACAAGATACTTTTATTGTTTTTGAGGTGCAGTGCTTTGCTGTTTAGATTTCAGGTTATTCTCGCATTTACACAGGAAGAGGGTGTGTTAAACGACACATTGCGCAATTGCCTCCAGCATGAATGGCCTTTACAAACAGGGAAATGAAGCATCTAAATGGCGGGGTGAGATAAATCATGACTCCAGAGCAATCAATGACCATAGAGTTGACCAGGGTGCCAAATATTGTGTTACAAAGGATACAGTTTACAGTAACAAGTCTAAGTGACCTCCACTCCTTGCTTAGGCGGTCCCTTCACTCATGTCTACATCATTTATATCTTCTGAGGAAACAGCAGGCTTATGTGTACATTGCTTTTCCCAATCCAATAACATCAAAGTGCACAGAGTTGTTTTCTCATCAGATCAGACCCTCCATAGATCCTTAGATCATGAAGATGAGAGCAAAATATGGCTACTCCTTGGTGGTGAGAGCTTAGAGTGGGCTCCATGCAGCTAGTCACGTCCATCTGACTGCTGCCATGGTAATCCAGTCTCTCAACTGTTACCTCTGACACTGCCCTGTGTGATAGACCGTGAAATGCTACTGGACATACAGTATAAGGCAATAAAACTCGTAAAATATGTCATTTCCAAGCCTAGTGCAAGAACTTCCTGATAAAGGTAGGGTTTTATAACAAGCTGTGGATGTTATTCAAAAGAGGAAGCTGACACATTAGGTTGTGTTAATACCCTTACTTTCCAGTCTGTTAAATACATCAACATTTCCCCCAAAAGATGACCTTTATGAAAAGGCAAAATGGAGATAACAAAAAAGGATCAGACACATTTGTGATACTTAACAGTGGAAAAGACATGTTAGCATTTGACTTTAGTTGTCTCTTCAAACCTTTTCCCTAGATATACAGGACAGATTTCTCCTCACTGAGGCTCCAGTGTTTAGATATTTGCGTATTAACCACTTAGAATAACCAAACACAGAATCCTGGTTAAATGCAAAAGCGTTCAGTGGTAACGACTGCTTTGCTCCATGTTAGCATTCCTTTTTACTTGCTACACCAATGCAGCTAAACAGCTACGGCACGATTCTGTCATGGTCGGGGGAGGGAGGGTTGCTGAAACTTAACACTCCACATGCCAGGAGTGTGCGAGTGTATGTATGTGTGTGGTTGTATGTATTGGGAGAACGACTCACAATCGCCTCCACCCCTGTCACACCTGCTAGGCATACACGCGCTCACACACACACACACACACAGTGGTGGAAAAAACCCGGCCTCACTTCTCATGGCTGCTCTATGACATCTACATCCTGCTTTCAAGGACATTGCAGTAGAGCCCCGCTGCACCGTAGTGATGCCCTATGTGTCATCACTCACGTCCGCACACACGCAAGCCCGTGGTGCCGGAAATCGCACAGTGTGACGTAGCCGATTGAGCAACGCAGGGAGGACGTGAGCCGCCGTGCATCGTGCGCCCACAGCTACCCGCGACATGGATCGGATTTGGTTAACAGCCAGCACCACAAGCCCGGTAGGCCTAGGCAGCCTGAGGGCCCATATTGCCAGTGAGATCAGGCCCCGGCCCCAACTACTCACCTTTTTTGACCTGGTCATCCTTCAACTCTGTAGTAGTAGGCCGGCTGTGCGGCTATCATCCTGCTCCACCACTGCTGCTAAACTGAAATGGAGGAGGAAGAGAAGGCTTGTCGAGTCCTTTCCGGTGAAGTCGGCGTTCTGGCTCACAGCACTGAATGGATGATCAAAAAGTAGCCAGTATGTGGTGTGTTCCACCCAGCACGTCAACCTTGTTTTCTGTATCTCTCTTACTGCTCGGCCTAGGAAGTCAGTCTGCGTCTAATGCGTTTGCAAGAGATGCAGCAGGGGCTGGGATGGGGACTGGCTTTAAGCCCTTCCACTCCTGTCCTGCTATTGGCTGAGCTTGTAGAGCAGGCCGGTGATGTAGTGCCCAGCTGACACCCAACCTTCAACCCTCCCCCTCTTCCTCTTTCCTTCTTGCGCTCTCTTGCTGTTTGCTCCTCCCTTTTTCTTTCACACTCTCCTCCTCCCCCGTCCTCAAGCTCCTTCTCTCACGCTCTCATTCTCTCTTTTACTCTCTCATCATTGGGGGAAGGTCGGAAGAGAAGCAGGGGCTTCCGCGTTTCCCTTGGTGAGGGGGGAGAGGCACGTCGAACACGTCCTGCCATCATCGGATTGAGGGGGTATTGTGGTGTGCTCCTCCCCACAGCTCTCTTATTCTCCTCTAGTGAAGAGCAAGCCTGCTGTGGAACTGAGGCAGGTCACGTGCAAATTCTGCCAAGTATTGTTGTTGCACAGCAATTACCAACTCTAATCGAGTAAATTAAGCTTTTTTTTTCTCAGTGCAGATTACACCTTGGTTTCCAGATAGTATGGATGATACATGTAGCCATGTAGAAAACACCCTAAAAAGGACCACACCAGGGAATGACATCTTTTCAACCCAGAGGTCAGAAGGTTAATTAGAATGAAAATAACAATAGGTCCTGAAGACGGACACTTGCCTCAAAGTAGGCTGATGATGATTATTCTAAGGGGGTGAAAAGAATTTCAAAAGAAAATGGCAGATGTTGCTCTGTGCTCAGGAGTCCTTCCTCTGTACTATAAAGCAGAAAGTAACGTGCAAATTCCAAAGATTAAATTCTTTGTAAACACACAGCACAAAATAATATAGTAATACAAAAGACAGTAATACAAAATTAAACAAAGCGATACGAAAGTGAGACAAATGATAGGGTGGTGTGATGAATAAGGATGAACATAATACATTTTAAGTACTCAGAATGGGGAAGCGTTCATCTGTTAGATAAATTAAACTAATGTTTTAAAGGTATTGTAGTGTTTGTGTGCTTTATAAGCAGACCAGGATCGCTAGGGTTAATTCTATATGTCTAGCTTTCATTACTATCCAAAATCTTTCTGTAGTCAAAATATGACCAGGACTAGTAATTGACTAACATAATATATGGCAACAAATGAGACATTAGGCATAGTAGAAATATGATGAGAATGGTCAGGAAATTATATCTATAATATTGTTATCTTAAAGAAGGAAAAATTTTGCTTAGATGGATTGACTATATGTTCAAAGAATTAAAGATTTCAAGATTTCCTTTGTTGGCTGAAATTATGGTTAGGGTTGGGCATCATTCCATCATAAGTTAGTTATACATCAGTAAAAATACTTTATAGTAAAAGTAATTCTTTTGTGTGTATATGTGGGTGTGTGCGTGTTGTGATATCGGTTCCTTCCCCCACTCCTTCCATTCCTCTCACCAGCACGTGAGGGCAACAGCTTCACGTCACTTTCCGAGCCAAGTCAGTCCGGAGCTTTATAGGGTCAATGCTGTGTGCTCTTCCTCACAATCTTCCTCTTACTGATGGCTCATTGCTTAATTTATTTTAAGTTTTAACATTTGGCAAGGAAGCACTTAAAAACCAAAGTCTGTTCTACACTAGTTATATGAATTAAGTAAAGAGCAAGTGTAAAGATATTTTTCTATAAGAAAGTCTTACTCATTAATTGCAGCACGTGGGACATGCTTGTAAGTACGAGTCATTGTGATTTCTCATGAATTACTTACATCCTGCTAATTTCCTACATGCCGATTGGTAGCTTACTAGAAAACCCCTCACAGCCTGGTGACATCATTTCCTTACAGTTCCTTTCCTCAACAAGTTTATGATGATGAGCATACAAATGAGAAAACAATTCTTAGATGCAAGAAGATTTGTCTGGGTTGCCATGTGACTCATGATTGCAGTACAACTCCTGCTGGGTTAAAGGTTCATTTATGTTCACTGGTAGGCATGAATTTGCAACTCCCTAAACAAACACCTCAATCTGAAAAGTACACAGACTGGGTGGTGTCAAACTTGTATGCAGATAGCAGGTGTATCACAATATTGTACTCATCTATTTACATTTAAAAAGTAATTTAACTTATGAATAAAAAAGGCCTCAAGATGAAAATAATGTATTCAGAAATACCTTAATTTATAATTGTCTATCCATCTTTAATACTAACATATAGTATTAAAGTTCTATTTTCCCTTTGTTCTTAAACCTTTAAAAAATATATATATATAATAATAATAAAATATATATGTACACATATACAGTATATAAGCAGTACCAGATTAGCCAGACTTCTCAGG
The DNA here is from genome assembly GCA_032718565.1 of Distichodus sexfasciatus. Classification (NCBI taxonomy): domain Eukaryota; kingdom Metazoa; phylum Chordata; class Actinopteri; order Characiformes; family Distichodontidae; genus Distichodus; species Distichodus sexfasciatus. Next base: position 4,484,653 of record JAVGVS010000005.1, read on the forward strand.
GGTGATAGAACAGTCGCCTACTACTACGCCTGCCATGGGTAGATAATCTTTTCTTTAATCTTCTTTATATATTTCTAAAAGAAATTTATAGTATAGTACATTTTCATAGCATTGTTAGTAAAGAATGAAGCATAAAGGTACTGTGCCTCAGCAAAATCTTGTATCTTTAATAGATGTTATGCTTTACATGTATTTATGTCCTTTACTCTAAACGTGCTAATCTGTCCTAATTTCTACACAACATGTAAACAAATTGTAGGGGTAAATCCAGATCTCTAGAAAGACTCTAATAAGCAGCAAGCAGTAAAGTACCTACATGTGGTAAAGTCCCAATCTCCTCACTGGTGTCCATGGTGGAACTCTGGTATTCCAACAAGCAGATTAGATAATCGCAAAGTCAGAAGAACTTATTTGGCTCTCAAGATGGGATTTAGGAGGATTTAGGTAATTGCACTTACATAATCAAAGCATGACAGTGCCACTGCTCAGGTGTGTTGAGCATCAGTAATACCATGAAGGCCTGGTGACATTTCTGAATGAAAGCTGTAGTCAATAAATAACAAAGTTGCATACAACACAGTATAATTTCTTATTGTTGTTAACCTTCAAGAATGGAAAATACTGATGGGGAATATCCTTCTGGTATAATGATGGCAGACCTTTTTATTTGGACCACCCCTAAATGAAAAAATATAATTACACATACCTTTTTGTATGTGTAACAATATTCAAGATTTGCTAGAAAATTTAGTATTTGCTTTTTTAAAAATAGGGCAATTATTTTTCATGGGTGCACCTTGTGTGAAAGTGAGAGATAGAAAGAGAGAGCGCTTGGTTAATGTGAAAATCTGCTGTCAAGTTGTACGCTTGGTCTCTACCTAGAGAGGGAGGCTAGTTAGCATTAGCAGTGTTAGCAGTGAGGATTAGCATGCGTAAATGTTTACCTCTACAGAGGATTTATGAGACGGCCTCAATTTGAACTCATCTAACTCCTCTCTCTAATCCTCCTGGGCCTTGATTTACTAGGGAAATATGGAGGCAAATGGTAACGCTGTTTACAAAAGCTGTTAAAATCTATCACGCTTTTGCATATTTTGCATTAAAGCTTTAAAAAAGATGCTGTTAAACCATTTACAGTGAAAATCAGCTAGACCACACTATTCATGCAATGGTGAAGTCATGTACAAATATCAAAAACTTTTAATCAAAATCTAAAGGTAGCCTAAATAAAAATGGTGAATGTAAGTCACAAATTTAAGGCTGGTATTCTGAAAGATACGATATTGGAAATTGATGCATATCAGAATGTAAATGTTTAATATAAGTAGTAATGTATGTCTGTAAAGACTGTTGGTTGTGTATTTAAATGAGTGAGTAAATCAGAGTAAGAAATTTTGTAATCTTGCTGCAGGATCAGTGTAATACAGAACATCATTTTTGCAACAAGCAATTTCTAACATTTGTATAATTAACCATTTCCTTTGTTCTAACACTATCCTGAGAAACGCAGAATGACATGTAAGAGTAAGAAAATTCTTATTTGGCACTGCATAATATGACACAAATATAATATCCCCAAGTAAACAATATCTTAGAAATGATTCTTTAAATTTGATGCATTTTATTAGAATATATTTTAGGACAAATGAAGAAATGAACAAGCAAGACATATATCTTGATATTGCAATGTATTTCTAATGTATACACTGTTCACATTTTTTTCATTTTAAGACTCATTTATAAAAATAAAAAAACATTTTGATTAATGCATGAGTTCTTTTCATATTCAGAAGCTCCTACATTCTCAAACGCACAGATTTGCGGCCTGTTTGAAGACTAGTCCAAATACGCTTGTGACATTCCAGTGCCGCAGGCCAACGCCCCCCTCCAGCTTGCCTGCCATTCTCTGTGCCTGCCCATGCAAGCCTGCTCACTGAAACAAAGAGACCGGGGGGGCGGAGGCCTGAAAGGGGGAAAATGTCTCCTATAGTCAGTGTGTGCCATTCAACAGTGAAATCAGCTGCTCGGATTACAACTTGACATGCAACAGGTTAGAATAAAATGAAGAGGGCCTGAAAATCCTTGCTGCGAAAACAATACACTGAGTAAATGCCTTATTTTATAAGCCTTTTTATTTTAGTCTGGATTGTGACTATATCCAGAGAATTAGTAGCTCCATTTACAATCAAACACACTTTAAACCTTTAAAACTAAAAGTGCAACAAAAGATTCATTGAAACCAATTTAGAAAAACTTTAAAATAATGGCACTGACACTAGCATTAAACCTAAAACTCCTTAACTTAGCATGTTGAACATCATGACAGAGTTTGTTAGGAGGAAATCAATTTCATAACAAGATTTAGCATTTCATTTCTAGTTAAACTTCCATGTTGTTAAATTCCAACCGCAGAAAATTTCAATAGTTCAGTCTGAGAGAAAGCTGTTATGTCTTCTTACAATACTGTCGGGCTACAGCTGTGATGAGGGCTGCTCCTTTCCCACTGCCATCCTCCGACAGGATGAAATCCACCTGACACTTTGGGGCGAGCTCCTTCACTGTTTCCTTCAGGACATCAGAGAAGCTGCAGAGAGAGAAAGAGAAGTCACGTCTTGCAAGTGTGACAGATATATTATGGACACTACAATGCAGTTTAAAAACCAAAAGGGACTTCATTGGTACATCTTGTTCTTAGTTACTGTGATGTACAAAATGAGGAAGAAAAATAAACTGTAAAAAAGTGTTTAATCCTTGCTTGTAAAAATTCAGCCAAACATTATAAACCCATTACAATGGGAAAAGGACTGTGTTTGAGACTTGATGTTGTTCATGTATTGACAGACAAGACATTTCTCAAGACATCATCAATATATAAATACAGTATATGTAAACAGGAGATGGTGCTATAACTATTCAAAGCTTAATGATTTCATAACATCCCTTTGTGATCACTACTCAACTATACATTAAATACAATGCCAACTAAATAAACTGAAGAGAACACATATTAGGCATTTTTAATGTCTATTTAGCACATCGATGGCTGAAAAACACTAATAAAATAATGTGCCAATTGATAATTAATATATAGACAGTTTATGGCATCTACAGAGCTCATGCACAGTTTACAGGACACTGGGTCATCACTTTAACTAGTCTCACACCTGAGACTAGGGGTTTGATAAATCATATTAAGTGTATTAGAGCATGACCCATTACCCCAAGCCTCACTCACTGTGGATGGAGTTTGTAGAGTGTTCCGTCCACTCCAACAGTGATGTCCAGCTGGTCCAGGCCTCGGTTTTCTCTGATTTTGTCTACGATAGCAGCCATTCCAGCTCCACACAGCTGTGCAGCTCGGCGTGAAACGGCACCACACACTTCCTTCACGATGATACTGTCATCACATGTGCTGTCCAGACCCAGGTGTTGCAGAATTGACCTCACTTGCAGGAGCGCCAGACGGTCACTAGGGGAGACGCATCATCAAGTTAAATAATAAGTGTGTGCATGCAGTTCTTAAAAATGTTATCGCTAAATAAAATAAATGTTATACCAAAATATTAGCTTTTATTGTAGTAGGTAGTCAGAATTAAGTTAATATTAATTAAATCAGTAGAAATGCAACTACATTTGCCACACTTTTACATTAGCTAAACAATTCGTTTAATTAATTACTTGGTCTGAATGATTTGAATGTTTTCCTTTGGTGATAACTGCAATGATGCACTATGATAATATTTATGTTTAAATATTGAGTAGTTTTGGAGAAGAACACTTTGAACTCCAAACACCAGTAGTTTTATTTGCAGCTAAGTAATATTTCAGTACAATAACAGCATTTCCATGTAAGAAGGATTTTTACTACTCTCTCCACCCCAGATAGCATCTATGACAGTTGGGCAAGTAAGGAATTACACTGATAACTGGACAACACAGCACCTGCAGTGGACGAATAATATTTTGCAATGCAAATGATTCTAAACGTTTAAGCCTAGAATTCTTAAAGTTAGTCAAATTGTATTTTATTTCTGGAAGTGGTGTCTATCTCCAGGAATGTACCTTTCGATCTGTGAGAGGAACTTGGTCTCAAAGATGCCCCGCGTCTTCAGACGTTCCGTAATGCGGCCACGAAACAAAAGGCCTCGTCTGGTGAGATCAATGAGGATCTGTCTGACGATCTCACCTAGGTACATTCCACTGGTCATCTTCTCGAACCTGCAGACATGAATGAGATATAACATATGTGCAATACTACACAATCATGTGGCCTATGTGTACAGCTGGCATATTAGATAAGAGCAGTAGTAATTCATTTTTATTTTAAAAACAAAAATAAAACTTTTAGAAAGCTTAAAAAAAACATCATCATCATCATCCTGCTTCTTCCCAGCATCTGACACTGCAAAAACTTGCAAGAGAAAGTGCTATGTCTTGCACTGCAGTGCCCCCATGTGGACACAGCTGGAGTTTCTTCACCTAAAAATTTAGATGCACACATCTTGCATTTTATCAGAAACACCTTATTTACTGTGACTTCATGTATGTTTATATTAAAATGCATTGGTTACAATGCACAATTTATATTAGAAAACTTAAGAATTATTATATTAATCAAGAATTGAGCTGGTAGCGTAACGATTAGGGCGTTCTCTCTGTGATCTGAAGGTCTCCTGGTTCTCATGAGCAATGTTCCGTCCCCAAGCACTACTCTCTGGACGCTGCCCATGTCAGCTGCTCACTGCTCCATTACGGATCGGTCAAATGCAGAGTTCACATTTTGTTGTGGTGCACTGTGTGCTGTGGTGTGTTGTGTTCACAATTACAAATAATCACTCCCTCACTTTGTCAATCAACATTGCTGTGCAAAGAAAGACATTTGTTGTACATGTACATAGTGTATTGGTATTTAACAGACCTCCTTAGAAGTTCCTTCAATAATGTTTAGTAAACCAGCATGACCAGCCTCACCTTTGTTTTCCAACATTCAGGGAGCCTTCGTCCACCTCCTGATCAAATCTGGTCCGAATGTCCTCAATGTTGTCATTGTCCCCGAAACCTCCCCACTCAGTGTTCACACACATCTGCCCCTCTTCCCCCTCCACTGTTTCAATGTTTTGCATCTCCTCCATGTAGCACACATTGCTGCCAGTTCCTGCATGATTAATGAATATTATTTTTAAAGAATGGTCATGACTGCTTCATAATACTAGATTAGTTTGTGCATATGAATGTTAGGGAGATCTGCTTGACTTGCAAATGTTAATTTACATTTTGTTTAAAAGTTGTCCAAAGCTAATAAGAACTGGCATGAGTCGAAAGCTATGTTAAGTATCAAAGAAGGTAGGAATTAAAAATATTCTGTTTAACAGCCATACCAGCAATCATTCCGACCTCACATTTAGGATCTTCATAGGCACAAGTCATCATTGTGCCAACTGTGTCATTTACAACAGCAACAATATCTAGATCAAATTCCTAGAACCAAAAAGAAAAAAATTCCATTCACACCATCACATTATACATATATATTGTAGATACAATAGATCTCTACTGTATTTTTTTGTGTCATCTTACATTTCTTCTCTTGATGGCCTCCCTCAGCATTTCCACCACATCATTTCCCTCAGAGTCAGTAGCTTTGAAGCCTTTTGTCCAGTTCACCAAAGTTCCCTAAACACAGGAAAGAAACCATGAGCCGGGACCAGAAATAACCACAGGGTAACTTTGATCTGCCTTCTGCATTTAAATGCACCATCACATGCTTTCTCATAGTGGTATTTACTGCTGCTTGTGTATATTTCACAGAACATGCAAAATGATCAAGAACAAATATATGAAATCTATATAGGCAGCATAAAATGTGAATTTCTTTATTAAATTCCAGATATTTAGCTGTATTCATTTGACATACAAGCTGCTCAACAGCACAAGTGCTCTAATGAATGACTCTGTTACCTTATCAATCCCGGTTTGTCTGCATGGAAAGGAAAAGGTGAAACCGAGTGGTAAGCAAGTGTTCTTCATCCCCATGTAGTCCAGGAAATCTGAGATACACTGCACTATGTGATCAAATAGCTGAAATTAAAAGTAAAATTGATTAGGGCCTGATTTTAAAAAGTTACTACCAGATTTCAAATATCACATAGATTTATCAATGACAAACATTTGTATTCCTATTCCTTTGAACCAAATATATTTCAGCTTATTAAATAATAAAAATGTGCACCTCTTCTCCAGTGCCCTGCATGATTTCCAGAGGGATGGCATAGATCTTGTTGTACATCCGGACGGATTTACGCATTCCACTACGGATCTTAACCACCAGCACCCTGAAATTGGTGCCACCCAGATCCAATGCAAGGAACTTTCCTCTCTCTGTAGAAGAGGCAACAGCAAATCATTATAGAAGTACTTAAATTTATAGTGGTGTATAGCATGTGATTAGCTGTTCTTAGCTACTGTAACTCTGATATATTGCATTATCTTGAGAGTTTTGGATTAAGTATTAGGAACATTAACAACTGCTGCTCTGCATTTCACTAGTTATGATTACAGTAATGTACTTTACAGATTTGTTTTTTTCTACACTTCATTTTGGAAACTGTCACTGATGGGACAAAAATCCTATGCCTTGACATTGTAAGTTATAACAGCACTTAGCATGTCCTGTAATCTTACTTAATATAAATTTCAAGTAATCTATGAAAGTGGTCTAGCAGACCACTGCTAATTTCATGCAGCTTAACTGTACTAGGAATTATTTTTCATTGTTGGTAGCAAGAACACCACACACATCTACATCTCTTATATAGACTGTCTATTAGACTCTTTTCATATTTGGGTTTCTCATACCTGTCCCATCTGGAGTCCTGTAAACATATGAGGGCAGCATTTTGACAGAGGCATTGTCATGTGTGTCTTTTTTCAGACCACGTTCCAGCTCAACCCTCATCTTCTCCTTCACCTGCCAAAGCTGCTCTGAAGTCAGGGCGAAATCTGCCAGGGTGTCGTCAATGGCTTTGCGCTGGAAGGCCAGGCGCTGTGCTACAGCGGTCACCATGGCTGCTCCTTTCCCGCTGCCACTCTCTGAGAGCACAAAGCGCACGTGGCAGTCGGGCACCAATCGCCGCACCACCTTATGGAGCCTCTTGGAATATCTGTGAATGGGACAGAAAAGTAGAATAAGATGAGCAATTGCAGTTATAAATGATATTTTGGTTGCATTTTATGATTTGATAGAAATGCAAGTGACTGTGTTAAATCAGCATATGATACTGTCTTATATTGATCCCTGGCAAAATCGTGTCATAGCACTTTGTGATATCGGCAGACATGGAACCGTTATCCAGTGAATCAATATAATATTATATTGTGATGAAACTTGTGATTTACACCCCTACAGGTGACGTACTGGGGGTGAGTCCTGTAGACTGTCCCGTCCATGCCAACTGTCGTCCTCAGGATCTTGAGTTTCTTGTTCTCTCTGATGCGAGTTAGGATAGTAGCTAAAGCGGCAGCACACAGGTTAGCAGACCTGAAGGACACTATGGTACAAACGTGCTGGACGGCAATACAGTCATCTTCTGAGGGACTGAGGCCCAACTGTGTAAGGATCTCTTTAGTGTTTTTCAGCCCTTCTTTGTACCTAAAAAAAAAGTGGATTAAATAAGGTAACAGACATCAACTCAGTCACTTGGGACAAAAAAAAATCTGTGAGTAACTTACTCTTCTATCAAGCAGACATAGTTAGTCTGAAACTTTCCCTTAGTACGAAGAGCGTCTGAGACTCTGCCGTTAAAAAGCAGGCCTCGCTTGGCCATCTTCAGCAGAATGAGTCGAATTAGTTCTCCCATGTATAAGCCACTCACCATCTTCTCAAACCTCAACAAGACACAACCAAGAAAAAGCACATTATTCTGTTTTGTTTCAGATTGCATTTTAGTGACTACACATAAACTGGGAATCTGCCCATATTTGTCCTAAAACATTCTTAAAAATCGCTCATTAGTTTGGTCATTGCAAGACATATTTATGTCACTGAGCAGACTGCATTTGACAATTTTTCCAGTCAAGTTATCAGTTCTTGTTTGTATGTACCTGAAGACATGAAAACATGCTGGAGCAAATCTCTGGTTTTAAAATTGTATGTAAAATTTTTAACAGAATGACAATGGGTAAGGCTGTCACCTGACTGATGTAACCTGATTTGCCAATTCCAATCATGTTTCTCTTAAGTTTCAGTACATTTTACACTACTGGCTAACTGCCAGCAAAATTGGAAACCTGTTTTCCAAGTCTTCAACAAAAACATACTTCAATTACATTCTGTAAGTATATTTCAGAGAGGAATAACTGCTACAACATTTAAATTACGGCATTTAGCAGCCGCTCCTATCTAGAACTATTTCTATTTCCTGATTTCAGGAACAGTTTCTCTGAGAGCAACTTGGGGTTAAGGGTCTTGCTCAGGGACCCCTTTGTGGTGATGCTGGAGGTAGGATTCGAACCCACAAACTCTTGGTCCAGAGGCGAGTGTCCTAACCACTAGACCACCCCATAACTTCTTCAGATTACTGTTTAAAGAAGCGAACTGTCTGAGTAAACTAAGACGTTATTTTGCAGCAACTGTGAAGCAACTGAGCTCCGGATCCTGAACGAAGTGTATTTTCCATTTTGCTGTCACCCCAACTTACTTCTGCCACAGACTACTGAAGTTCAACCTCAAATGTTGTTCCTTATTTACTCCTTAACACCTACAACTGTTTTCCAGGGTTGATAGAAGCTGCGTCAATCTCACGGTCGAAGCTGGTGATGAAATCATCTAAAGCGCCATCGTCTCCGAAAGCCCCCCACTCCGTATTGATGCACATCCTGCCCTCGTCTCCCTCCACAAGGTCAATGTGCCTCAGTTCTTCCATGTAGCATGCGTTAGTGCCTGTACCTAGTGGAGCAAACAGATATAGGCATAATCCATTTACAGTGGGATGAAGGGTATTTTCAAGAACAAATTAAGAATGATTACCCCGCAAAATAATAGCAGCATAACAACACGGAGGTTTTAAGGATTTAGGCTCAGAATTGTCTTACCTACGATGACTCCCACCTCACAATGCTGGTCATCATATCCACATGTCATCATTGTTCCTACTGTGTCATTGACCAGTGCCAGGACATCCACATCAACCCCCTGTTTCCATATAAAATTATATTTTAGTTCAAAGGATTTTGCACCCTGTTAATCATCATTAATCCAAAATATGCACAGTAGTTATTTCAGATCATTTACAGTATAATTTATGTGATCGTTCATACCCTAGTCCTGTTGATAGCTTGTCTCAGTAACTGTACAACGTTTTTGTCTTGAACACCTCTGGCCTTGAAGTTCTTTGACCATGAGAGCAAGATACCCTACAATAATACACATCAAATACATACAATATTACTTTTGGATTTTATAATTGAATTAGTGGTCTGTTTTTGTAAAAACATTAAAAAAAAATGATTTATTCATTCATTCATTTTCCAAACCGCTGTAATCCCAACTGGGGTCGCGGGGGGACCGGAGCCTATCCCAGCAACTTTCAGGCGCAGCCCTGGGCAGGCACCAACACACCGCAAAGCACACACACTCATACAGTCACACACACATTCACACCTTAAGGGCCAATTTAGAGTCGCCAATTAACCTACAATGCATGCCTTTGGACTGTGGGAGGAAACCGGAGCACCCGGAGGAAACCCACACAAACACAGGGAGAGCATGCAAACTCCACACAGAAGGGCCCTACGGCCATCCCCAGGGTTCGGACCCAGGACCTTCTCGCTGTGAGGTGGAAGCTCTAACCACTGCGCCACCGTGCCGCCCCCTAATTAGATTTTAAAATAGTAAATATTGCCCAGCACTTCTGAAAAAATATATATATGCAGTGATCTGTAGAGTAACCGGAAACTAGAATATTATTTGAGCTAAAGTTTCAGATATTAACAGCACTTGAATTAAGAAAAGTATGTTACTGGTGTAGGTGACGGTAAATTGTTACAAGACATAGTTAAGGCACTTTAAGTCAAATGCTTCCATTTGTTTATTTTCAAATTATCATCAGACCTGCCAACCTCCAACGGGTGAAGCCGAAAGAAGATGATGATTAGATCAAACATTAATTCCAAAATCATAAGGACCATCTATGGCACAAATCACCATCACCTTTGTAGAGTGACTGGATAATGCTTGGTTGTGAAGAACAAATTCAAGCTATAGGATTTTGGTCTGTCGTTTGCTAAAATGTCTGTAGGTGCCAATATCACCCCTTCAGTATCAACACCTTTTTCCCTGGTGCTGCTGTCAAAATTAGGGCCCAAAATGTAACAAGCCAGTAGTCAGTACAAGCATACTGAAGGGAAAAAAAAATACAGAACTTTAAATGTAATCAAGTTGAGAGAGAGCGTTTTGTATGTTCTGCAGGCTTCATGTTGCTTACCTCATCTAGCTTAGACTGGAGGCAGGGGAAAGAGAAGGTGAAGCCCAGCGGTTTCCTCTTCTGATTTATGCTGTTTTTCTCCATGAAGTTTTTTAAAGACTCTGCTACATGGTCAAAAAGCTGTAAAGTGGGAACAAACCAACCATACCGGCATTTAAAACCAGGGCTAGGATGAAACTATGAAATGTGTGTGGTAGATGATGAAATTGATAGGCTGTCTGATCCAACGTAATTGCAGTACGTAATAAAGTACTACACTGGAAGTGTTGTGTCAAGAGTATAGTTCAAGGGTCAATCAGTGCATGTTTCATCCTACAGATTTCACAAAGGTGGCAATAGTGAATTTGTAGTCAAACTAACCAACTACTTGCTCTGTAGTGGGTAAAAATATATTTTAAAAAAATTATAACTCCAGTTCTTTCCTTTGACTTAAATTCCTTTACTCATACATCTTTTACTCATAGTGAAACAGGTAAGTTCTCAATAAAGAAAAAAATACCTCAAAAGTGAAATACTTACATCTGTTCCTCTTTCATTAAGGACCTCCTCAGGAATGGGGAATGTCTCACTTTCCATCTGCACTTTTTTCTTCCCATCATCAGATACTTTCACCTGGAGCACCTTGAACTTGGAACCACCGAGATCCAGAGCCAGAAACTCGCCCTTTTCTACAGCGGTCAGAGAATGACAAGCAAGTTATAGAGACAATTATTTATTTATTTTTTTTACCATATACATAAACACAGAAAAAAGTTAAAACGACAGTTAATTCCTCTGACTATAAAAGCTTTTTGACATGTCTAACGTACCTGTGCCATCTGGAGTGGAGCACACGTGGGTAGGAAGCATTTTCACTGTAGCTGCAGCGTTGCTCTCTCTAGACAGGCCTTTCTCCATCTCCACACGGAAACGAGACGATATGTCCAAAAGCTGGTCATCAGACAGGCGCATTGCATACAAGAACCGGTCAACCTGTCCAGAGTAGGAAATTGCAAGTAAACAGAGGCATTTTAAACTGGAAAGAGAGATAATACATGAGAACAAAACGTAACTTTCAATCATTTGCATGGGAGCAGTGGTCAGCTATTGTAGGTTCAGGGTACAGTGTTTGGGGGTTGGGATATTGGTTAAAGGTACCTCAGTAATCCATTTTTTTTAAGTTTGGGATTTGAACCAGAAACTCTTCAATCACAGAAGCACTCCCTGTTTGGCGGTCACAGCCCCAAACTGAATACCTTGACCAGAAATCAAAACTAGGTACCAAATCACTACCTCGCCAGAGACTTCAAACACATTCACATTTGTGCACTAAAAAACAACAGTTGTAGTCTCTGTCTATAAAATAGTGTAGTTGACTCTTATTTGACCCAAGTCACTATAAATTCAAATCAATCAAAGTCAAACTGGTTTGGACTAATGTTTTGTGTACAAAATCACTGCTGCACTATATTACACATTTATCCATAGAGCAGGTGATAAGTAAAATTCGACAAAAGTCATTATGTTAATGATTTAGATGTGGGTTGCACTTATATGACTTTTTGACAGATAACATGGGTGTGTCACTGACATGTATAAAGCCCCACATCGTAGCGCTAAACTCCATATTAAGACATATAGTACAGACAACCCGAGTTTTAATAACCCACTTTCAATGTAACAATGTAGATGGGAATTCAGTGTAACAAACATCTTCCTGTGAAAAAGGATGGTGAGTCTGTGGTAGACTAATTCAGCCCAATAAAAGTTGACAAAAAGGTCAAGGTCCCTTCCTCCACTTTCTTGGCTGTCTATCCAATGAGATGTGACACAAGAGAGTTAATGATTCGCTGAAGCACCATGTAACCACGTTCAGCACCAGCATCAGGCGAGGTCTCCACAGGGTGACTTCCAAACATATCAATGGGATTAAACTAACTCAAACCGACCCTTTGGACATATTTCTCCAATCAAGCAAAAAGGAACACAAAATGTACATCCATTACATCAAAAAAGTAAAAATCATCATTCATGTAATCAGGTTAATTTATGAAGTTAAAGATATTTAAAAGAGTTAAAAGTTTAAGAGAACTTTTAGTTTAAATGTGTGCATTAACTGAATCAAATTGACAAATTTTAACTCACCTTTTTTATTTGATCTTCCTGCAACTTGGTGAAATAAAACGACAGCAAATGTACAGCAAACATCTTGTCTCCTTTTTGTGTCTTAAAGTTACTGAAGATCTACAAGTTGCCCCACGCTAGCATTAGACTTTCTACGACAGTTCCTCACAATAAGCCCTGTTCTCCTCCTCCGTCCTGCTCCTGTGCGTGACGTGAAGTTTTCTCCTGGCGAAGCTGCTTTTTTCCTGTGAGAGAGTAAAGCCCAGCACCCCCCCTCCCTGGGCTAAATCATTAATGGCTCAGCCTCCCTCCCTCCTTCTCCCTCTTTCCCTCCCTCCGCTCTTACTGCTCTCCTAGCAATGCCTTTTGGCTCTGCTCCATGCACAGCTCCTTTTCCTCAGGGATCTGCAACCGTGACCTGCTCGTACAAACAATTACAGCTCAACAATAGTTGAAAGAAGGCTCCTGTAAAAACATCCAGGACATTCAAAGGAAAAACATGAAAAAAACTTTTAACTACAAATAAAATGTAGCTGCTCCTGAAAAGGAGATAATGTGGTCAGAGAGAGGACAATAAGTCAAAGCTGTATTCTCTTCACTGTTTGCAGACTGTTTCAGACAGACAAGCTAAGGCCATTGATTAACGACCCAACTGTTACAGTTTTACCACAACTCTACTGTAATCTTGCTGTTCTTTGCTTTTATCAGTATGGTTTTTTTAAATTGTAGTTTCTCTGGGCACGGATTAAATGAATTCAAGTAAACACAGCAGAAGGGACAGTAAATCTCTTCAGTGGTAAATTATCAACTATAGAAATACATGTTGAATGCAAAGTATGTTAGATCACGTCATCACCCTTATAAATACAAACCTGCAAAGTAATCCATTCATACTGCATTTTGTTTATTGCATATGCATCCAGTATGTGGCTACATTCCTCTATTTTCATTCATTGTCTATAACTTTCATTATTAGGACCACCCTGCATAATTGAGACCTTGGCTTACATAAGTGAAACCGGTTTCTTTGCCATTTTTCATGTTATTCAAAAACAAGCGCATACTCCTGTAAGTCTCACATCTAAAAAAATGCTTCATTTAGCAACTGACTTTAACTGTGCACTTCTATCAACTTCTTCTAACTAGTGTGGAATTAGAGGTCATGAGACTTAAGCGTTGAGGCAACTACACTCCTGAAGTAAAACACTGGGGGTGGGGGTCTTTAAATACCACCTTCTTTGTATGTTTACCAGCCTGATTAGTCCAGTTACAGGAACCATGCACATTCTTTGACACTTTTAAGAAAGGTAAGATGGGGAGAATCGTGGTTTACTATTGACAAAAACTATGGGGAGAATCAACATTCCCTGGTCTAAAACAAATCATTTACATTATGACATAACAAAAGCCTGTGGTCTGAACTATGTCCTGGTAAACAATGTTTTACAACTTTAAATTTGCCCACAAAACATTTCTGGTAAAATTCCATAATTATAGGAAACCCATGAAAAGAAAATTAGTGTATTTTATTTCAAGCTATAAACAAGATTGTTGCGATTCATTGTCAGTTGTATGATGACTTTACACTTCAGTACCTTGCAGCTTTGGTTAAAATACACTACGGTTTGGTCTAACATTCGTCACATACTCAGTCCAAAATGTCTGCGTAATAATACTAATAATAATACTAATAATACTAATAATAAAAATACCATTTACCTGCTAAATAAAAATCTGTATAATTGTAGAAAGGACATGATGTAAGTTATCACTTCTTTTTCTTTTTGTTTTTGTTAACAGTTACCACAGTTCCTTTTGTGTTCCCGCTCTGGTTCTGCTCTTTAGTCCACTCACGCTGTAGCTGTTGTAGAAGCTCTGGTGTGAGTAAACCCTCCTGCACCAGGCGAGAGCCCAGCGAGCTGTTCATGCTTCCCTCTTTCACACCGGACTGGCCTTTCGAGGCCCGAGTCCTCCTCAAGGCCAGAGATGGGGACGGGGGTCGCAAACGGGGAGCTTTCGAATCTGCAGCTGTTCCACCAGGGGGGTTTTGTGCCTCTGTTGCACGAATGAGCCGTGTGATGTTGCGCACGCCGATCTGGATTATACCGTCCAACTCCTGCTGAATCTCACGGACAAGGTTGGCGTCTGGGAACATGTCCATAAAGCGATAGCTGGAAGATGAGAGGAAGGAAGAAATAAGAAAATGAGTGATGAGACTGACTGGACCAGATTAAAGGGCGTAGTCCTCAGCTTTGCAGAGAGAAACAGAAAGGGCTGATAAAAATGGTTTAAAAAAGGTACAGAACAGTTATTTGCCTAAACTAAAATACAATCGCAATCATATGGAGTTAAAAAAAAAAAGAAAAAGTTATTTGATTGTGTTTAATAAAAATGCTCAGAATTGACTGCACATAAAAGAAATTCTGTGATATAAAAATACGTTTTAGCTTTTACAAAATTAAATTCTATTAAATATATTAAATAAATTAACAGAGTTTTACAAAACAAAGTTAACAAATTTAAATTATGTTTAATAATGCAAACAAAACCACTATTAAATACTACATGACAATAAAAATGACTAAAGATTACATCAAAAACATATATTGCATAATGGGTTATAAATGACATTTTCAGATGCAAAGTATGCATTATAGGTTTTAATTTATTTATATTTATGAGGACAGGTCATTTAAGTGACCAGACTTAAGATTTAAATTAGTAAGTTTATTCATATCTAGTTTTTGAACAATTCAAATTGTACCAATATTAATATGCAAATTGGTTTATAAATAATTACTTTAATTTGATGGACATTCATAATGCAATTGAAACATATAGGGCTGGTTTCTTGCTCATGGATTAAGTCTAGTCTTGGACTAAATTGTAGTACAAATGCAGATTTACCATTCAAACTCAAAGCTAGTCTAGGACTAGGCTTATTCCTCAACTGGGAAATTGGCCCATTAAGTTTCAAAAATGAACACAAAACTCAGAACTTTAACAGTTTCTGATGAAATCAATTACCTCCGAGCTAAAAAAATAGCTTTTTGTAATATTCATAATCACAACACATTTGCTATTGGTGTCTGCAAACATGCCCACATGTACTAAAGACCAACCTGAGCCAAAGGTAGAGGTCCAGCACATCGTGGACGGCCTCCAGGTGAACCAGCTCCTTGATGTTACTGGGTGGAACCAGAGGCCAGTTCACGTGTCGACAAATCCAGTCGAATGTCAGCGGCTCATCTCTGCTGAACTGCCTGGCAAACTACACACAAAGACTGTCTCATCCTTAGATATGTCTTAGGGCAAAACTATGAGACTTAAAGGGCAATGAAACCTTCTGGTTTGAGTAAGTGTAAAGATGTTTTGGTTGTTTAGACTGATGTCTTAAAAGGAAATTGCTAAACAAATGTACATATCTCTCATATTCTGTGAATGTGTTTTTATAACAGAAATAGGAAACGGATGAAAGGCAAAAATCTCCATGTTGCTCTGAAAGCGTTGTACATACTATTAGCGTTTTCAGTCACTGGCAAAATGTATGTATTTCTGAACATCTCAAAATATTCCTTGCTACGCCCTGTTAACAAATTAAAAGCGTAATAATTATCAAGCACATTCAAAAATACACTCTAAATGAAATCCCCAAAGAATTTGATGGCTGTCTACACAGTTAAATAAGCACAAATAAGTACAAATGTGAAAATTAAGGTGGCAGCGTAATGTTTCTCTTTACCTTTAAAAAGGATGTGCAGACAAAAGGCTGCTTCTTGTTAATGGGGGCTGTGCAGAAGACATAGCGAGATCTCAGATTTAGGGGAATGTGCTGGATCATATCTGCAAGGAACTTGAAGTCGTCTACATTGCAGACAAAGTAAAGGCCATCAACTTGCGAGAGATTCACAAAAATGTCCTGTTAGACAAGAGACAAGATCAGTACAATGCATAGTGAAAACATTCCTCTATGCTGTGACAACTGTAATGCTCTTACAATGAGATTGGAGAGCGTGGCATCGGGAAGGTGGTAAGCAAACATCTCAATCTGTTCTGCCGTGGGGTGCAGGCCGGCGATCTGTGAGAAACATTTAGGGAAGGAATGTGACTCATTCACCAACAGTTCAGAAGAAATTTGTGCTCAAAATCCACTTTTCCACAATGATTCTGACATTCACCATTAATCAGATTATTTTTTTTCTTATGTAAGAACACAGTCTTCAAACTGTGAAGAGCACTCTCATGCAAGTTTTACTGCATGCCTGCTTGTGTAAAACATAATAGCATAGTTTTACAATTTTACTATGCTTTAACTTTAAGAATAAATTTAAGAAAAAAAACATAAGAGGCTCAATGTTTCTATGTGCCACTTCACTATACATTGGTTATTCTATTCACAACATATTTATAACCTGCAATGAGCAAATGTTTCTCACCTCCACAGGGTCCACAGGCCTGGTCAGGATCTCCTTCAGCAGGGGCAGGTCATCCCGGTGCATGGTGGTCACCAGACCTTCTTTAAAGACAGAGCTAAAGCGCCCGGCTCGACCTGCGATCTGCAGAGCCTGCGAGGTGGAGATGGTGTCCATCTCCTTCTCCCCCTTCTCATTCACAACGGGCTTCACCAGCGAGTTGAAGATGATCCTCCTGATGCTCCTGTTTGTGAGAGAGAGCAAACGTTCACCAGGGAGTTAAGCACAGGAACATACACTTGAGGGATTCAAATATTTCAATGTCTGAAACATCTGATGCAACTGTTACATGGATTAAAACCTACTAACAAGTTCAGACCCATTCCGATTGCATCTGTGGCGACCAGGATCTTACACGGGTCGTCAGGGTCATTGAACTTCTTTGCTTGAGCCAGCTTGGTGCCTGTAAAAATGAAGCAGTACGAAATGTTTTTGAGTAAAGCATCCTTTTGCTCTAACAGAAACATTACTGTAAGCCAATAAGCTGCATAAAGAAAATACTAAGAATAGCAATATTCCGAAATCAATGAATACAGGTTTACTTTCATTTTAATTTTGTTGGACTTAAGCAGGTTCTCACCAGGGGGCAGGCTGCCATAAATGACGGCACATTCCAGGCCTCGGATCTCTATCTGCCTACTCACAGAGTAGATGTCATTTTTACTGAAACACACGATGCAGTCGCCGGGCTCCAGGTTATCCAAGTTCTCAACCGCATGGTCTGAGATGGAGAAGGATGTCAGTCTCTTGTAGTTATGGACCTTGATGGTTAGGAAGAGAATGTTTATAGACTAGTCAGATATTAAAAAAAAAAAAAAAAAAAAAAAAATCACAGACTTAGACAAAGATTACGGAAATTGTGGCTGTCTTTTCTAGCGTTTAGATTTCCCTATATTTTTTCCAGCCTCACCTCAACCTCCTCACCAGTGGTAAACATCAGTTCAGTGATGAAGTTAATGGCTGCAGCTTCTCCACACACATGGATCTCCTCAGCACACAAACCTAAACCCAGAGAGAGAAGATTAAAAAAAAAAAAAAAAAAAGAGTATATATACTTCACCTCTGCTGCATTAAAATGCTGCAAATAAGAATTTGTTGACTTTTCATGGTTTAAACGTCTACATTTAAATTTCCTCAACTTTCACATGTTTTTGCAGAAAAGAAACATCAAATGTTCAATCCTTGATGTGCATTTTTCTTAATTTTTGTTTTTCTCTATTTTTAGAGATCTGATGTTGAGAATTCTAAGCTGATGTGGAACTGTTAAAAAGGCTGCAAATACCAGCCACTCACCCAGGAGAGCTCTGGTCCAGGCCCATCCTCTGGACAAATCTTTGATCATTTGAATCTCATCTATGACAGCAACTTCATCTGGAAAGTGTAACCAACTGCCAGTTATTAAACTTTATAAGCTTGTAAAAATCAAATCAATAAAAAATTTTCTCTACCTCGTCCTACTTACATGGAGTTGTAACACTGCACATCTCAATGGTACAGGCAACATGACTAGACTGCCTCCCCTCTGGATCCACAAAGGTTCTTTCCTCACCGGTTACCAGATCACATGGCACGCCCTAATGAGTAGTCAAAAATAACAATAGTTTTATCAATAAAATGGCAAAAGCAGCTTTTTTATTTAGTTCTGCTGAGCTTATGTAAAACAGGACTGGCCAATGATCAAGTCAGATGAGGGATTTCGGGGGAAAAAGGCATACAGAAAGTTTTTCTATGAAAGGATCATGGCATGGTTTATTATACCGTATCACATAAGTTTCAAATGTATAAGACCACAATATTCATAAACATAATGAAACTTACGGCAGCATTACTCTTCTCAAAGATCTCATGGGCCAGCAACTTGAGAGGTCCACAGTAAACTCCAGACCTGGCCTCCAGATACCTCTGGATGGCATGGTATGTCTTCCCACTATTTGTGGGGCCTGCATGGAAAATGATCTTTCGCTGAATAGCTCTGGCCTCAGGATACCTACAAGATTATCCACAGCTTTAACAACATGGAGCAAAATTAAAGCAGCAATTTTGCCATGGCCCACAACTACACCTTACCAGTTAGCTGGTACACGTAAATCACTAATTTTCCGCAAGTCATCCATACAGTCCAGCATGGGAAAGATCTGCTTGGCGTGTCTCATGAAGTATGGGAAAATATCGTCAATGTGGCCTGGACAATGTGACATGAGCGGGAGTAAACAATAGCTCAGGACTAGAGTATCTTAATATGAATTTTCAAGATCTCAAGCAGGTATCATTGCTCTCACCTGCTCCACAGCAGACGTCACTGAGAATGATGTGAAGATCGGCGCTGATATTGTCCATCTCCAAAATATACTTTCTAAAACTGATGAAGGCTTGATGGAAGAGGCGAGCTAAAGACAAACCAAACTATTAAAAGATGAATATACCTAAAGACGTTTTCACAGTGAAACCATCAGAAAAGTGATATTAAAGGGAATAAGAGCTTTTCAGAAACATGAGCGTTTGGAATGCTAGTTCTTATTCTTTTCAGAGATGAAACTTCAACTTCGTCTTCAGACTAAAGCTGAAGCGGCCTGTCCTTCTAGCCGTCTATGCATATATGGTTTTACACAGATAGTACTGTACATGGTTTTAGCTGTCTATGGATATATGGTTTCAGACAAACTATAAAGAAAATGTTTTTAGCTCTTTCTACTTAGTAGTGCATACTAAAGATTCAATGGCTCTGTGTTTCATTATAAGACAGGACATCTGGACAACCAATTAGCTCGGTCTGCCAGATAACACACATAAAATATTAATATTAGCATAAGAAAGGAGACTTAAAGCACAAACCTACCATCAAGCCCCTGGTCAGCAGCGAGCTTCTGGACCTCTTTCCTTTTGTAAAATCGGTTTAGCAGCTTGAGCAGTTCACCTGTCTCACACACACACACACACACACACACACACACACACAGTGTGTAAGAAACACAAAGAGAGAGACCAGCGTGAATAACGTTATCAGCGTTGTAACAGGAACAGTGTGTCGCTACACCCGTTCTACGTAAGATGTGAGAAAGAACTGCACGTTACTTTTATCCAGGGCGTGCGTTAATTCCGCGCCCACCGCCCCGTCTCCCGACACGTCGCTCCGCAGACTCAGCGGCACGAACAGCGACGTATCCGGGGCCCTGCGCGAGCCCTCCGAGCACGAGCGCTTGGGCTGAGAGGCCAAACCGGGAGACGGACGAGCCGCGCGCAGGTGTCCAAAAGCGACGTTGCGAGCTCCGCGCTGGAGGTGAACGCGGGACAGCAAATAAGCACAGCGATTTACCGACATCATGGTTTCACCGCCGTTTTCCCGGTACGACACACGTGAAACACGTTAAATTGCGGCGTTTATAAAATAAATGTTGCTGAGTGAGACCGAGGTCACACACATCACAACACGCGCCATGGCGGAAACGTGCGGAAGGACCCCAGCTTCTGTAGTGTCTGACGTTATGCCTGATGTTAATTACGTGTCAACGTTCTGGTTTTTGTTTCCGTGTTGAACTATAGAAACAAGCAGGTTCTAGCTCAGAGAAACTGAGATAATTTGCACATGTAACATATGTACATGTAAAATGTATTACATGTAAATGTCCCGGGAGAAACATTTTAATTTTTGTAAGGCATAGTTCGACGTCCTTAAGCGAGGACCCCCACGTGGTGCATTCACCATTTCTGTGGTCCAATCGTTTTAATTCGTTTTTGATCCACAAATAACACAGGGCAGAGACAAAGCGCAACTAAGCATCTCTTTGCTACACGGTGTCTCTAGTTTTATAGAACAACGTTTATAGAAAAGGTGTAGTCTACTGTGTGAAAACGTAGAGTCAAAAGATTGACGTTAAGGTTAAGATTAGTGTGTAATAATAATAATAATAATAATAATAATAATAATAATAATAATAATAATAACTGCAAAACAGTGATTACGGGGCTGGTGCAGTTTGCAGCTTTATCAGTTTTTTGACGAATCGGCGGACAGACGCGAAAATGACATCAAGCCATCCTTTATCTAGGTGCTACGGTTCAAAACGTATTAGGAAAAACGCAAAATAGCTTATTATAGCGCCACCAACTGGCAGAGTGGTGCAATTTTTTTTGCCTGGGTAGTGGTGGCTTGTGACCCAACAGCCAAATTTCAAAGCTGTCTTACAGTTTGCTCCACAAAAGAAGCCAGTATATTACGCAAATTTGGCAGAAACTAATATGGCGAAATAGATTGAGGGTCTGTAAAGCCGTAGAATGACCGAAGGATTAAGAAGATATAAAATTTTTTGAGAATTGAGCCACGTGTTCAGTTATTAGCAAAAATAGCTTATTATACCACCACCAACTGGCAGATTGGCTAACGGTTTTGCCTGGAGAGGGTGGGGTCCCGCCGACCTACCTGCCAAATTTCTGAAGCTGTAGCCCGCCCAGAGCCGATTTCTGTGACACTGTGGTGTTGCAGTCCTATGCTGGTTTACTCACATTTATTTGCATATTACAGAAATATGAAGACCTAAATTAAAAATGTGCTCGATAATAATTAAAGAAGAGTGTCTTGGGATTCAAATGATACCAGTTGCATGCAGATTGGACAAAAATCCAGAGACTAGTTCGCAAAAGATGGTTTTGCATATTATGCAAATTAGCGAAAAATCAAATATGGCAGAAATAGATGTAGGTGTAAAAGATTCGTCTTGACCCAAGGAATAAGATGATATAAGATTTTTGAGAATCGAGCTACGTTCAAAAGTAATTAGGCAAATGCAATTTTTGGGGAAAACGAAATAGCTTATGTTGGTGCAAATTTTTGCCCGAGTAGTGGGGTGGAGCACCAGACTCACCTGCCAAATTTCAAAGCTGTAGCCCCATTTGAGAGCCGGATTTCGTGAGCACTCGTGTGTGGTGTTGCAGTCCTGAGTTGCTTCTACTCACATTTATTTGCATATTACAGAAATATGAAGACCTAAATTAAAAATGTGCTCGATAATAATTAAAGAAGAGTGTCTTGGGATTCAAATGATACCAGTTGCGTGCAGATTGGACAAAAATCCAGAGACTAGTTCGCAAAAGATGGTTTTGCATATTATGCAAATTAGCGAAAAATCAAATATGGCAGAAATAGATGCGAGGGTGTAAAAGATTCGTCTTGACCCAAGGAATAAGATGATATAAGATTTTTGGGAATCGGAGCTACGGTTCAAAAGTAATTAGGCAAAATGCAAATTTTTTGGGAAAAACGCAAAATAGCTTGTGTTGGTGCAAAATTTTTTGCCTGAGTAGTGGGTGGAGTACCAGACCTACCTGCCAAATTTCAAAGCTGTAGGTCTTACAGTTTTTTCTCCACAACGCGTCTTAAGACAGAAAAAAAATCAGCACGATTCCAATAGGGTTCCACACAGTGTTCCACTGTATGGCCCCCTAATAATAATATCTATGCACCACCATTTTTCTTCTCTGAAACACACTTGTGTTTCTCACAGTTTTATGATTGTCTTTTTACTCAATATTGAAGTTCTTTCGTTTGCAAAATATGCATTTCTTACTTTATTGTGGAACACTTGTTGGATTGAATTTCAAAACATAAAAATGTCATTACATAAACATAAAAATATAATATTACAATTACCTTTTAATCATATGACTACTAAATATTTAAAGATGCCCAAGAAAGTTTTGGATTTCCACATTACAGTCAACATTTTAATAGTCACCCAGTTTTGATCAGGTAGAATTGGCATGCATCACATTGAAGCGTCAATTTAGCAGTATAAACTTTTATCTTTATTTGACAGTTTGATTGATAAACAGTTTGAGGCTGGATATGTACATTTTTTTCAAGGTCCACAAACAGCTCACTAATTTTATTAGGCGACACACCCATCTTTCAGCCTTACTTCAGTGACAGTACTAGGAGCTTGAGAAAGAGCATTTCTTTCATAGTGTTTAAGCTAAAGAAGAAAAAAAAAAGTAGAGATAACTGTGTTCAATATTATAACAGTTCCGGGCAATGTACTGGTAATTAAACATCCAAAGGAATGTATTTTCTGTCCATTCTACAGAAAACTTTATGCATTTTACCAACATTGTGGAAAAATATTCTGAATACTTTCATCATGAATCTTATATTAGGTCGTCATGCAATGGTCATATCTTATTTCATCATAACTTCATGGGCATTTATACATTTAAATAACCAAATGAAATGCCCTCACTTGGCATTAAAAACATGAGGTTTCTGCACTAAATGTGAAAGCAGAGCAGACTGCATCTAGTTCTACTGTAAGGTCATTTCCAGGAGTAAGAATAAAAATTAAGATTGCATCTTCAGCATAATCAACTAAACCCATAGGCTGAAAACCATTTAAGTTATACAAATAATTCTAAAACAAAAAAAATCAATTTGGAAAGTTTCAAATTCCCATGCAAAAAGTTATACATTTATATAATCTCTTTTTCCAAAAAAGAAAAACATACTTGTTTTATACAATGAGAAGAAATTATCTAATGCTGTAATGACCTAAAGATTAGATGCTACATTAAGTTAAATATAAATCTTTTACATCTTAAAGTGATTTCAAAAATGTTATGGCACTCTATCCTGGGTACACAGAACAATTTATTTTTTGACCTTAGCCAACATTAGCTGTTACCAACTAGAACTTCAATTTTATCAGCCAGCATGCAGTATGATGGTCTCTGAAGAGATTTCATTTTTTAAATCCTGGATGCCATCATTTGGAGCTTCAGGGGAAACTAGCAAGTGCATTAAAAACATTTCTTCATCTATGGAAAGGAGCAAGCACCTGAACTGTATGATAAGGATTTACAGAGTAGCTTCTGTTCCAGTGCTTTCTATAGTGTTAAAAGTCCTTGTGTGCTAACTGCTGTGGACGGCAGAGTGGACACAGCGAAGGCAGGCAAAGACACAGGCCGTCACCGCAAGCTGTGAGGTGTGGCGGTGTGATGGGAGATGCTCTCCTCTCCTGTGAATGGCCACTGGAGGAACGTGTCCCTGGCTGTCTGCTTTCCGCTCACATCCCGCTGCCTCACATTTCGGGCTGTTCTGCAGATAGACTTGGTCGGGGCTCCGGAGACTCATAGCGCTGGTGGAAGTTGCGTTTCCTCATTTTCTCCGGGGCTTTCCGCCACAAAACAATCTCCTGATTGAGGAAGAAAATGGGTAGACACATGTAATGGGTGATTTTTATTTATATAGATATACAATAGATATACAAAAACATCAGGAGGAGGGAGAAGAAGCTTATTAATACTAGCTTGTTTTAATAGTGTTTTTAAGACTGAGGAAAAGAATTCCACAGTTTGAGTGCAACAAAGCTAAATTGTCTTTCTCCCATAGTAAATTTCCATCTATAGAGTGTGAGCAGACCAGTACTTTAGGAAGGTAGTGAGCAGGCAGGAGTGAATTTTTGGTTAACTTAATTTGATGGATTTTGAGGGATTTTGGTCATGACAAATGCTAGGCTGTAATAACAGAGATGTTTTAGCAGGTGTACTGATCAAACCACAACCCAACCCCACCCGACACTTCTCGTCTTCTTAAAGCATCAAGTGCAGTTTGTCTTGACCACAAGCTGTCGTGAAACAAACTTCCCTTGATATCAGAATTGCTCTTGCTGTCTTCAAACATTGTGAAGACCGTCCTCTTGAAGGGAACCAACTGCTTTTTGTACTATTTTACCATCTGGGCATATACCTTAAATATTTCATGTACAGTACTGTGCAAAAGTTTTAGGCAGGTGTGAAAAAATGCTGTAAACAAAGAAAATCATTATAAATAATGATTGTTTATTTTTATCAATTTATAAAATGCAAAGTGAGCGAACAAAAGAAAAATCTAAATCAAATCGATATTTGGTGTTACTACCTTTTGCCTTCAAACCAGCATCAATTCTTATAGGTACACTTGCACAAAGTCAGGGATTTTGTAGGATTATAGTCATTATATTATTTTGTAGGATTGTAGGATTATAGATCTGTGGTTAGTTCTCCAAGATGTTTGGAACAACCTACCAGCCGAGTTCCTTCAAAAGCTGTGTGCAAGTGTACCTAGAAGAATTGATGCTGTTTTGAAGGCAAAGGGTGGTCACACCAAATATTTATTTGATTTAGATTTCTCTTTTGTTCATTCACTGCATTTTGTTGATTGATGAAAATAAATGATTAACACTTAAATTTTTGAAAGCATTCTTTGTTTACAGCATTTTTTCATACCTGCCTAAAACTTTTTCACAGTACTGTATGTATTCCTGACTGAGTAAATAATGTACTCAGACAGCCCGACAGTTGCTTAGCTGAATAGCAACTGATATTTAAGTCTAGAACTTTAAAGATCTGATGTATGTAAACTGAATGAAAACGTCTGTCAAACGCTGTAAATGCAAATGGTACTGTACCTGCTGCTTAAAATATCTCCTGTCCTCTTCATCCACCAGCACCAGATTTAGGAAGTACCTTACTGAAAACTTCTTGTTTACATCTCTCATTGTAGCGGTGAGGTCATAGCCAGCGAGGAAGAGACGAATGGGGATGGATTCGCCTGACAAGAAAATGCTGGCATGTCACACACCTTATTTAGCTAAAATGCTCTGTTTAACAAAGTTTAAGCAGAAATAATTGGTTTGGACATACTGAGCATATGAAATTTGAAATGTCTGTACAACTCAACGTATCTAATACAGCTATTCTCAGCTCTCACTGAAGGCACACAATTTTTTTGACGAAAAGGTTGAACATCTAATACAAAAGTAATTACTTTAGGATAATATAAGCACCGAAAAATAAACCTTTATATTAATGATCTTGCCAGTATAATCAAGACACAAAGAAACACAAATCAAGTTTTTTAAATAAAATAAAATGCATTTCAGTCCAAAAGGAACATTCTAAAAGAAGGGAGACACAGCCTGAAATACAAGAAAGCCCGTTCTTCTGTGAGGTAAGCCTGCACATGGATCAGCCAAGTAACTTTACTGATGACACATCTGCTGACTTTGGCAAAAGGAAGAATTCTGTTTCTGTCTCTGACCTCGAAGGTCACTGAACAGCAGTTCCATGTAGTGCAAGACAGTAACCCCAAGCAAAACCCCAACAACCAAGCAGCTTTCACAACAAAAAAAAAAAAAGGGGGGGGGTATCACCAATGAACGCTCTGAGCAACTCATTTGTCCTAATTACAAGGACATCATCTCATAGGTTGACCTTACGCAAGAATTAAAATAAGAACTGAAAACATTTACATTCCGCTCTACTATTGTGAGGAATCTCAGACTTCGGTGTAATTACAAAAAACATAGCAAAGCCATTGTTTCAGAATTTCTAAATTGCTTATGTTGTCTGTACAAAAGATACTTCAATTACAATGAATCAGTGTACTTTCTAGCCCATAGTGATGGAGTATAAACCCAAAACTAAACTGCTGTTCTGATGCCTTGAACCATTTACAACAAACAAATATCTCCTCACAATACTGTTATACTTTATAATAATTCACAAGACAGATGTAATGTTTAAAAAAAGCATGAGAAGAGCTTCACCTTTCACTGGAGCTCCATCCATAATCTCGTACTTGGCCACAGTTTCTGTCTCTGTTGTTGTGCTTGGCCCTGTCAAAGCAATGTCAGATAACTTCACAGAATGTCACACTTTTCAGTTGTTCTTTTGGGAAAAAAAATGATATGAATTTGTAGTATGATGAACACCATACTTCATCAGCTTCACTCCTGGCAACACCAACCAGATCGGAGTTTAAATGATTTCCTGATTTAAGAAAAGGCAGAATGAATGTAATTAACAGATCTCACCAATTCCAGTCATTTCTTTCTTGATTAATTGGAGCTCCATGTGTTGAATTTTGATTCGAACCAATAGAAAGTAGATTTTGCCCACAATTACATCTTTTAGGTGGTATCTGTGAGGAAACAAGCAAACTAATGTTAGTACTGACATACTCAATAATACTGAACCAACTGAATAACTTTCTCGCTAACAAGGCTATTAAGGCAGTAACTGATTTTTCATCCCTTAGCAATACAGACTGATCCAAAATCAATATAGGTCTCTAATGAATAAGACTTACTTGGACTTGTTGTACTCAAACTCTATGTGTAAGCAGTCTTCAATGCCCACTTCCATCTTGATGGAATTGTTGACGTCAGGGTAAGTGGCAAGCTGATGGACTATAAGGTCATATTCTTTAACCAAATCAGACAATCTTCTCACTATTGTAACCTTGAGGAAATATCTGTCAAAGAGCAAAACAATACATTTAAAACATTTTATTTGACCCGACAGAATTCTAACTTTTGTAAGGGTAATAGCAATGAAGTGTCTGAATCAGGGCATTAGAGTTACACAAACCTCAGTCGCACGTTCACTCCAACATAGGACTCGTAGGGCTTTTCCACCTGCATAAACTCAAAGTCATAACTACGATTCTGAGTCAGCTCTCCGGGAAGCGCAAGTTCCTTCACAAGGTTCACAAACTCATGTGTATTGCTTTTATCACTGAAGAGTTCTGTATGGACGGAAAAAATAAGATGCTAAAGATTCCACATACTTTTTTATTTGACACGTACATAGTACTAAAAATATGTTGTGAAATGTAAATGTGGTAAACTCCTAAAACTGTGCAAGTAATTGAGAGAAAAATGCAGCAAACAGAAAATGTTTAAGAAAATCCTTAAATTATACAGGAAATATTATAAGCAACAACATTAAATATAACATCTATTTCTTTCATGAGTATAAATGCTAAAATGAGATTTGGGAACTGAGTATAAGAGAGAAACAGAGGAAGCCAAAAGTCACTGCATATTATGATATTTTGACCAGGCTGCTGCTTGCTTTCCTGCACAATGAGCAGAGCTCTGTCCATGTGACAACCACATGCTCTCATAAGCCTCCTGCATTTCTAGGCTGAAATGTAGAGCCCAGTTCACTGGATGGAGACATTCGGCAGAAGAAAACTTGCCTCTCATGTTCACCTTTATTCCACTGTTCATGCTATAACATTATGAGATGAGATGATGAGAGGTGACTCACCAATTTGTCCAACAAATTCTATCCGAATTCCCTGATGTTCAAGTCGCTTGCCTGTTTGTTTCACATTGATATTGACCTTGGAGGAACCAAAATGATGGAGTGTTATAAATTTAACATCACCCTTTCCAAAATGTTATATCTAATTTTGGTGAGACCAAGACATGATCAGATTTAGTAGCAAGTTAAGATTTCCAGTGAAGTATACAATTAATCAAACTGAACATTAAACCTGTTATTATATATATGCATTTTACATAATTTTTTTTTGGACTGAAGAAACACAGCCCTCAAACTTTAGATCCAAGACACGACATTTTATCATTTTTAACTCATTTTTAAAAAGTGCAAATCTATTTTAAAGCTAATCATTGAGAATTTCACCTTTCCAGAAACAGACTCTCCATCATAGAACAAGTAATGCTTCTCCACTTTGCCGTCTTCTGTCTTCAGCTCTGCAGTCTTTCTGCTCTCAGCATCATTGAGAATTACATCAATCTCACAGACCGGACCAAACAGCCCACCAAGGAAACTCTATAAAGACCATACAAATCACAAAGGTTGTGACTGGAAAACCAGTCTTAGCTCCATTTCACTAGCCAAATAGAGGAGCACAGAACTAAAGTTATAATAAAGGTAAAGAGTCTTTCAAACGTTTACTCATTTGACTGCACAATATCGATTTGGCCCAATATGCTCATGTGCAGTGTCGTCAAATTAAATTTCTCAATAGCATCATGCTACAATTTGCAGCTCAATACAAAAATATGTGATTTCTCATTTCCCATGACTAACATACAAGAAACATTAATTTAATATATTCTGATTTCACGGTTCCTGGATGAAGAACCAAAAAAAGAACTCAGCTAATTAAACAAAAAAGTGAGGTTTTTTTAAAAAGAGTAAAATATTAATTTTCTCCTTTCACAGAGGGTCATGTGACAAAAACTGCACAGGATCTGCAAAACACAGTACAAAGATAAAGCCTAAAACAGCAGAAATGTAAAAATCTGGCGACATCTACTCAGATGTTCATTCTACCTGTTCAACCAGGTAAATCACACATAGGTCCCAATATAAAGAGAATTTTAAATGCTGAGAACAAAACTGTAGTCTATAGTTTCACAGGAACCCGCATGTCATTCCCAAAATGACATACATAGCTCAATTTATAAGAACATTACTCATTCTACCATGACTGTGGTGACATTTTACGGGAGTGCATCTGCATAATAAGTAATAATAATAAATGCCAAAAAACAGCTCGACTATTTAACACTGCAGAATTATTAGTGTGATTGTGTAGAGGAGTGCATTCGTAGAGAAAACAACGTTTTACTCTTAATATTTTTAAGGTTGATTCTCACTTTAAACATTACTGAAGAGAAATTCTGAGGAAATTATGTCGAAACGGACTTCTTTTGAAGATTACGCATGGAAAATAACAAGTGTTCCATTCGATGTCACCAAGAAAACAGCTGAACAGCATAAAAAGTAGCATGACTTTTTTTTTTGCTTGGAATTGCACGCTTTGCCGTGTGGCCTTGTTGAAACGACGTGTCGTACCGCAGTTAAACGGAATTACTCCTTTAGAATTTGATCACAAGCAATCTTTCCTTTTTGTCATAGAAGCTTTTCAAATCCTCGTCTCTACTCCCAACGTTCCACGTCGGCTAAGCTAACGGTGTCCTTAAGATTGTTACAGTCATGCTAAGTCTGTCCAATGCATAATGAGCAGGTTGGCTAATTAAACTAGGTAGCTGATTGTAGACAAGAGGACATTGCGGATTAAACACAGAACTTGATTTATGGCGATACGGCGTTAAGATTCCGACCCACACCCATTCATATCAATCTCGACTTCCTCGCCCGGCCTTGTTTTGGCAAGATTCTGAGTCATTTCGCGGGGGAGATTCATTCTTGGTCAAACGTATCGCGTTTTGGATATCAGACTTTAACGTTCTGAATTTATTAATGCGACCAAGAAATTCTGCTGTCCGCTGAGTCACAAACTTACCATTTCCGCAGGTTAGCTTTATCTCACTCTGTCCCAACGAGCAGCTTTGGACTTGGAGCAACAGAACTCTTAGCCTGCGTGAAGTGGGAAACATCAGGTATGCAAGCGAGTGGATAATTTCAAAATAAAAGTGTCTTTTAAGCGCAACGCTGAGCTTTTTTAATAACACGAACACCCAACAAATACCTCGCCATTTTAAAATAAAAATAATGGTCACTTACAGATTAACATGAACTAGATTAAAACCTGTATTTTAAGGTTAAAAAAAATTATGAGTGGCGCAATGGCAGCGTCGTCAGTCTTCAATTTAGATTCCAACTTTTTTGGGGGCGAACATTTTACTTTCGATATCAGTAACTGCGTAAATAAGCTGAACAAAGGGACATCTTTACGTTAAAAAAAATGAGAAAAGATGTGTGTCACAAATGTCAAAAAATGTATTTTTATATAAAATGTATTTTTAACCTCCCTTCACTCAGACTCAAATAATAAAATACATAAATGAACTGTAAATTGCTCTCTCGTCTTTACACAAAAATTTGATTAATTTAGATAACTGTGCCTGTCTAAATATTTTTTGCATCGTCGTTATGCTTCTTTCATGTGAGAGAAATTTGTTATAAGACTCAACTCCTGTAATCTAATCTGTTTTTATGGTGCTACCACATCAAGCATTACATTTATTGCTTTTAACACCAAACCACACACCATTAGGTGTTTGGAACTCACGCCTAATAATAGACACTCAAACAACAACCCTTTCTCACAGATAATGTCCGTTCCGCCATAAATGAAAAGAGTTGTGCCTGATTATAGTGGCCCCTGCAAACTGAACCCAGTTGTTTACAAAGTTGTTTATTGAGAATCAGGATTAACTAATTGTTAAAGACAATAAAATATAGCCATAAACATAGATTGTTATGTCTGTTGGTCATATATTTACTACAATTATTTGTCTGTTATTTATTGCCAACCAGACAACAAGAGCCGTCATTTTGTCATCATAACACAGTCACCACAGCATTTTGTCACTCATGTTCTTTCTACCGTTAAACCAGCCCAATGCTGAAACTGAACATACAGCACAATTTTCTAGCGGCGTTGAGAAACAGGTCATGTGAAATTGATGCCAAAGGAAACTTGCTAAAGCTACACAACATGAAAGTGTGATAACACCACTTTGGTTAAAACAGGAAGCCTGATTCGTCAGCTACTTGATATGTACGTATCATCTTTAAAGAATGATGTACTCAAGTGTAAATTTGCTGTGCTTTTCCGTCTTGGCGACCCAGGAGAGATCTGATGACGAATGAAACCTAGATAATGGGAAATTTACTTCGATAAAATTTCATAATCATGCCACTGTGCACTCTGATGGTTAGTTTCTAATGCACACAGACATTTGCAATAAGCCAGCTCTTGAAAAGCCACTTAGTAATCAATAATAAACAAGCCAAATTGCATTTCCTAATATAATTCGATATATAACATGCATAAACACCGTGCACAATGTTTCTAGAACAATGCGCAAACACTACTGTATGTAGGGTTGGAAATGCTATATCATTTCTATAGAATTTATATAAGTAAATAAGTATAGAAGTAAGTAAGTTTAGAATTTATAAGTAATCAGTGAAATGTAAAGGAAAATGTTTAATTGGAAAATAACAGTTTAATACAGCCTTGTGAGGCAGATAGTACAATAAATTGTTTTTGGTCATTTAGGCTATTGAATACATATGAATAATCTAAATATGAATATACTCAAAGTACAGAATTGCCAGGCGTTTTTGGAGAAAAAAATAAACAGCTTTTGTTAAAAAAAAAAAAGTATTTTATATACTCATTTCTAACATCACTCTAATATTTTACATCCAGCAATACTTTCATCTTATATCATTATCAAAATTGATTAAATATGAAATATATGTTTTTTTTGCCACATATTAACTGATATTACAGATGTTTCAAATTGTGATGGCTATATAAAAAGTATATTCTCTTAAAAGTGAAACATTAAATAACTCACATAATAAACTTGCAATAAATTCTTTGTGTATAAAATAAAAGGCACTTACTGATGCATTTTTACAATTCACACTCCACCCCTTAGAAATATATATCAAGGAGTTTCCATTTCCAAATCAACAAAGTTTCATATTATTGACTGAAACTAGAAAGAAATGAAGGCAGTAAAGAAATGTAAGGTCTCTTATTCTAAGACTCCTTACAAGAAAGGGTTTTTGATGCCAACGAGACGTTGAAACCATGTGGAATATTGTAACCATACGGAATGTAACCATTCACTGGATCATATACTCCTCTGCCAGATCCTTTGCACTGAGCTTTGGTTTCAGGAAATGCTCAGGAAATACAAAGTTGGAGGACCCAGTATCACCACTGCCATACTCCATACTCAGTTCTTCTGCCTGCTGCACCCCCTGTTCCAGTTCATCATGCTGACTTTTGTTGGGTAACTCGATGGGGCCTCGATCACCAGAGCCATCCCCAGATATTTCATCTGTGTCTGGCTCGTCCTCATTGCTCTCAACTGTAGCACTACAGAAAAAAACAGAAGCACAGAGGCAGAGTGAGGTGACATCCTTTCGCCCTTCCTGTAATTTTGTCCAAACGTCCAAGAATGTTTCTTGGCTAGTCCTCCATTTTCTGTGCTTTGTCTGAGGTACAAAGTGCTAGACCAGTGAATACGTGTGCTATAGCTCAACTGTTCAGAGTGAACAAAGTAGTTCAAATAAGAAATAGTCCTCATTTTTGTGATGAAGACAATTTTTAGAAATAAAAAGCATTCTAAAGGTTTTTCCAGTCTTCAGTGAAAATGAACATTTATAAAACACTCACTGGATCAGAAAGGCAGGTGGTCACTCAATTTGCTCTGTTTATATTACATTACACAACAGCATTTTAACTGCATTTCTTTTTTCATTTAAGCAAAAATATAGCTGGAATAAAAGTCCAAACACATTTAAAGTTAATTCAGCAGATATTTTGACAGTTTCCCAGCCACAACAGCTTTACTTTTAAGTGTTAAATATAGCCTTAATAAATCAACACTTTTTAAAACATCTAATGCATCAGAAGTCACGATCTGAAGCCGCACTTCCTTGTGTGCCGCTTGGGTTTCATCATGGAAATGACACAGAAAATGTAGATAATTAAAACACTGAACAAAATTTTTAAGTCCTCCTTTTAGCTTTTATACCGTATAAGTCACCGAGGTTATGGGTTAGCACATTACACAGAAAAGAAGATGACTCATTCCGGTGAACTAGCTAGTCTAAGGTGAGTTTGGAATGCATATGATGTGCTAAACAGGCAAAGCAATTCTTCTATGAACATAGAAAAACGTAGTGAAACATTATGTTCTCTGACGATTACCTTTAGCAGACATTGTTGGCCCTGAAGCTGTGTGTGGTAAGTGCTGAGGAGGAAACTGTCTAATGGCTTGTTTTTGCTTTTCTGCCTGTGGTGTTAAATTTTGACAGTTTCCCAACCACAACAGCTTTACTTTTAAGTGTTAATATATCCCTAATAAATCAACACTTTTTAAGACAACATCTAATGCATCAGAAGTCACGATCTGAAGCCGCACTTCCTTGTGTGCTGCTTGGGTTTCATCATGGACATGACACAGAAAATGTATAGCTTTCTTTACAA
Source organism: Distichodus sexfasciatus (assembly GCA_032718565.1). Lineage (NCBI taxonomy): Eukaryota > Metazoa > Chordata > Actinopteri > Characiformes > Distichodontidae > Distichodus > Distichodus sexfasciatus. Next base: position 4,518,477 of record JAVGVS010000005.1, read on the forward strand.
ATCAAGGTATATAATACAAAACAGACAGGTCATTTGTCCAATTTAAGATACCCCAAAAATCTTGTTATGTAAAGGATCAACATATAAAAATTTAAAATTCCACAAGATCAGATTATTTAATATGACATTCTATAACAGCTCTAAATGATGGCTTGTCCATTTTATGATTAAATTAAAAATGAGGCAGTTGAGGAGCTCTTGACTGGATATGATGCAACACAGTGTCTAGCAAAAGATGGAATTAAGAAACAAATTACTCACAGGTCTTTTGTGGCACTTGACGGAAGTCGCTGTTTGGGGCCTGGCAGCTTCATCCAGGGGCCCACTTGTGGCACACAATTTGGGTCTAGACCATTAGGATTGCACTTCACCCACATATACTTGCCTTTGGATGGGGCACCTAAATTCAAAAAGATCTAGTGAGGTCCTGAAAGTCTACGCCATGACCCATATACATAAATGATAGAAATGAATCATTTGGTAGCCTGTCTTGTTGATATATGAGAATAAAGGCATTTAGTAAAATTACATAAAGTTGTATCTCAGAATTGATTCCCAAAGCTGAAAAATCTTAAATGACAGACACTGTAACGTCACATTAATAATTACGTAGTAGGTCAATTATTACACCAATTAGTTACACAGATAATAGTAATTTTAAAAGTTACTGAATTCGATGTATTTTATTCAAAAGACAGAATTAGTCTTTTACATGTATGAAGACAATTAAGAAGATTAACATTAAGTCACACACCCAAATCTTACATGTCTGTTTTCTCACATGTGCTAGAGAAAAGAAAAGTAAAAAAAAAAGAAAAAAAAGATTGAAATAACTTACCAAAGACATTATCCCCCGACAAGGATATGAAAAGCAGAACCAACGTTACGAAATGGAAGAATCTCATCGTAGTTTCTTTCCAGACAGAAGAACTGAATCTGAAGGCTTATCCTCCGCTATGTACTTGATGGTGTGAGAGGTTCCGCCCATACCCGGCCTTCATCGGACTTTACTGTGAGAGAAGCCACGCCCACGACTGCCTCACCGTGCATTACGGAGGAGAAGACCACGCCCCTCACCGCGTCATCTTACCGTTTCTGTAGAGAAGGCCACGCCCACGGCCGCGTAGTTTTGTGACGGTTTCTATATCCGCTGTGGAAAAGCTGTAGGCTCGAAAACTCGAGACTATGACGGAGTTTCCCATACTGACAGAAACAAAGCTAACAAACCCCAAAGCTAACACCTAAACTTAGTAGTAGAAACTGGTCCAGTATATACACATGAACACTGGCGAAAATGCAAAAGAATATCTGAAAAAAAGAAAACGTAGTCTTTCTCCAGCACCTTCACACGCACTAAACTTACTTAACCTACAATAACTTACATTTCAGAATCCCAAAAGACTAGAACGAGGTTTTTACCTAATCTTGTTTTGAATTTGGAACTATATGAATAAAACAAGCCAATTCTCTTCTCATATTTATAGTATTTGTATTTATTCTGTAATTCTGTTTTTTAAATTATCTAAAACTTAGGAAGTCACTGACAATTAGTACGAGCAATATACTGTATACTGTATGTTTTATTTCAAGATTCGCTCATAGCCCTTTGACAGTTGCTTGCAAAATATTTGAAGGTGGGCCTCAGGCTGTGCTTACACTGTTGTGAGTTTAGTCTTGAGTAAAAACATGTTGCAAATCATTTGTTGTAATGTCCTGGAGGCCCCAGTCCCTTTTATTTTAGAGGTTCCTCCTGTTGACATGGACACAGCCAGTGCCAGTTTCCACAGCTTGCCTTTTCATGCCAAATCCAACAAATCATGAGTGTTAGCTTTGTGAACAGTAAACTGAGCCCTTCTTGGGATCTTGGAGCTTCTAAAAAGGCACTTTGAGTAATAGCCCATTTCCCTCATTGAAACTTCAATGTATATTATAAAAATGTTCAGTAGCAATCTTTGATACTCAGTTTTTTTTATGTTTGTACCAGAACCTTACAAAAAACCTGAGCAAAGTTTTGCAGTCTCAAAACCAGAACCAGATCTGATTTTGGCTGAAATAGTATTTCTAAATAAAGGGAATTATGCTGTATGTTTTCTGACACATTATAATTTCTGCATGTTTTGCCTAAGCAAGAATAACAGTAGCACAATAACAGTTAGCACTGAGGGAGCCACTATGAAACTTGGTTCATATTGTGACAGTGCATGTTTCCCTCTTCTTTTGGTCAGTAGTATGTAATTAAGCGATTTACAGAAAACAGTATTGTAGGGGATTCTGACTTGAGCTATGCATTTATCCACAGTCTGATTGCAATGCTGTAGTACTAGAGAAATATTACTTGAGATTCAAGACAACTTCTTTTAAAGTCAGTCCATGTTTGTTTGAATCTGGTGGATTACATAAAACATTTTCAATAATGTCAAATTACTAATTCAACATTTTAACATTAGTTGAATGTAGGTAAACTGTGTATATAACATGGAATGTTTGTTCCCACTGTGATTCTGAGTCATACACTGGCTTGATGTAAAATCTGCACAAATCATTATGTAGTAAGAAGCACATGACCAAGTCTTAATGTGCCAATATTACTGGAAAACATAGAAGTGATCTCAAGTTTTTGTGAAGTACAATGTGTTAAAAACATTGCATAATTATGCACTTCCAGTATCAGTAAGAAAACTACATCCAATATCACATTCATATATATATGAGATATATATATATATATATATATATATATATATATATATATATATATATATATATATATATATATATATATATACTTTCAAACTTATCCATTTTTCTAACTTTATTTTATTTCATACAACTCAGTAGTGCTACATTGACAATTTTGGTCTGATAAACATCCCCCTGTCTATATATCTCTAGAAAAAAAAACCCATCTTGCTGTGATCCTCTCTTATGAAGACAGAGCTAATTATCATGCAACCTTGGAGGGGTGCCCAAACTTTACGCCGTTGTATACCATAGAGAGAGACAGACGAAGTGGATTCGAGTTGAAATATATAAAGTTGAGTTGTATGATGAGTTTGGGCACCCTCCGCATTACATTACTTTGAAGACTGCAGTCATTTAATACTGACGGACGCAGCACTAAATTGCTTTGATTAGCTAAAAAAAAATGTTTAACATATGTAAATTGCTAGTGGTACTTGTCCTTGGTTTCCTCTTAGAGAGTGGCAACATAGAGGAAACTTTAAAGAATACTCTACGGCTTAAAGCTAGATAATGCATTTTTGAATTAGGAGAAGAATTACAAAGATTATCACAAAGGTTTGGACTGTCTGTCTCAACAGTCAGAAATGTAGTTGGGAAATGGAAGGCCACAGGAACAGTCCTTGTGAAGAAAAGATGTCGTAGGCCAAGAAAAATATCTCAAAGGCACAGGCTGTTATTTGGGTTAGAATTGTCACAGACAAACCACAGACCACCTCGAAGAGAGAGCTACAACAACATCACAACATGATGGTGTCGTGTATACGTCGCTCCTGATCCAGCGCACTTTGGTCAGGAACAGCTCCAGTGGAAGGTGATGTGCAAAAAGAAGAGCACGCGCCGAGGTATGTGAAACAACTGGACAAGCAGAAATATTCTGAAAAAAAAATACTTGTGGTAACAAGATGGGACTAAGATGGGGATTATTTGGTCATAACCAGGCGCTATGCATAGTGAAAAAAAAATACACAGCATTCCAGGAAGAACTTGCTCGCAGGCAAAGTAAAATTGGTGGAGGGTCCATCATGTTATGTATGGGGGCTGTGTGGCTAGCACAGGTATTGGAAACCTTATTATTGTTAAAGTTGAGGGGCCGCATGGATTCACCCAATATATCCAGTTCTTGAAAAGAATATTCTGGGAGTCGATCACAAAAGTTGAAGTTACGCCGGGGTTGGATATTTCAACACGACACTGATCAAAAGCACCGTCAAAATCTACTAAGGGAATTTATGCAGAGGCACAAGTACAATGTTCTTGAATGGCCATCCCAGTCCCCAGACCCGAACATCATTGAAAATGTGTGGATTGAGTTGAAGCAGGCTGTCCATGCCGGAAGCCATCGAACCTGACTGAACTAAGAAGATGGTCCAAATACCTGGCGAATTCAGGAACTTGTCGAGTGGTTATAGGGAGGCGTCGGTATTATTTCAGCAAAGGAAGCTCTCTGAAAATAATGGGATTATTCCTTTGGGATGCCCAAATTTATGCACCTGCCTATTTTTGTTTAAATAGGCATTACGTATTTCTGTTATTTAATAAAAATGTTCACTACTGAATTATTTACTGTTTCCATAAGTTATCAAATATGTAAAATTAAGTTGCTGCCTCTCAAGCAGCAAGTTATGAATTATAGATGTGATTATTTTATCAGGGGTGCCCAAACTCCAAACTTTTGCATAAGACTGTATATAAATATATGACTGTCTTACTCTTATGACAAAGAGGGCTTGAAGAATAACCTCTCCCTCTAATATTGGGTAAACATGTCATAAGGCTCATGTGTCTGTTGACCTCTAGATGTAAAAGTTCTGTGATGAGATGAAAGTGAATGACATGTAGAGGTCATGTGAATGTGTATTTATTAAGCGGAAGCCATCACTTCCAGCTTGAAATTAGCTAAGCTGGTACATAAGAAGATGTACATTTTGCATGTCATCAATTTTCATTTACATGCAAAAAATCTACCAAAAGAAAAGGCCGTCATTCACTTCCGAGCACTAAGTAGGCAAGCCAATAACCCCCATGTGCGCAAAACATGGTTCAGCTGATACTAAGCTGTCGTGTAACCAGGAAGTGGTTTCTAATCTATGCAGAGGAAATGACAAAGACAACAATAAAAAGATGCGACATGAAGAGAGTGAAGAATGTTGCATCAGAGATGTCAGTAAAATATAAAAGCATATAGACAGCAGTATATATATTATTTATATATTTAGCCTAACAGCAAAAGTTCTGCTTGTAAAATTTCTAATATAGTATGTTTGATACTCTGGTATAAGTTAATAGAAGCAGATCCTAACAACAGATCTCTTTCTGTTGTTAGGATGTTACTCATTCTGAAGCTGCAACACACAATATGTTTAGCATTTGGGAAGTTTCAACACAGACCGCAAAATCTTAACACCACGCTTGATTTGTACCTTTGCCAATTACAAAACCTGGTGCTCCACCTATAATAAGCAAAATCATTCTGTTGTCAATTCTCACAGATTTGAAGACAAAGTTCTATATAACATTAACTTCTCCTCAGCCTATCACAAGAAAGGCATAATCTGTTATGAATGTTAATACAGAGACGCGATGTAGTAAATGACTACGCATGGAATATTTTTGACATAGAGATAAACACATAATGTGAGTGTTGTTGTTTAGGTGATGGTTAAGATGATTATTGGGTGGTTGTGGTGGTGCAATGTCTGAATGTTTTGTCTCTACCTTATAGAAGACCTGTGGTATGTGGCCTTTATAATAATGACAAGTGGCCAAATGAAGAAAGTAGTGGAGTATAATTTGCATGTCTGGGACATGAGCATGTCGTCTGTTAACAAAAACACCACCAGTTTAATGCAATCCATCAACAAGGTTGAACCTCCTAAAATAAATTCAGACAATGCTGTTATATTACTGGGTTTGGTGAAACCTGAAAATGTTCCTAGATTGCTCTGGGTGTGACCTATTTCACACATATCAACAGCTGACACGTATGCTAAACCCATAGATAGAGGAAGAGTCAAGTCCCGCAATACCCTTTATATAAAAGCTATTGAGTGAAAATAGCAAGCAGATGATCATCAAAAGGCAAGTTAAGATACCATTCTTTTGGTGCAAATACCCCCCAAAATAAATAAATAAATAAATAAATAAAATAATATTAAAAAACAATCTTGAAGCAAAACTTTCGCAAACAGACTGGGTCAGCATTTTGTAACACCCTCTATGGCAACTATTGAAGCTTGTTAACACTATTTGCAGACTCTTTGTCATACTTGCAGTTTTTTTTAAGATCAAGCCACAGATTTTCAATGATGTTTACCACTCACCACTCCTTTTTCTGTTAAATCTTCATGGAGGTCATGTGGAGTCAAACAGGTGGTTGTTTGCCAAGACGTCTTGGCCTTCCAGACCTCAACTTGACCCCCAGTGTTCTGTTAACTGTCACTTCTTAATAATATTACAAACTGGGGGAAATTGAAGATGTTTTGTTATCTGCTTGTGGCCCTCTCCTGCTTTAGGAGCATCAGTTATTTGTCAGAATTCTAGGGAGTTGCTTGAAGTAGCCCATTGCTGTTGATTTTAACGGCACGTTTATGGGAGCAGCAGCAGCTTTGAAATCTGCATCACCTGGCTTTTCATAACAATCAATGTGCCAAGCCATAGCTAATTAGGGTCCTTGAGGAAAAAAAAGTATGAAAAAGTTACCTGATAACTCAAAATAATTGGGGGCACAAACATTTGTTCCTTTTATTCTTCAATTTTACAAAACAAAAATAATGTACAAATCTTGCATAACATGCTTAAGAGAAATGATCTTTAACTTTTGCCTTTTCATCATTTCATTTTCTGTTCACTAATCTATTCATAGTAACAGACAGTTCAACAAAAGGCATCCACATTTTTGCATGCCACTGAACATTTATGGCAACTGATAGACAAGCTTATCTAGAACAACCTCCTTAACTCAACTTGGGGTTAAGTGTCTTATTTGGGTTCACTGTGATGGTAGCGCTGGAGACAGGATGCAGTCAGGTTGGACCTACAATCTCTTAGTTTATACCATGTACTGTATGTCACCACAGGGATAAGGCCACTCCTTAACTGCAGAAGTGATATAAATAACTGACAATCATTCTGGCAAATTGAAGTTGGCCCTGTTATTATTGAAGAGATCTGTAATGAAAACAGCTGACAGTCATCCAACTTTGTTTAAATGAAAGACACAACTTCAGAATCGGCCCAAGGGACCCCCAAGAGCGCTTAAAATGTATAGACATCATGATTAAAAAAATAATAATTAAAAAAATAACAATGAGGTGATGGTGGGAGGCCCCAAATTAAATTATACTTAGGACCCCATAAAGGCTTGGATCCGGCCTGCACAACTTGACAAAATGGTTGGCATGAAAGGAGAAGAAATTAAAATTCTGAAACATCACAAGCAAATACATGATGTATTACTTCAGAAAAAGGAAGAGTGATGAAATTAAATTGGGTTTTGTGGGATAACTGTTTCTCACAGACAATTTTGCACTATACAGTTAAGTAAGGGAACTTACTTGTTTGCAAACATGTCTTTGAAATTAATTATTCTCACAGTGGACATCAAAGGTTTCTGGGGTAATAAAATCTCAAAATGTGTCCTATCAAACATTCACATGCATTACACTATTGGAATCGCAAGGATTGTTTGAACATTTTGGCAAAAGGGCACCAAGGGACTGTGTAATATCAAATTAAACATTTTTGTCAGGTTACAGATTTCCTATTAATTCTGGGATTCTTAGAAACTGCTCAATGCACCTCTTTTGGGTATAATCTGAATTTGAGCAACTCAATGTTTTATCAAATGTTTTTAGATTTTTTTCATTGATGTACTCAGGTTGCAACCCTCTCATTGGGTTGATTTTTGATCAGAGAACCAAAGTAAAGTTGATTTTTTCATGATGGTACATGGACATTAATCATCATCCAAACCACTTTGGTTTTCTATTCACTTATTTCAAATGATTTTGCCAGTTTATATTTCGGAACAGAAAAACATATTAAGACTAAGTCAAAAAAATTAAAACAACACGAAAGAAAAATTGAAAAGAAGAATCCATAGGTTACCCTGACTTACTGGTAATTACAGGGGAACCAAATTCCACTGAATCTTTGGTACTTTCCGAAGATAATGTCTCTATGGTGGAAACAGCAGGTGATAAACCTTCTAAACTCTCCATGTGGTTAAGGACCAAACAATTGTATAATCCTAAACAATAAACAACAGGTACGAACAACAGGTGCATATTAGCAACATCACTGAGCATGTCTGTGCTCAGACAGTATAATAGAAGCCTGTCAACAGAAACGAAATTATTGGTTAGAAAAAGACAGGGGCCAACACAGAGTTCCCCCCCTTAGTCATCAGGTCAGTAGAACACCATGTCAACATGAAACAATGCTACACTCTGCCATCATTAACATCATACTTGTTTGGATGGAGTTAAATGACAAAACGAAGTTTTTTAATAAAACATTTCAGTACATTAACTTAAGTTGCACAACACCGCACCACATCATGTCCTTGAGAAGCCACTTGGGTGTCAAGGTTTTGTGCAATCTTGTGCAAATATTTTGAAATATTGTGAAATGTTAATTTTCTTTGGAAAAATACCAGAATCTTCATTCATTCCCTCATTATACAAATCGCATAATCTCTGTTGAGGTCTGTTGAGCTATTATGCTGGTTAAGCAATCTAAAAAGTGACACATTACAAAAAATGATTAAATTGTCCTCTAGCTTACAATAATCAATGAGACAAGTTAATATAAGATTTCTTTTTATTTGAGTATATTAACATGTATATTAACAATGACAATGTGCACATCACAATTACTTAAGAGTAAGATGAGGAAGAATTCCCAAAAATGGATTAGTGACAGTTGAGCCATGCAGTTCAGCAAGGACAAAAAATATTCCACTAATAATATTTTGGTCACAGTATTGCACACACGAAGCTAAGTGATTTTATAGTATTTTTGGGGTGCTGTTTACATTTATATTCGTCAGTGTATTTCTTCTGATCTGTGGTAGTGTTGAGCCATGATGTGAAGTAAGACCTGTGTGGAGATTTATTTGTGTACTTGCTGTCTAGAATATAATTATAGCAAGAGTCATAAGTAGGAGCACATTATTACCGCACTTCAGTTAGATGTAGCCATTTTGCCCCTTATTCTATTGATCTTCACAGGAAGAAGAGACACCATCTCTTCACTCAGTTCCAGTTCAGTTTCCACTGACTTTTTGGCTTCTGGGTTCTCCTCACAATAGCGCACGACAAAGTTGTACGACTCCAGCGAATTGCTGAGATTCTCCAACTGTGCAGCTAAGCTGTTTGAGATGACCTTGGACTGTAGACGGGCAATGCGAAACTTGGCAACCAGCGCCGGCCTCAGCAGGTCGTCCTCTAGCTTCTCTGGGAACTTGCCCTCTGGTGAACGGATGGAGTCGAGGAACATCTGGTAGTACCTGATGGACGAGGCACACAAGTGGTTGAATTTCTTGATGGTGTGCAAATCCGGCTGGTCCTGCTTCTCAGCCACAGCCAGCTTCAAATCCATCATTTCGTAGAAGGTTTCGGCAAGTTCGAACTGCAGCTGCCGGCAGATCAGCAGGTAATATTGGGCGTTGAGGTCCTTGCAGATGGGCTCCAGCATGTCAACGCGCCGTTTGTGCATCTTACAGCGGCGCTCCAGATCCTCTTCGAAAAAGGCCAACACCTTAAAAAGAGCGCTGTGATCCTGGAGTATCTCGATGTGGTCAGTTACGTGACCATCCATCTCAAAGTACTCTTTGGCTTGTGTCACAAATCCTTGACCCACCAGGAAGACAGCACGGGCCTCGTCGAAGCTTAGTGGAAACGTGCAGCTCACCTTCTCTTCCTGGCTACAAATTGAGTCGAACGTGTCGCCAGAATCAAACAAAAGGGCACTTTTTCTTCCTTTTTCCTTTTCCTCTTCCTCATCTCGGCGAGCCCTCTGTAGTTCATCCTGGCGATCAAGGTCTAGTTCTCCAATGTTGTCCTAAAAAATCACATTCAGATTAGGATTTACAAGCTGAAGACATACTCTTAGTTAAATGAGCAGGTGTAATCATTTACATTTATGGCATTTAAATTTTGTAGTTACGTAAGAAAGAGACACATTTTGCGTTTGCTAGTTTTTGAACACACAATGCTAATTATGTCATGATACACTTTTCTTAGTTGTTATGTGCAGTACGTGCTGGAACAGTAGAAGTACTAAAGTACAATAAAAGCAACATTTTGACACCACCATTTCATCTTGGCTATGCCAAGCAGACTTTCTCCTTCAGCTTTGCCATGAACTTTTCATTTAAAATGTATGTATAGCAATACCTTTGATTTGATTTGATTTGATTAATAAAATGATTTAAAAAACATGTAACACAGAGACCAGCAACAGATTTACCTCTAGAAGTTTTTTGGCATCTTGTAACAGGTTAAGACAATATTTGATCCAGCATCTGGCAATTTCAGCTCTTTTCTGGCAAAGTTGCTCACGTTTTTCATACTCAGCTTCATCTGGCAATGACAAAGACAAATTTGTCAGACACTTCAGAATTCCATTTACTTGAAAAATGCATAGAGTACAGGTAATACAAGGGGTATGGAACATGAAGAAAACTCCACAATGAAAATGATGGAAGTATAGCATATGTCACATCACTATAGCATACTGAGAAACAGATTTTGACTAACAAATTTTACCGTCAGCCTGATTAAAGTATAAATGAACATACTAACTTGCAAAGGCAGTGTCAACATGGATAATGTATGTTAAACTGCAGTGTGTCCCCTACAATTATACTGTATTAGGGGGCGCCTTGCCCCCCAACGGCCCACCCTTGAAGGTCAAGTTAATTTTATTTAATCTTCTATATAGCGCCAGATCACAACAGAAGCCTATTCTTTCCTATAGAACAGGTATATACCTTGTCCTTTTATTAAACAAACTAGGCTTATGTTATTTATCTAATTTACACGACGGCATGTCATTTCTGTCTCTACATGGTAACATCATGCGTGGCGGAGTTCTGCCCGGATGCGCGTGTGCGCACACACCAAGAACAGAGAAAATATGTTGCGTCAACCACCTGAAGAGCAGACAAATATTTCTATGACTTTGCATATCAAGAGGCTCTGCAATGTTCTTCCAGAAGCCCAGAGAGATACACTGCAGTAACAAAAGTTGCACCATTTGTTTGTGTCGGTGTCCATCTAACCCTAACCCTAAAACAGCTTCATCATCTCAACAATACTTGAAATGACCAGATCAATCAAGATGTGTGCTGAATGGCTAATAACTCAATATAATTTTAATATTTGATGATGAGGATTTCTTCCTCTGTGCATTTTAAGTGTAAACTAATCAATTCGGGTGAAGTACACAACCATACTTTCTTTAGCAGCAGCCTCTGAAGGAACTTCTCCAGCAAGGCCAGCAATGACACTGGCTGCAGCTAAGCAATGTCGTGCCTCCATGTATCGTGTCTGTAAAACAGAAAAGAGAAGGCCATAAATTTATTGACGGAGATGAAAAGATAACAGCTGATTTGTCAGTTGATGAAAAATACCATTGGAAATGTGGAGAAACCAGACTAGACAATGCTCTCACACCCGACCTGAACACTATTTATATAATAATGCTAGACTTTACTGGCTGTATGTGTCTGATGCAAGTGTATTAATATGGTTTTAACATGCCTTAGTGATATAGTACTGAGACAGTGTGGCAGCATTGATGGCCCACTCAAGTGGTACAAACTGGTTGAACTTCAGTTGTCTCTGTAGCGTACTGTGGCAGTACTGCCCTGCTCGCTCATACTGCTGCAGATTCTTATACACTTGAGCCAGGTAGTAAAGTGTGTGCGTGTACGCCATCTCAAATCTGTCAGGACAAGAAAGAATGTTAAATATAGAACTCAACAACAAGGCCTTCAAAATAAAAAAGGAAAACACATGACAAACATGTCACCTTTTCATTCTCTCTTGTTGTGATGGTGCATTTTCCTCCGGTACAAAGAAATCTACCAAATCCATTGGTGGCTGCCCATCCTAGAATGTGAAGAAATTGGTCATTTAAGAAATATTCTTATGCATTCACAAATAGTCTATAAATTTATGCACTTACAATTTAATACTTTATATAAATATATCATTTACCACAGAATATAGCTATTGTCTTAAGTCTTAGTGAATCATATACTCATATTTAAGCTGTAACTAACTTTTTAATTCCACATTAGATAAAAGAAGAGTCTGACTGACTGAAGAGAAAATAGTGGAATTTTCTGAGGCAGATTTGATTGTCCTCAGCTGCTGGCTCCACCAGGTGGCAGCACAATAGTTAAATTCACACTTGTTTTAGGTCTAGCTGACACTAACAGTTGTCAGTTGAATGAGTATTACATTGTTTCTTTATTAATTAATTTTAGGTACATTGCAGGTCTGAGATGTCCACAAAAAGGAGTGTGAAAATGGTGTCTCCATGAGAAAAAAATATGCTGAAACTGTGAGATAAATATGGCAGTCAAGTAAATATTACCAGAAAAACAAAGTAACACAAAGTCTGGGTGTACACAGCCATAAAAACACAGTCACAGGAACATGTCCTGGTGCAGGAGCTCACATATAAAAATTACTTACTAATATAAACATGACAACTATAGTTTGCAACGCATTATAGTGAGATGCATGAAGACAAGATTTAGTGGTATTGTTTATGTACCTCCTTCATGTAGCAAGCATAAATTGATTCAGCGGTTTCTAGAAAGCTTTGAGCTTTCTCAGTTTCATCTCGTCCAGCCCACAGGATGCCAAGCTGATTCTGGAAAAGAAACGTCAAGAATAAACATTAGTTTAAAATGAACTAACTTTGAAGACTATGATGTACTGTATATTAGGTGTCAATCATGTGTCATTATCAAACTGTGTGAGAATGCAACTGCACAATGCACGTTAACTGACATGAATATAACAAACACACAGTAACTGTTAATAATTTCAGTGCTATATTGATATATATCACGCATATACATATATGTGTGTCAAACAAATAGATGAAATAAAAATGTAGATCTAAAGTGTATGTCACTGTGTGTATACAAACACACACACACACCCTCTCCCTCTCTTCAGGTTGACATGTAATTGACATTCTTAGAAAAGACTAGTTCATTCAGGTTTACACGTTACTCCAGGTTGTATACTATGCATTCTGCAAAAAAAAAAAAAAAATTATCGAAATGAAACGTACTCTGGCCTGGATGAAGAGTGAAACATTTTCTCGTGTCACTGTGCACACGTCCAGCAGCTTCATGCAGTTCATCAGATGTTCCTCTCCGGCGGAAAGCTCTTCGGTCTCGATGTGGTTGACGCCCAGATAATATTCGATCACCCCGAGTTTAACGTTTCGGATTCCGCCTGGAGAATCTCCCGCCCGGGTTTTCCCGACGCCATTCTCCGCGCCGCCGTCCACAGCCTGGTCCTGTTGACAGTCTGCTTCCCCGCTCTCGTTCTCACTGTCATCAACATCGAAATTCTTCAAAGTACAGTAAATTTCCTTAAGCAACTCTCTGGCCTTGTATTTAGATCGGAAAGGGTCGTTTTCTGGGTCTTTAGTTGACTCTATTTCTGAGAGATGCTGCGCACGGCGAAATTTCTCGAACACCGCCCTCCACTCCCTGCTGTTGGTGGACGCCATGTTTGAGCAGGAAACTGCAGCAGCAGGAGGTGCTAAGGAGCTCGGTGGGAATGACGCTTCACTTACGACTCCGAAAACTGAAAAAATCCACACGGTCCGTTACACAGCACAGTTGCACAATATGTGGTGGTGGCCTAAGTCATTAACTGGGTGGGAATGTTCAGTTATTGTTAGCTTAAGGTTAATTTATTTGCGTTATATTTAGGTAGCAATGGCAGTAGCTATGTAGCCACATTGTTCATTACACAACAGAACTGCAGTTTTGCAGTTGCAAATTTTCCCTTTAATAGACTCGGTTAAAACACAGGCACGTTGCACACCTTATAGAAACTGTTCATATTTAATTTATTTCAGGTGGTATAATTTGTTGTAACTGTTATGTTAATATAAGTCAACATTTGTAGTAAAAACAACAAAACTTTAACCCATTTAAGTGGTGGGAATGTGCAGACTCGGGATGACGCTTTGATGACGCGGAGGATGCGACCCACTGAGCGCTCCGCTGTTAGCTGGGGGCTCGATATTCGACAAAACGAGAGTTCGTCATTTTAACGAATGAAAATATGGAAAGATGCCCCCACAAAATAAACGAAGACGGTAAAATGTCTTACTTGCCTAGTCTATGCAGTTGTTATGTTTAAAGAACTGTGAAATTTAATAACTATATTCAAACTCCCGCTGAATATTGCCCGTCAGATTCCCTTCCCGCTACATTTAAAATAAAAGCTGACAATTAATTTGACGCTGTGTTTTGATTATACGCAATTATACTACTTACCAGATAGGACGATATTAACATGATTTCTGGATTTAAATGTAAGATCTGTCATGTAGTCTTCTGTCATGACTCTTATGTCACAAACACTATTAAATTACTTATCTCGAGTCATTTCGCATCGTTATTTTATATTAGTGAATTTAGCGGCGTTAAATGTGATCCAATTTGTATGTGATTCAAATAACAAAAATTAATGTTAACCTACTTTAGAGGCCATGCATGGCAGACATTCACGACATTGATTATTTATTAAAGATTATTGTCGTGGAACAAAACATTTCTGTTTCTGTGTTTAGAGAGGTTTTTCTTTATCTTTGTCATTCAAACAACAACAATACCCCGGATTGGTGTCACCAGCGCAATACAAAAGGCAACTGAATCTACTAACGTTAAAATTTAGCACACATTTTTCACTGATTCCAGACTAACAACCCGAGACATTTTCGCTCTTGTTCAACAACCGTATGTATTTATGTTCTTTGTGAAGACAGAGTATGTAGATATTACTATGGTAATGCTGAATTTACTTAATATAACGAATGTTTTAAGGCATTAACAGCAATGCCAAAACAGTTTAACATCATCGTTCAATTCTACACTGTTGCTGTGAATGGAGATACATGTTTGGTCACTAGAGGGCAGCAGAGTTCATTTATGCAGTGATGCGAATGAGGGAGTAGTTCGCGTGCATAGTTTAGTCGTTGCTTGGGTTAAAGACACAGTTACGAATAGTGATTTTAAAATTTACGTAACATTGTGAAATTTTATTGAACTATTTTGAAAACCTAATTTTTAGCGTCACAATTAAACCATAGACTCATTTTGCACATATACATAGACAGATTTCCATTTGAAGTTTAGAAGTTCAATAAGAATCAGCCATGAGTTTATATCTCTGACGTGCATCATGAGTGTAAAAAAGTTACTGAATAACTATGTCACAACAGACAAAAATAGCATTTTTCCCTTTTCTCTTTCTTTCTTTTTTGTTTACCAAAGAGCATCTTCCTTCACAGTGCATCTGAAAAAATACTTTGCCCACTGCGATTATTTTTGGCTTGTCTAAAAATAACCAGAGGAAGATTGCTTAAAATAACCACCATGCAATGTGTGATCTAAACAATACGTTTTTATTTATGAATACCATTTACTCTTGCATAAATCTTATAAAATATATACACCAGAAATTAATTTGCTTCATGTTCAGCATTGGCTTAACAGGAATCCATAAATCATTCTTAATGCTACAGATCACTAGTGCCCCACGTATGGGAAATATTCAGTTTACTGTCCCTGGTAATCCACTGAGTGGTGAAAGGAGCATCTTTTGCAATTAAATTATGAAGAAATATAGTGTGTATTGTATATTGCACTGTACATTTTGAAAGATAAAATGTTAGTTGTTAATATCAAAGCATTGGTCTGATAGCTGGTCACAATTCTACTCTCTTACGGTTTTAGCAGTGCGCTTGATGCTTATGCCTATTTATATACACAATTTTTAAAACACCAGTATAGGCCACTGTAGACTAATGTACTGCATTCATGTTCATCCCTGTTACAGCAGAGACTATGATTTGAGATTTTCCAGGACAGAAGTTTGAAAACTAACAGGGTGAGTAGGGGATAGTCAGACTGAGGCAAGTTTTTTCATTGGGCCTTTGGCATGGGCAAATGTTTGGATAAAGCTAAATTCAGTTTTTCAAAAGCAGAATATATTTCTTGCACTTAATTACACTAGTTTTCTTATTCCCGAATTAACCTAAGACTTCATTAGAACACTGTAGCATACTGTAGGTGTGTACAAATAGGGCACATTTGCCTCCTGCTAAGTAGAACATTCATCACAAAGTCCTTATTTGGAGCACAAGTTTATTTGAGGAGGTATAATTTAACTTGTTCATTCATATTGTTATTCTAGAGATGAGGTGATAAAATGCTTGTACCAGGGACAAGAAAGCATGAACCATTGACACTGATAAGGCCTTTCCCAAAACAAACATGTAAAAAACACCAAATAATGAGCTGTTAACCAACTTGAGACCCAAGTGGATCTTTCCACTGGGTTGCTCTGCTTAATGCTTTTTGTGAGAAATGAATTTAGAGATGCAGAGGTGTTTCACTCCTCTGTCAGACATTTTAGGCAACTATCTGTGATGTGTTCTAAGAAGTGACAGTGTCACAGACCACCGTGAAACCGAGTGCTTCTATTAAAATGTGCATGTGCTGCACCTTAGACCAGGAGCTTAATATACCACTAAAACATTTTTAAAAATGGATATTGCTCATGTATATACAGGAGTAAAGTGCATGCCTGTACAATTAGACTGAACTCCAGTAATGGTTTATGCTGGTCTTTTAAACTTGAGAAGGGCTAGAGGGGCCGCTTCTCATTTTCCACTAATCTGCAAAAGAAATCTGTCTTATATAATGCCATTTCCTGATTTAAGGATTCTTAAAAGTTTAAAAGATTGTTCATTCTCAAGAAAACTAAGTGACACACTCTGTGTGTGTGTGTGTGTGTGTGTGTGCAAGTGTTTATTCATTATTGTGCAGCTCTTAATAAAATCATTGACCTTCCAACAGCAAAGACAGAGAGAATATACTGCTCATTAAAAAGTAAATTTCTCCAGATAATATAAATTAAAATCTGATACTTTATTTACGCAACTCATGAAAAGACCAGCCTATAGAAACACTATGTTCATGAAGGACTAGACAGTAAGTGCTTCAATTTCAAACATAAGCCACATACCACACACCGTTTACATTTAGAGACTGAGGCTTATGCTGCTTCTAGTTTTGTTTCCATATTCATTTGTACACTTATGTTATAATAATGTTGGCAGGGTAAATAACATTATATTATATTATATTATATTATATTATATTATATTATATTATATTATATTATATTATATTATATTATATTATATTATATTATATTATATTATATTATATTATATTATATTTAACTACAACAAAAAAAAAAAGTCTGAAGTTACTCTATATTCTGTGTTCATCTATGTGTGCATGTCGTGAGAGCAGCAGCAATGCATTTGACTTAGTGGATCTAAATTCATGTAAGAGAGAAATATATAGAAGTTTCAAAGAATAATTATAAATAACTTGACACAGGATGCCATAATTACCTTGGAACTGTAACCATCCTAATCTGTCTAGAATCCTTTGGTTGACTTTGTATATATAATCCATTAAATTGATTTTTTAACTTTAATATTACTTTTTACTGCAGAGTAGGTGCACATTTAAGTATCTGCAGCATTGCATAAATGTGGTGGGAAATGACTTTACAGTTACAGTTTTGGCTAGAGGGTGAACACTGAACATTGCTGCCTCACAGACATTTTAGGCAATGCGTTGCGAAGTGTTTTGGAAGTGACGCTGTCATACAGCATCAGGAAACTCTGTTCTTTAACATGTCTAAGTTGTGGGCTGCACTTTAGGTGGGGAGTTTAATATATAATAGAAACCTTTTGAAAAGATCATGCTGTATACCTTGTGCTCCTTATAGATGCAGGATAAAAACATGCAATACAGCCTAGATGAAACTTTCATTATAGCTGGATGCCTTTCATTAAAATGTAAGGTGAGTAACATGTAAAAAGGTCTGAGAACTTGCTTCATTTTGAAGATGATTAAAATTAAGAGATGTTATTCATATCTGGTAAAATTTTAAAAATCCTTTAAACCTTGGAGTCACTGTACCGGAAAATAGACTACTATTAATTTTCAAAAAAGAAATTTTGTATAATTTACTGTAGATGTTTGACTAAATATAAAATAGAAAACAGTTGCTCACATTTTTTAACAAGGAAGTTCAACCTCAATTCTTCCTCTAATCTTCCTATTAAACTCAATGTGTAACTGACTTTGTTTAGCTGGCAAAAGCTACCATTAAATGTTCCTCATTGAAAATATTAACCATGAACTATTCCTTGCCAAATGTATTATTCTAAGCTTTTAATGCCCATATAATCAACATAATGATTTATATATGTCTAATGATTGCAAGCTATGGAAAATACAGACTGTGAAAATGTGAGAAAGGGCATTCATGTCAGCCCTGGGTTACTTAGTTCAGTGTTAATTGTATGCTCTAGTGACACATGACACCAAGGTCATTTGAACAAGGAGCTTGGTTCATGCTTTTAACAGAAGGTTCATCTGTCTCTAGTCGCATCACTTAAGTTTCAATTCAACATAGACAAGCTGGGGTGTCAGACTTAAAATTAGTCTTTGTGTTTATTATAGGGTAGTGGCTTCAGGGGATGCTGACGCAGACGACTTTAATGGTATGTTTTTTAAACATCAAACCGAGGTTTTTACAGGTACAACAGATAGTATTGCTTTATTCTAACTCTTTTCATGCAGCAAAGTCTACATGAGTCACCATGTGTACAGTACTGATTGTGCACTGGACCAGGACTGGGCCACGTACCTGAAAGCTCATTCTGGAGGCATCACATCACTTTGCTCAAGGCTCTATCTCTTTCTAGTACAGGGAAAATTGCCAGATGAGACTATTTGATTTTAGCTCAAGTACTTGCATTCAGCTACAGTCTCCAGTGGCATTAGGCAGACTTACAGAATGACCCTGAGGTGCGGGACTCCTTCGAGAGGGTTCTTTATCCTCCCTGTAAAGTTGTGGCATTTTTGTGCGGAGTGTCTGAAATTGATGACTTTACGGACTACTTCAGATACTGGGACAGTTGGAGGAAGCAGTTCAGACGATGAACCTTCAGTGTAATATTAATAAACCCAGTCCTTGAGGTTGTTGCAGATGGTAGTAGAAATGTCATCTCTAATCACTGTGTTAATCTGAGCTCAGCTAAACTATCTTTTTTAAAATATGATTGAAATACCTTCCAATTCTCTCTTTTACCCCAGACAGGGGCTGCCATTAAAGCTGAACACCACCCTTAGACTTGGTGTTCATTTGATAGAATAAAGCTAAAGTAGAATTATGCAAATTGTCCCCAATTTACTTTGGGTTAAAGCGTTATTGAGGTAGAAGTACGTAATCGCATTTAGGCAAGTTGTGACTTTGTAGCATGAGTCTTACTATATGTTTTGAATCTATTCCCATCAAAGAAAATGGTAATGAGAGTACAGACCAAGACCAAGAGAGTACAGAGTATTGCATTGCTCAACTGGAAGAAAATGTCTACGTGACAGAGTCTGAAGAGTCCAAGGCGTTAGATCCACCTCCACCAGGACCAACAACACGTGTAGAAATTTTCACCTGCCTTAGATGAAAATCCGTCCGAAGCTGAAGAGAGTTCGGCAGCACCAGTGTCAGAAGAACAGATCTTGCTTGTAGGTTTATTTGTGAATACTATGTAGGGGTAAGAGTGCAGACTTGATAAGACAATAATGAGAACCACTGCCCAGCCTACATTAGCAGGTCTTAAGCTGTGATCTCTGTGTCATGCAAGATGCAACAACTACATTTCTAGCACTCTACTGTATGGTTTAATGCTGGAAGATCACACCACTATATATTTTTGGGCTCGGACTACAGAAGGGCGCATTTGGGCTGTTTCAATCGCTTACAGGACACTTATAGGTCTAGGAAAATATGCCATGTCAAAGACAAAAATAAATAATACTATTTAATTAATTAAAAAGCTGAATCATTTATTAATGTTTTAAAATTAAAAGTGGATATATATATATCATGGTGAATAAGTTGGATACGTCAGAAACTGGTATGGAAGTGGAATTTCATTGGCAGGCACTCAACAAAAGCGTGTAGGGAGCCTATTGCCAAATACATTGTTGAGGCTCCAAGTCACCTGAAATTGGGTTTTAAAGTGTTTGACTAATTTGAAAGAGGAACTGCATATTTTTGGTTCCTCTCTGTTGCTCTTCACTTCTTTGTGAATTTGCATCTTGTCTACAACCAAAGTTTTTGTTTGTTTTTGGGTTTTTGTACTCATTTTAAATAAGGTTATGCAGTTGATAAAATCTTCATTTTGTACTGGGATGTATTATATTTTTTGTATTTATGCATTTTTGTAAATTCTTACTTTGCTCTCTTCTTCATTTTACCTTTCAGATATGCCATCTGGGGATGTTACTTTAAGTCTTTATAGTGGTCATTGTTTAATAACTGCGACATACTACACAGAAAATGGAGAAATCAGCAGTTGTCTTGAAAAATACTGAATCGGTGCGGTTGTATGTCAGGTAATGGTAATAATGTATCTCATACCTGATCCATTTCTTAATTTGTTTTGAGGAATCACAGTGCCACAGAAACACTTGTGAGGCCAAGACTGATCTCTATCAAATCTAAACATGTTCTCTTGAGACTCACTTGTTTCCTCAAGTCACAAGTTGCAGCATTAATAAACAAGAATAGGGATTATACAAATTATTAGGAAGCAGAAGAAGTCTGGATGTTATGCTGTGACGGTATGTTTTTAAAATGCTTTTATAGGTCATGAAATGAGTTCCATTAATAAGTCACTGCCTAGCTACATTAGGCTGTAGAATTGAGGTAACCTTTAAGCTCTACTGCTTAGAGAGGAAAAAACAGTGTTTTCTCTTCTGCGTTTTTTTTTTAGAGGGTTTTTTTTCTTTTTCTGCTGTTTTTCATAGGTATTATTATATGAAGACTAAGTAAAACCACAGAGGAGTAGGACCTTTCAGTTTCTACATTAAGTATTGCACAGATATTTACATTCACAGAGTTTATGCTATTTGGCACCCAGGCATTTAATATTACATCAAATTTTTGGGCTTTGGATGATCTGTTTTACAGATTCACTCAAAAACAGATGCCTTCAAATGGATTACAAGTATTTGGAATGGGGTCCTTGAACAGGACAATGCAATTTCAGTAAGCAATTTTTAAGTAGTGGTAAAAATACTAAACAAGTATGTGTTAATTATGAATTAATATTCCTTAATAGACATGAATAATGCCTTTGTCAAAAAATTCTTTGGACATTCAGATAAGAAAGGTGATGGAACTCCCAACATTAGCTTCATTCTCAAACAGAAAGTATGGCCCTAAAAGAAACTGACCAACACGACTGCTGCAATGTGTCCGGGCCTTGCAGGCCTGGCAGTAACAAACAGAAATGGGGATTACCCAACCACAGTAGCTGAGAAAATGGTTTTCCCTGATCTAAGGCAGTTCATGGATGAATATATTTGTAAGTTTACTTGTTTCATATCTGCATGTACCTGTTTCTTGTGACAGATATTTTTCAGATTTATATAATATATCTTTGTCACATAAGAAAATATGTAACAGCATACATCGCCAGTTTTGAAGTCACTCTGGAAATTAGTTATGAGTACACAGGTATAGTACTATTATTAATTAATGATCAGAAATGATTGGCATGGAAGTACCAGATGCAAATTCCTCTATACTTTTGTCACTAACCAGAGCTGCGCCGGAAATGCTGATAGAGTGATCTAACACAACTAATTTTTGCAAATTGTTAGTATTCAGTCATATTCTAGATCTTACATTTGACTCTGAGCAGTTCTGCATGTTGTGAAACCATGTGGAGACTGTGAACTTAGTCAGAGTCACCAAATTCATTGCACAAACAGATAGCGGCGACATCTACGAGCCAATAGCAAATCGTCCTGAAATTTTGTGGCGAAAGTTCTCTCTCAGGAGACCTCTGAATCAATGATGGAAACAATAGCGCTTGATATACGGTTGTGTAAGTGCTGTCCTTTGAAGCAACTGTGTGTGTGTGGTTGTGACCGAATTGCAAAGTTTATACACAGAAATATTTGAAAAGTTTATGATATCATTAAAAAGAAAGGCAATTTACTAATTTGCTAATAGATGATAATGAACCTAATAATGGAAAATAAAATCTGTATATATATTTACATTATTATCAGAAAGATAAAATACAATGTTGGCGCATTAATCCTTCTTCTACAGATGAGGACTTGGGCGTGGCGCTTGGATGAATCATGTCAATCCTGAAGCAGTATGTTAAGAAAGTTTTTGAAGGTAAAAAGATTACAAACATAAAAAAGTCCGTAATGCGTGAGACAGGCATATAGACAATTAACATACGACAGAGGGGAGACATACGGTCCCTTTCCATAATAAGAAAAAGTACAGGAAGGTTGAATTTGTTTATTTCTGACAACAGTCAGCTAGGTCAGAAAATGAAAATCAGGAATTGGAAAAACAAAGCCAGACTGAAACAAGGAACATAAGGTCAGTAGCAGCAATAAACAAGCACTATACCCAAAAGACTTTAATAAGTATATCGTAGACCTATTGTACAGGTTTAATGATGGAGTGCGTGAATAATCCTCAACACACCAGCAAGTGCTTTTTAAAAGAACCTTAGAAACATTCTTAACCACTGTCAGGGGTGATCTGATCCTAACCCCACTAAAAATCTGCTTTTGACTTTTTGGTTGAAATTTAAAGTAATAATTAGTATTTTATTTAAAGTAATACTCATATTTAGAATCAGTTTGATAAATGGAAATTCTCTTTGAGAATCACTCCAGTTATGTAAAATCAGTGCTTACTCTAATTTGCTTTTAGACATGCAACATGACTCATACGACTAATACGATATGTTCTTCCATTCATTCAGTAAACCCAGAAGAGTTTGGAAACCTTGGAAGAAGATTTGACAAATGAGGATTTCCCTGATGCAAAGGGTGATTACTGTGAAGATGATAACATTGACATCTATTCATTGGAGGAGGACCATTATAAGATCTGTTAACCACCGTCTATGATACAGTAGACGAGCAAGAAGAACTTCCTTCTGCAATTCTGAATCGCCCTCCAGCCCCAGTCCCTCGGCCGTCCATGGTTGCAGAGCCAGAAGAATACAAAACCTATATTTCATCAGGTAGGAACCAAAGACATGGTGCAAACATTGTGAATAATGTACTGATATCTTCTTAATGAATCTAGGAAGTAAAGTCTGGAAAAATGCAGCACCTTAGGGCAATGTACCGCGTGTCACGGATATTTTTAGCATAATGATAATGATACATATTTATATCGTCTAGGAACTTTACCGTTTTGCATTATCCACAGAATCAGCGTTTTGAAAAATTCTACTTTAAACTGCGTTTAAAAAATATGCGTTTGAGGAGGCTAAAACTCCGTTTAAACGAAAGGCCCAAACGTCTAAAATATGCGTTTATAAAAATATCTGCATACATATAGCGGACCTTAATTAAAGTTCAGCATTGATTGCTGTTTAACATATATATATATATATATATATATATATATATATATATATATATATATATATATATATACAAAGGATAGAGTGTATTTAAGTTTCTTCTCTCTGTAGTGTGTATTTACTTTAATTGAACATGTTTTCTAAAATAATTAATTATGAACAAATACATTTAAATAATATAACTGTAGAATACTGTGACTGTGGAAATAAAGAAAGCCCAATAAACAAAAGCAACATAGCGTGACATTAGATTGCTCTTCAGCATTTGTGGTTTCTGTTCTTACCTTAGAACTAATTTCAAATATGACAAAATATTGGTGAATAACACCGTTCTTCTTAAGAACTGTTGGTGAATGAGATCTCTGTGTTGTATAATATCTGCATAATTTGCAGAGATGTCCATTGACGTAGGGAAATCAGCATCAGAACAAAATATGATGTTCAAAATGGTGATGTTCTATTTAATGTCATACAACTGTGACCTTATCTTATATTACATGGTGAATAGGACATTTTGCTACTTTTTTTTTTAATCTTTGCAGTTTTCTGCACCAGGGACAAGCCTACCAATGGTATGTGCACAATTCCAAAACAGTTTTTGAATGTGTAAAATTTGCTTCTTTAACTGTTGGCAAAATGGATTTTAGAGTCATGACTTCTAAAGGTGAACAGACACTATAACACTCTGTTTATTGTAGCTTCAGTGCAGACGGTAAAAGATAGGGCTCCTAGCACAGGACATGATCCCTATGGTGGCATGAAGACCCCCGGCCAGAGGCAGCTCATCTCATTGCAGGAAAGAGTGAAAGTGGGCGCCCTGACAGTGGAGGAGGCAGTGCAGGAGTTCAAGGAATGGAAGCTTGACCAGGAAAAAAGATCTCAGTCCATCCGCTTTCAACAGGTATCAAGAGAGAGCCCAATTTAGACATCCGATTAGACATCCGATTTAGCTCAGGTTGCTAGGATCAGAGGCTAAAACGTACTTTCTTTTTGCCTATAAATATCTAGGATAATTTACAAAGATTACGGGACAGCATCACTCGACGTCACAAGGAAAAGGGGAGAAATGGAAAGATGGAGGGTACGGTTTTATTTTGCACTGGTTTCCATTTTAACAGTGGAAAGTAATGAAGTACAAACACTTAAATTACTCCCAATTACTTATGAGGATCAGCATTTCTCTAGTAATCTTGTAAAATTAACAAAGTTCAGTAGTGTTGTTTTGCAATATATTTAGGTGGTTTTCATTTCTGTTGATCTCATGCTTTCAATCAGAGCTAGACATAACTGCTCCGATTCAAAGGAACATTCAATGGGGATCTCATAACAGTATACCATGTTCCGTGTATGAATCGGCGCCCCGCTCCACCACCCAGCCCCCTTCGGTTGGCCGACCGCCGCAGAGAGGAACTTGGCAGACAGGAAGCACCTCCAGCACGTCGAGTATGAGTAAAATCGTATCCCCATTTGCATCACTTCTTATTCATCTAGTTTCCCGTTAACAGCCTAAACAGATGAGAGTATCATCATTTAGGCAGCGATGGACTAAATGACACTTTCATTCTACACAAAATGAAGGTGACCAGACAGATCAGAATTTGGCTCCGATTTGGCCCACTAAACTGTGTCATGCAGAGGCTCAGAGTTAAGCTTGCTGAATTGAAAAGAGTGTTTCACCAAGCACTTGAAATTATCATTATCTGTAAACCGTGAATGGACAAGTTTAATTATGCAAATGAATGAATGAGCTAATGGATGCAGATATTTCTAGACACTGTACTTATCTATGGTGTGTCTAGACCACTGCACTATTTGGTTAATATGTCTCAAATTTTGTAGTGAGATATTTAAGGCTTTCTTTCTAAGTGAAATACCTCAATGCTGCAACATGCTAAAAATGTAATTAGTATCACTGATACAGAGAGCAGTAAACAATAATGAAGTGAAAGGGGTGGGACTAAGGGGCACTGTAAAAAACATCTTCTAATCTCTAATTTGTAACCTGGATTTCTTATGTTCATTTTAGTGATTTTTCCTGAATTGTTCTATATATTTACACATTATTGTAAATTAACAATATTAACAAATAAACAGACATTTCTAAGTCATTTACAATTATGTCCAATAGTAAAAAAAACATACTTTAATATTAACATACACTTTATTTTGGTATGCATTTAAAATAGGGGTATTCTGCAAAATAATATAGAGCATGTACAGTATTTGTTTTTCAGTGTGAATAATTTTGTTCTCCGCTACATTCTTAACAGGCAGCAGCAGTAACAGGTTTAGCACCCTGAGTACTCTCAGCTGCAGCAGTGGGGCTGACGGTGAACTCGAGGTGAATGGAGTGTTGTTTGTCATTTTTCTTTCTATAGCACTGTTTCATTGCACAGTTTAGCTAAAACCTCTAAAAACTTGTTCTGTGTCACTTGGGGATTTTTGTTGTGAATATATTTTGTGGTCAGTGTGTCCGGTGTTAAAATTACGACTTTTCTTTTAAATCTGCTTTGTTAAAGGAAGCTCAGGACACTGCTCCGCCTCCTCGACCTCCTCGGCCTGCGGTAGAAGCTCCACCCACGCTCCCTCCACCCAGAGTGCCACCTCGATTTGATCGGTGAGTCTTGTGTTACCCACCATTTTTCTTACCTGTGTTTCACATGAACAGATTGAATTAACACTATTAGATACACAAATCTTATGTATGTTGGTTTACGTTATTTTCCATAATTTTTTATTTGATGACAAAAATAAAAATCTGACATGAAGCGATGAGGGAAAGTTCCTGCATGTCACAAGACCAAAAAGTTGTCAGTGGTTTTACAGACACCTCTGAGAGGTGTACAAATGTTTTTAGAAGTCACGTGATCGGAAACATGTACAAAGGAAGTGCCAAAAAACACACTACAAATGAGCCAGTAAAAGTTGCAGACAGAGACAGACATATCTGTATACACTCATATCACAATTCTAAGTCATGCATTTGTTACATTTGTAAATGTAAATGCACTGTAGGAAAATTCTATTGTTATTAATAAAACGACATGAAATGAAGAAGGAGAATAGAGATTGAAATTGATGTTATTTGCTGCAATTACTCTTTTTTTATAGTTAAAAATAATATAAATAATGTTTTTGAAATATTTAAAGCATTTTATCAGTGGAGCACTTTATCATGTTTTGTGAGACCTGCATCTCTAGTTGAAGTAAAGGTTGGTTTTACTTTTCTTACCTTACCTTTTCTCACTGTGGTAAACCATACTAAGCATAAACAAATTTTCTGACCCCCCAAAAAATACAGTATATAAGTGTAGACCAGAACCTTGTCGTCACTTTTCTTGTAAAATGTCATTTAGAAGTTAGATTAAAGTTGGCATTAAGAATTTGCATCACAGTTCCAGTTCCAGTTGACCTAATTAACAATGCTGAAATGACTCAATGGGTAAATAGCCATACGTGTTGAATGCAGAAAACAGACACTTAATAAAATGTTCCATAGTCCATACTGGGACTGATAACAGAAACTAATCTGAAAATTGTTTTTTGAAATAGAATCAGAACATAATGGTTTAAGATTTAATTTACTAAAGAAAAGTTGCATTCTAGTATAATGATATATTGCTAATACTGCATACGTTTGAAAGGCTAACACAGCCTGTATAAAGATGTTAAAAAATATTAGTAGATCACAAGTAAACTACTGCCAAAAATAGCATATGGGAAATTAACTGGGCTTGTAACAGTAACTGCTAGAAATGGCGGGTTTAATGATAGCATTCAGGAAGTGTGTTCTAAATATAAAATTCACGAAATGAGAGACGCTTCACTGCCTTTTTCTGTTTGACTTTGAAATCTTTAATACGCCTACTTTAACATTATTTGAAACGTCCTTGTTCTAAATGTTGGGGTATAAACATTAGTAATTTTTCATTATGCATGATAAGAATATTTGGAATTGTTCTATAATATGAATTAATGGTTTATGGCTTTATGTTCTTTGTGTGAAAAAGTTTGTACTAACATCACATTCACTGCAACAGAGTTTTATACTCCTGGAAAAAGTAAATTGTTTTATTTTATCCTCCTTCAACCCACTGACACTGAGCAGTGTACTAAAAAATGAAGTCAAATATATCGGCAACTTAATTTTGCTGTTTGACCTTGTTTATGTAACTAAGTTTATTATTATATTTTACTCCCAGGTTTTCGGAGAGCATGATAAATGCACGTTATGTATCAGCTCCAGCGCGTGTCTTACAGCAGGCCCCTCCTCAGAGACCCATCCCTCCCCCACCAGTACCACGGCGGCCATGGTGATCAACTTACACATCTGCCTCACATTTTCATCTTAATGTTGTATCAATTATGTTTGCAAAATAGGCAATTCATTAAGAAGAGACTCATTGGACATGGATCATTCTTTAAGTGTGCCCTCTGCTGGTTATAAGATTGAATGGACACTGAATGATTAATATGCCAAAAGGCCAACAATGATGTAAGGGAGGGGTTTGAGATTGCTTGTGGTCTCCAAGAGCAAAAAAAATCATAGTGATAAGAATCATGATTAAATGGACTAGTGCATCAGTTGTATGTAATATATATGTATAACAATATATATGTATAACATTTTTTCCAAATAAAGAATACAGCATTGATCCTGAGCTGATCTGTGCTTTTGCAATTCTGAACAACATACATTTAGTCTTTCAATCATCCATCAGCAGTATATGCTAGGTAATTCAGTGTAATTCACACATTTTTTCATGATCAAATGCTGATCTCTTTTTGCTTTACAGTACTTATAGTCACACATTCAACTTTCAGGTCTGTCAAATGAGTCTCTGTCTCTTTGTGGTTTAAACTGAGCAGGAAATTTACCACATGAGAGACTAATCTGAAAGTTATGGGGTAATACTAAGAACGTAAAGTAACTTTTTCCCACGCAACAGTGAATATGGAATGAATCCTTAGACCATTTCAGAATAAATAATAGGAACAAAATATTAAAGGGAGAGACATCTATTTGGCTTTTTTTTTTCCAGAAGTACCTTTAAGGATCTTCATTTTCAGTTCATTTCACCCTATTCACTTATTTCTATTATATCAGAATTATTATTGACTTTTTAATTACTCTCACCATAAATGATTTATGCATTAAATAAAACATGCTACTGAAAGATCCCATCAACCTACAATATGTTAAGTGCCTGAAATTTTCAAAAATAAATATTATGTAATGACTTTATAAACTAATTATTAACAACATTGATTAAAATGGTGGTTTTAGAGCAGATACAGCACTAAAAGCCTTACCCCACAACATGAAAACCCAGTTCTTAAAATTACTAATATAATTAACATATTTTAAAAGCCTTAATAAAAAAAATTGACCCCTGTTTTGCTATTGATCACTAGCTAGCAAACTAGCAACTTATCTAGGACTATATGAAATACTGATTTAGCCATTATTGTGTAAGAAGATAAGATACTGGTTGAATATACAAAAAATGTGTTCCCACACAAAAATGTGATTACATATATAGTGTTTGGAGGTAATAAACTAAGATTTGCAAATTACATCTCCTAAATACGTTACGTTAGCTAAATAAGGGCGCAAAATGACATCAGAGGGAGCGAGTGGGCGGGGCCGATGCTGCACGCGCGTGTCTTGGCGCACAGCGCGCCGCACCGCTCCGGACACACAGAGTAGATGGTCCTGAGAGCCGCGTCCCAAACCGCATGCGCACTATGCAGTTGGTCCTTGGCCGGGCGGCGTTGCTTCAAGCGTCTCTGTAGTAGGCTAGTGCTTGATTTGGGACGCTGCCATGCGCTGTAATGTGAAGCTGCTGGCGAGGCTGATTAGAAAGCGCGCAGCGTCAGCGCGGCCACTACAGAACCCTGGACTGCTTCCGTGAAAAGGTAAGAAGACTGCATTAATCTTCATCTCCGTCTAGCATTTTAGGCCTTCCAGGTGTGTACTAGTAGGTAAGGAAAAAAATCTGATATCAGGTTAGGTGAAATATTCCTGTTTGACAGCAGCGGGTTGTTTTAGGTAAATCCACGCTGCGGTAAAATTGCGGTGCTGGCAAAAAGTGTAGAAAGAAGGACAGTCACTGAGTTGGAATATTTCCCCCTATTTATTAGGCCGTGATGTGTCTTAATGTGACCAAAATGTAGCGTAGACGAAATTTTGAATACTTGAAAATTCTAAGTGTTTTTGCTATAGACAGAGTTACCCCCTTTATGTAGAAATGCCCATGTCAATAGAATGGGGTTTTTCTAATTAATATACTGCAGAAAATCATGACAGATCGGATCATCATTGTTGTGCCAAACATGGAATGGACCCGACAGACTATAGACAGACTATAGTCGCAGCTGTCACTGAAGGCATAAAGAAAAATGTTCACTTTTTTAAAAGATGCCAAAATATTTTTTGGAATGAAGAGTCATACAGTGGAAGTGTATTTTTACTTGATGCACGTCTTGTATTAACCTAATCTAATTCACAGTTCTTTCCTTGGACCATCTTTATTACCAAGGACCATTTAGGAACTTTTATTTTCCTTTTAAGAATCCGGGCTACATACTTAGCTGTGAGCTAATGCTTAAATCAGCGCTTTGAATTCTGGTCAATTTGATGCCATTAAAATAAGAAAAACAAAAATGATTGTTGTTTTATTGATGTAAGAAAGTGAAATTACGTAAATGTTAGATATTTGTGCCAGCTGAGCTCTCCCAGTGGAATTTTGATGATGCGGCACACAGAGTGCAGTATCTGAGATGATCCATAAGGTGTAACTTGAGGTGCTGCCAGAAGCAGATGTAACTGATGTATGTGTAAACTGGCAAAAACTGCTAAAGGAATTGTCCAGTGAGTAAGAATCATTAGAAAATTACAATAAGATAAAATATTTATGAATATAGCAGTGTCCACACATGCCTCTGTTAATCACTAACAATGCTGCCCCATCACCTTCATCTTAAATAAATGATGTACCAACTCTGACTTACATTTGTACATATCCTGTTTTTGAGATCTACTTGTGCACCTTCAGTAGGTCATTAACACAGTAGGTGTTAGTAAGTGAGTGAAGATCAATAGCAAAGTTGAAAAGCTATGACAGAAGTGAAGCAAAGTATTAAAATGTAACGTGAAGGTCATAGGTTAGAGTTCTTCAAGCTGCTTTCAAGTCTAGGTCACTTACACCAGCCCAATTTCCATTGAAGGCTTTGCTGTTCAAAAACTGAGAAGCATTTTAACTATTCCACCTTGTATGGTCACAGTTGGAAGATGTTTTTGTGAGTTTTTGAATACCTACTGTCATAGGACAGTTTTAGAAAAAGTGTCAGGCAGTTGCTAGAATATTTTGGAGACAAGTGTATTGACATATGTTGATATATTACTGAGGTTTGGTATGTGGTCTGGAAGAACTGATTTTAATGACTGTCAACGAGTTAAGGAAATAAGTGTTGTAAGAGTTTGTATGGGTTATTAAAATCTACATTAAATTAGAACAGGGATCATCATGACAATTACGGTCTCTGATTGTGTAATGAACCAATTTTATGACTATTTTAGATTTCATTTAGCCTAAAACTCAGAAAGGTTTCAGCAGGTGGTGCATGTTGTGCAGACATGGGTCAGGTAGATGCTCCATATAGATATTCTGCTGTTTAATTAACAGTGCAAATTGACAGCTTGGTAAATACTAGTTAGTGGTGATGAGCAAATATGTGCGAGATTCCAACACTTAGGTGAAATTCCTATCTAGGTACAGTGTCCTTACTGTGATGATGAATAATTTGTGTTGGCTGGTAAATTTTTTATAACCTTTGTGTAGAATCATGTTACTTGTGTCAAATGCACAGAGTCGGCAGATAGAAGTGTCATGAAACTCAGCTTCAATGATTTGTCATCAGCAAGCTGTAGTAGTTGTTCTAACTCTTTCGAAATGGGCTAAATTTTGTTAATATAGTATAATATTAATATTATAGATTATTTTCATGTTGAAAATTATTTGAAATTGTCCAATACATTGTGGTCCAGTTGATTGAAATGTGCTGTTGTTATACCACTGTTTTAGTGTTTCATCCTAATTTAGACATTGGTGTAACATCAAGTAAATATCTCTTGGTAGTATTTACTTAGTAATCTTTTTGGGCTGATAACTATGAGAAGTTTAATATTTAAAGGGTACAAAACGTCTGACTGATGTAAATGTTGTCCCTCACCAGAATTGCTTGACAAGAGTTTAGTGGTTATGAGGAGTACAGTCAAACATTGAACTTTCATATAAGAGATGTTCTACAGGAAGCATGAAAAAAATATTCAACATTATATATCTTTTTATCTATTATTCTGTCTGTCTATCCAGCTGACCATCCATCCTTCTGTCCATTCATCTATTCAGCCATCTCATATCCTATCATCCAGATTGTTTTAAATCTTGGAAAGATAAAATAACAGTATCCTGGTGTTCTTCTTACCCTAGATGTTTTTATTGCTTAAGTGAAGTTTGATTATTCTTTTCTGTAATAAGCAAAACCTTAGAGTTACTTATTTCATGCTCTTTAAAGGGGTTTCTGTATGTTTGTCACATGGAGTAAAATGCCCTGCCTGTGGTCCTGCCACTCTGTATATGCATATCAATTTTGTTTTGTTGAGAATGAAGGATTGTCTAGTGATGTATTGTGTGATAATGGCATGTGTACTTCTCTGTAAAAACACATCATTGATGTAATGATTGAGAAGTCCTGTGCCGGATGTTTCTACCCCAGACACCCGACTCTTGCTGTCCACATTGTGTTAATGTTGCCCTACGTTGCTTAGCAACCCTCTGTCTTCTCCCTCACACTCCTTCACCCCATTGGCTGTGGCCTGCATGTGAGTGGTACTCAAAGTGTGTGTCTGCATGTGTTTGTGCGAGAGCGTGTTAGTCCTGCGAATTTCAAGGTCTCTCTGCACAAGGCAGCATGCTAATGAATTAAAGGTAAACAAAGCAGCGAACAGACAGTTTACGGTTGAGTTCAGATTGTGCTGACAGATTCGTCTTTTCTCGTCTTGCTGCCTTAGCAGACTGTAGTCTTGCTGGCATGGTGACTGTGGAGTGCAGTTTGGCAGGGCGGATACATGAAGATGCAGATCACGTTGACCAAACTCCAGTTTAATATAGATAATGGCCTTCTCTATCTGAATATGCAGTTTCAGTAATATTTTGTAGAAGTATTCGTAGAAGTATTTGAACTTTCAATATGTAGATGACACAGTGATGCACAAGTTTAACTGATTAAGTGTTAACTAAGCAGTAGGGTTGCATGATACTGGAAAAATTGTGTTTTTTGTAATAAATATGCATATAGAAATACATGATAGAAATACAAAAGATTTAAATAGCTTATTTTAGAAAGTTTGTTAGATATTTTCTTTAACATTATTCAAGAACCCCAAAATTCTATTATATCCACTCACTTCATTTGCACATTTGTCTTGGAAATTAGTTTTCTTTTAGTATGAAGCAGCCAGAAAAAGGTTGTAAAATGATATCTATTTTATTTTGCCTTAATTGACAGTGTTCATTGAATGTATATACTATGATGACAATACTAAAACGGTATATCCTACAATCCTCATAAGCAGTCTTATATTGAAATTCTGCTTGTTGTAATATGGATGTGAGTATGTTTGTGTATTTGTGTTTATCTTGCTTAGTGTGTTATCATTCTTTAAAAATGGCCTGGTACAGAAGCCCTTACTCAGTAGTGAGCTTTGGTGCCTGGTGCTGTATGGTCCTCTGTTATGGAGCACTTAAAATGTCTGGATTATCATGGAGCTGTTTTTAGGTTTGGAGGAACAGCCTGCATCCCTGCTCTAAATGATCAGGCCACGTAACTGAGGGCTCCGAACCATTTGCTGCCCTCTGCATTCTATGAATGAGTTCAGAAAATTCACTTGAAGTGAGTACTGCAGTAGCAATTTCGCCCCATTGATAGCTGTTATATCGGTATGCCAAATGTAGAGGTCACATTTGGTTGTGGTGCAGTGTGTGCTGTGCTGTGCTGTTTTCACAATGACAAATAATCACTCACTCACTTTAGAAATAAATGTATGTCCAGAGCCTCACAGTTTAGTTTCAGCTACAATATTATAGTCAAAGAAAATTCTCTTAAATAAACCATGCCAGACCTCCTTTCACAGATGTGAACCATAATACAGTGCAGAGAAAATGTCATCTTCCTTTCTTTTAATATGCAATGGTCGGGTTATCTGCGTCATTCAGTTCTAACACAGGCACCCTAACAGCCATGTAAACATTTGTCACCAGAGTGTAATAGTTCAAGTCCAGGTCATTAATCCAAATACCCAAATATTTATAGCGAGAGACCTTCTTACTGGATGCCTCCACCAGGGCACAAATTTCACCAGATTCTTTATTGTAGGGCTCTGGACTGCTGTCGCATAGAGTTTGTGGCATTTACAATCGACCCTCCTTTTTACATTGGTAGATATAAAATAAAACATAATATAAAGCACACGGTATACATGAATTGACATTTTTATTAGTGTATTTACTGTGATGCTATTATAACAGGGTATTTCTTTTTTTGTAACAGGGTATTACTCCTCTTGAGAGAAGTTGCATGTCATGTCCCTTAATTTATATAGAAATATTTTAAGTACATGAAATGTATCATTTTTTTGGGAGACATTGGAGAATATCAGCAGCATTTATTTGGCAAAACCCTGAAGAACTTTAAAGTCACTGACCACAACCATTTTGTGGGTCTGTCTAAATTCATGTGTGTATTTTGTTATTTTTATGCATTTTCATACTGTATCATTTTTTATGATTAGTGTATTGTAAATGGTCATGGTACATCCCATAATTATCAATTTATTTATTTATATCTACAACTGAAGCTTTAAAAAAATATACAGTGCTATGCAAAAGTTTGGGCATCCCTCCGAGGTTGCATGATAATTAGCTCTGTCTTCATAAGAGAAGATCACAGCAAGATGTGTCTTTTTTCTAGAAATATATAGACAAGGGGATGTTTATCAAATCAAAATTCTCAATGTAGCATTATTGAGTTGTATGAAATGAAATAAAGTTTGAAAAATGGGACGTGCAAAAGTTTGGGCACCCTCTCACTTGCATTACTTTGAAGACCTGCAGTCATTTAATACTGACAGTTTGCGGCACTAAATTGCTTTGATTAGCTCATTAGACCTTAAACTACAAAGACAGCTGCAACCAATCAAACAAAAATGGTTTAACATATGTAAATTGCTAGTGGTACTTGTCCTCGGTTTCTTCTTAGAGAGTGGCAACATGGGAACCTTTGAAGAACTCTCTACGGACTTAAAAACCAAGATAATGCATTTTTATGAATTAGGAGAAGGGTACAAAAGATTATCACAAAGGTTTGTACTGTCTGTCTCAACAGTCAGGATTGTAGTTAGGAAATGGAAGGCCACAGGAACAGTCCTTGTGAAGAAAAGATGTGGTAGGCCAAGAAAAATATCTCAAAGACACAGGCGAAGACTGGTTAGAATTGTCACAGACAAACCACAGACCACTTCCAGAGAGCTACAACAACATCTGGCTGCTGATGGTGTCATTGTACATCGTTCCACAGTCCAGCGCACTTAGCACCAGCTCAGTGGAAGCGTGATGCGCAAAAAGAAGAGTTGCATTAGGTATGCAAAAGATCATCTGGACAAGCCAGAAATATTCTGGGGAAAAATACAGTGGACAGATGAGACTAAGATAGAGTTATTTGGTCATAACCAGAGGTGCTATGCATGGTGAAAAAAATACACAGCTTTCCAGGAGAAGAACTTGCTGCCAATAGTAAAATTTGGTGGAGGGTCCATCATGTTATGGGGCTGTGTGGCTAGCACGGGTATTGGAAACCTTGTTGAAGTTGAGGGCTGCATGGATTCCACCCAATATCAGCAGATTCTTGAAAAGAATGTTCTAGAGTCAGTCACAAAGTTGAAGTTACGCCGGGGTTGGAAATTTAGCACGACAATGATCCAAAGCACTGCTCAAAATCTACTAAGGAATTTATGCAGAGGCACAAGTACAATGTTCTTGAATGGCCATCCCAGTCCCCAGGCCTGAACATCACTGAAAATGTATGGATTGAGTTGAAGCAGGCTGTCCATGCCCAGAAGCCATTGAACCTGACTGAACTGGAGGCATTTTGTATGGAAGAATGGTCCAAAATAACACCAGCCAGAATTCAGGGACTTGTGAGTGGCCATAGGAGGCGTCTACAGGCTGTTATTTCAGCAAAAGGAGGCTCTACGAAATATTAATGGGATTATTCCTTTGGGGTGCCCAAATTTATGCACCTGCCTATTTTTGTTTAAATGAGCATTACATTATTTCTGTTGGCCCAATAAAAAATATTTCACTACTGAATTGTTGCTATTTCCCTAAGTTATGTTAAAAAATATGTTAAAATTAAGTTGCTACCTCTCAATACAGTTATTTTTATCAGGGGTGCCCAAACTTTTGCATAGCACTGTATATATATTTTTTAACTTCTTGATGGTATAGTGCAGTCCATGTTGTGTTAACAATGACACCTGAATTGTTTAAGGCAATATTAGAAAATATTAGTTTTGTAGTCTGATTCACATTCTCTCTTAGTGCTGTTTGGTTTTAGTTCTTTCTCTCATTCACTCTGTTCCACAATGAAACAGAGCTGCAGTCCAAGGTCTCTTTTTCCTTCATCTCTGTCTTTTTAAAATGAACAAAAAGCCATAAACGTTTGGAGAAACTGGTTCAGTTTCAGGTCTACTAGCAAGGAGAACAAGTGCCGGCTGTTTTAATCACACCATTGTTCTACCCAGCAATATCCATCTGTAGACCTTTAGTAAAATTATAGTAATAATTTTTACACTTGTATGAGTCCTGGATTTATGTGACTTTCATAACTCTATAGGAAGAGGGTCAAATGCAGTCTCAGCGTTGCTTTAGCAGCGGTCTGAAATATCAAAACACCATCACTGTCCACTGTGTTGTTAAACCCTACTGGTGTGACATTTGACATTATGAAGCAGGGTGGCTTTGTGGGACGTTCACGCCCGAGATAAAGGCTTTTTGTCAAGCCAGAACACTGACAGAGCTGTACATCCAGCATTCTCTGAGAGTGTCTGTTGTCTACGCCAGGAACCTTTGACTCATCCCTATACTTCGGTTTACTTGCCAGAATATCGCTTTACATAAGAAATATTATTAAAGACTGTTTTTTACTTGTTGTATTTAGAGCTTCTTATTGCAAACACTTATACCACTTTTTGTTAGTTTTTTTCAGTCTTAACGAATCCGTAACTGCTGAATATTTTTGGCACTTCTGAGCTCAGCTTGGAGTATTTATGGTTTCTTAGGTCACTGACAGGCCAGCAATGGTTTGGCATATGAAAATAAAATTGTAAATTGTCATGATGTCACAATAACACTGAATTTTGGGATAAAGCCTAGTCCAAATTAACCATTACAAATGTGAACATTTCAGTGAACATTTTCTAAGAAACAATAATGAAAAATATAAAAAATAATATTTTTTCCTAAAACACATTTTGAAATATCAGTTAATGTTACAGTAGCAAGTACTAACTTTTTCCAGCCATATTTTTGTCAGCACCTTCAATTTAATTTAAAATTAAAGGCGAAGCTCATTTACAGTTTATAATCTATAATAATCATTGTACTTTATTCAGTTATTGTCTTAAATATCATTCCTTTTTTATGCCTTATCCAACATTACAATTTTAAGAATCTGGCCATCTTTTGTCTTGTATGTACAACTTAAAAATTTTTTATCCAATGCAGAGTTTTGTCATCTATCACTTTCTGCACCACCGTCTGTATGTTGTACTTCTTAAAGAAGATAGACTTGCATTAAACCTTTCAGCCATTTGTTATCATTGCTAGTCTGATAGTGATTATAGCACGCTAAAATAAGGCATCTTTGGATCCAGCCTGGCCGAGGAGAATGCGAATCTTGCATACATTTCCTTTTAGGCTGTAGTTGTTTAAACGTGCTGTTAGAAGTCCAAGCGGAGAGAGAGTGGCGGGGCCGGCTGAGGGCCAGCGTGTCTGCTGAAGATGTTTACGGTATGGAGGGGGGTCTTCTCAATTAAAGAGGGCCGGCTGCTGCTCTCCCACTTGCTTTCGCTGCCATGTTTGGAGCTGTGTGCCGTGATCCCGGCCGGCCCTGCTCTATCTCTGCACCCCCTGCCATTTGTTGACAAAGCAGAAGTCAAACTCTCTTATGTAACTCTCTTTCTCTGAGTGCTCCAGACCCCTTGGTGAGCTCTTTTGTGTCCTAATGCTACACTCTTTTTCCAGTGAGGTAATCCCTAGATACTTCTGGGCGGATTTTTGTACTATATTTCATCTTTTTTCCACACAGATGGAGAGAATGGTAGTAAAAACATGCAGCAGTTCGTAATAGTGTGTGTGTATGTGTGTGCGTTGTAGAAATTTATGGATTTACAAACAGTTTTGGGGCTCTAATGTCTGGACTGCTGCAGAAAGAAGCTTGGCAAATATTTATAGTCAGTGTGCAGCAGGCTCTGACATTATTGTATGACTATATTATTTCTATAAGATGTTTACAAGTATAACTGGTAAAAGAGGAATTTGAAATGCCGTTGACATCACTGTGTTTCTATGTTTGGTGTGCTTGTCATCATTATGCCTGTTTGGAAAGTGGCATACCAAATGAGGACCGAAATCTTCCCTACTACTTCTAATGAGCAAATGGGAAACATGACGAGCTTTCCATGCGCGCCCTTGATCTTAACAAGAGCTCTAAATGCAGTGTTGACTGTTAGAATAACATAATCACATACACAGACTGGCCAGCGTCCCACCTCAGGCCCCATAACTTTCCTCAACATCAGCTCGACCCTCTACATTAGGAACTTTCAAATACCGAGAAGGTATGAGATATTTGCTATCTCTCTATTATCTGAGCTGATGCCCTCTCATGCATGCCTGGCATGGCAAATGGTGGGTGAAGAGCTGTGGTGGGGAGATGGATGCCGAGTAGGTGCCACATTCCCAGATGGCAGGTGATGACAGACTCATTGTGGCGATATTGAAAAAATCACGGCATGATCAAGGTTGGGAGACTTAAAGGCAAGAGGACACGGTTAATAGGTTGTTAAACCGCATATTGTATAAAAGAGTCTCTCTGAGCAAGGTGAAATAGGAAAACATAAGGACTCAGGTCAAATAGTCAGGTAAGATGATCTTAAGCTTTTTAAGGATAGTGTTGTTGCTGAATGTAATGGTTCGAGAACCAGAGAATTTGAGTATGACGACCATTTTAGATAAATGCAAATGTAAAAACTAGTTTCTTCATGCACATAGCTCACTGGTATTTTGCCATTAGAACATACATACTGCTACTAGTGTTCTGGCAATGATTTAAAATTGGTTTATCCTGAGTATACGCTAACATACTTTTCATAAGTTCCTGATTTGAACAAATAAGCTACATAAGATAGTACATACATTTTAATTTATAAAAATTGTGTCATATCAGTCTTTAAGATCAGCATTATTAGAGAAAGACAGATGTACATGTCCTCATTTTGCAATATGTCCTGTCTACACTTTTGCTGAATCATTGTAGTATTAGAACTTAAAGTGAGTATCCATCAGTCTTCCTCACTCTTTCTGCTCCTTCTGGTCTAATTCCTCGGCTTCCATGTTCACAGGGCTCTCCTGCAGAGGGCACAGTAAGATTTAATGCAGCCCCTGGTAAGAGTTTCACTCGTTTCTTACCTTAATTTCTGTAAAAACAGCCTAATAGATTTCGGCTGTAGTCCATGATGACTAGGAGTTTTGCATTTTACTTAATTCACCTCATCTGATTTTATTAATTGCATAATTAACCATAATTTATTTATTTATTCATTTACAATTATTTATTGTTAATCAACCTACTGATACTCCGATAGAAACAGTGTCACCCTAAACTGGACTTGTGATACGAGCCCCCTCTTGCAACTTCATATTATCTGGGAAAATAAATTTCCACGTAGTATGAAGAGCTACACTATCCTACTAACAGCAGCAGTCACAAACAGCTCGAGTTTCGCTCAGCAATGCTGTTGTAACACAGAGTTTAATAGGTTATCTAAAGCAAACCTCAAGCAGTACAAGGTCAATGCCAGTACACAACAGAAAACACAGTAACAAATCCAAAGGGTAATACAAGAGAGTAAGACAGAGAGCGGATTACACTCAGCACACAGTAGGACTAATAGTTACAGCTCTAAAAGCTTTTAATGAAGCCACCACATAACAAAGAACGGCAGGAAACAGTAGGTTATATTCACACAGCAATCAGCTCTGAGAGAGCGTAGGTGAGAAAATGACCTTGGAGCTCAGGAGGGGGAGAGGGAGACCTCTGGTGGCTAAGGAGGGAATAACTGTACATGGATATGGCAGGCCAAATGGTAAATTAATACATACAACTTGACATTATTAAAGGGCTCCTTCTTCAAGCAATGAAATACTCTCTGCATTTACAAACTGAAGATCTCTAATAAGTTTCTTTTATGAATTCTGCATTATTGACATGCACTGCTCACTACTTTACACGCACATGCCAAATAAATTTTTAAACATTTGATAAAATCTGTTTATTTAATGGGACCTTTCTATTTTTTATTTTTTTTTTCAATTTTTACATGTGTCCATTATAGCCCTTTAATTCACTCACTACCATGCTTTTAAATCACATCATTGTGCTACTGCCATGTTCAGCAGAAGGTTGATTTATTGCTGTAGAGCCCCGATCAAGCAAAGAAACACAAAGCCTCTCTGTGCTCCCTTCAGGGCTATAGCATTGTTAAGTCCGTGTTCCTCCCTGCCAGGGCGCCTGTTTCCTTCAGCCAGTCCATCATTCCCTCCCCTCTCTTTACAGCGTGCCAACACCCAGGCGGCAAAGACAGGGCTAACTCATGAACAGTTGTCTGTGATGAATTTTGAAACAGTACTCCTAAGTGACATAGCATCACTGTGTAAATGAAATCCTCAGATTTAAAAATAACAAAATCCAGCTTCACACTTAGTTATGGATATTTACATGTACTTTCAAAGGACATTAGAATAACAAAATCCAGTAATGTAAATCATTGAATGATTACTCATGAAATCTCTAACCTTTCTCAGTTTTTCTCTCATGATGCTCAC
This sequence comes from Distichodus sexfasciatus, assembly GCA_032718565.1. Lineage (NCBI taxonomy): Eukaryota > Metazoa > Chordata > Actinopteri > Characiformes > Distichodontidae > Distichodus > Distichodus sexfasciatus. The sequence goes on from JAVGVS010000005.1 coordinate 4,559,219, forward strand.
AGCTCGTCCAGTCACTACGACTCCACGCACTGTCTCTGCTGTGCGGGTCACTCCTCTGAGAACCATGAAGAGTTCTCCTGACCTCTTGCCCACTGGTGAGGAGAACTGCATTCATGTCTTCAATCTCTTATTAAAGAATAGATTATATGAAAAGAAATTTTCTATGAAGTCTGGTTGGTAGCAACCTACTGGTAGGATATTCAGAGCAAAAGGTCACAGGTTAAAATCTAGCTCTAGCCTACTGCTTATCTACCAGCATTGGCCCCCTGAACAAGATGCCTAACCCCAGGTTTCTCCAGTTAAACTGTCCCTGTAATTAGGAAATGTTGCTTAGTCTGGATAAGGGCATCAGATATAAGCTGTAAAGGTCGATGTCCAATTTTAGGTCTTAGTTTAGCAGTAGGATTCTTCCATCCTGGTTGTAGGTTAAATCCCAGCTCTATTCTACCTCAAGGACAACCACCATTGAGCAAGACCCAGGGATCCTGTCATTTGGATAAGATCCTCTGATAAATGCCATAAATGTAATGTAAATGTAATGGTAGGATACTGATTTGTGGACCAAGATTGTGGACAAGTCTGGTTTTATCCTTCTTACAGAACTACTGTCAGCCAGAAGCAACACTATTAACTCCTAAGCTGGTCCAGAGATGCTGGTTCTGTAAATACGAAATGTAAGCTGCTCTGGATGATAGTGTCCGCTAAGTGCTGTACAGCTCCGGAAAAAATAAGAGACCACATCACTTTATATGTGATACATTGTTTTTACAGTTTGTGGCTGTGTGTCTAAGATATACAAGTTAATGTTCTTTTATAACTTTACCATGCTTATTTAATAATTTCAGACGTTTTTGAGTCAATTTTCTTATCTATTATCTTATTATCATATGGAGTAAACAATCTTACTCTAACCTGGAAGTTGCAAACTACACATATATTATGTTACAATTATGTTATTAAAAGAATATGGTTGACAAGTCCATGGTATCCTCATTTCCTGAGGTCTATTTACTTCTAATCAGCAAATTGAATCAGGTGTATAGGTGTTGGAATATAACACATGGAATGGCTGCTATAAAAACGGAATTGCAGTTATGTATAAAAATATGGACTGCTTTCTTTCTTTCTTTCTTTCTTTATTTATTTGTTTGTTTGTTTATTTGTTTATTTATTTGTTGTTTTTTTAAAATCCCACCATACACCCCTCTTCGGGGGACAACTTTATTATATTTTATTAAGTTTCATTTGGGCACAATCCCAAATGACGCAACAATTAGAATATACATGCACAATCTGCTCCAAATGAATATCCACTTGGGGGGGGGACATAAAAAGAGAGAGGGGAAAAAAAAGAAAAGAAAGAAAAGAGAGAAAAAAAAGGGAACAAAAATAAAACAAACAAAGAAAAACCAACAGACAAACAAAACAAGATGTTACAAGCAAAAACAAAAACAAACAAACAACAAAAGGTAAATAAATGAATAAGGGGGAGGGGGACAAATAACAGAGAGCTAAACAGATTGACAGACAAACAAGACAGGACAGGACTATGTATAGACTAATACAAAACAAAACTGACAGAACAGAAACACCACGCAATCCTGATGCCAAGTTCTGGTTGGGGGGGGGGATATATATATATATATACACCCATATATACATACATACACACACACGTGTATACATATACATGCATATATAGCATAAACATATATACATATATACCTATATACTGTACATATACACATACAAGCACACACATACATAAAATATATATATATAAAATAATAATAATAATAACAATAATAATAATAACAACAACAAGAGAGACTGACATATGGTTCTTTTTTGTGAGCGTTATTATTATTATTATTATTATTATTATTATTATTATTATTGAGTAACAAATTAAAAAATAATAATAAATAAATGAATATCTCATATCACACACCCACATTTACAATAATGATAAAAATAACCATATAACCAATAATATCAGTAATAATAATAATAATAATAATGATAATAATGATAATAATAATAACTAATATTAACAGCAATAACCGCTAAACATACTCCACTAGCCACCCACGTGTGCATGCATGTGTATGTTTGTGTGCGCATGCGTGAGCTGGTTTGTCAATTGAAGTGGTAGACATTTGATGATGACGGGGTGAAGTAGTGCCCTATTTCCCCCAGTAAAGTAACCCCGGTGGCAGGTAGGCCAGGTCGAAGCCCTCAGCCGCCCCCACGCAAAAAGGCCCCCAGACACCTGCCCCCGAGATGGTCACCCACCCAACCCAAAAGAAGAGTCAGCAAGAGACCAAGGGGCCGATGGCCTCTATATAGGCCCGCAAAGAAGGGGCGACTGGCAAGGCCCCCAGTCAGGCTCGCAACCCCCACCCGTGTTTTCTTGTTTTTCACAGACCTGCAACTGCAGTAGCTCATAAAGAATAGAAACCTGTACATTTTACACTCACAGCCACATATTGCAAAGCCTGTGAACAGTAAAAGATATGGTCTCTTATTTTTTTCCGGAGCTGTAAATCCAAATGGAGACGGTCAAGCTACTGCTCCAAAGTAATAAACAAATAACTTGCTTTTCTTGTTTAATTTTAATCAGTTCAGTTCACAGGATTTAGCTGACTGCCCTGTCCATAACTTCATAAATGAGAGCTTCGTACTCCACTGAGAAAACATTCTTTGTACTAGTAAACGTAGGCCTAAATCAAGAGATACAAGTCCACTAAGTGATATTCATTGTTTAATGTTTTGTGTTTTCTCTTTGCATTCTGACTGCCATCACAGAGCTGGACCCCACCCGTGTGTGTAAGGGGAAAGGGGCTGTAACACTAAGAGCCACACTAGTTCATGTGGACGATGAAGACGGCATCACCCAGGAACCAGCAGTGAGCCCAGCCAAGAGTGAGTTAGAACTGGTGTTCACTTATCAAAATATAGAGAAGGGCATTCTAAATCATTTACACTTTACAGTCCCAGTCCTTGATGCTGGTGTGCACAAATTGTATTTTAGCCAAATTGATCTAATGACCAATTTATAATAAATTTAACAAGTGGGATAAAGGGAGGAGTAACTTTAAATATTACTAAAAAGTACAAAATTGCACCATTTTGTCACCCCTTTTTTTTGTCAGAGGAAGGAAATTGCAATTCACATGGCTGAATATGCAAACGTAGTCATTAAAGGTACAAAGTTCTACTTTAAAGCGTTTTGCTTTTTTGTATTGCTTTTAATACAATTTTTACTTACAATAATTACAGTATAATAGAGTTTCATACTTAATAGCATTTTCTGTAGTAAACATTTACAATAGTTTCCAACAGTGCAACTTTTATATGTGCCAATTTCTAAAAAGTTGCTATTATGCTTGTTTATTTGGAAAATTATGTGGCATTAAGGATATATAATTATGAATATTACAGTTCATAATCTTGATAATTAGTGGATTTTGCCTTTTGACTTGCAGTCAGAAATGTGTGAAAAGTGTTTATACACAGAACACACACAGCAGCAGTCTGACGGCCAGCACTGTTGCTCGGCAGCGCAAATAACTTTCGATGAGCCCTCATATTTACTGGGGACTGTCAAAAGATGCTTTTGTCCAGATCTCCCACATTGGGTGCCGGACCTGCTGCTGATCAGAGTGTTGGAACTATGCTGGCTGTCAGCCAAGACATGGGGAGGGAGAGATGCTTTAATTGTTCTGTCAGAATATAAAGGGCAGTGAAACAAACAGTTCTTACAGTGAAGTCAATGCTCCTCTTGTTTTGATCAGTAAGTTCACAGATTGAGAGGGAAGCGTTGTTCCCAGTCGAAGGAAATTAGCATCTCTGTGGACGCAGGCCTTTTCAGGGAAATACTCGCTCTCTGGCACACAGAACTGGCGATTCTTTTAATTGAAGATTAACAGTTCTGTCCTGGCATAGTTTTATCGCTACCTCGGCAAACAAACAGGTTTTTTGCCAAGTGGAGGCAGTGCTGTTTCTGGTTTATGCCTAGTTAGGTTTAAAGAGGTTTCCGACAGATTTACGGACTTGGAGCGGTTCGGACTGGTTGCAGGTAAATGGCTTGGAACCCTAAACGGAGATGCCACTGAAACCAATTTGGCAGAGGATTTGGTAAACAACAGAGGCCCTGATTTACATTCACCACATGCCAATAAGACATCAACACAGGTAAGTCACAAGAACATCATTTCTTTTTGGTAGTTTCTCTGATGATGCCACTTGGTTATTACTACCAGACTAGATTTAATGTCACTTAAGGATTAGAAAATTAGGAAGGCTTTGAGATCAGCTATTTAAAGAATGCAATCTTTTAAGAATGTCATATTTAAGAATGTTTTTTTGGACTTTTCAACTGTTTGTAATCCAAGAGCATAAGTGTGAGTTGAACATGGTGGAACTGAGGTATGTGTTGGTCACTTTTGCTAATTGGAGAGTTACAACCTTCCCATTTCCTGTAACTTACGCCAAGGGTGTAAACCCACTGGACAATGTTTTGAAAAATGCTGTCAGTGCTGTTTATAGTTAATAGATGCAAGTCATAGGTATATGTGCACTAGCACGTGGTTCACACCAAATTATGCTACATTTTACTCAGGTTGAGTCTTCTCTAAGCTCCTGTCAGTCTCGGCCCCCATTTGACTCAGGTCCTCTCCGTGATCCATCGGTCAGATTGGCCTCACCGTATCCCCCCAGCAGCAGTGTGAACCCCACCATTGTCTTGCTACACCACAGCAGAGGTACAGACCAGTCTGGTCAAACCTACTCATCTTCTTACACAATAAAACAAACATGATGTGAACACATTTTATAAAATAATTTATGACAGATTTTAGAGTATACAGCATAATACTGATGATATAAAATTCAGCTCCCTGACATTTTACTTGAACCTAGTAATTAATTAGTAGTAATTAATTTGTTAATTTGGATAAACCTTAAGGTAAGTAATCTGAAATGGCAGTATTGCAGTGGAAATGAATTACAGATACTGCATTTTGGACAAGTTTTGTGATAGCCACACAATCGTTTAAAAGACACTCTCAGAATGGAAGAAATGTTAAAAATGAATGAAAATTTATACATTCAAATCAAGTCACATCAGTTTGTATTGTTGGAGTTCTGTGTTGTGACTGTGTGCAGTTTTGCCTTACAGACAGTACAGCAAACCCGGGCGGAGCGTCTGATCAGAGCTTCACTTGGAGCCAGGTTAGACCTCCACCTGCAGACTCGTATGCCCCATCCACACAGTCAGATGGTGAGAGGATGAGGTTGGCCATGCACACAACGTCCCCAACTCCTCCGGAGAAGCCCAGACTCCCAGTGCGGGTAAATGTTTAAAATCACAGTGAGGACTTGTCCAATTAGGGACTCATGTAGATGCAGAACTGTGCAGTGTTACCCAATGGTACATTTATTATCAAATCAAGACCGTAACCAAGACAACATCACAGTGTATTTTGGTAATGATCATTGCATCATATTTTCCAGAACACAGAAAAGTCGAAGGACTGGTACAAAAACATGTTCAAGCAGATCCACAGAGTCCCAGGTAAACAGCTCTTAATTAAGCACGGCTGCTGCGTTCTCGTTTCATGCGGTCATTGTGAATTGAACGAGTCCAGCCTTGTGCCTGCCTGTCTCTCTCTGTCTCATCATCCTTGTCAGCTTATGTTCTGTCTGTCGCTCACCTTATTCAGAACCTGCCGAAGAAAACCCATACCGTCCCACCTATGTATTCCCTGAGAGCTATGACAGGCCCCTGAAAACCAGAGGTACCATTACATTCATCCTCATATCTCCACTGCCTCCTTCATTACATTCAGCTTTGTCAGACGTCACTCCTGTGCCAGCTCCAGCCCATGATCATGTTGGTTAATATGATACTATGGTTAGAAGCTCATCCTTGCTATTTGTGTTATTATTTATGCTAGTAAACCTGATAACTTCCATAACACACAACACTTACAGTATATGATATTGGCCTATAACCAATTGTATTCTGGGCATATTGAGAGCTTTGTGCAATATATGTAAGTTAAATGTGCAAAACAGTAGAAAATAGCAGCTTAACCTGAGAATAAGGGAAGGCAGCAGAAAGTTACAGAGATATGAAATATGACAAAATGTAGTGTGCTTATTAGAGATTCTTAGAGAAGTCCTTAGAACTTTTTGTCATTTAAATGGGCATTCTGCTCTGTGACATTAATATAGTAAAACATGCTGGAGCTTTTCTCTATGTTTGACTTATTACTACCCATATTGGCATCTTTGGATTGTATAATAATTGTCTATATGATATTTTATGGAATTAAAGCATTAAATTGCTAGGAATTGCTTTTTCTACTTTTTGAACCTGGATTTTCCCATCCTTGCACTCACAGACAGTACCAAGGGTGTTAATTTCAACACAAGAATGAAATTAAAACTGTAACATTATTAAAAATGAACAAAACTCTCAAATTTGCAAGTTGTCCGTTGGCACTGCTACTTGTATCACTCAGAAGATGGCGCTGTTGGATAAGAGTCAGTTTTTTGTGGCTGAATTATATAACTGCAGTCTTTCAAATTAGAGGACAGATCAATGTGTGGTAACTTTAGGTGGTGAATAATGCCCCCAGTGTCAATAAAATGACATTCAAACCATTAATCAGCCCATCAGCCTGTCACGGTGAGCTATAATTGCAAGAGAGATCACATATTGCCAAGGAGACCATACTGTATTTAAAAGGCCTTGATTGATTATTGCATCCAGTATTAGAGCTCCAATGCATCTGGAAGGCTTTGATCCTTTTCCTTTTAGAGAAGCGCTATGTTAAATTATGCAAATTGTCAGGGCAGGCAGAATGCATTTAATGTCTCTGTGCTCTGTTTTAGACATGTTACTATTGTAAAACAAATTTACCTGATGCCTTGATTTGTTTTTAATATCAAGACAGTAGCTTAATTGTTTCAAAGAGCCACATGCCTCATCTGCTGACGCTGAAATATAAGAACCATACTTGCTAGGTGCTGATCAGCTGATAATGGCTGCTAGATGCCAAGCTAATCCAGCCTCTTTCCACCTACTGTGTATTAGGCGCCCAGGAAGCTTCAGTGTACTTCAGAATACTGTACCTTAATCAACATTAGGAACATCAGATGTCTCTTCTGGCCATGTTTATACACTCTTCTGAATTGGCAATTAATATTTTGTTCTAGCATACAAAGTGTTTTAATTACATATGAAACTTGACTGGTGTCCTCACCACAGCTCGCCCAAAAATGCTTAAAATTGGGTGTGGAAAGTGAAAGTGGAGCATTACAACCAAAAATACCAAATCTACATGCCAGATGACACTCCAGAAAAGCATCTATAAAAGCCACCTCAGTTAAGTAATGAATGGTTATATCACAGGTCTTTTAATTTTTCAGGTGACATCCTTGCACATACGACCGATGATGGTGAGTGTTTGTGGGTTTGTCTGCCTATCATATAAATGTACCCAATCACAGTAATGTGTTTTGATGCTGTTTTTTGTTATTTGGGGTGTGCTGTTGCGTGCTTATAATTGTTATGCTTTTTGTTGTACGCTATTCTGCAGGACAGAGCGTCCCACGATCAAAAAGTGAAGTAGACATGGGCAAGTACGAGACAAGGCGAAAGGTCCCTGTGCCAACTCGAACATCTTCATTACGGTTAGCACACAGGCAGTCCAAACTGGGCATAAATTGGGGCCAGTTTGGTTTATTAATATTATTATAGGTATTATTTATAATCTTAATGCATATATATATGCATATCTCATGCATTGATTTTAATAATCTGTGCAAGCAGCACTGAATCATGAGTCGTTAGACAAACCTGAGCCGTGGAACAGCTCCAGCCTCCATGAGGATGATGCTGAGCCAAAACTTGCCCTTGCCAGTTGCTATGGCAACTCCCCTCCTCACACAGGATTGGTCGGTCTCTTCTTTGCATCCCTGCAGGAACGAGTGGGAGCCCCCTGACAAGAAGGTGGATACCCGGAAGTACCGGGCAGAGCCCAGAAGCATATTCGAGTATGAGCCTGGGAAATCGTCGGTGCTGAGGGCAGAAAGACCGGTACGCTGTCCCGGGTCCGTGCATGTGGTGGTGTGGGTGATGGTGGGTTTAGGGGGAGGTTGGGGGTGGTTTCTCAGGCCCATGGGAGTCGGGGGCAAGTGTGTGCATGCGGGGTGACTTTGTGAGTGTTGATGATTTGTGTGTTTTTCACCTGCTTTGCTACCAAGGGCAGCACACGATCATACATCCTGACCCTTTCTGTAATCTTGTTTGAATCATGTGCCTCGCAATCACAGCTGCCGTTTCTAAAATCATCAGCCATTTCTAGCGAAGGTGCGATTAAGTACAATATTTGGCACACGTTCATTTCATGTTACTTGCTTATCTATGTGAACCTATGGCCATAAGCCATAGCACCTCATTAAGAACAGATTCGGTAGACTTAAGCACGACACGCTGGTCAGCTGTGAGGGAGCCCATGAATAAGTAATTCACGGGAGGCATATTGTGGGTATTGACTTTCTGTGAAAATGAACGTCCCCCTCCTCTTTGAGCTGCCGGGCCTTTTATTCAGGCTCTGCAGATCTGTTCTTCCTGCCATTCAGGCCAACTGTAAGCGTGACTCAGACAGGGAACTGCTCTTATTATATAATTCTTCTGATGCCACAGAGCTGCAATAGTTTTGTGCTGGAGGTTGTGAAAGGCACTTTTATGTTTTTTTCACTTGCGTCATCAAGTTGCGAGGCTGAGGTACGTCACAGGCTGAGAATCTTTGGGGCTTTTAGCGTCTCTAATTATCGGGAACGTAATTGTAATGACCTCAGGTTCTCTCCTATCTGGGACAATGGAAAAATCTACATATCTAATCTACTAATACAGCTTTTTCATGCCATTTACATTTGTTCAGCATATTACAATGAATGAACAGAAAATGAGCGTAAATGATTTGTGCAAAACATATTTTCAAGTGCCATCAACTTTCAAATAATGTCATTTTATGGAATGCTTCTCTTCACTACAGTGTCACCCCAAATAAGCTGCTTATATTTAGTTTGCTTTTCTCTTGACAATTGACATAACCCAGACATTCACAGAGTCATCGCACAGGAAGCTAATCTAATTTTATGCAAGGCTCATCTTCCTAGAAACCTTCTGCATTTGCTTGGAGGAAAAACTTTAAAGTCCCAATGTTGGGAAGTTTCATGGGTGTTTCAGGCAGAATGCTTCATTCAGTCTCATTTGTCCTTTGTATTCTGAACTGTCCTCTTTCTCTCTCTCTTTGTCTTCCATTCCTTGTGGCCGTGTCTTTGTAAACTCAGGACTTAAGCCCCGAAGATGTAGATTTAGAAAATGAACCTTGGTTTAGATTCTATTCAGAGATGGAGTTTGGCAAAACGGTAAGTTGTCCAAGTTCAAATGACCCTTATTTAAGCCCATGCATGTCATAATTCTTTAAATTAGTACCTTAAACATTTTTGGTTTGTATATGGGGAAAACGTTCTCATCCTTATTTTCATTCTCATTCCCTTTCTCATCATTCTCAACCTCTTTTCCTCTGCAAAAATATCTAAATCCCTCCAGATCCAACTCACCCGCAGTGCCCAATGTCGTCTCTCTCATAAGGCCATGCCATTTTGTAAAAAATAGGTGTTGTTTTGCCAAAACATAAAACGCATGTGATAATATTTAATGAAAATATGTGCTTCCTGAGTTTTAATTCTTTTTGAGTTTACTTTGCAAATGAAGAACACCACCTCCACTAAGATTCTTTATTGTTTAGTCTACCAGTCAGAGTTAAACTCCAGTCCTGAAGGGCCTTGATGCTGAGTTTAATAAAGATTTGAAACAGGTTACAGAAAACCATACGACAATGTTTACCATGTTCAATCAAATGTGTTGACATCAACAGGTTTAGGAATCATGTGGAGATGCATTGAGGCCTTCAGGATTTGAAGTTCCAACTCTGTATCACTCTCATTCCCATTCATTTATTTGTCTCATCTAAATGCAGTTTGCATCAAATTAAAATTTCCATCGCTTGGTATTAGTATGATGCCTGGAATCAGTAAAGCATGTCTGTTGAAACTGTATACTTGTCTGCTTTGTTCTAGACAGGGTTAGGAACCGTTAGTACAAACACTGTCCAATCTTTTTCTGCCCTTGGAGACAGGGACTTGTAAAGTTTTTGCATGGCAGATGTCTGACTGGCACTGGATTGCTAGTACATTTGATGTGGGAGAAAAGGCCGGCGCTATGCCTTCGGTGGCAGTCGGCCCGCGCACTGTTGTCAGCAACTCAGCACCTGTGAGTAAATAGCACTCGGGTTCACGTTCCTGCTTGAGGACGTGTCCCCTTGTACCCTTCAAAGTGGTCAGGTTGTTCATTTTTTGAATTCAGAAACAAACATAAGGTGGTGCATAAAAGTTATGGTGGTGCATTTTTTATTTATTATTTTACCCATTTCGGATATATCACAGCAGTTACCTTTGCATAAACTATTGACTGAATAAAGTATATAAAAGAAGACAATAATGAGAAAAATTGAAAGAATTATAATATTGACTAAGACAAAACAAATATTATGCAAATAAGAATTGTATAAAGTTACAATACTAGGGAGGTGGAGGTGTATTGGTAGGATAGTCACATGAGAACATCGTCCAGAATGTCCAACATGTGCTATGCCAGTGCCATGCATTTTGAAGTTTCCTAGTAGGAGTTTCAACATCTGTTTGTAGTCAGCAACTTGCTGTAAAATAAATAAATAAAGTACAATTAAAAAGTATTTTAACAATGTTTATTATGAATTTTAAGTTTAAACTGAAGGTTACTTTAATAAATCAATAGTAAAAATAAAAAAGTTTTTTTTTCTCATTTTAAGTAAAATAAAGTTTGCATTTGAAAAGTAATATGAAAGGAGCTTTTAAAACATCTTAAAATTAGGTGTTAAAATAACCAAGAAGGTGCATATAATTTGGCCTGTGCCTTTGCTGTTTTTACATACATTGACAACTGTAAAGACGAAGAGAAAAGATTAAAATAGAAATGACTTGTTAAAATCTAATAGCAGGTCTTGGCCTATATACTGTAGAACAGTGCCTGGTTCTGGATCTGGACAGCGGTCCACCTATTGGTGACCTTGGGTCTATAGTAAATGTTCACTTGTATAGTAATTGTTCTCTTAAAAATACACACATACACAGTAGTCAGGTGTGCTACAGATTTTATGTATTTACCTATATATTTAAATGTCTTAGTAAAGTAACTTTTACATGGATGCAAGTGTAAAAGACAAAAATGATTGAAGCTTGCTGTTATTCAATCTGCTGCTTTGTCAGTATAGAGATAGACAGCATGGAATTCTGGATTCTGGATTACTATGAGAATCAGGGTGCTATATTTTCTTTTTTCTTTTCTCAGACCTTTGGTATTTAATACCGGTCTTCCATCAGCACCATGAGTAACTGCAGGTCTGAGTCACTCTCATTGGCCAGACTTCAGTATGATGTCAGAGCCTAAGTGTTTGCCATGTGCTGCTGATGCCGTCATGCTCTTCCCTACAAATTCTGCCTTTGGTGGGAGTTTACACATTCCCCCCTTTCTTATAGCTTTATTTGAAAAATACTAAAACGTTTCATTACACACGTGTTGCTGCATGCACATTTAGGCAGGTGGCTTAAAATTAATAGTGTTAATAGTCAGTTTGTGCCATCTAAACAAGACATGCTGATGCATTAGTAGCCAGACTGGAAAAAGTCTGTTTAGCTTGTTAACTTGTTTTAGCTGGTCTTCATCATTTATTGGTCTGTAAAGACCTGTTTAAGACATGTTTAATGACTAACTGACCAACCAGGAAGTATTACATACAACTTTCTATCAGTCTTTCCAAATTTATCCACAGTATCAAGAGAAACCTTAACAAATTTGTTTTTTGGTCATAATGTTCAGTTGTGAATATAGTTTTTTAGGTTTTGGTGGGATCTGGTGCATTTTGCTATAACAATTTTAAAATGAAATAATAAAGGATTAATTGGTTTTATTTGTATAACACATTCCATTAGTTAAATTCCCTTTTAAACTAGAGAAGTGAGTAATAAATGGCATCCTATACTTAAGTGTACAATAAAAAGGGCTTCTTCATACCCAGGACTGCAAACCCAGCCTGAAATAAATGCTGCTTTATCTAAGATGACAGCTGAGCACAGAGCAGTTCACTGACGCATGCTTGCAAGAGTCAGAAAGTATTTCTGACAGAACCACATATGGTCCCTGACAGTCTGGTCAGTTTAAACAACAGTGACAGATTTTTCACGTCAAGTGACTCCTCACTTAGGGCTAATCGAGTGGGTGTTGAGCGTATGTCTGTGGCAAGTTCTTATTTGAGACTGCTGTAGACTGACCCCTGCCACTGACTCACAGTGCGCTGTTACAAACCCAACTCCCCTCTCCCACGGTGTGTAACCCGAGGCTAGTTGTCATGTGTACCTTCATCTGGTATGCCATCTCTGTTACGCAGGCCACCTTTCCTTTCTGTTGCGTTTTTAGATCAGGTTCTATTTACCATAGAAGAAACCGCTTAGATCATCGCACTGGTTTCAGCTGATCCATAAAAAGACCAAGTTTGCCTGTTTTGGAATCCTTCAGACATTTTGCTGCCAACGTGTTTGGGAGACCAAACCATCCTTTAAACGCTCCAACTGCATAAAACTAGCAAATGGACATCATGAACAAAATCTGTTAATATATTTAGATTCATTCTGGTTCATATTGTTTTAACAGAACATACAGTGTCCCACATGATATAGAAATGGAACATCTCTTTTAGAAGGCAGAATATTTTTTAAGACTTGTTTTGTTATGGCCTTTCAGGGGAGTGAGGCAGAACTGCATAGCAGAGCACTGACTTAAACTGTATGCTATTTATACAACAGAAAAGTAGTAAAGTAGAGTCATTTCCAACACCTGTTAGGAAACAAGGATACCGGCACCATAACACACCGTTCTACTGACTAGCCTTCCCACTTAGGTCAATGGAATTTGCCTTCCAGACAACGTTGTGACAATGCGATTAAATGGTGACCCGTCTATGGGAATGCATATTATGAAACAGGGCTATAATTTAAATTTCCATAATTTAATTGTATTAGAACGCCAAGTGGAAAAAATAGAAGAGTGAATCCTTTGTTTGGTCAATTCTTGTTAAGACAGTGCCAATTTAAGTTTTACCAGATAGACCAATTTTGGTTTGGGATCAGCTCAAGCTGTGTTTTGCAGCCCTTCAAGTTGGTTTGGGTGTCAGATCAGCTTGCTAAACCAGTTTATATTGTATTTTGGTTCCTTATTCAGCTTTATTTTTGCCTTTGATTTTCGACCTCCAACTTTTTTGTAATGTCAATACATTTCCCTCTTGGTGTTTTGGTTTTCCCCTGCATCCGCCGCAGTGTGATAGGACAGTGCCCCATCAGCAGTAGACCTTACCCACACTCCCTTTGGCCAGCGTTACATCACTTCTGGCTACACAATCTATCCCTGGCAATGAATGCAAAGGAGATCACATTTTTACCACCGCAGACCTTATTTCAGTCATTTATCAGGGAGTTACATTCTGGCTTTATCAGCTGTAAGTCTAATAGCAGAGGGAGGATGATGTGCACCAGTAATAGTCCAGATAAACTCAGTGGATGTGAAGTGGCTGGATTGTAAAAAGAAAGTCAGAGACACCAAGGTTTTGAGCTAGAAAATTTCCCTATTTAAAGATGTATGAATACAATTAGTAAATAGTGCACAATTTTGGTGTATGCTCCAAAGTTTCCATTAATTTTTAGCCAGGATGTCATTAAAAAAGACTGGAAAAGAAGTAAGCTGTCCGATAAGTTTTACCCTATTTTACACTATTTATAAGACACTTAAGAGGATTAAGAGCAGCAGTCATCTTTGGAAGTGGTCAAGGGAAAGTGGGTTTACATTTTCTTGTTTGAGAAAAGCTGTAATTACATAACACAGCTTTCACCTTCTTATCATTTCCCCTCATTTAATCATGCTGCTATCTGAGTATCTAGACAAAGATGTGCGTCGTTTCAGATAAGGCGCCCATGCACGCTTCCTGTTTGCACTTTCACCGACGAGCCCAATTAACCACACAGACCCCAGGCAAGGGATTGCAGGGCCGACCCCCCGTCCCAAACAACAAAACAGACAGACAGACAGGAAGGGAACTGAGCGTCAGTTTTTCCCCCCTCTCTGATAACAGTAGCTTCACGTGTCAGTTGTCCTTGAAGAATGAAGCTTCTGGAACATGAAGGTTTATAAATAGAAGAGTCTTTAGACCTGCCAGAATGAAATTCTAATACAAAGCTTGACATTCGTGTCCAAAGGTTATCCATGATCTTTTTTCCTTGGCAACCGCTAAAATGGAGCACAGGGAGCCGTCTCGCCTCCGTTGGTGGGCACAGGACTGTGGGGTGGTGGTTTGGTGGCATGGGGTATCCATGTAGGATTGTGCAATCTTATTTGCAAACACCACTTGTGCTTTTATTCCGAGGTGTGCTGTCATGTGCGTTATTTTAGGCCGCTGTGGAAAAGCAACAGAAACAGTGCCCTAAAATTAGCTTCCTCTAAACCATTCAAAAGGCAGTGGGCCCCAGCGAATGGCCGTCCCTTCGCGCTTTTTTGTACGGAGTTGCTGCCTGGTAATAACACTCGCTCTCCTCATTGGCCCGGCACATGTGCAAGGGAGCGCTGGCCAAATGAAAACTTCCTTTCACATACTATTAATGTCACCCCTGTGCGTATTTGCAGGATGTCACAGATGGGTTTGCGCAATGCACGCCATTCCGAAAATGTGGGAGTGTGTTGGAGTGTGTGTATGCTTCTATGTGTGTGTGGCTGTCCATGTAATTTGGCCCGCTTCCCACACCAGCTGGTTAATTGTCTGCCGGTCTGCTCTGCCAGTAATGAGAGTGATTCAATAGCAGACAAAAGAGAGGCTACAGTGAGAGAGACGGGATCCGATTGGCCGGCCGAGCCACTGACAGCCCCCTCCCAACATGGGTGCCCCTCAGAGCCCCCCCTTTCTCCCCCACTAATCCCGCCCCCTGCTTCCAGCCGCTTGTTTTTCCCCCCCTAACTTGCATGTGGGCCAAAACACTCGCTTGCTCCTCCACACTCCAGTCAGTCCAGAGTAGCGGCGGGGTTTGGAGGTTTGGAGGGCGGGAGTCCACGCTGGGAGACGATCACAAGCTTAAGCGACCGATGTGCCCCTTCCTTTTCTAACTGCCTGAGAGTCAAGCCTGTGGAGCTATCAATGACTTCTTTGTTTGATGTGTTGCAGAGTGCCCCCTCTTTCAGCCCCTTGGAAACACCTTCCGACCTTCAGCAATAGTAAGTCCACGCTCTCTTATTATTACTGTTCTTCTTCTCTCACGGCATGCTCAGCGTCTCCTCTCCACCATTTTCAGCACCCGTTGCCGAGCGGCCGTCCATTCCCCTCGCTGTCACGGCAGACGAGGGGAACGTCTACTCCTACCCAGCTTCCTGTGCCTGCTAGCAATACCAGTACAGTCTGTCCTGTGTGTATGGGTGTGAGTGTGTTTTTGTGGGTGTGTGTGCATGTGTGGGTGTGCGTGTGTGTATCTATGAGTATGAATGTGTGTCTGTGTGTGCTAGCAAGTGTGTTAGGGTGTGTGTGGGAGGAGGAAACCGTTGGAGAAGAGGGAATGGACAGTGTGTGGTGATTTGTTCCATGCCGAAACCAGGGTCTAAAACCTGGATGTCTTTTGTGGAAAGATAAAGGGGGCTGACGCCTTCCCATCGCCTTTGCAGAATTCCCTCCCGAAAACCTCTCTCTCTCTCCTGCCCACGTGGTGGGGTTTTGATTAAGCTAATGTTTTCCTGCACTTAAGGCTATTAAGGTGCCAGTTGCATCAGCGGCCGCATTCTTACCTATGATGACTTGTTTGTGTCTTGGCTGATTTATGTTGTTGTTGCCCTTGTTGGGGTCGAGATGCGGGAATCTCTGGCTCGCCACAGCAATAGCTTTTACTGTTTTTGGGGGCCCGGTGGTAGAAAGTTCTCCAAGCATCTCACTGTGTGGCTGTGAGGAGAACATTCCATTCCCATGTCAAAATCTCATGGTACTGTTTGGACTCACTGTAAAAAGATTTAATTTTACCACTACTGATGCTGAGCTTTTATGCTGTTTTCTATTTCAGGATTAAGTAATTGCAAAGGTTGTATTTCGAGTCCTTGTTATGGCTTTTATCTTTGAAACTTATAGAATATCAATATACTTGGGGTCTAATGTGACAAATGCCTGAGGTAAATGTTATTGATTTCTGAAACATTGTTTGGCTGTGTTTGACATCTCTGCACATTTATTTTGAGAGCGGTTTTCCTAGTTACATCCTTAAGGATCTTTGGAAGTTGTTTTCATGATTCAGCGTTCCCTTTGATGTCCACAGGATGTTTAGCTTTTTAAAGAGTTTATTGTTTTCTTCCAGTGCCACATGATTCAATCCAGTTTTCCTGTTATAAGCTCTGAGGCCGGCTAGTGCTTCTAAACAGGGTGAAAGAATGCTGCCGTGGTCTCTGTGTGGAACTGGGTAGGAATAGAGATGAAAACGTTGCCTTGTTTCAGTTATTTTTTTGTGTACAACAGCGTTTCTGTCCGGAAGACTGTCCATAAAAACAGGCTGAACTTTAACCCATATTGGAAGGCTCCCGTGGTGATGTGTGTGTGTGTGTGTGTCCAGCGGAGTGTAGCGTCACCCTTATTCTAAGGTAAATCTGCTAAGACCGTCTCCAGTCCGGCAGCTGGTAGGTGGCTGCTCGGGTTCCTGTGTTCAGAGCCACTGGCGTCTGGGGTTAGACGGAGAGTCATCACATACAGCCTCACCGGAAAGCCTCTTGATGTGTTCCAAGAGCTGTCACTTGTGTCACATATGTGGCTGTGTCACTTTTAGCACCTGGTGGATTACATGGACATTAGTCTGGCGGTCATTACAATGTAGCAGACTTAAATTGCAGTCAGGAAGGTGTCTGATTGCTTAAAAGACTGCTCTAATGGTCTATTTTTTGGATCATATGTGGTTATAAGCTGATTGTATTTGAGTTACATGGAAAACTAATTGTTTAAAACTTATGGCATAGACAGAGAAACTGTTTTGACAGATGTGATTGAACAGATGAACGTATATTTGAAAATGTAAATAGTGTAAACAAAAGTACATATATTACTAAAGGTATGTATCAGCCATAGTTTCATAGTTATATGTAAAGTGCTTCGTGACAATGACTGTTGTTAAGAGTGCTATATAAATAAATTTGAATTAGAATTTGAACAGTTTCCAGGAGATTTTAGCAAAACAACTAATAAAAGAGAAAATGCATGTTTTATAATTGTATCAAGATTATGCAATCCAAATTATGCAGTAATCTTTATTCACTGGCCTTTTACCGAACATATGCAACATTTTCCGACTCTCGCTATGTCGATTTTTGGCTGTGGTTTGCACACACAGTGATGCTTTTGTTTAGTAGTAGTTCGGAGAATCTGAATCAGAAAAACATTTTATTCTGAATCGTTTTAGCATGCCTGCAGTTATGAAAGGAGGGTGTGTTCAAGGGAGTAGTGTGAGTGCTGTGCTGATTATGGCTGGTGAATAAGGAGCCTTCAGAGACAGAAATGTGCATGTTTGAGGCCTCTGACTACAACTTAATGCTTGAAATCCTTCTCATACTTAGCGTTCCCTCCCAAATCACTCCCAAATCGTAGCCTAGTTGAGGTCCATTGCTTTTGTTTACATTTAGCTTAAATATAGAAAGGCCCACACATGTCCTATTCTTCATTTTTAGTGCCATTGTGTAGTGTTGTATGATTATATATGGCTTAATTCACACTGAACTTTTGAGTACTGGCATTGTATGTGAGCGAAATGTGATTCCTGGGGAGCATCCATGAAAAATTGCATTCCATGTAAGAGGTCATATTTATGTGATGAGGTCCATGTGGGAATCTTCAGCCATGTCTTTGAAGAGCTGCCTCTTTGGCCTCTCAGGAATGCTGGGATAAAGGCCAAAACAGCTGCTTCAGTCTCATCAGTATCAAGGTGTAAGCACACAGACAAAGGCTGATGGGAGAGAAAAAAACTGGGGCTATTTGTTCATTGAGTCATAGATTTTATAATAAATGCTGAAAAGAACTTGAAGGAGAAACAATTGATCTAATTTGACTAACTTTCAGATTTCAGTATTTAAAAATAGTCAGCCAATAATTAATTTAGTCAAGTCATATTTAAAGTTGAATATGCCTTCAAATAGACCGAATAATATGAACAGGCTAAAATAGTTAAGAAAATCATAAAATAGTAAAATCTTCAACAATTTCCTAAAATGAAGATATTTTCACTAGCTATGAGCATATTAGAAAAGTTTTGCATACTAGGTGGCACTGATTGCCTAAGAATAGCATGTCTGCATGTGTCCTGTTTCACACTTTTTTATGGTGATCATAAATTGACAGATAACACAGACGTGCTAATTGGCCTGCAGGGCAAATCTGATGACTTCTGTTCCTGTTGCTCCACAGCTCGGGCTGCAAGCCGGGATCCGGTTCGGCCGGGAAGGAGGGCGGCTCGGTTGGTGGGGAACACTCCGCCCCGGAATGCGATCGCCACATTTACAAGAGCGTCCTGGAGGGCGGCGACATCCCGCTGCAGGGCCTCCGAGCACTTAACAAACGCCATCCCAGCACTTCCTCTAAAGGTAGGATTCCAGCCTTCACCGGCTATCAACAGACATCAACATCCCGGTAGAACCCGTGAAAATGGAATGCTAAAGCACAACGGGAATCTCTTGCGTACCAAACTGGATCTGTTACATGTGCAGTGTGGGGAACCTACTATTAAACGGTAGGTTTTTAAGCAGCAAGCTTCTTACGGATACGAGTTATTAAGCTACAAGCTTTTTATGATTAAAAGTAGCTACGCTACAGCCAAGCTATTGTTTTAATACAGTAATTAGCTACACTACAAGCTACAGAGTAAAATTAGCTAGCTACATCATAGCTATTTTACAACCATGAATTATTCTTGCTTCCATCTATGCCAAGGTGGACTCCATCCTCCAACTCCCTCTTGCAGATGCCAAAAGTGTGTTGCGATGTCGCGAGTGTGCACCGTGTGGGCATGGTAGCCTATCAGATGCCACTTCAACACCAGTCAGAACCAATTGGTAGTTACTCAATTTGTAAAGAGAGAGAAATATCATTTTCTTTAGTACTAATGTAGTGTTTTGCCAGAAAAGCAGTTGCAGCATTTTAAAAGTAGCTTCACTTCTGATAAGCTACTGAAAAAAGTTAGTAGCTGCACTACTTGTAGTTAACTACACCTAGCACTGCCCATGTGTAATTCCAGTAGGGCCTTTCGGATTCGTGTTAACGCTCGTATTAACCTTGTGCTAAGCTGCGGTAGATGACTTGTCCTTTTAACCCTCCTCATCTTATCATCTGGACATTCCTCCCCTCCACAGTATCAGTAAAGCTACACTCACTCGTTTGTCTTCCTGTGTTCCATTGAAGCTGGACTGTTGTTTTTATGTTTTTTTTCTTCACACTTGACACATAACAGATGTCTGTCTTGACCTTTAGTTACCTCGGTCTTCAGTGGAGTCTTGTCCGCTTTCGGACACCCGGGCGGGACGAGACGCCGGTTAGGGGCTCTGGCCTGATCTGAGAGAGAGAGAGAGAAAGGGGCTTTGGAGGATGGCGCCCGGCTCTGCCATGAGCCCTGTTGGTGGTGAACAGTTTAGGGAGAAATTGGTGCTGTAGATCAATAGGGAATCTTAATGGGGGGTGAGATCAGCACAACTTGGGGGTTGGGGGATGTACGGGGTGGTAAGGCATGAGGAAGTCAGCTGTCAGACTGAGGTCACAGGATGGAATGCTAGAACATATGATCTGAGGGGGGCAGGAAGGGTTGCTGGAATGGGGTACACACAGGGAAGATGGGGGGGTGGTGAAGAGTGTTTCCGCTAATAGTTAACACAGCTCAGATTTTTTAAGGCTGAGACGTAGCTGGTGTGCTCATCTCCTGTCCTAGAGTTATTCCATCTATACAGGTCATGTTGCCTAATTTAGCCAAGCGCTTGTTGTAATAAATCTTGCGTGCATGTGTCTGTGATGTTTTGGTTCTCCGGAGTGGGCAAAGTTTAGTCATGCACTCTAGTTTTAATATAGAGCATACCACAGAGCTACATCGGTCTGTTTTATTTGCAACAAGTCAAAACTGAAAATGAAATGTGGTTGGAGTTAATGATCATTATGGCCTGCAGTGTGTAGGGGAACACACTTAGAGCCAAAATGCTGCAAAATCAAATTTTAACAAGTGAAAGCATTTCAATGGCAACTATATGAAAGGTGTTCCATTTTGCGCTTTTTTCTGCGATGATCTTTTGCCTATTAAACTTTTGAAGAACTTTATTTCTTGAATGAGCACAAATATTTATTTTTATGCATAAATATGATCATAGTTAAGACAGTTGCACATGGAGTTTTTGCAGTTGAGTTATTGGATCATATATGTCATCACCACAGAAGGCTATGCTACATATTTGCAGATTCATTTCACAGTTGTTAACACTAGTAACCCTAGATCCTTACTGCCATCTCCAAAAGCTCATGAACTAGGTTCTTACAGAAGAAACTTTTTCAATTCATCTTATTTAAAACCAGTGGAATACAGTTATATTTTAAAAAACTGTGTAGAAATGTAAATAATATTATTGCTTTTATTGCTATATTTTGGTGTTAGATTGCTATGACTAGAGGCAAGGGAATTATTTTTGATGAAATCAACATAAGCTTTGTTGCCGAAGTCCTAAAGACTTATGGAACACATTAAAGACGCAGTGATGTAATGGTCTTACCACATGTGAACTGACTGTGTCTGTCTTGGCTCTGTATTGGAGACGGAGTAAAAGGTCGTTGGAAAAGATTTGAGGAGAGGAAATAGCTGCATCTGGTCTACTCACAGGCCCTACTGCAAGAGAAGCTGTCGAGTGAATATGTGATTGTAGACCTGCTTTTGTTTGTCTTGGTCAGGAAACAGGAACTTTGTAATAATTCTTTTACACTGAAAGCCACTTCAGCTGAAGCCTTTTGGAAATGGCACATGTAGCTGTTCCAGTTCTGACAACACTTTGATCATTTCTTTTGTGCATGAATTGATGGATTCATCATGTCAAACTTTGAGCAATTGAAATGGAAAGTTCTAAAAAACAATGTTGTGTAGTGTAGCTTTGGCTCAGAAGCAGATGGAAAATTTCTAAAAAGAAAAGAAGGTGCAGGGTGTCTGGCACATTACTGTTCTCACCCGAGGACTCTTACTCAATAGAGGGGTTGCCAAATCTATAGTGCAAACACATTGAGTTCTTTATAATGTTTTAGTTAGCAAAACTAGGTGTTCTTTTTTTAGCTTTGTTTCCGGCGGCCGTTTAACCTCATTACTTTTATAGAAGTATAGTGTTTACACACTTCATTCTTTTCTCTCATTGCATCACAGTTTTCTTTAATATACTTTATATGTACATTTGTTATGACTCATTTTCCTTTTTCTGTGGTTAGATTTAAGGCAAAATCTTATGATTTCTGGGAAATTGAAAGAAATTCTCTGAAACCACAAGATGCTTCACAGGCAGTGTATATATTCTGTCTATGAATTATCTTCCTCTGCCAATATCATTAAGTTATACTTGTGTAGATTTGGTAGTTATATGTTTAAAGTGGAATATTTTTATGTACATAGTACTGAATGATTGCAGTGTAATTAGTGTTGTATTGAGTTTATTTTGTGTAGTAAGTGCAATCTAACCTGCTGTCTGTTCTGTTGCCCTGCATGCTTGCCAGTGGATAATAAAGGTGGGAATGGCTGTATAATTTCATCATGCGCCTCTGTAAATAGTCGCTCCGTTCTTGCCAGTAGTGCACTAGGTGCTCAGAACAAGAGTAAGAAGTCCCTGTCTGCTGCCAAAGCCTGCATCCCACAAATCCTTCCCTCCAAGTTCAAGCCGAAATTTGCCCCCAACACCGATGAGGGCCAGGACAGGAGGTGTGAGCCCTCGTCGCGGCCAAAAGCGCACAGCTGCGAGGATCTGCACCAGGCGCCGTGCATCTCAGCCAACGGAGACTCGACAAGTGGGGATCATGGGTTAACCGGCCACTCCAAAGCCAACGGTTTGCCTGAGAGTGGCGCTAGAGCTGTGAAAAACGGACCTCTCTGTGCCACCGCAAGAAGCACGGCTGAGTTCAGCACCCTGTACAGGAGCATGCATCACATTCAGAGGCCCAGCTCGCTCAGCTCCAGCCCCCACGGTAGTGTCCGAAGCCTGGCCTCCCTCTTCGAGAGGCCCGGGGTGGACGATGACGCCACCGTGGGGCGGTCCGGCTGCATACCCCGTGACGCCGTGACCTTCCGGGTGCTTGAGTTCGAGCGCATCATTCAGTGCTCCAACTCTGCTCCCACCCGCTCTGCCTCCATGCCTACCCTTCCCAGCGGCCCTAGTCCCTCAAATAGCCCTGCCCCCGGAGACTGCTTCCTCCAGTCAGCCCTCTCTGCCGAGTCGTTGGCCGTTTCGGGACCGACACATAAGGACGACTGCCCCCTAGTGCCTGTAGAGGATGAAACGCTGTGTGAGGCGTCCTCAAAACAGAACCATATTTCTAGATCTGATTCGTCGTCGCCCACAGAGGGCAAAACAGAACAGGAAGACAGTAATGTGCTAAACTCTGCAACAGAGAATTCGTTAAGTGCCCCATCAGGGAACGGCACAGAAAAATCTGAGACTCACCAAAACCACCACTACCAACACCATCATCATCACCACGATCACTTCCCGTTCCAGTCGCTCAACCTCAAACCCAGCAAGTGTAAAGGCTCCTGTCCCGCTTCATACACTCGCTTCACCACCATCCGCCGTCATGAGCGCCAGCAGACGGGTCCCACCTTCCCAGAGAAGAAATCCACCCCTCCCACGAATTTGCTACTCATGGGCCCGGCACCATTTTCCCTGCGGAAAACTCTGCACCAAAACCAAGCCAAAAAGACCCTCTCGGCCGCGAAGGCGCTGTCTCTAGAGGCGGCAGAGGGCCGGGCTCTTTCATCCAGGCCTCGTCCCATGATCCCCCAGCGCCTGTCTTCTCTGGAGGTGTTGGGTAGGCTGAGTAACGGCGACGGCTCGCCCAGTGAGGGGGCGGATGCCGATGACCTCGCAGATGCGGAATGTCCAGACGGCAGTAAACCCCGCAGTGGAGGTGGCTGGGCTGAGATGCTCTCACATGTCACTCTCTCTGTGCTCATACTCAGCCTTAGCTGTGTGTGCACGTGTGTGTGACCTCTCATCTCTCTTCCTCTTTGTATCCTCTCTCCTGTTTCTCTCTTTTTCACTATCAGAGTGACTTTTCTTTCTTCATCTCAGTGTGACCTGCTTGGTGTGATCTTGTCACAGAATGACATGATATCCATCTTACTTTCTTTGGTATGTGGCGAAGATTTCACCGTCATCTCGGTTTTGGTTTGTGCTGGTCCTGTCTGAAATTATGGCATTTCACACTAGAGATTTGTTTATTTATTCATTTATTGTTTAATTTATTTATATTTTTATTGATTTCCACATTGTCCCTTTTATAATATATGCAGTTACAATGATGTCATTGTAAATACAATATATGCTTTAATAGTATATAATGGTGAATAATAGCAGATAGAGAATCTCCCATCTGAAGTGATTTTTTTAAAGACAGTACATATATAAAATATATTAAAATGTATATGATACAAAATGATCTTTGTAGCATTTGGTCACCAGTCAGTCAAATTAATTCACTACTGTGAACTGAGCAGATTGAATTTTCCTTAATAAATTAAGTCTATAACCATTTAAAGTTCATTCATTCATTCGTTATCTGAACTGCTTAATCCCAATTTAAAGTTAATTTTGGGAGAAAATTATCTCATTGGTGTCTTTCTCTTGTAACTATTAATAACTAAAACAGAGATCTTATATCATAAAACTATAATCAACAATGTCTGGCTTAATGTACTACATGAAAGTATTTACAAATGTTGTGGTCTGGACCTGCATTTGTGAGGATTTCTGGATTCATTTGAGTCTGAAGTAATTGTTAGTTGAATCTTTTATCATATCCTTAAGCTTTTGTCATTGTGGTCTCACTATATTATACATTTACATGCATTACATTACATGTAAAAATATATAATCATATGTTTTATGTTGTAGAGTTTTAAATCATCTTTTTTCCTCTCTTCTTGTGGTGTTTTATAAATGTCACCATGGATAGACATTTATATACTCATATTTTAGATTTGAACATCTTATACAGAATCAAGTGGTCAAAATCAAGCATGCAGACCACTGTGTGTTGCATACTGTGTGGCTTTCCCCTCATTTGTGTCTCTTTTCTGACTGCATTATCCATGTGCGGTTCCTTATATGTTTATGTGCTACTTCTTTAAAGGTTGATAGTGTTCAGATTGTGGTTAATTAGTATGAGAAATATGTTTTTACTTTCACTTTAGATGTCACCATTCTTTGAATTACATTTAACAAGACAACAGGCACTGACTTTTGCCTTGTCTTAAACAGATTCTGATTCCTCACACCCGTTAAGTCAGGGAGACCAGACAGAGAATACGGATGATGCTCTTCGGAGACGATACGGAGACAAAGAGGTGGTTACCTTTTAAAGTTTTCTCACAGTAGTTATACTAAGAAATAATAGAAGTGCTTACAGTGCTTACAATGAAGTAACGGTTTGCTAATGAATTTTTTTCAGAAAATTTTGGAGGAGCAGCGACGGCTGAAGCGTGAGCAGGAGGAGGCAGATATCGCTTCACGCAGACACGCAGGCCTCGTACTCACACATCAGCAGTTCATCACGAACGAACGCTTTGGAGATCTGCTCACCATCAATGACACAGAGAAGAGGAAATCAGGCCCAGAGGTGACTGACATTAAGAAAGAAGCATATGGACAGATTGTGGACCGTTATGGCACTGGCCCGGGGGGGACTTACTTGGCACTCGGATTCAGTGTGTTACTAATTACTGTAAAGTTGTGCATTGAACTGTTTTAATAGTTTCTTTTGAATTGTGTGTTTGTAGAGGACACCAGCCCGGGCTCTGTTCAACTTCAAAGCTGAGACACTGAAGTGAGTGTAGACATTTTTAATAGCAATATTATACTTACTCTTAATGTGTATCTGTAATATTTTTCAATAATTTGTGTGGAAACAGTTGGTGAGAAAGCAGAGATGTTCACAAGTCATTTTTGTCAAGTCTCAAGTCTTTAGTCCCAAGTCCAAGTCAAGTCTCAAGTGACTGAAATAAACGTTCTCTCATCAGATGCATCTAAGATAATACTGCATTACTGTATGTTTTAGATTAAACGCATGTACTGTACTATATCATCTATTATTATACACTAGAGTATTAAAATTGATCAGAACATGCGCTTCAGAGGGCTATTTTATTTGTTTATTTTTAAATCTTTCTTTAACCATTATTATTATTATTATTATTATTATTATTATTATTATTATTATTATTATTACATTTGACTATATCCATCAGGATACACTATAAAGTTTTATAGAAAGCTATAAAATCCACAAATCAGCAGCGGCTGAATCCTAAACGGCTCGGACACAGAGTGCACTGAGAATGCTGAAGAAGCCCATCACCTCTCACTCAAACTAGTGACCCTATACAGGCAGCATACAGCATAGTGCGATTTGACATCTATTTGCTAATAACATCAGCTAGTGAAATAATAAATAGTTTTAGAAAGACAATACAAAAATACCATTCGACTATCTATCCACCATATGTTTTCTTTGTTTAAATAACAAGTAACAAAACACATAACGTGATGTTCAAAGCATAAAGTTTAGATGTATCGTAATGTGTGCATCTCCATAGACTGGAAATATGGAGCCCTGGGAGGAGGGGAACGCAATAGACATTCGGTTTGTTACTGTCCTAGGCAAAATATAATACAGCTGAACAGAGTTTTGGTGCACTGATTAATCCTGTGCATTAAGTAAGGGATAATGAATGGAACGCCGGTACTTGCTGGTAAAATAAGAAATATTAATCAAATAAAATGATAACGTTGTGGGGGGAACAATAAAGCTCTAATCTACATGTAGCCTACAACTGTGGTCAACTGTGGCTCAATTAGTTTGCTAGTGGTAACTTTACCTTCCCATACATGCTAAGTTTCTCTTTTTCACCTGACGCACTGACCTATCCTTGTGCGTTTTGAGGTGCCTGATGAAGTTGGACATAGTTGAGCCGGCATCATTTATGCTGACGCCTCACTCTTTGCAAGTGGCCGTTCGCTTGTTAGCTGTCTGTGTGAAGGCTTTATAACCAAATGCGATAAGAAATGGCACAGGTGAAGTTGCCGTCGCCATCAGTGTTGATTTGAAATCTGTGGCTGCACGCATGCGTGACGTTGCGCGTATTATCAGGGAGGGAAAATCAGTCTGCCTGCGGTTTTCCCATAACGCTGGGCAACACGTTGGAAAAACTGAAATGAATGAAATAATGAAATAAATAATTCCATGAAATGAACATTGTTTACGAGTTATGACTCACGAGTCACAACACCCAAGTCCAAGTCAAGTCTCAAGTCGTTGAGGGCAAGTCTAAAGTCAAATCACAAGTCTTTGTTTGTGCGACTTAAGTGTGACTCGAGTCTGAGTCTCAGACTCGAGTCCCCATCTCTGATGTATATGTAGCTTATTATTGCAGTCATGCTTACTTTTTATCAGTATTGATTTGTATATAGATATCTAGATGAATGGACGGGTGGATGGATGGATGAATGGATGGATGGATAAATAAATAGACAGGTAGACAGAGAAAGGGGGCAGAAGGTTGGGGTGGGAGTGATGGGAGGACAGGCAAAAAAAAATTTCATTTTTGGTTTTCTTTGTTTTTTGCCCTCATCGTCCACTGACAAGATATATCGTATTTCAGATTTTAAAATAAAAGACTGGACTGGGTAGAGTCACACAACACACAGCATTGTGTTTTTAAATGGACAGTGAATGAATACACACTAGGGAAAGTATTAACAGAATTCATTTTTTTTAAAGTATTTAAAGAATTTAGCAAATTATTGATATTGATATAGTCCTCATGGGCATGTGGATTAGAGTTTCTGAATATCAGTTTAAATTAATTTCTGATTAACGGCCCAGCTCTAAGTGACACATACATAGATAGATGGATAGACAGACAGACAGACAGAAGGATAATTAGATACACAGACAGATCAATCAGTTGGTGGGTGGGTGGAAGGATGGTTGGATAAATGTCTGAATAGACAGATAAAGCAGAAGTCTGACAGACAATCCCTGCCTTCCTAATCAAACATTACTTGTGATTGTCAGGGAGCTGCCATTTCAGAAGGGAGACATAGTGTACATCTATAGGCAGGTGGATCAGAACTGGTACGAGGGAGAGCACCATGGTCGAGTCGGCATTTTTCCTCGCAACTATGTTGAGGTACAACTACCCATTTTATACTCTATAAGACTTACTACGTCATTGTGATGTGGTTATATTACATTCTTGTGCTAATCACTCCTATATCTCCTGTCTGCACATTCTCCAGCTTTTGCCCCCTACAGAAAAAGCCCAACCCCAAAAGAGAGCGCCGGTTCAGGTGCTGGAGTACGGAGAGGCTATTGCCCGCTTCAATTTCGCTGGAGACACGACTGTGGAAATGTCATTCAGAAAGGTACAAATTACTTGAATAGTTTTTAATCAGAGTACTTTAATATTGTAAAAGTATTTAAACTTTAGTGAAGGTATACTACCAGAGTAAAGTTAATATGTTAATATGCACCTGTTATTTTGCCTGGTAGGGAGCTGCTCTTATTTCTTTTTTACCCATATGTCTCTCTGCTAAGTGTGTATTCAAGATTATTCTTAATCTGAGGAATGAACATATGTAGAAAAGTATGTTTCCTAAATAAAGAGTAACTATACGTGTGCTTATTATGGTAAAACTATATATGTAAAGCGCAATGTGCCTTATTGTTACAATGCTGGACATTTATTGATGATAATCCTCATCTCTTTGTTGGTAGGGGGAGCGGATTACGCTGATCCGCAGGGTGGATGAGAACTGGTACGAGGGCAAAATTTCAGGCACGAATCGGCAAGGCATCTTTCCTGTCACTTATGTAGATGTTCACAAGAGACCCCGAGTTAAAAATGGAGTGGACTACCCCGACCCTCCCCTCAGCCAGTCACCACATCGCAGCACCAATGCCTCTCCACAGGTGAGCTTATTCTATAGGCCTTTTCATAAAAGAAATACACCGTATACATTTCACTGTAAATGCACAGTATTAAACTGTAAGTATTTTTACAGTAAGCATATTGTATTTGATATTTACTGAACAATACTGTAATTACAAAATACAGTATGTCACTGTAAAAAGTACTTGATATTTACAGTAAAACTGTAATTCAAAGTCAAAGTAAACTTAATTGTCATCTAAACTATGTGCACATAAGTAAAAAGTATATCAAATATATAAATACACACAGAATAGCAAATATACTGTATATACATAGACTATAAAATATGTTTAAAAACCTTTAAGCTAGATTTAGGAAAAAGAGAGTGCAATAGTTACATGCATAATTCAACTACAGTTTTGGTTCTGGAATTTCTTTTTGCACTGGATGTGCATATGATCTGTGGCAATTAAATGAGAATTGTAAACAGGCAGGGTACAATAATGTAGTCATGCAAATATCGTGACAACAGTCAAGTGGGGAAGAGAAGACAATCAGTATTATGTGCAAGTAATAGTATATGCAAATAATGTTTCATGGAATAACAATTATTAGTATGTGCAAAGTGTTCCAATAATATATGCAAATATTTTAACAGCAATCATGAAATACAATTCCACTTTGTGCAGTAATAAAATTAAGATAATTCTTGTAATGTTGTGCTGTGTTGCCTCCTGCAAATATTTGTCTTTATTTTAGAAGCAACACTTTTTTTTTTTTACAAGTGAACAAAAAAAAATAAAGAAAAAAAATATTTAAGCTTTATGTTAAGCTGTCTATATTTTTAAGACAGTACAGTGATGCAAATTGATCATACAAACAACTCGTAGTGCTGTGGTGAAATGAGGAACAGCCTGTTTTTTTAAAGAAGTGTATTTTACTCTATTATAAAAATACAGTAAAATACTATATGAAAATAACAGTGGGCCTACATTTCCAGCAATTGGCTACAGTGTGGATTGTCTGAGTTCACCCTGAAAAGGTAAAATGGTATTGTATTTTATAGTTCTGTTAAAGAAATACTGTGTAGTTTACAGCTGTGTTAGAACTGTGTTATGAAAATACAGTAAAGTACATTTCCAGTGATTGGTTACAGTGTTGTTTGTAGGGGTGCACTATTCAGAAAACCTCATGATTCGATTTGATTACGATTCTTGGGCTCAAGATTCAATTAAAAATCAATTCGTGATTCATAAGGGATTCAGTACACCGTTGAATTTGTTTCTTGATTGCTTCCAGATTTTAGTTACTTTTCCCATTTGACTGTGGCAGATCATCAAAAAATTACACTGAATCAAATGTACTTTACTAAATGTAATGCATATGTGTGCATACTGACTCCATTTCTTTCAAGCTCACGTGAAGGTTTATCTGGGCAGATATCGACATTGTGCCATCTATAGGATTGGGAAACTCGTGTAGGAGAAAAAAGCAAACCAGTGCCATTACATTAGCTGAAAAATATGAAATATTTTTATGGAAAGCATGATATTTTGAATCGACAGAGAAAGAATCGTGATTCGATTCGCACCCCTTATGGTTTGTTTCTAAAGGGAAATTTGCACTGAAAATGTAGAATTTTTTTGTTTTGCATTTTCTCCCTTCATTGTCTCACACTGTCCTTCCTTCTTCCTCTTCACTCTGATCTTTCCTCTTCCCATCCATATTCCTCTACGCCTACCTCGACTCTTGTCCACCCAAAGCCGTCCCGTAACCGACTGGCCACTTCCCCCCTGCCTCTTCCCCACTCGCCCCGTCGCTCCGTCTCCCCAGAGGTCCACGCCATCTCCAATGAGTGGATCTCGCTGACTGTTGGCGGTGTCAGTTGCAGCCCCCCGGCTGCCCCCACCCCTCCGCTGCCACCTCTGCCCAGCGCTGCCTCCTACCGCTTGGGCGAGTATCTGCCCCCATCCCACTCGGCCAGCCCTGTGCCCCCCATGGCAGGCAGCCCTTATTACGCCTCTCCGGCGGCTTCTCCTTCTGCCTCTCCTCTTCCGCCCCCCTACCCGCCTCGGCCCAGCTCGGCCACGCCGTTCCTCACCTTCACCCCGCCACAGGGTGAGGACTTCCTGCTGTGCCCGCCCTCGCCCCGCCTGTCGCGTAGTCTCAGTCCATGTGGTGGCGGCGCTGGCCTGGAAGGGTGGCTGGCGGAGGGCAGGAGGGGGTTGGAACGGGAACGAGAGCTGCTGGATGGGGAAGGGGCAGAACTAGACAGGGCCGGGGGCTTCCACAAGGCTCCGTGCAGCTGGAGCAATAGTCCAGCCAAGGTATTTCCTGCATGGTGTGCAAGGCTTGCTGCAGGCACGACTGTGGCTCGGGTCGTTACTTCTAACCTACAAACCTAACGTCTTAATAAAGGAATGGGACGCAATATTGTGTTTGTGCTTACACTTCCACTTTACAGGCCCATGTTTGACAGAGTGACTGCATGGCGAATTTTTGGTGCTTTAACAAATATTAGGACTGCTTTGTTGACGGGTTGTTGTTCCTATGTACACAGTAGAGGTGTAACAATACATCGATATATATCAACTCAATTATTAACAAGCCCAAAGCACTGATGTAAAACCAGACGTGATGCATATTGTAACATCGCTTCACAATGAACAGGGCTTTTTTTAAATTAAAAGAGAATATTGATTTTCATTATCAAATATCAAATGATATTGTGATTTCTAAGATGAATTTAACTGATTGTGTTAAATTGGCTTATGATATTGCCTCACATTTGCATGTGATACCGGCAGATGGCAAATCTTCGTTGTGTAGAATATCGTATCATGATAAAACTTTTTCTCTAGTGCACAGTCTCTTACTGGTCTTTACATGTGCTTGCAGGAGCCAGGAGATAAAAGTTACAATTTTCTGAGGTGCAAATCACATTTGTGTGGAAATCACATAGGGATACCCAAACCTCTCGGATACAACACTTAAATGACACATTAACTTAAATCATCCTGATTATTTAGATTTGATTTACATTTACCAATTTTGAAGTTAAGGGTTTTGCCAAGGGGCCCATTTTAGGCTCAATTTTAGACAATTTTAGGCTCTTTTGGGTTTCAAACCCACAATCCCTCAAACCCGCAAGTTATCAATCAGTCCACCATTACACCAACTACGCTCCACCATTTATATTATGTTCTGCGCGAATCCTTTTTCTGTTGTTTGGAGTGACTCCACTGAAATGTTCTCACCTTTGTATATCTAAAGTTGGGTGTGGTGGCTGTTACTAACACACCCTTTTCTCCCCAAAACTTGGATGTGAAAATGACGAGATTAGTCCAGATAAAAGCTGAACTACAATAAAACTGTTTGGAACTGTTGATGCCGCTTTTGCACCATGAGAATATGCCTTGTACGATATTTTAATAGTTTTTTTTTTTCACAGCTTCTGAGGAATGAAGGTGACTATCATGGACGATCCTCAAGAAGTCCAGTCATGCTGTTCGACATCCAGGACAGCAACATGAATGCCAACTCATTTACGGTACCTCACACACCACACACCATCTACAACCCCCCCCAAAAAGCCATAAAATCATATTTGATGACTAAATATAAGAAGTCTACCGGTATGTAGCATTCTTATGGTTATTGGTATCAGTGATTTTTTAAACTGATATACAAATGTAAAAAGTAATGTAAAAATGTGCTACTTTGGCTCTAATACAGCTGCCTCTTTGTCTGTAGTCACCATTCTGGAGTCTAGAGGAATGTCTGATTTGTTAGATTTGTTGAAGGCTGATGGTACTAAAAGTTTCACATTCAGACACAGAAGCTAGGAGCTCCCTGAAGTTTTTGTGTTAAGAATACATAATTAAACCTAAATTAAACATATCGCTGTTGAGCGTAAACCTCATAAGTCCATTTTTTGTCATTTTAATTTTTTGTCATAAAACAGTTCTATTGGTCAGTCTTCACATTTGCCTGACAGAAATATTGAACCAGTGGAAAGTGTTGAAAACGGCTTGAGACTTTTGACGATGCATGTTCATATATTCAGAATATACATCGTTTTTTTTCAATTTCCTGAAAAATAACCGTTTTGGGCATGAAAGGTTTCTGCCCAACAGCAACATGTTAAAAGACACTTAAATTAAGTATTGTGTTGACATCAGTCATCATTTTAATATTTCAATAAACTGTATTGTTACCCATGTTGCTCATAACTAATCTGATTCCAAATATTGGTTAATTAATAATAATCGATATTGGCATTAGTCCTGATTGGCATATATCGGTCGACCTCTAGAAAATATGGAAATGCATGATCTAAGACTAATTACTGTTAATCATTTAACTCATCTTTCATCTTTTTTTCCTGAATCTTTCTTATCTTTAAAACATTCTTACAAGGCATGTGATTTCTCTGTAATATGCTCTTACAACAGTATTTTTTCTCTGTAAACCTGTCTTAATTGTTCATTCTCCCTTACTCTGCTGTCTCACTCCTCCATGCTTTCTCCCTGGATCCTCTTACCACACCACCGTTTTCCTGGTCTTACTGGACACTCCTACTTTCCTTCCTACTCACCGGACTTCCATTACTATCTTCTCTAACCCTCCCACCCCTTCCTCAATGTCTATCTGACCGACTGACCCTTCCTTCCCTTCTGTGGACCCTCCTCTTTCTGGCCATGCTCGGCCAATAGGAGGCTGTGTGCAATGAGATCATGAATATTGCTGAGACCTCAGTGAGGTACTGCAGCACTTTGTCCCGCCCCTTAGACTCCGCCCACAGACTGATGCCCCACCTCAGTAAACACTCTCTCATCATTTCCCAGCAACCCCAGTCCCAAAGCAGCAGCCCGGAACCTGGACGCCTGAGCTGCGGCATGTGAGTACCCGTGTGTGTGTGTGTGTGTTTGTGTGTGTGTGTGTGTGTGTGTGTGTGTTTGTGTGTGTGTGTGTGTGGCATGTGAGTACCTGTGTGTGTGTGGCCATGTAATTATCACATTGTGGGGACCTTTTGTCCCCTAAAATCACTTTAATCTGTTTTGGGCTTTGTGGGGACATTTGAGAGGTCCTCATGAGGAAAAATGACTTTATAGAAAATGTGCTTGTTTTATTTGAGAAACTAAAAGAGGTAAAAGATGTGCATTTGGTTACTGAGGTTAAGGTTAGGGTTAGGATTAGGTGTAGGTGTAAAATTATGTACTTTCGTCATTATGGGAGTCTATGGAAGGACCTCAAAAAGATAGTAATACATAGACTGTGTGTGTGTGTGTGTGTTTGTCTTCTATGTGAAACTGGCGCATATAAAAACAGTGATGCTGGTGTGGGTAACAGTGGATGGAAAGCCACAAAGCTTCTAACAGCTATCACATGTTAGTGTTTTGGGGCAGAGTGCCCCTTTAATCCTGAGTTCCCAATCTGAAATAATTTTAGCATGTAATCACTAAGGCACTGGCTAATCATGTGGTTCATTAATAGGCATGCCTAATAATCACTGTTTTAACCGCTCAGTTGTGCCAATTAGTTTTGTTTGCCAAATTGGAATTGTAAACAAGATCAGAAAACAGAGAGAGTGAAGCTGCAAATTGGGATTGGGATGAATAAATATGCAGAGTATAGAGGAGGCCAACCAAAATACTAATAATTAAAGACCAGCAAAAGTCAAAAATACCAGAATTCTACAAAAGACAAAAAGACATGGCGTTAAAGAAAATGGACAAATTCAGAAATCTCAACTTTGGGTTCATATACAGTAGAATCAGTGATAAAAAATGTGCATGATAAAATGGTAAGACCTTGTAAAGCCCTGAATCCTCCACCATTAAATGTAAACCCTACAAATGAGGGCAGTAAGCCAGTAAGCTACTAAAAGGGGACTGAGAGCGGTGATCAATGGATACAGGAGTCAGAGCATCTGTAGATGCCGCCAGAGTCACTTATAAGGAACAGAAAATATTGATGTATATGTCAATGTCATGAAATAGTAAATAATTATACATTTTCGCAGGGCTTTCTTTTCTTACACAGTCCAAAAGCATGCACTGTAGGTTGATTGGCGAATCTGAATTGCCCCCGTAAGATGTGAATGGAAGTGTGATTGTGTGAGCCCTGTGTTGTGTCGGCACCTTCCCAGGGTTGGTCCGCACCTAGCGCTTGTAGTTCCCGGGATAGGCTCTAGACCCCCGCGACTCCAGTTGAGATTCAGCAGTACGGATAATGAATGAATGAGCTTTTTGCATTAGATTTTACTCCAATTCAAAATCTATACTCAAACCTGGGACTGTTGGTTATTTTACATTCAACATTATATTAGGGCCCAGTTTAGTGAAGTCTTTTAGATAAAGGCTAGTGGTTGTTCACGATCCAAACCTTTCACTGTCCAACTATGTGCTCTTGCTGTTTTCCAACTATGCATCGTTACCTCCATACCATACATTTTTATGCATATCATGAGGATAACATTTTTTATTTTTTCCCATTGAGTCAAGTTAAACTTTTAAAGTGTAGCAGTTACACAAAGCAACAGATATTCATTAAGACATTACCTAATCTACAAGTTGTGCAGAGCATCAAAAACTCAAGGTCTCCTTGTGTCTTCTATGTGTGTGTTTGTGTAATATAGATTCCAGGCTCTTTACAGCTATGTGCCACAGAATGACGACGAGCTGGAGCTGCAAGAGGGAGACCTCGTGAACGTCATGGAGAGATGCGATGACGGCTGGTTTGTTGGTATGTCGTTTGTCACTGTCTTGCAGCGTCCGGCCTTTATAGAGTTACAGTGACACTAAATCAGTCTGTCTGCCCTGAGCACAACATGCACAAACCAAGCAACCATTTCCCTTATCGTTGGGTCTGAGATTCATTATTTTTATGTCTGTTCATTTTTGTATGTGTTTTCAGGTACATCCAGGAGGACGAAACAGTTCGGCACTTTCCCAGGGAACTACGTGAAAGCCGTTAATTTGTAACGTGTGAAAACGGATCGTCTGTATGCAGAGATTCTAACTCTGTCCTGTTTGTGACAGCATTACTGATGAGTGCAAGTGTTTGTTTTGTTTTTTACCTTCAGTATTGTATCTTGCCCGGGTGAATGTGCAGGTATGTGGTCAGTACAGATTGCGGCATGTCGGCTATGATAAAGTAGTACAACTTTACTGCAATGACAGATGAGCTACTTTTACACAATGTTTATTTTCCCATTTAAAGCTTACAAGAAGTTCCTCCAGTTTTCCTTTAACAGTCCTTAATATTTAGCAAAATTATTGTACTTTTTATTTTTATGACTGAAATTACTAAGACAGATCGCTGAACGTTTATTTTATACCACATCACGTACCTGACATTAACACAGCAAAGATGAGGAACACTGAATCAAAACACACCATAAAAAACTGCACCATTTCCAGTTTTGAATGTACCAAGGTCTCTGCACGCATTGTTAGAGGTCAGATTGTGATGGCGGTGGATAAAGGCACTTAGAAGAGTTTAGTAAAGTTGAAGGTTAATGGACTGGAAAATGTCAGAAAAAACTTAATGGATTAAAAATACCTTAATATAGAAAATTACCTCCCACATACCCACTGCCTTGGAGAGCTATATAGATTTACATTTGTATGTTTTTTAGTTCACATGTGACCCCATTTGCTCCAAAAGCAGTGGAATTTCAGAACTAGTGTCAGTGTAGGAAATGCGATTGAAGCTGCTTTGGGAAAAGATTGTATTCCAGCCAGTTCACTACTTCATCAGTCAAAACCTACAGCAGAAATGGGAGATTTTGTCATGTTTCATTGCTACACATTACTGGTCAGGTTACTAAACTCAGCTGAAGTTTAGTTGTGCTCTGAAACCATCCAAATTCAGTTATAATTGGAAAGTACAAGCACATGACCATTGTGTAGATTTTATAGAATTTAATAAGAACAATGTCCATCCAAATCATTTTTTATGTAGTTGAATCAAATCTATTACAGACACAGACAATTATGTTTGTTTATCATGTAAAGGGCTGAAATGATCCCTTTTATATTTCAGTGTCAGTATATCCACTGATCACGTTGACAGACTAAATTAAAGCACTTAGTAGTGTGTAACTTGTGTTACATCATACAACTGCGGGTATAAGATGAAATGGTGAATCAGCTTGTTCTGTTGGCCAACACAACACAGTGAGTTTAAAAAGAAAATGCTGTTAGCTGTAAGTCTATTTTGCATCCATGTTTCTGGCAAAATAACAATATTACTAGTCTTAGCATTCAAAATATATTATTGAAGAATATTTCCATTATCAAGTCAAAAAGTGTTTGGCAAAGAATATAATCTTCTATCATTTGCATTTTCATTATTATCTATGCTCAATTTTTATTTAATACTTTTTTTTTCTAAAAAATCTTGTATAGTTGTGTTTCTGTTATAGAAACATGGATGCAGAAACATTGAAACTGACCTGAGTACTGGCACTTGAGCGCTCACCCTAAAATGTTTTGCTGTCTGAAATGTTTTCTACATTAAGGCCTAGGCAATATTTTTGTTCCTTTTGAGAATGTAGTGGGTCTGAAGGATAGTGTGCATTAACATGTGTTAACAGAATTGTAATCTAGATCATCTTTGTCAGTCATGTGATGGTGAATGTGTAACACTTGGTTGTGTTGGGAATTTATGACCCAATCGAGATGCCGTACCTCCTATCAATCTTGAAGTGCCATTTATATGAGTAAGCTACGTTTTGGAGCTGTATTTGTCATATTCTCCAATTCTTGATGCAGCAGACTCAACAAATAGCTCTTTGTTACTTACTTTAGTCGCCTCTACTGTAGCTGCTTTCTTTTGAACAGGAGGTAAAGGTTCACAAACTAGAGCTGTTGTCCAGACATATCATGCACAGGTTTCCGCAAGAGCCCGACTCCTACAGGAGACTGATAGTGATTTCAGTATTTGAGGTTTTTGAAGAAAAAAAACAAACAATGAAATTCTGGCCAATACACATTACTGTGTAATGATTTGAGTTAATTCCTTTATTTTTTGCTGGAAAAAAGAGACAGTAGGTACAGAGATTTACTGCAACACATGCATACATACATGCAAATGCTACTCCTCAAGACTACTTTAAACAGTAGTAGTTAATGTAAGTGTGGCTCTTTGGAGACCATGGGAAGAATGAAGGGAGACTCGACTTTTGCAAAGTACTGTGTATTTTCTTACCTCATAAAATAAGCACATTTTCCCTTTTTGGAGTCTTCACTAAGAAAACATGACATATTGCAGTTTAAAAACAAACGTTAATTGTCATAAATAGTTTTTTTTAACTAAACTATGTTGTAAAGAAAAGTTGCCCTCTTGTGGACAAAAGGCTTCCATTTCCATCTCACTGTCTTTTGCAGCCGTTCCAAACATCAATACAGATTTCGTTTTGAGTTCATGTTACATCCAAACAAATCTTATGATTTGTATGTATGATTAAAGATCAGCTTAGATTTTATTTGTGAGAAAATAAAATCAGTCATAAAAAAAACAAAAAATCTAAGACTTAAAGGCAGACTTCATTCTTCCATTACAGATTAGCTCAAAAGACTATTTATGACAGTAAAACATGTTTATTTTGTAGTATTTATTTATAAAAACTCTATTATCCCTTGTTACCTAGATTAGAGTTCTTAAAAAAACTGTGAATAGCAGTTGGAAGGGAAATCTTTAAATCTTTAATTTAATCTCGTTCACATTGGCTCATAATATCAGTACTCTGGTTTATCGTTTAAGCCCTAGTTTCTACACAGTAAAAGTCCTCTGACAACCATGAAGCTTAGGAAGCATACTTAAGCTTATGAAGGTTGAAGACTTCTGTTCCTTTGAATTCTGTTCGGCCCGTTTCACAACGTACATAAGAGTGTAGCTGGTGAGCATGTGAGGTATGTCTCATCAGCCTGTCTAACAGTAAAAATACATTTAACCCGTTACACCTAGAAAGCCTAAAATTACAGCCCATAGCCTTACATGGCCTTTCCGTGCAGTTACCAAATCAGCTTTAACAAAGTCAGACCAGGATCAGGCCAATAGAGATTTTTAGATTTTCATTTTACACAAAATTTTGCCATGGCTTTATTCCATTTACGGCTTCATAAAATGTCATGCAATATAAAACAAACTTATGAATATAGTGTCATGAGAAACCTGTACTTTGGATATTAGCAAAGAGATGAGAATCATTTTTTCTCTCCTATTTTAATTGTAAATATGTATAGTTAAAATGAACGAAAGTGTTTGAAGTTGAAGCGAGTTCTATGAATATAGCAGTTTATATTCCGTGCAGAATTTTTTGCAGAAAGCACAGAGTGTGGTGTGGCTCAAGCGGTCCGATGTGTGTGAGTGACTGATATCTGACACTGTGTTAGGACTGAGATGCCTTTTTGTCTCATGGCTTTGTTTAATTGTGCCTCATTTTCATTTTGCCTTGATTTTGTTTCCAAAGTAAATCAATGTTATGTTGAAGGATATGACGAATGTTTTATCACAAGTGTGTCGTGGGACACAGTTAAGATCCTGACTGCAGCCACCGAGTTATTAATAAAGCGTGTGACATCATGCCTATAGTGCATAATTACTAATGATGATTGTGATCTTCCACCTGGCTCACCTTGCAGTTGTTGTTGTTTTCCTTTATTTGCGGTGCTGTTACAACTACAATATTGGGTTTAAAACGCACTATTTACTGCTGTGATTTCATTATTATGCAATATTTAATAAAGTATATTACAGCTTTTGACTGAAGCATGGCCTGATGTTTCTCACTCCTTTAGCCTTTTATGTGTTTTTTTTCTGTTGCTTTGATTAAATTTTTGAGTGATTCTTTGTAATTGAGATGACACC
The DNA here is from genome assembly GCA_032718565.1 of Distichodus sexfasciatus. Taxonomy (NCBI): domain Eukaryota; kingdom Metazoa; phylum Chordata; class Actinopteri; order Characiformes; family Distichodontidae; genus Distichodus; species Distichodus sexfasciatus. The sequence goes on from JAVGVS010000005.1 coordinate 4,598,477, forward strand.
ACTGACAGTAACATCTTCAGTTACTTGTCTAAACTTGAAGTGCTTGTACTTGTAATTAAATGTTGGATATTCTTGTTAAATAGAAATGGAGATCTTAGCAGTGGGCAACACAATAATGCCCCAAAAATTACTTTAAAATGACCAAACTTACTACACACATGCATATGAGTATCACTTTAAACAAGAGTTCATTTTTATTTACATATATTTTGTCATTAATCAAAACTATGTATACATGTAGTTTTACACAACCGTAGACAGCTATACCACGTTTTACCAGCGGGTGTCGCTGCTGCTGATGTCCAGTAAGTCTCGACCGTCTGTCTAACCCATAAGCAATACTAATTAAGCATATTTATATAAAGAAAAATAATTAAGAGAAAAACAATATAATAAGATAGTTTTAAAATCCTTGCCCATTCACTCTGATATTCACTTCGGGCAGAGTGTAAAAATCTGATCTTTAATCTGTTTTATTTTCAAATATACTATCAACTGATTTTCATAATAATTGTACTTGTAAATCAATTGTAAAATTCAAATTCACTCGCAAAAAGAAACAATAACGTCCAAAATACTCACAGAAAACGATGAACAAACACCCTCTCAACCATCGAAGCTTGTACACCGCCACAAACTCTTCAAACCGTCATGAATGGCGTCCTTACAGTTGCAGTAGGAAACTAAATCCACAAGTGGGCAGCAAAGATCAAGAAATGCATTAATTGCGTCTTTCACAGAACCTACATTTATAATAAACTGCGCTTTATTCATATGCAGCGCCACCATTACCCCCCAAAATTGCATATGAATACATATCCCATTACATTGCATAAAAGAGAAGTAAATGTAAAAACAAAAATGCAGACTGTAATTGTATTACATATGAATTTCTACGGTCAGGGCTTCTACGGCTTAAAAAAAAAAAACTCATTATATCATGTACACACATTTACCAATCGAAAAGTGGAACATCTACAGTATATACACTCAGTATCGTTTTAATAATACATGTAATAATAGAATCCAAGGCAATCAAAAAAATATCAGTTGCTTTCAAATAAGGTTTCTTCAATAAATAAAAAGAAAAACAATGATTTGCAGAAACAACAGTGGTTATTTACCCTAAATATGGCTGTCTAAAATAAATAAATAAAATAAATAAATAAATAAATAAATAAATAAATAAATAAATAAATAAATAAATAAATAAAAATAAAAAAGTGCTAATGTGTCATTTTGTCGGTAGGGGGTGTCAACAATCCTGACAGTATTATTGCAGAATAAGGAGAAAAGTGTGAGTGGAAGGAGAAACCTTAAAGATCACTGCTGACAGAGAGGAGGACAACAACGAAAGGCCAAAAAATGGAAAATAAACGTAGATCGTAATAAAAACGCTTCAGATCTCAAGTGTGATCCCTTAAGCTCCATCTCAGCCAAAATAATATTGGCATCATTAGCCTCAAGAACGTCTGATATTTCAGACAAGAATTCATGCAGCCAGTCGTGTGACCACAAAAAAATATTCTGGGCCTACATCACACCAGTGAGCAACACACAATGTCTTGGAGGAGGGGCCCAGAATCTGACCCTCGCCCGTCCTGTTTATCTGAGATATTTAGAACTGTATGTTCATTATTTTTCCACTTTGGTGTTATTAATTTTGCATGTTGTTTACCCTTTGACTTGAGATCATACCCTTTGATGCAAACTCGCTGTTTGCTAGATAATTATTTAATACCGGAAAAATTGCCTTTGATCTTCACAACAATGATCTGAAGTAGTTGTATCATATCGACTAATATTTGTTTTTGTTTTGTTTTTGCTGGGAATCGAACAACTGATCAAACACCCAAAACTTTATTGTTAGCAAATATGCGACACTGGATATAAGTCTTTCCCAAGACAATGTAAAATATAGTAATGCATTCCTTTCTAAGATGCAGTGATTCGTTTACATGCAGAAATGACTTTGCTTCTCATGCAAAAACTTAACTTTTTTTTTTTAATGTGTGGCACATTTAAAACATGGACTGGATCTATCCTGAAACTGCTGTAAACTGATCACCATACAACCACCGTGATGCGAGTTACTGTGAGCGGCTCTGCATATGCTCTGTATCGAGCTTTGGGAATATCAGCACTTTTGATTTTACTCTCTGCATTTCCCAGCTCCACTAAAACTGGGAGAACGGAGAAGGCCGCATGGGAGACGAGACTCAGCATTCTTCCAACTTGGTAAAGATTTCTGGGGGTATAATCAGCCTTTTCCCCTAAATGAATATTATAATTATTCAGGCTCCAGCTCCCCTGACTGGAGGAGTTGATCAGTGTCTCTTTGTTTCCCTTTCAGAATTTCTCGGCTGTTCTGGAAACAAGGAGCATCAAATAGAAGTTCAAAGCATAGCCATGATCTCGGCAGGCGTCGCACGTTTACTTTTCAGCAGGCTGAATTATTTACGATGATTTCACCTTCAGAAAACAGTATCCGACTCAGCACAGATTGTCAGTACACACACTGTCAGCTGTAGTGAACACCACCAACTCCCCTGAGTCTGAAGCCTGCTGCCGTGCGGTATATCCCTCTCTACAGGCGCGTCGAGCTGTCAGACGGTTCAGGGGTGTAAATGGACGGGTCGGAGGCTAAATAATTTACTTTGACAGTCGCGTTTGTTAATCTTTAACAGTAGCATCGCTGAGATCGCATCTGTATAGATACAGATTATTACATTACAGAGTGCTACAACCTGGTGGAATTCTCCCGCAACAAATGGTTAAAGTTGGTTGCGCTCAGCAAGACATGAAAACGTACAGAACATTACGTTCACTGAAGGAAAAAATGACACATTACCTCGTAATTGCTAAGAAACTATTTCGATAGATATTACAGAAACAATATGTCAACAAAAGTGTCAGGACAGAGGACAAGTACGACAATTATAAACAATGAGAAAAAATAACGGTTTAGTATTTTCAGGCCTGGTATCATGTTGTCAGGGTAACTCTTTTCAGAACACTTTTATAAATTGATCACCCCTGAATGTGAGCCGAATCTGAGTGTTTTTAACTCCAGGTAAAATGAGGAGAGCAAAACCAGAAACAAATAGCAAATAAAATACATCATCAAAAACCTCATCCAATAAGCCAAAACAAAAGTCGGTGAGTCTGTTTCACTAATAAACAATCAAACTTTAGTTTGTCCGCCCATTGGAAAGCAAAACACTTAAGCAATTCGAATTTTGTACAACTCACTGAGTTTATTAACGTCATTTAAAGAAAAGACAATACATTTGATCTTTAAAAATATAAATTCACTTCCAGAGTATGCAGTAAATAAAGTTACAGTTCTATTCTAAACTGCTACAGCAGTGCAATGTGCCCTTTTTACAGAAGATACATTGATTTGAACTGTCATTTCTTTGACTTGTGTTCTGTTCATATTTACTGAAATAACAATGTTACTAGTAAACTACAGGGCGTGAGAGGAGACTCTCATTCATTGATCAGTTTTGCCACATAAGCAATACCGATTGATCGTGGAACAAACTGTCCTTTAAGTGCCTAACTTGAATCATATCCATTGTCCTAAAGAACTACTTCAATTATATTCTGTTAGGATCAGATCAGAAACCAGTGTCAAGGGAATCTGAGTCTTTTAATCAAAATGTATGCATTAAAGGGTTAAAAAGCTGGAACAGTAGAATGAAGCTAATGACTGTAGCTACTCCAACTCTGATTTCTTAATATTCAAGATGAGTGAGGCATGTAATAGAGGAGCTCATTTGCAGCCCCAATTACTTCATTATTACTGAAGCATTCAATGGTCTAATTCAATGAATTGTATTATTCTATACACATAGGACAAAGACATCAAATTCATGAAATATGTTTAATATATAACATAGATAATATACATATATGTAATAAAAAATTAAAGTACATCTAGTAAGCGAGCTGTTGTTAATCAAGTCATTATGAATATAACATAGAATAATTATGTACACTAAATTCACTGAAAATGGGAGTGTAATAAAACAATCCTCATATTTTTAAATTATCATAGTGATAAAACATTCATATTCAATTGTCAGAAAATCAGAAACAAAAATAATGTTAAAAATATGACCAAAATGTCATCACTTCAGTGTCTCCTTGCACTCTTCGTTGGGATTTAAACCGTAGTACAGAGCTTCCCCATCAGTTGCTGCCCAGGCCATGCGCTCCGTGGTAAATCTGGCTGCCCAGTCTCGATTGAAACCACGACTACTCGCCCCTCCGCCCCCGTGTACCGCTCACCATACTGCAGCGAGCTGGGAGAGCGCATCCAGCGCCGTCTTTCCTGTCACAGACAAACTAACGTGAATATCTGATGTGTTCCTGTTATCTGGTGTCAAATACTGTTCATGTGTGCAATACTAGCGATCTGAAAAGGCTTGAGATAAAAGATGATAAATTCTTAAAATGTTAAGAACTTAATATACTCACAAACCTCATCTTGTTGTCAAATATATTTATATTTGACTGTTGAACTAAATTAGGAAAATCTAAGATAATACTGACATTGTGTTCTGTGAAAACAAGTGTACTTTTCCTTACACATATATATATATATATATATATATATATACACACACATATATATATATATATATACACATATATATACACACACACATATATATATATATATATATATACACACACATGTATATACACACATATATATACATATACACTTTTACTTTTACACATTCCTTTTGGTTTAACTGTTTTGACTAAAACCTGCTGTCCATTTCATTCACATTTCAAAGACCTAAGCCCTTGCTTCCACTTTCTGCTACTTCCACTGTGTCAAATTCCCAGTTGAAAGTGTTAGAGCAGAAATAAATTTGCTGGAATACTCTATTTCCTCTAGCTTTGTGAGAAAGCGGCGTGACCCGCCACAGTCCTTGGACGCTGCGCAGGTCAGTGGAAGGAACAGTGTGAGAGTGGCGGCTCAAAACCCCCAGCCACGAGCACACATTTACCGCTGGTGCTACGGAGCACAGCACTGTCAGAACAAGACAAATGGTGGGACCCGAGTCTTAAATGCTTCTCCAGCCTGAAACATAAATCGGTTTGACTCTGTTGCAAACATGCTGCCATGCATGAGGAGAAAGGAGAGAATGCATGTTTTTATAAAAAAAAGGGCAGTTTTTTTGTAAATGCCAGCCTGCTGAAAACAAACCCATAACAGAACTGGAAGCAGAGCCAAGCAACTCTGATGCTACAAGGAGGCCGGTGTTTTAAAGGATAACCACGAGCGTACAGTTAAAAAAGCAAAGACTTTTCTATCCATTTCCGCAGTGATTACCGTGGAAGTCAGGAGCACACAATAGCCCCCCACGACCCCTCCGCGCACACTCCACCTCATTATCCTCCACTGTCAGTGGTGGCCTGTCTGATCCCCTCCCCTCACACACCCCAATTAAAATGATTGGCAACAGCCATGTCAGATCCCTGCGCTGTTTTCCTTAATACAGCATGGTCATGCAAAATCAGACAACAACGTGTGTGTGGGCGGCTGGGTGAGGAGGAAAAAATTAGCACAGACGTTTTATGATCCAATGCATGCATAAGAAGAGTGAGGGAAGAAAAGCAGGCTGCGATGGTCAGCGGGTCCACATTCTCCTTATGCAGACTACTGAGAACAGGCTTGATCATGCTAAACAGGGCTTTTATGCCTTCAATAAAAATATACAAGGGAAGGTTAAATTTGTGCGTCCGAATTCTAAAATAAGAAAAAAATCTTGATGTCTTCTTGCAAATGTACTTTCAAAGTCCATGCATCTGATCTAGAGCATTATATAACTTTTGGAGTGATAACAAAACCTAAATGCTCTTAAACATTATAATGAAAAACTGCCTGATATGCTTTTTGTGGCTCAGACATACAAAAATAAGTAATGTATCTGAAATACGGACAAACTGCTAAAGATTTTTTAGGATTAATACTGATTTCAAGATTTCATGTTTTTAATGATAATGATGCACCGTGATATACACAATTTAATCTTATATTTGTTATATGTATATTAAAAGTTCTCAACAAGGTAACATGACATAATACTTTGAACTAAACTGTGTTTGAACTTAAGCTACAATAACTCTCATAACATGATTGAATGATCCATGTCTTGCCTCAATTTCTTTTTAAAATGAATTTTATCTGCCTTTATAAACATTAATATCAATTAATCTGTTATCGGGTCATATTAGCCAATAATATCAGTATGCTAATATTATTTATGTGTTGAGCCCTAATATTAGCATTCATTTTCACAGTCTATAAAACATTAATTAGACTTGAGAACTTGAGCAGATAATGAGGTCCTCATCAGTCATTCCTGCTTTTCTGACAGCTGCCAAAAATAAACCCTCTAATCATTAATCATAGTTATTATACATCCATTGCATTTAACTTCATATTTTAAGTTTTGTTTTCATTCCTGGCATCGATAAACACAATATATCTAATCAAATTAGTGCAGCGGTTTATCGAGGCTTGCTGCACAAGGCCAGTGATGTGCAGTGATTTATCACTCCCTATATCTTTGCAGCGGATCGAGTTCCAAGACATCCACCGGGTGGGTTTAGCTCCCTCTTTGTGTCATGGCTTTCGCCTCATCTGCCTGATCGTGTAATCGTTACTGCGTGTCCATCAGTCTAACGCCTGCAGGTGTCTGCTCAATAAACCTGGCATTCACCATTTTCTGACATTTTTTGCAGAGCAGCAAGCTGGAGTTGAGAAAGCGGGCTGCTCGTACATTACCTTGGTCCATGTGAAAGAGGATGAGCCTGGCCAAGGTGACCTTGAGAATAGACTCGCCGTGGCCCGTGCAGGACACTGCACCACTCCTATTGTCTGCATATCCACCTGATCCTTATCACACACACAGGAGACAGTACAACAATACCGGCCTTAATCCGTGCCACCTCGAGAGAAAGCTCTCTGCCAAGCAGCTATCGACCAACACTGGACTGATGTCTTTGAAGAAAATGTCATTTTGTCAAGTCGGACACAGACTGAATTTTTGCAATTATGTTAGCAGATTTGATTGAATATGCTGACCACCCAAAGACAACAATGGGGTTAACAATTCATAAAAGCTAAAGAAGTCTTTTAAAATTTAAGCCCATTGGTCGTATTATACCCATTATGACAATGAATTGTCAAGAAAAGTTAATTATCAGTAATTTTATTCACAGTTGTCACAGTTTACAAAAGAGCAATATACACCTAAAAATATGCAAATCTATTTTTCACCAGTTTTGTATTTGTTTATAATAATATAATATATTTGTTTGTATTATAAATGATTGAGAAATGTGCCAAGAGAGGCTTATATCTATTGGCAACTGTTATTGATTTATTGAGGCAATATTCTTTAAAATATGGCTCATGGTTCAATGGGTTAACGTCACATTAAAACTTAACTGATTTCTGTCAGACACGTATGAATATCTAGACTCAAAACCAACTGCAACTCACCTATGATGGGAGAATCCCCAACCCTCCCCACCATTTTGTTCCTAATTCCTCCGGTTGATGTTGCACAGGCCACATTGCCGTATGAGTCCAGAGCCACTGCTCCCACAGTATCATGGGCCCTGCAGAGAAATTTAATGAGATGAAAACTATATTACTTAATTCTTTACAATTTGTTATTATAACGTTGTTTGATGATGCCAAAAAAATCTCAATTCCATTGCATATCCTTTATCAGCACTTTCCCAAAAATCTGAATAATGGGAAAAAAGATCTTTCCAATTTTCCTCCAGTGCTTTTTGAGTTTTGGTGTCTAAAAAAGCACACAGTGATCTTGTGGTAGATATGAGTGTTGAGAGAGATGGCACCCAGCCAGCATCCCCCCAAGAGCTCTCAACATGGCCAGTGTACCTGAAAATGACCCATCATTATCTTGGTCCACAAAGCGCATGAGAGTAAGCATTCTGCAGTCCCGAGCAATTCACCTGCTGTAGTTACACCCCCACTTAAAGATACTACAGAGAAACTGCATATTCTTCTGCTATAACTTGTAGAAACTTTAGAAAATGACATACATCAAAAGAGAATCCCACAGACTGTGTAATTCTTACAGACATTAAAAAAATGTGCAAAACAGAATTATAATAGTGAGAAAAGGTGAGAAAATGTTTTTCTGTAAGCAAAAATCAGTTTTATTTCATTGGCTTTGTGCAGATTTGAAACCATGTAATCAATACAAGGTTGGAGTGCGAAATGCCAGTTTCCATTCACAGGCTGATAATTAGGAGTAGCACAGAGACAGCAATGACGAGTGAAGGTGAAATTGGGAAGCCTCGTGCTGCTTGGCGCGAGAAAGAGCAGAGCAAAGAGACTCCTCACCAAGAATATTTGTCTGAACCAGCTGGCGAGGAATCACTTGTCGGGGTTCCGAAGCAAGGCATCAATCATTTTTGACAGCCGCTTGATTGCTCTTTTAAATCACCACCGACGGCTGGATCGAGCTCAGCGGTTCAGGTGAAAAGCGCATTTAAAAGCCGCCCGTCGGAGGACTGTATTTCACACTTCAAAGTAATCATGGAATTATGCAGTAAATCTTTTAATATCCATAAACAATCTAATGGGGCATGCAGACATTCGGATTAGAAAGCTGTTCCTCATCTGTCCTGAGCTACAAGTGGTCTGGTTCTGTTGAGAACTCAGCATTTCAGGCAAAACTCCCCAATTTCTAATTTACAGCTTCCAATAAACAGTTTACAGCATATACACGACATTCTGTATTATAATTCAAGCATCTACCGAAATTATTCTTGGGCTATAAAATGTAAAACGTCGTGGCACAACAATCAAAATATTTGCAGACCCATATGTGGGTGGTGGTACAATCGTGTAAGTGATTAAAACCCTATGTTAGTAGTAATAAGATTGGGGGCTGAAACACAGTTGGGTGACCTTTAACCCCAAGTTGCTACTGGGAGACTGTCTGTGTCCTTAGAAGTCATTCTGAATAAGAATGTCTGCTAAATGCTGTAAAGCTGTAATAATAATATTACAATAATAATAATGATGAAGATGATGATGATGATGATTATTATTATTATAACACTGCAATGGTCTTAAATGCATTGAGCAAATGACAAACATGGTTTATTCTTTTACACATTACTTTTTAATGCTTTCCCTCCACGGTTCTTCATTCTGGACCTGCTGAATTCTTGTGCGGATTGACTTTTCTCTATTGGATGAACTGGGTTGCGTGATCATCAGGGTTTTACACAGGTTTTGTCAAATGGAAATTTCAGCGACCTCTTGAACCTTTATTGATCTAACACACAAAAATATTTTGTTCTGCACACTTGTATGATGTATAAGCTCAATCCGAGGATAGGGTCACCTTGTGAGCCATGGTTTCTGTCTAGGTTTTCGCCTTTCTTTTTACCACAGAAGGAGTTTTTCCATGACACTATAGCCTTAAACTTGTTCGTCAGAGACTTGGAACTAGCACTCTGTGATGCTGCTTTGTGGGAATGTCTCTTGGGACTAGTAGTATGTACTATTGCTTTGTGACAATGTCGCTTGAAACTTGCAAATTCACAATGTCTGTCTGTTCTATGTTCTACAAAGATTTTGTCATCTGGAACTTTCAGTGACCTCTTGAAACTTTATTGATCATCGAAAAACTAAAACTGTACCCTTCTAAGACTTGGTTCTTCACAGAGTTTCTTCCTTTTTATCACAGAGGGAGGTTTCTCATGACACTGTCACCCTAGGCCTGATTGTAAGATGCTTCGAAATGGTAGTATGTAACGCTGCTTTGCAATATTGGGGAGCAGCTTACTAAAATGAACGATGCTACTAACTTAACTCTCTTCAGTAGCTTGTAGTGTAGCTAACGACTATATTAAACCAGTAGCTTTGCTGAAGCTTAACTACTTTTAATCCTAAGTATCTTAAAACTTGAAAAGCTACCATTTTACAGAAAATTTCCTACTTTGTGACAATGTCTGTCCACTACACAAATAAAACTGAACTGTACTGAATTTAACTGTCTAACCTCAAGGTTGAGGCCGCCTCTTTAAATCCTTCTTTTGATACATTCATGCGCTTCACATTTGATTCCGTGCCGTGTATTTGTGTCATATATACAGATGGGGTGGGGCACGTGGGATGTCACAGGCCGCTGTATAATCCTCCTGAATGAAGGTAGAGGGTAATTGCGTTCCAAGGGCTCGGTGTAAAAGGGCTCGGCGACAGTGGTGTGGTCGAGCCGAGGCCATCAATAATGAAGGCGCGGTGGGAAGGGATGAAAGGGTTGTAGCTCAGCCAGATGTCGTTTAGCAACCCCACGGCTCTATTTTTGCCGTCTCCCGGCGGAGTCATGGCCCTGCCTCCCACGCTCCTCAAAACTCTTGCACCACGGTGACTGCTGGGGCAGCTTCGAGCCCCACTACTGCAGCACTGAGTCTTTCCCCAAAGCCTTAAGGAAAGGCTCTGCTCCGCAGTACGATGGGCACGAAGCTGGTAGAGTTCATGCCCTCAGCACAGAGGCGGCTGCAAAAGAACATCGTTCCTTTTGTAGGCCGCTCACATTAGCTTTTAAATATGCATTTTTATTATGTGATTATTTTCCTGGTTATTGCAAAAAGATTAAGAGAAAATAAATGGCTTTAGCAAAAACAGAACACGATAAGTCTGATTAATACTTCTCATATACAAATTCTCATATAGATCTGTTACTATATTTACCTCATATAATGAAATTTAACTATATTGTGGAACTGAAACAATTTTGACTCTACAACAAATGTGATCGATTTCAAAATCATGCCTTAAAAAGTCAGTTACTCACAATTGGGGGCTAAAGAGCTCTCTGACACCAATGGCATACTTCTTAGCATGTTCCCACTCTTTTCTCTCCTGCTCGGTCACCAGAGCATCTGGGGGCAACGAAGGCACACCAATGCTCTCGGCAAAAAGGTTGGCTCCTCGATCTGCCAGCATAATGTGGTCAGTCTGGAGAACCAAGAATGTAAAAACAGAAACAGAAGCAAATGTAAAATGATATGAGAAAAAAAACATTTTATAATCCAAAAGTACAAATGAAAATATATCCTCTTATCTGATAAAGCATGACAAAAGTCATGGTGTATTAAACAGTCTTGGGAAGTAGCTACTGTAACTACAAGAAGCAAAACTACTAATTTTACTACTTTTTTAAATAAGTATTTTCAACTACCAGGTGTTTCCAATTGTTGTTAAATTGGCAAAATGGCATCTGAAAGGTTACTATGCCCCACAGTGCATGCTCATTGCATCACAAAGTGTTGTTGGCAGCTGCAAGATGGATTTGAAGGATGAAGACCACCTTGTTGAAGATGGAAGCAATTATACTTGGCCATGAAATACTGTATCTTCAGTGTAGTTAGCGGCCTTTTCTCTGTAGCTTGTACTGTAGCTAACTACAACATTAAAACAGTAACTTAGCTACCTTGAGTCATAAGTAGCTTGTAACTTGAAAAGCTACAATTTAAAAGTACCTTCGCAAACAATGATATTAAAAATAAAAAAACATAAAACAGAAGATGAAAAAAGCACTGACCCACACTGCATAAAATACTAACCCGTAATGTCAAAAGCAGTGACCCAAACTGTAGTGAGATTCAATTTCAGAGACGAGGTCAACGCTGACCCCTGAAAACAAGCAGCTCGCAACCAACAATGGGCAAACAAGAGCGCTATCACACTCTGACCTGCACACTCAGCATGCTAACACTACCTATCAGCTCTGAGGCACAGCTGTGGTTAAATCCAACTCTCCTGTGGGTTCCGGCTCTGTGCGCCAGCGACCCACTGCTCGTCTTGTAGAAAGCTGTTACGGCAGATCAAATGAAGCAATTGCCAGCGTTCTTGCTGATACTGACTGAGAAAATCAGGTCTCGTGACACTTGGATAATGAGATACACCAGGACTGCACCACTGACCTAAACCCTGATTTCAGAATTTCCTACAAGAACGCGTTCATAACTTAATCACTGGTAACACTGAAATGGCTGTAGTTTGCAAACAAGAGGGAAATACATGAATAAATAAATACATTTTATCATTATGACAGCTGTTGTCTAATTTCCTAACTATTCAAAAATATTGTCAGCTAACAAATTGCCCAAATGTAGCATTAAAACAAACCTTACCACCAGCTATGTATACCATGTGCTTGGCACAAAACAATAAATCTGAAAAACGACCAATATTGATGTAATACCATACAGTATAATTCCCATGTTTCTTTTTACCACCCTGTTAAATAAAACCCAGACGGACTACAGCTCCTGCTTTGGGATACTTTTAAATATTAAAGTGGTTATTAATGTCATTTTTCTCTGCCAGATGTAGTGCATTTTAGATCACAGTCAAGAGCATGAGGTCAGTGAAGCTCGATTGCCGCATTGATCACAGCCTGATGAATTTTTAATCCTGCCTATTTAACAGATCTGCCAATCCCCAGTAAGGCCAAGGTCTTTGGGGGCAGTCATGACAGGTGCTGTGCCTAATCAATTCTCATGTAATCTGGGCTTTCTTTGTTTCCCATGTGCCTTGAAAGTGTGAAAATGGCAAAACAAAGGTGTGAAAAACACATTGACAGAATAGGTAGCTTGGCCGTAAATAAGACATCACATGAAAATCAAGTTTTTTGGAAAAACTGGTTTTAAAAATGGATTCCAGAACCTTAAGATCACCTGAAAACAAAAAACAAACAAAAAAAAGATCACCTGAAAACAATAATAAAAACAGAACACATGAATATGGCTTGTAATGACTTTCGTAACAAATACTGGTGTACAGATTGTGCTGCTTTAACACAGAGAAATAAATCTGTTACTTGTAACGGGTAATTACAAAGTCTGTCAGATATGTTGAGTGTTAGATTAATAAATGAGAGCAGATGCTATTGTAGTATGACATGCTGTTAATCTTCTGTAATGAGCTCACAGCTATGGATCCTGGGCTTGAAGATAGCATCTCTCAGGGTGCATTTTATGGTAGTACTTCAAGAAGGTGTAGTTGGTAATGCCATGCAGAAGCGCCCCTTTCCAGTTTTAGCCTCTGCATTCTACACTACCAATGCAAGAGAGTTCCATTTTCTTTTTCTTGATTGTCTCAGAATGGCAGGATTGAGTTAGGTCAGTCTCACTACAGACACATTACTCTCACAAGAAAATACGAGTCTGATGACTTGAATCTTTGTGCTCTGTCTGAGGAGCAAATTTATTTTCTAAGATTCCCACTCTGAGGCTCACAAAGAATGCTGATTGGAATCAATCAGAAAAATCAGCCTTTGCTGTTCTCCCATTTGGCTTAGATGAAAAACGCTCATGCTTTAAGATGCCAAAGAGAGTTCTAACAACCCAAACTCATGACATCGTTTCTACTTTGATGTGAATATTATGAATCGGGCCCTCTATTAAAATAATCAATAGAAATGAACATGTGCTACGTAGTTTCCAGTACACTACACATTTTCATTTAGGCGCCAATCTGCCGTTGCTCGCCATATTCAAGACAAGCCGGAGGGCGCTTTGCTATGCAAGACTGTGAGTCTTCAAAGAGTCTCCTTCACGTTACAGGTGACTGTTAAGGGCAGACGTCAAGAGTGTGTTCTTATCATCTCCCATTCTGTGGCGAAATTTAGTTGTCAATCTACATGAAACGCCGTATCTAGAAGAGCCGGGTACACGTCAGCATGGCTTATAATATGCGGCCTAGATTTCTAACCAAAACCACATTTCATCATTGAGCTGGAGCACAGATTTGTAAACTCTCAACTGACAAGTGAGCAAATCTAAATGGCACAAAATCGAATGATGAGATTGCTGATTAAAAAAGAGACAGAACGCAGTATGCATTGATTTTTTTTTTGGCATGATGTACTGAACAGCAAAAATAGAAATCATGGAGGAAACAGCACCTTTTCCATCACAGCACGGGCAAGGCTAACCGGGTTACCAATGTTGCGGACAGACGCAACAGCCCCAGTTGCCAGCGTCTCTCCGTCCATGATGATGGCATCCAGCTCCACATCTCCATCAGTATTCAGCACGGCGCCGTGACCTGCAGCAAGACAGCGGCAGCGCCGTGGGAACCTCTTAAAGCATCACTCTGTGGTGAAAGACTGCCCAGTGCACGCACACATACATTCACACACATATGCTGTATCTTCCAGCAGCTTCTATCTCAGGTCCTACTCTGCCCAAACATTTTCTCACAGGGGGGAAGAAAAGGGGGGAAAATTGAGTTTGACCTTTAGATTTGCCTTGTGAGAGACTCCGTTTGAGTGAAACTTCCCACCCTCGTGTGTTTGAGTGGACGTACTCAGTCAATAGAAGCATGCTGGGAGAGTCGAATCTAACCACTATCATCAGAGCAGGATCTCGATGGATCCTCCGCCTTGCGCTGATGGACCCCTTGTTAAAAGCTTGGCCAGCTTACTGCAGCAAAGAGCACTTCCAGAGACATTATGAGAGTGTGCAAAAGTGGATTGTATGAAATGAGTGGAGTGAGGAGTGGACGAGGTCAGCAACAACAGTGAACTATGAACTGATGGAAAGCTTCAATCTAGAACACTGGAGCACAGTACAGAGCACACTGCATCGGACTGGGTGAGATAACCCAGAGTTTAATTTGATGTTCATAAGTGTCCATAATTCTTAAATTGAATTCCTTATGCTCAGTTTCAATTTGGCTCAAGTTGCTCTTCAACTTTAAAGCCGAACATCAGAAATGATATATATGAATTCTTAAACTGAATTTTCAATGTGGAGTTTTAAACTTGAATAGCAGGTTTTTCTAACAGAAATAATTTCAAGATAGAATAATTGAAAATACTGTTACATTATTATTATTATTATTATTATATTATTATTATTATTTATATATTATTATTATTATTATTATTAAGCAGCAACCTACAAAAATCTTCAAAGACACATAATGATAAAGCATGTATATAATTACATTGACAATTTATGGATAACATTTTAAGGAGCGTTTAAAATTATGAAGAATTACGTGAAATCTATATATAGGACCAAATGACCTTAGAATAACAGAATATTACATCAACCGTAAATTATAGTAACTGAACAATAATAACTCCAGCGGGACTCCTGGGGCAATCTGAGACCTGATAAGAGCTTTTATACAACAGGGAATCTAAGGATCTAATCTTCAGTACACATGAGATACTCACTGCAACTCCACAACACTCATATTCACCCAATTCTGCCGAGAGAGCAAAAGAACCGTCTAATTTCCAATACACGTCCTGCTCATTTACACCTACCCAACTGAACTGCTCCTTTCTCCAAGTAGCCAAAATTAGTCTTCTATTGATCAGTTCAGTTCTGGCTACCCAGTGTATATAAAAATGATCCCTCTGATGAAGTGCTGAATCTGTTTCTGTTCTATGAGGGAGGAGCTGCTATTTTCACCTGTGGTGGCAGTTAGCCATCACAAATGAGAGCAACCCCACAGGCAGACGGCGCTAATGAAGTGTCTTGTTCGGTCCCTGCTGGCTGGCTGTAATCTGATGAATACTTGAGCACCTCACCTGTTTCCTGATAATCATTAATCAACAAAGTGTCACGGTGTACTGGGGAAATAAGCAGTCCGTTCCAGTCTGAGGAGTCCCCGACCAGACACACTCTGCTCAGGGAGTTTCAAGGTTACTGCTCTACTCAAGAAGCATTACTAGAGCAGAGACTTTTACTGAGAATAAATATGTAAAGTTAATCTCACACAAAGTCAATAGCTAAGTTCAGAACAGACTGAATATGACAGAATCCTTGAAAAACATTTTAAAACCAATTGACAAATTGGTGGTGACCAAGAGGTGGGATACTCGCCTACAAACCAAGACCTTGCACCCCTGAGCACCGCTCCTGCCAGTTCTACAGCACAAAAAATAAAAACCATAATCAAATATCATATATTTTACCATCCATTTAAGAATATAAAAATTTTTTTCTATCTAAATGTATGGTTGAGCTTGGATAAAAAAAGGTCAAATTATATTTAACTTGCTTTTTTTGTGATTTGATACGAATGGAAGTGATTGTGTTAAACCAGGATAGTATTGTCTCCTACTGATCACTGGCTCCTGAATTGACTCGCAATTTTCCTGAAATCAAAGCTTTTATCATAGTACTCTTTGTGATATCGACAGACATAGAATCATTGTCCATTCAATCAACATGGGAGGGTTACGTCAAGAAGGGCATCCACTGTAAAACATTTTGCCAGTACAAAATGCAAACAAAAGGTCATAGACCCCAATGACAGTTGCAAGCTTGTGATTTAAACCCTGATAAGAGCCTGTGTTAAATACTATGAAATAAATGCACATTTAAAAATGTAACAGCCATAGTGATCCAAAGGGTTGTTTGGCTCTCTCACCATTGAGCCTCTCATCAGAGCTTTAACCCGAAGTTGCTCAAAGGAGACTGTCCCTGTTAGCTGTCAATGTCACTGTGAATAAGAGTTCTGATTAATGCCGCAAAATCTAACAGGCATCAAAAAGCAGATTCACCTCCCATCGATCTGACAGCCAACTCAACAGCGTCCAGCGCTCTGCCCCCCTTCTTCAGAACCTTATTCCCTGCCCGAGCTGCGTTCTTCACCCCAGAGACGGACGCCTCAGCCAACACGTCCGGTATGGCCCACGCTCCACCATGCACCACGATGACGGGCTTCATCCTCAGGTTTCTGCAGGAAGCAGAGGAGGAAACAAACAGCTCATAGTGTCAGGGGAAGAGAAATGAGTGCGAGGTTACACATCCCCATACCCTTGTTCTGTACCATGCAATGTAATATTTATTCAGATGAGCGCCGACAGAACTGAGCACGTAACTCTGGCTGTTTCATCTCGCTAGAAAGGCTTGTTTACAGGAAGCCGGCTGTCAGCCTCCTGTCGTGTTTCTACCTGCTCCATTAAGGTGAGAGCCTGTTCTGTTCAGCTCGCCTAGTGCACTCTCCATCTATAATCCTATTGTACTGCGGGTTAAATCCCACTGTTTTATAACCTATAATGTGCTATAACTGTTTAGCATGTTTGAAATCCTGGGAAAGGCTCTCTACATTAGTTGCTGAATGCTGTTAGATTACTCTTACAATATTGTTATTATGGTGTGTATCCGAGATTAATACTGTGTAATTTTAGCATTTAAATTTAAATTGATTGAGATCAGATGGTTTAAATACCTTCAAAATCTGCTAGGAAGACAGCAGTCCAATCTGCCTGAAGTGTGAACTGAACTGAAGTGTGCACTTTGGGGTCAATGATGAAGAATTGATCACTGATCAAAGGGCACGATCAATTATTGGATCACTGACCTCCTGATCAATAAATGGGTCTTAAAAACAAAAGAAAAACTAATAATGTCTTTACTGGGCGATCTAATATCTGATATTTGTCCAAGATGGACAGGATTTGCATCATGGTTGGTTTTGCATAAAATATTATTTAAATGTGACAGTCTTGACCTTTTAACAGTGCTAAAATATGCCCCAAACACAGTCCATATGCTAGGGAATGAGTGCATTTTAATGTTTTTATTTGATTGTACCACTACTGTTCCAGTCTTCCAAATAGATTTTGAGGGCAATTTTTGCAACTTCAGATTCTCGTGAGATCGAGAGCGTGCTTTGTGAAAACTCCTGGTTTCTGAGGATGTCAAAGCCTTGAACAGATAGAGTAGATTTTGGTTTCTGCTATGAAAGACTTTTTTTCTGATGTGGATGAATTTCACTGTTTTTGTTTCTATTTTCAGCCTGAACTACTGTGACATTTCATTAGTTTGTTTCATTTATTTTGCATTATCAATTTTCCTCTCATGTTATTCCATTTAAGCTGCTGTCTGGCCTCATACTTCATTCTTTATATTTTTGCATTTTGAACATCCATCCAGACTGATAGTTGACCACATGTGCTGGGTTTTGCTCCATATTTTCTTAGTGACAGCAGTCTACTATAGTTCCAATTAAAAGTATCATACTTCCGTTTTCTTGCAAATAGTTTAATCTCATATTCATGCAGTCAATCTCTTCTAGCAAAGTCACTCTGGCTTTTAACAAAACAGCACATTCACAATCTCATCTGTACAGATGCCATTCTTACTTTAACAGTCACTATAGATGTAACTATACTCTCTATTCAGACCAAAACTCAAACAAACATAACTGGCCTCTATTTATCTTTGGTCATCTTCGTTTAGCCTTTGTTTTTACAGGAGAGTGGTGAGAGACTAACCAAATCAGAATGCTAAATAAAAATATTCCTGTTATAAATTACTTTTACTCACTAAACCTTTTTTTCAGTTTGCCCTGAATGGCTGGTTCGTCAGTTGTTTATTGTTTTACAGATGTGGGAAAATAACCACATATTGCTTGGAAATAGAAGAAATTTGCAGATATTACAACCTTTCTGGATTTCCTCACAGAGCTTCTTGGTCATTCTGATATGCCTCCCAAATTCTCTAAAAGGTTGTTCAAATTAGGGTCAGAATTCATACAGACAAAATATTTATGTAGTTCATCCAAAGGACACTTGTTCAACTGCCCAGTAATTGACCAACAGATAACTCCATTAGTCCATTAGAGAGCTGAGAGTTTATAATTACATTAACGTAAGACTTCCTGACAAACAACACAATATTATTTTGTGAGAGACTACAGAGATGCTAAACATAAAATGAAAATAAGACTATAAATACTTATATGACTATAAATAAGAAATAGATCCTGCACATAATTTGTACATGCAGTATATGTATTTGATTAAAAGAGAAATACTGCTACTTGCTTTTCACATAAGCCTGTTTATACAATTGTACAAACATTCTCCTAAATGGATATTTATGTAAATAATGACCTCATATCACTTAGACGATCTGAAAGGTTTTTAATAATGAACTTTTTATTACTAACGCACGCTACAGATAATACACAATGGGCAGTACTTTTAAATGTGTACACAAGTGTATAAAGTCACACCTAAATGTACCGTGAAGAAGAACAAAAAAAACCATCTGTAAACTTATTAATAAAGCGAAAGCGAAACCTCAACTCTCCAGTTATCTGTAAAAAACACACATCGCCAGAAAACCACACAACGCCACACCCAGCCGAAACGTCTCCCCAGCCCTATCCTGACAGTACAGATCCCTCGGAGGGTGACCATGAACACTACGTCACAGATTATCCCATAAATGAACGACAAGAACAGGGAAAAGAACACCCATAACACACAACATAGATTTATCCCACCAACCAAGAATTAAAACCCGAAACCTACCCAAAAAGTGTCTATGCAAATAAGTTGCACCCACAGCCTCATGGGAGCGCGTAGTCTTGCCGGTGCCGATCGCTACAATACATTTGGATAAATAACTCATTTTACTCTTAATTAGGAGAACTGTTCTTGTACTATATTGCAATTCACCTCAGCAAGGAACATTCCAACTTTGAACAAATATTATTCAGTGAGTCAGTGCTTATGTTAACACAACACGTGCACATTGAATAATTTGAAAAATGATAAAAGACACGCTGCAGATTGAAAGGAAGTACTATGTGTAAAAATACTGCAAACATGCCACTTCTAAATAACGAGAATGACGCATTCCGTTTAATGCCGTTTGGATTAGACTAGAAGGAAGATCAGGGTTTACTTTTCATCTTTTCAAGAAGAACTCTCTGTCCTCGTGCAGTTAGGGATATTTGTGCGACGGAAGTGCAGAAGTGTATTCGACCCACCGAAACGACTGGACACGTGATCACGTTTAACGGCAGCGTTCCTCTTTTATAAATCATTATCACTAATTCGTTTTTAACCACAGCCCACTGACACGCTGCCGGAGTGGAGTTTGACAACGCGATAATTTAACAGTGGACGCCCTGATTGGTCCGTGGTTAGCTGTGTCCAACCTCTCCTCCATATAGATTATAGTGCCTGAGATAAGTAACGTACATATTAGGAGCCCAAAGACAATCTTAACTTTTAACATAGCTTTTACCCAACCAGTTGTGCCATCTCCACCAACCACACTTCAGTTTCAGATGTCAGATCACACAAAATTGGAAATATGATGTTCTCACTCACACCCTGAACTAAGACTAATATCCAATTGAGTAGATATTATCAAAAGTTTGGACACACCTTCCCATTCAATGTTTTATTCTTTATTATCATGACTGTTTACATTTTAGATTCTCACTGAAGGCACTATGAATGAACACATATGGAATTATGTAGTAAAACAGAAAGTGTGAAATAACCCAAAACATGTTTTATATCTAGGATTCTGAACATAGCCACCTCCTTTTGTTTTGACTACTGCTTTGCACACTCTTGGCATTCTCTCGATGAGCTTCATGAGGTAGTCACCTGAAATGGTTTTCCAACAGCCTTGAAGGAGTTCCCAGAGATGCTGAGCACTTGTTGGTTCTTTTTGCCTTTCACTTGCAGTTCATCTCATCCCAAACCATTCGATGGGTTTGGTCAGGTGACCGTGGAGGCCAAAATATTTTGCACACAGCACCTATATCCCTCTCCTTCTGTCACATAGCTCCCTTACATAGTTCATTCATAGTTTTGACGCCTTTATTGAGAATCTACACTGTAAATAGTAATGAAAATAAAGAAAACATTGAATGGGAAGGTGTGTCCAAACTTTTGACTAATGTAGTGTAATCCTATCTATCCATCCATCCATCCATCTAGCCAATTAACCTATACTGTGTGCCTTTGGACGGTGGGAGGAATCTGGAGCACCCAGAGGAAAGCAC
Source organism: Distichodus sexfasciatus (assembly GCA_032718565.1). Taxonomy (NCBI): domain Eukaryota; kingdom Metazoa; phylum Chordata; class Actinopteri; order Characiformes; family Distichodontidae; genus Distichodus; species Distichodus sexfasciatus. Next base: position 4,619,343 of record JAVGVS010000005.1, read on the forward strand.
TGCGCCACCGTGCCACCCCCATACAATATAATGTATGATATTTTGTTATGATCTTTAATATGTTATTTTGTACATATTTTTCCACTGGCTGATGTGATTCACACATTCCCATTATTGATGTTAATAGTAGAAGCCGCTAAAGCCGGCAGTGCAAAGGCTCTTTCATGTACAAAGGGCTGAAGATGGGCCTCTTCAAGATCCGTTACGACTTGATGCCTGTAGTGAAATAGAAAAGTGCAAGCAAATGCACTTCTAGGAATCGAGTGTCCCAAGGATTCTCACTAACACAGCCTTGGTGGACTAATGATGAATTAAAGCATCGCATTTCTCTTGGTGGGCCTTATTCATTGATCCAAATATTCCTCACACGTTTGAGAGGGCAACTGGGGGGATCAAACACTTAAGCTATGGATTCTTTATTTAGATGTGGTTTGCGACTAATGAGTTGGGTAACATAAGCTGCTGTTTGTCCCTGAGAATGAAGGCAAACTCATTTCCTCTGCTGCACGGCAAAACTACTGCCAAGCCCTCGCACTGACTCGGTGTGTTCCAGCTCTGTGTGATGTATGGCGAGGCACAGTCTATGATGTATGGTGAGGTATATACTGTGTGATATATTGCTCTGGCCTCACCAACTAATTTGCACTCCAGAACCAAGCTGGAGAGCCATAATAGGATCAATGGCACATATTCCAACAAACATCTTGTATGTTGTGCATTGGTGGCAATTAAATTTATTGGACCCCCTCCCTCTCTGCTATGGAATGAGAAAAATGGCCAGCTCTAATGGCAGATAGGGTCCATTGATTTAAGTGTAGGGGATTCCTTATTACAGTGGTATTGATTACAACCATCTATCATCTTCTTCTAGCCTTTTTGCATCTGCATTAATCACAATTGTTGAATGTTTTCAAATAAAACCTAACCATGGCTTTTATATGAATATGGCAACAATAAAATATATGGGTTCCTAAATCGATGGAATTTTTATGTTCTCTTTTAGCCAACAATCTGTATCTCACTACCTGAGTCAGTACCTTATCAATTTTCTCATCATTTACTTCATGTGAAGACCTTGAAAAATCAGGGCCATTCTTTCAGCAAAAAGTTTTTGAAGACCTATGCATACAGATGCCAACACATACTCTCTACTCCTACGTAGGAAAAATTCTTGGATCTCCTTGCATGGTTTGCTGCTTCAATCAGAATTCAGCCCCATGTTCTAGTAAGAGAAACAATTTAAAGTATAACTCTTTTTTCATATTATTGGAGTTCTAGTATTAAATAAATTCAAAACCACAAATTAATCCAAGATTGTGAATATCCTTGATGTTAATATTGATTGCTCTAATTTCTTGCCATACAGTATTGCGCAATAAGTTTATTCTTTGTACCTATTGATACTGAGCACTGAAGGAAGAGATCTATGCAATATTCATTCTGTTCATATGCCTTCAGAAACTGTTCCATGCTAATGTACCCATAAAGTACAACACTGCCTTCGTGTTGAAATGTTCCAGCTGTCACATGAAAATACTTTGTAACAGGTGTCAAAGTATGTTAGATGAATTTCATGATTATGCTTATTTTAATAAGTCATAAGGTATTTTAAAAAAAAAACATACTATCAAACAAAAGGCCCTTGATTTTTAGAATACATCCCTGAGATATATATATACTATATATATATATATATATATATATATATATATATATATATATATATATATATATATATATATATATATATATATATATACACACACACACACAGTACTGTGCAAAAGTTATAGGCAGGTGTGAAAAAATGCTGTAAGCAAAGAATGCTTTCAAAAATGGAAGTGTTAATCATTTATTTTCATCAATCAACAAAATGCAGTGAATGAACTAAAGAGAAATCTAAATCAAATCAATATTTGGTGTGACCACCCTTTGCCTTCAAAACAGCATCAACTCTTCTAGGTACACTTGCACACAGCTTTTGAAGGAACTGCTGGTAGGTTGTTCCCAAACACTTGGAGAACCAACCACAGATCTATAATCCCACAATCCTACAAAATAATATAATGACTACAAAATAATATAATGACTATAATCCCACAAATCCCTGACTTTGTGCAAGTGTATAATTCTATAAGAATTGATGCTGATTTGAAGGCAAAACGTAGCAACACCAAATATTGATTTGATTTTAATTTTTCTTTTGTTCGCTCACTTTGCATTTGTAAATTGACTTCTTGCGGTCCTTGTCCTTCTTGAGGTTGGAGTTGGCACTGAATGGCTGGCCCTGCAGAAGCTCAGTGGCCGCCTTCTTCTTACTGAAGGAGTTCATCTCATCCTCCAGAACTCTCCTCTTCTCGTCCAGTTTGGTCTTCTCCTCTGCGTGCAAACGCTTCAGCTGCTCAAACTTGCCCTGCAACTACAGACACACACACACATTTAGGCATTAGTATCTTTCATGAAGATGAATGTCAATCTTTTACATATACATATATATATATATATATATATATATATATATATGTACACATTAATATAGAAATAAACTATGTCTAATGTGAGCACTAGAGCCTCCTTAAAAACAAAGTCTGTCCGTAGGCTATGATAAACTACTGTGCTTTTTAATCATGGTGCCACTGAGAAAATCTCTGAGAAGATTGCATGTTACAGGGAATAAAACATTCTGATTTATTTCTTAGCATATAGGCAAAACTACTTTTTATTCATGTGCCTGGGGCAATCTGCCTCTATCCATTTAAATAACATTTGGAATAAACTACTAAATTAGTTCCAATTTTATCCTATTGCTTTGAAAAACTGTATTTGACACACACAGGCGCTCTCTCTCTTACACAGACACACAGACTGGGTGTTACCTTTATTTAAACCAAAGTTTGTTATGAGCATGTTTTTCATTTTCAGAATCTAATTCCTATCATATAATTTCATTCTGACAATTTCAAAAAATGCTGAACAGTCAAATTCATTTCCCTTTCTCAGGTTTCAGTAGTTAAAAATGCTAGCATTTAAAATGAAAGCATGCTTTATTTTAATTTTTTAGGTAGTGATATTGGTTTTAAGGAGGGGCTGCATTGGTCAATCCTTTATAGTCACAGAGAACAATTGAGTGTTGGTCAAATAAATGAACTTTTATGTTTATACATCTCAGTGTTCTGATTGCAGTTGAGCCTGTGTGGTCTTCAAAAGGCAGGACACTTTCAGCATAAAATATAAGTGGCTTGGACGCAAAGAAAAAATAAGTTAAACTTAATTTGACACGGGACACTCTCTCCGTAGGATGGGGGTAGACTGTAATAATTGCTGATATTCAAAGGCTCTGTGGATCCAAAAATAGCTATTTTCAATTTGCAACATGGGGTCTATTATATTCACATTTTTTAGCCTTACCAGAGGCAGTTATTAAAGTTTTCTCATGGGGAGCTCACAGTGGAAATTATTGTTGGTGACAAAGGGTATTGGCTTGTCAAGATACGGCAAGCCCACGCTTGAACAGAGTGGGTTGCGTGGACACTTATGGCCAGGAGCAATGGCAAGTTTTATCTGCCCAGGACTTCACCATAACAGCCTTAATTTAGATGCACTGCTCTAACAATGGCAAAGTGGATTTAGCCCTTATATTTACCCCAGTACAAACACCAGGGCCCATATACTGACACACCGACAGCAAGAAAAAGGGTTTTGTTGATGAAATTATTTAAATTCTGATTTTAAAAATTAATGTCTGGTATTTTAACAAAGTTTGACCATATTTAAGATTTGAATTAGAAATATGCGAATATAATTTAAAATGATTTATATTATTTTAAACCAACAGGTTCTAAAAGCAAACCAAGAAAAGCATTTTTTTTTTTTTCTCAGAAATATATGCAAAATATATGGTGACTTACTTACCTAATTAAACAATATGTCTAGAGCACAACTTATTTATGGTGTGATATGCCCAGTAAGACTATGAGATACGATTGGAAACTTCCTTACATAAGCACACTTGGATACAATGGTAGTTGGTGTCCAAAGATTTATTGGCTGATCTTTATGCTGGATTTATCTAACAGGTATCAAAGAAATTGTTTCCACAATGTGCAAGTGAAAGCTGCTAACCTCAGTAGATACTCCAATTTGGCACTGGGTGTGGAAAAAGGTTTAAAGTTTTGAAAACACAGCAAATATACTGTCACATTCTGTATTCTCTCATAATTAAAAAATAAGCTGTCTTTAGGTCTCTAAGAGCTCTGGCACATGAGGGTATATTATACAATGCCCTTCAGACAACTTTTGTCAAATTGTTGCTAGCAATTTGCTAAATGTATTGAGTGAATATTTTACTAGATTCTCAATCCTTGTCTACTGCTGTGTATATATTAGTTTGTCTGGCTGCCAGTGCACTACACTCAGTTAATTAGCCAATTAAGTCTAACATATATTGAATTGGAAACACAGAGTAAAGAGAAAACACCAGAATCCCAAAAACAGCATAACCAGGTTTTACTGTCTTCAGTATACTATATAGCCGCTATACTTTATTGTACACTTGTAAATATAACTGACCTTTTAGATATGTTAGATGAATGTGATAATCTATTTTTGTAGAGGATTGGAATATTTTCCTGACAGATATGCTAAAAATTAGTGTAATTTAGACCATTGTGTAAAGGTTGATTATTTGAAGATTATTTGATTTAGACTATCAAGATCTGATGTATTTAAATCATATTCTCATATTCTTATTATACATTGCTTTATTGATCAGAATTGTTTCTTGTGTACAAGAAATGATTATGGTTATGCCACCAAGCCTGTCATTGGGATATCTGTTCATTCATTTATTCATTCATTTATTCATTCATCCATTATCTGAACCGCTGAATCCCAACTGGGGTCGCGGGGGGCCGGAGCCTATACTGGCAACTTACGGGCGCAAGGTGGGGAACAACCCTGGGCAGGCGCCAACACACCGCAGGACACACACACTCACACAATCACACTCACATTCACACCTTACGGGGCCAATTTAGAGTTGCCAATTAACCTATAGTGCATGCCTTTGGAGTGTGGGAGGAAACCGGAGCACCTGGAGAAACCCACGCGTACACAGGGAGAGCATACAAACTCCACACAGAAAGGCCCCCACGGCCATCCACAGGTTTCGAACCCAGGACCTCCTCGCTGTAAGGTGGCAGCGCTAACCACTGCGCAACTGTGCCGCTTAATGGGATATTGTCTTCTAAAATCACAAGCACTTCTTAGTAGTCTCATATGAAAAATGTATCATTAAAGTAAAAATGTGCAACAAAATTTGTCAATCCGCAATGCAACAAAATGTCATAGCTGCTAGCTTGTCAGGTTTACAGCATTCTCTCTGTAGACTTTAGAACCTGTTAGGAACCATAAGCATTTTCCCTGAAGCACAAAGTGGGTAAAAGGAAAAACCCAGCAGAGTCAAACAGAAGGTTAACGAGACTTTAGGGTCCTAGACTTCATGAGGACCATTTGTTCTCCAACTGAGCAAGTCTTAATATCCTCTTTCGCCTCTCTGCAGCATGCTCTCTGGCCCACACTTGTACTGCTTAAATAATTCACGCAGAGGGCTATTGCGTTCCACATCCTGGATCCTGGATCACAGCTAAAATAACAAATCCATCATGGTCACGTTCGGTGCATTCATACAAGTGCTTGATACCCACCTATGAGTCATTGCATTGGGAGAGATCAGGACACTAGGGAGACATTGGGGAGTGAGTGTTTTCTTGTTTAAAAACTTGATGATGATGTAATGATGACCTGTTATTCAAAAATCTGCCATTGTATAGTCTCTCCTAAAATAGGGTGAGAGAGTGAGAGCGCTAAAATCATTTAATGTGTAATCATGATTTTTCTTAGGGAACTTACACTAAGGCACAAAGTCAATTTATATGGCCAACACTCAATCTCTGGCCCATTAGATAGAAATTGAAATGATCCAACACATGCCACAGATTTATAATTCATCACTTTTATGAAAAACTGAGAACAATTATTTTTCTCTGTCTTAAAACATGTCTAATTACCCTTCAGTTTTTGATGTGTCATCAATCCAGAGAGTTATGAGTTCTTTTAGTAGAAACCATTTACGTTCCCAGAATTTTTATGTGGTGGAAGTATCGAGTAATTGATATAGACTGCCCATTAAATATTGTGCCTATGTGTGTGTGCGTATAATATTTTATTCTGTACTTTAGTGTGTCTGGTCTGTTGTACCTTGGTCTGCAGTTTAGTTTATGACCACTAGAGTGCTGTAAAAATCCATTCAACTGCATTATAAAAGAAGCAAATTAATGTAAGCAATCAAGAAACAGTGTTGATTTGAAACTCCTTTTAATTTCACATCCTAGCAATGCATTATTGAGCAAGATCCAAAAACAATGACATTTCCGACATTCTGTTATGACTGTGTCCCCTCTGCTGTTACATGAGAATGATGGTGGTGCACGCATGAAACAATCTGTCCCAAGTATTACAGTGTAAAAATGTATTGCTTAGATATGGAATATTTTATCTTCAGACTGATTAAGGCCCAAGGTCATTCCTTTTGGGAGCTAACCTCCAGGCAAGCATACAAAGACAGACTTTCAGTTGAACTTTCATAATGACATACTAACCAAATTTACCTGATAGATAAATGTACAAAAATACAAACTCTCATGATCAAAATTCATTAAACAGCTGGTGTTAGTCTCAAAGCTTCAAGACTGTGCTAATTTTAATGACAAAATGACAGTATGGAATGGCAAGAAATAAAACAATAATGTAAAATTGTAGGTTATACAAAACTGATAGATATTTGCCTGCAATTCACCAAAACATCTAGCAATGTGACAAGCTTTAAATTCCACGCCTCTGCTAAATACTAGAATAACACAATGAAAATCTCAACCCAAACTGAATATCCCTTGTTCCAGATATTTACTTAATCCACAGTCAATTTAATCCAAGAATAAAAGACACATTCTATATAGAGGGACAAAATTCTTATATAGAATATGCCTGCAAAATGTTCCAGTATGGTTTATTATATTTTAGTTCTTTACAGCTTTACAGATTTTAACAGCTAGGCTACTTTTTGTTATTAAGTAACAAATCCATGAAACTATGAATCAATTTAAGCAACAATGAGTAAGAATGGTACATTTTTTGCATGAGGACTAACGTTTCTAGAATTAAACCCATATAGCTAGTATAATTCACAATAAAGATAATTTCACAATTTCTTGAGTGAGTACAGGAAATAAGGTTTTTACAGTCTGCCAAAGACAGAATAATGCAGATTACAATAAATAAAAAAGAGTTTGAAGGTTACTGGTTTGCGCTCACTGCTTAATAGAACATTTTACAACACATGGCATTAATTCACTGTATTTCAGGCCACCAGTCGTCCATGGCCATGTTCATGCAGCATCCCCTAAATGTGACAGTGGGGTACAGATGTTTGCCAACAGCACAGTAATCCATCCAGATATTAATTAGACAGTCTTGTTCTTCTTTCTTCTATCTCCCCCCTTCCTCAGTCACCCTCTCTTTTTGTGGATGTGTGTCTGTGAGCTGGTGTGGTTGTGTTTGTTTGTGCATGTTTTCCCTCTATAGACTGCCAGTCAGAAGTGCCTAATCCATCTTGGCAAACTGAGGCATACAGCAAAGCCATTGATTAGCATTCACGGACACAACAAATTGAGCTGACATTGTACCCTGCTATAAATATGGAATAAGCGTCTTCCTCAAGACAGATTTCACCTTGGCCCATGTGTCCGCATTCCTCTGTCCATTTTTTTTCCTACAATCACCCTTAAATCATTTAAGAAGAAAACTCATTTTTGCTCTTTTTTGTATAGGTTGTTCAGCAAAATGACCCTCTAAACAGTAACCCATATATCAACTACACATTTACACTCATTTACAGAATATGACTCCATGATATTGGAAAATAAATTGAAAATATATAAATGCAAACTTTATTCAAGAACCCTTAAATCTGAGTGAATTATATTTGACTTCTCTTGTACATTATTATGGGGAAATGAGTTTTCCTTTTGTATCAAAAAAAAAGTATAAAAATGCACTGCAATGACATTTTGGATGTTATTTACTTTAACTGACATTGCATGTCCTGCAGTTTGACCATCGCGATGTCAACGCTAAAGCGATTTATCGTGCAGCCCTAGTACCGAACGCGCTTAGCTATAATGTGGATTTTCGTCCGTCGAAGCAGCATATTAGCAGAAATAAAAAGCGTTCTTCAGAACAATAGAACGGCGCAGGAGCTCTGGCTGCCGGCTCTCTTACAGCAGAGCCACTATTATTTCGGCAGCTTGAAGACAATTGGATGCTGGCCAGCAATCCGTTCTTCGTTACAGCCAATCGGGAGGCCATGGGGCGGGGCCAGAGCGCTGGCTCTGAGGCTGAGGTGGGAGGTTTCGCTCGTGAGTGTTGCGTTTTAAACCGAGCGCGAGGACATGGGCACGCGCAGCCCTGATTTAATCTGCACCGTTCACTAAAGGCGCGCGAATACGCGAGTCCGTGGCCACGTCCTCCCACTTATCAGTCCTTCCAAGCAGTATCAAAAACATCCCTCTGTTCTCTCACCACTTTTTTCTCTCTCCCTGTCGTCTCACCTGCACTTGCTGTGTTCAGGAGAGAGGTGCCCAGTAATGGATCAGGACAAGTACCTGCCTGAGCTGATGGCCGAAAAAGAAAGCTTGGATCCCTCGTTCGTTCACGCCGTGCGCCTTCTTGCTGAAGGTAACAATTATTTGTCTCTCCATCATTGTTCACGGTTCCGGTTGCGTCATTAATCTCTGCAAATTCCGGATGCGTGCCTTGCTCTGTCTAGTACCTTTGTCATGCATTTGTGCATTGAATAGTATATGCCAGATCTTTGTTACTGGGTGTGTGTTTGATTTGAGCTCTTTGTAAAAATGCATCTGCGTGTTTTGTGAGTGCAGGCGTGTCTCGGTGCAGGTGTTTACCGCCATGCTGGTACGAGTCAAGGAGCCTGTCGTCAGGTGTGCAGGGCTGAAGTAGATCGGCTTTGTTATTACCTGGTTACTTGTCTTTTCACCTGTTCGTGACGATCTTCAACTTCGAATTTAGTCATAAGGATGCTGCGAACCCACACAGAGAATCAGCGCGCGTCACAGGGCGAGGATCACCCTCATAGGGTCTCTCCTAACTAGACTAGGGCTGCCGGATTTATAGTTTCAGCATCGACATCGCGATGTGCGTATTTCATCTTAAAACGTTCAATGTCAAGTAAGACACCAGTTAATTATGCTTCAACTTTTTTGTTGCTTGATAAAAAGGAAAACTCGCCCGGGTCTCATTTTCCAGAAGTGGTCTACAAGGGAAGTCTCTAAGAGTAGGATAGAGCTCAAGAAGGGATGAAATATTGACTCAAAATGTCTTGACATTTTTCAGTTATTTTCCCCATGCAGTCAATCACAAAATCTCTCCATTATTCCAAAATGTTTAATCCTTTGCACATTAGTTAAAAATCCTGTATTTCTAGAACCATCTAGCCCTAGACTAGACCTTCCAATAAATCCACATTTAATCTTTAACCATAGATGAAATCCCTTACAAATTAGCTTCTCTAAAAGATGATGCATTTAAGAACACCACAGGAATTGAGATTTAAGGGTATAGTTCACTTTTCAAAGGTGCCAAAGGGGTTCTTTGGAACGATGCTGCAGAAGAACCATTCCGACTATAAAGCCAGTGTTTTTTTAAAGAGCCTTTTTATAGGTTGGTGATCAAAGTCTTCTCCACCTCTTTTACTCCCTTTAGAACCTTCCACACAATGCAGAGATGTCATACCAACAAAATGTCATTCTTCGAATTAAATAGCCATGCAATGTGGGTGTAGACTGAATTTTTGTGGGTGTAGCCTGAATTTCTATTTGCTCTGTTACTTAAACTCCAATTATAATTTTGCGCCCTGACAGACATCAGGTAGAAACATACATTTTCAATGACATTCTTTCAATGTTCTGATTGTTGTTCAAACTGTTGTGAATGTAATCCTTAACCAACTAATAGTTATTTAGTTGGTGAACCATGGGAAGACTAATTTAGCTTTCATTTGTGCACAGGTGTGTGGACTTGCTAATCTAACTGCTGCTTTCCTCAATTGTTTCTTGTAAAAAGTTCTGTAATGGATGTAGTTTGAAGCAACATAGCTTTGGCAGTATTTTTTAATAGTAATTTATATTAAGCTCATCTTAATTATTAAAATAGATTCCTTCCAATTTCCCTAAACAACATTTTTCTTTAAGAAGTAGAAAATATTCTATTTTTATGTCTTCAAAGTGAGGGAAAAGTGATTTCCATTAGAGCCTGACTACAAAGAGGTTTTAGTAGAAAGATATCATTTTTAGAGAAAATACTGTTACTCCATGGGAAGATTTAAACAGTAAGAGATTATTTGTGCCTAGACTATAGTAATGCTCTGAATTTTCAGTGTGACAGAGTTGGTATGAAGGTAGTGGTGAGATAAAGGAGCTGCTTTACTGGAATAAAACAGCACATCACATCACAAGCTAAATAAAATAATTAAAAAAATATTAAAGTAGAGGTGTTGTGAAGTTTTACTTTACTGGTGATGCACAACATTCACAATTGTATTTCTTTTTATTGGATGACTTTTGAGGATACTTATATATGCTCACACTCAGTCTCTTGTGGTTTGTGTGCTGTTGTCCAAATTCTATGACTTTGTAATGTCTTTCATTATAACATATATTCTAACTGTCTCCAAATCTATGGACTGATGAGATGTCGTTTCAAGATCACTTCTTCTAGTTGAAAAATCTTGTGTTTACATCTTTTAGTCACTCAGGCGTGTAAAGATTAAATCTCAGAAATCTCTTCCATATGCACAGTCTTAACTTTCCTGTTTCAGGATGCTTGTTTGCTTCATCAGGCTAAAAAGGAAATCTCAGAGAACCCATCTTCCCCCTGGAGTGAGGCGCTGCCTCAGTGCCGTGACATACACGACAGCTGGGGATTTCTGCTCCTCTCTTTCAGACAGGGATGATGAATGTGTTTGCTAGTGTGACACAGCTGAAAGTTAAAAGAGGCTAATGTATTTGAAGAGCTGCTAAATCGGCCTTGTTTCCTCGACTCAATGTTTTCATCCCTGTCACCTCCTATATGAATAGTTCTTAGGTGATTTTTACTGGTTGCATTCCAGATCCTGACATTAAGCCGGTTTTATACTGCTTCGCATCAAAACTTGGCTTCTTAATTGTTCTGTTTTCATAATAATATTTTTTTATACACAAGTGCAGGATGTTGGGTGGATGAGCGATGTGCAAATGATGACACATCTTTCTAAGGCTGTGTAATAATTTGCAAGTCATTATCCTTAAGGTTTGATCAAGATAATATTTCTTTTCCCAAGAGGGCTAATTAATAATTTGTGCGCTATCTGATAAATTTATGCATTAGGTGACAGATGGTAATGTGTGTGTCACCATTTTCAGTGAGATTATTATAGTTGTTTGCAATCTTATCTGCAACTAATGCAAAAGAGTAACTGAATAGATTTCTGTTTTAGAAAAGTTTAAGTAAGTGCCCATACAGGACCTATTAGACTACAATTAGGCTCCGTTTAGACAATTTGCTGATCTTGATAAGTGACTTTAAGTGCACTCTGCAACAATAATATAACTGGTATTTCTAATACAAAATTTAAACTTTGAGGTCTTTGGTGAAGCCTGTCTGTATCCCTGCAGCACTTCCACCACTGGATCTATATGAATATCCACATTTTTCACCAACACCCAGTACAAATGTCTTTATTTTATACCTGATATTGAAACCTATAAACACTTAAATATATAACGCATCACCCATATGGCGGTATAAAGCAGTGACAAAATAAACTGCAGGATGATATATGAATATAGTGTACTGCATACCAGAATACATGAATATGAATAAGCGTACATGGACATGCTGCATTTTTGAGAGAGGCGGGAGATGCTGCAGAGGCTGTGAGAAGATGATTGTTTGGCACTGGCTGAGCGGTGACCTGTTGAGTAAGGGCATGAGAATTTGTGAGACATATTTTCTGAGAGTTGTTTCAAATTGAGTTCCAGTGTTAGATCTAACACACCCAAAGTGAAATGCCAAATAAAGCATAAAGAGAACTTCCAGGGTTCTGAGTTATTGTCTACACTGGATTCAGACAGCAACACAGGACTTAAGTGAAACAGTGTAACAATGCAAGTTTTTCAAGGTCATGATGAACAGAGTGCTGTCTACAAGTATAAGGAGTTTACAAATGAAACAAAATATTTACAGCATTTGGTCGAGACTTGTAATTAAAAAATATTGACACTACCAAATGATTTTAGTTTATTGTTAAGCTGTAAGTAATTTTAATTTATCTACATTTTCAATTGTCCAGTATCTGGACAATTGGTTAAGGAATAAAAGAGTCATAGATTTCACAGTAAACTGCAGTAAAAGGTAAGACAGTTTGAAAATGTAGCTGTGATTGATTAACATGGATTGAAAAACTCACATTAAATACTGTCCAGTGCCACCCAGTGTTTGCAATGGTTGCGCCGAAGCCACATGCTTCCACTTTTAAGAGATCCGCTGCATCATCAACGCCTATTTTACATTGTTTATTAAAACAAAATATGCGTAGTGCTGCTAATTCTACTTGTGGTTTTCAATAAACAACTTGGTGAAAATGATGCCTTTTTTTCCACTTCTGATATTCCAGAAGTAAATCAGCTGTTTCAGTTGTACCTGGAATTTAGGCAGAAGCCTGAGCGATTTGCCGGAGCCTCATCCTGAAACACTGGCTCGCTGCCAGCTTTTATTTACCCAAGCATGTTATCCAAGCATGTTTTATTTATTCCCTCTGAATAGCTCTGTGATAGGAAAGCCTGTTAGCAGTGCATGTACCATGACCAACACCTTGACCCGCATGAAGTGACTCTAGTCCATTCTCACGGCATTTACGTCTTCAGCCTAATATTGTCTCATTTGATAAGACGTTTTATCCCTTTGCTCCCAAAATGATCACCATTAGATAATTTAAGCTCAGGCCATAATTTTCTAAAACTCTAAAGGAGTTAGAGAAGGTTAATATCTAAAGTGAGAGCTGGATGAAACAATAGCTAATGACTTACAGTTCAGCAAAGTAAATACAAAATATTATGACTATAAATAATTGATGATTGATACAAGAACCAGACCAACATATTAAAATATTACATAAATATTACATTTACAGCATTTAGCAGACTTATCAAGAGCAGGGACAGTTTCCCTAAGAGCAAACTGGGCTTATGGATCTTGCTCACTCAGGGATTCGAACCCAAGACCTCTTGGTTCAGAGGCGATTGTCATAACCAGTAGATTACCAACACACCAATATTTATAGGATTTAAAAATCTGATAAGAACGTGGAATTCTTTTTTAATGCATTTTTTCCAGTTTTTTTAAATTCCAGTTTTCATCATGATAAGGTGATATTATGTGGTTTAAAAATGAAATTGATTTACTTTGTTTAATTAGTATTTTAATCAAAAATATGATGATGTTTTAATTAAAGTCAAATGTATAACACACAAAAATGATGACAACACAAGAACAGCACATATAACATGGTAGAGGAGCCCACGTAATGTTTTTCTTATACAGTACTGATTGATTTATCTCTAATTAGTTCCTTTTGACCAATAATATTAGCACACTGATTTATCAGTCAGCCTCTGATTGAGTCTTCAAGTTTTCTTAAGATACAGTAGTGGAGCACATCACACCCTACTTAAGTCTTTTTACTGCAGATTTGGTGAAGTTACACATGATTAATGGTTAGGCCTTGCACCATCACCCGTCGTCCTCCATTCTTTAAGATCAAACTGGCTGTTCAGTAATTTCCAAATAGACAGTGTCTGTTGTGTCATGTGGGAAGGTGACTGATACACTCTGATTACAGTGGAAATCCATTAGAGTGTAATTTAGCATACATGCATTGACCTTCGTAATGAAAATAGGTTCTGTCAGTTTCAAGGACCTTTCTGTCTCCGTTTGTTTATCATAGTTTGTCATTTTTTATTGTCTAATTATAATAACCTTATTTATCTAATGTATTATTTTGTGATACATATCTGTAAGGCCCCTCTTGAGGCACCTTCATCAGACAGGAAATAATTAATATGGGAGGCATTAGCGCCTCATTTGTATTGCAGATTTATCTTTTAAACATCCGATTACAGCGGCTCTTTCTGCATATAAGCGGCCCAACAGCATTCACTTCTGGTCTGTGTATCTGATGCTGCCTCCCCAATAACCAGACCCCCTCCTAACCAATTACACATTTTTGTCCAAGATTTTTCAGTGATGCTGGACCAGAAGTTTTTTAGCACACCAAATCAAAAACATTTAATTGCAGGTCAATAATTTTCATTATTTGACTAGATTATCTCTTGATACATAATATTAGCATTATTTCATAGTGCTGTTCTACCATTAGCATTTTTCTAGGATTACAAAATAATGATTAATAACATAAAATGTTTGTTCAAATTGCTAACCACTATATGTGAGCTATCAAATGAATTCTTATACAAGATTACTGGAGTACAGTAGAGTCCAGGAATAAAATGAGTGATGAGATGGGGGGTTGTAATAATAAAATATGTGACTGAAATAACACACATCCACCACAAGGGAGAAGTCTTAACCTCCCCATACACATTTTAATGCAGTGAAGATCCAACAAAGGAAGCTCCTCCGTTGTGACTGGGAGATAAATGAGCTTACCAGCACCACTGCCATTTTATCACTACATGTTGCTCAGTGACTAATACAAACCCAGTTTCTATCTCTGTTTACTCTGTAATCCAAGAATGGTATATTTTTGGACTCTTTTGAGAGCTCTGATAGAAAAGCTAAAGGAGCATGGGTTAGTGTCTCTGATCCACGCCCACGCTCCATGTTGTGATCCTGAAATGTTCACAATAAAGGGCAAATCCTGCTTTTGTGTAAAACCAGAATAAGCATAAGTAGAGAAGTCTTAGGGAAGGAGTTCTTGCTTCACTGCTGCGGAGTCTCACTTTGGTAGAATGACTGTTAAGTAAACATTAATAGACAGCATGGCTTTCTTTAAGGTTTGCACTACAGCTGTCATTGATTTATAATAGGTAATATCAGTCACCTTTTAAGTAATTGGTTTGTAATTTGCACTGAATCAAAACAGAAGCTTACATTGGAATGGATGTTGAATGTGTTTTAAGAGTTTAGGTTTTTTTTTATTTATATGTGTGACTGAGCTTGCAGTTTGTGGAAGAGAAAAAGGATAATGACAAAACACTTTTAAAGATAACAAACTATTGCACACTAACATATTAAACATTGCTCAGTTAACCTATGAGTATTCTATTCCTGTGTAATGTGAGATGAGATGTTGATGTAAATATATTTTCTCAGGACCTCATCAGTGCATTTGTACCACAGCAGTTACCCCTCTTCTGTGTCCAAGCAGAATCTCCATTACATAGACTTAAACTCCTTTCATACCTAGGATAAGGCCTTTTGCTACCAACATATTCTTGTGATGCAAGCATTGCATTTTCTAGTAGTTTCTGTGTCAGTACATATGCCTACTTATTAGTTATCTCCACAAATTGTTCTGTGTTTTTTCTACTGTTATCACAGTTTGAATCCAAAACTGCTTCCATATGTGTGTCCGCCAAACATTGTCTCCAGTGTCTTCCTACACTTGGCAGGTTTTGATGGTCAGAGACTCTACATTGTGCTCAGGTTTGTATGTTAAATTCCAGCAATTAGTTGTGATGCATCGCTTACAAATGCCTCCAAACCAGTGATTCCTGCCCCTGCAGCCGATTCTGGGAGCTTTCCACAAAATCTCTCCCTACTTTCTCTCAAACCTGTTTCATCTATCACTTGAAAAGTTGCCAGAGCTTGGTATCAGTATTTTCATTTAAACTGTTCACTTTCATGTGAACGCAGTAAGATGCTGTCAGCAAATGGCCAAATGGCATCTGTTATTGTGCTGTTTAAAGCAGAAGCCAATAGAAAAACCAGTCGAAATGGTGCGGTGGGAAAATGTTTTAGGAATACATATACAATGTATATATACAGTGTTATATATACAATGTTCCTCAAGACTACACTGGAAAACAAGAAAGTCTAGCTATTTGGAAGCGAAAAATAAGGAGTGACTGGCCCAGCAATGTATATGTGGACGTTCTGCTCCTCATGTTTTTTTTGGGCTTTCTCAGTGAGTCTTTCTGGAAAAGTTTTTTCATCCTTTAGACAGTGTAATTTGTCCCATTTCCCATAGCTTTTGAGCAGATTTCGGTAGGGGAGTCTGCTTTTTGGCACCTCCATCCTATCCCATGAGGAATAGGATTAAACTAGAGCATCATTCCCTGCCTTTCTGAGTCTACAAAAAAGCCTTCTGCTACAGGGACAAGTGTCTGCCTAGAGCTTTTTTCCTTTAAGAGTCTATTGATTTTATGTATTGTGAGAGCAGAGCGTGTCCTGTAGACTTCTGGGCCCCCAGTGTGTGGAACCATGCCAGAGCACCTGATTTCATCTGTGAGTACGCCCAGAGTCGAAACATATGGTCTGGAACCCGGCGTCTCAAATGAGGGCTAATGAGTGAGTGGGAAAAATGTGAGATCTGCTTCTCTCCGAACAATCAAGCTGAGCTGACAAGCCCAGGAAAAATTTTCTTTATGAAAATAAATGTTCTTTGTTGTTCTATATCAAATATGGTTTAATAAGCAGTCAGGTAACCTGATTTGTTTTTCTAACAACACATTCACATTTCAGGTTTGTAGATTGTATAGTTATAGAAAAAAAAAACACTAAATTATACCTCCTCCATCTCCCGGCACCTGAGTCTGTGGGAAGAGTGTTATATGAAATGCAGTATGATTATGGGATCAGCTGTTGCTGAAAACACTCCATTTCAAAACTCATCAAGTAGTTTTTCCCCCAATTACAGAACAATCATGTGTAGGCTAACAGGTTAAAGCCTGCTATCAATGTTTTGAGCTGCTGTCAAAATTGATAGGCGCTCCGATCGCCTTTACTAAATTTGTGCCAGTTGCTTCATATTTATCGACTGTAAGCAAGAACATTTCTGTATTTTCATTGCCGTATTTGAAATGACGTTTTCTGTTGCTTGTCGTTTTAATAATTGAATGTCCTGATCACCTTGAGGCTTGACATGATCATACTTTAAAAAAAATAATTTATTGATATGTTATGAAGAATTATTAATTAGGGATTCTAAACATGATATGTTTAAAACTGAACTATTCAGGATAGCTTAGCAAGACCTTTTAGAAAGTAAATTTGGTATGTTTATAGAAAACTTGCCGTAAATGAGAATGCTTCTGTTTTTAAATCACTTGAGGCCACTTAATGAAACCCACAGCTTACAGAGATAAGAATACAATTAAGACGCAGTGCTCCAATTCTGGCTCGGTGCTCAGTAGGTTGCTTGAAGGTCTTCTTGATATAATGCTTAATACTTTAAGGCATGTGCATTTGTATTTTTAAATGGTCTTAACATATCTGCCCACTTGCCCCCTCATTTCCTTGCTGTTCTTGCAATTGTCTGTATGGATGTGTAATTTGGGGTCCAGACAAGGCAAGAGGAGAAATCAGGCTGAAATGCTGTTTCTGTCTAACACACGCACACACACACGCACACACTCACATTTCTGTGTCCTGCACTGGGAATAAAAGGCCTCGGGCAAAGGTTCAATTAAGGAACCTTATTACGATCATGAGAGCTATTACTCTTTTGGAGAAGAAAGAGTTGTAATGAAAAGTATGTGAATGGGATCTGGGGGTATTTTTGGTTTATCTGTCAGAGAAGAAGAGAGGGGGGAGAGAGAGAGACCTACATATAACCCCATTTTCTCAGTTTAGTTACATATGAGCAGTACCACAGTTTCTCAGAACTGTGATAAGAAAATTAGATTTTTAAGAGCTCTTCTCTTGAATATTTACCATCACTCTGAGTTGTAACTTTATTATAACAACCTGGAAGCTGCAGGACCCTGCTGAGCTGACATCTGTCCACCAAAACCTCACTGCGCTTTCTCTTAGCTGCCAGAGCAGAGGTGAGGTGAGATGCCCGGTGGGTTTGTTCAAATCGAGCAGAATGCTAGATGTCCTTCATTTCATGAACAGCAATTATTCTGCTCTTAAATGTATTTGTTGCTCAGTTCAGTAGGACTGAACTGAGTGTTGGTGGCCTAGTCGTAGGATATTCACCTCTGGGCCAAGAGGTTATGGGTTCAAATCATACCTCTGGCATTAGCACCACTGGGTCGCTGAGCAAGACCCTTAACCCTAAGTTCCTCTCAGGGGAACTGTCCCTAAAATTAGGAAATGGAAGTGGCTCTGGATAAGAGCGTCTGCTCATACTTGCGTTGCAACCACATATGCATAGATGTTGTTTTGTGTTGGGCATTTAGTCATTGAGACTTAACTCCCATCAAGCTTAACTCCCTTGTAGTCAATGAGGCTTACTTTGTCCAGTTAAAAAAAAAAGAAAACCAGATTTTCAAAAAATGAGACTCACTGTGGCTCAGAATCATGTCCTGAATAAAGACAAAAGGTTTGGCAAATGATTGTTCCTTTTGGTGAACGTTTGTGAGGAAATATTGGCATATTACCCGATCAATATAATTGACTTTAGAGCTAAGTGGCCAATTTAAGTGATTTCTGTTGCTTTATTTCCCATGGTAATGCTTGATTTTGCCGTAAATGAAGCTCATTTCTTAAAGCTGGGCAAAGAAAATAATTTAGTTACTATTGAACCCCAATCATACTTCTCAAATAATCTTTATAAGGATCTATTTCATTTAAGATCATATTAAATAATTCACTAATACACCTTTAATCAGCATTTAGAAATCTTTTTCTTTTCTACTACAAGTCTGATACCAAAGACTGCTATACGTAGAATAAGTTTTTGTTTCAAGAACGATAAATGACAACAGTGATTCAAAATTCTTACTGTGTAAACAGTATGTTATAGTGTTTTACTGCAGTAAATGCACATTTACACACATTTTTACACCCATATTCCTTCACTTTTAGGTGTTATAACGAGGAACACAGTGCCCTGGGGTTATGAGGCTAATGTGGTTTGTTTCTCTAACGCTTTGACCGTGAGATTCTTCTTTGCTGCCCTTGACAACATTCTCTGTATCTTAACGGCCTAAGATTCGAGTTGTGAGCAGATAATGGAATTCATTTCCAGGGAGTTGTGCTCAGAGTAAACCTTAGAGAAATGTCCCGAAGATGTTCAATGCAGTGATGAAGGAAACAAGCAAGAGGTAAACTTGGTCATGGTGTTCTTCAGTAGAATGTCACAAAATTGTTAGGCAAAAGTAGAATGAATGCGACCCTATTTATTCCTAATGCGGTTCTGTTGCTAACTAATGCTAATTTCTGCCATTTAATGCTAATTTCCACTAGCACTTGATGCTATCATGGCCCTGTGATTCCCTTAGGCACGCTAGCAGAAATTAGCATCACATTAGCATTAAGAGCACATGACATTATATTGCAATACATGATATGGGACCATTTTTCTCTGTTGTATTGTTGCCAAAACTGCTAAATTTTATTTAGGGATTACAGAAATTACATTTCTCTCACTGGATTTTCCTCTCTTTCTATCTCTTCCTTTCTCAATCTGCCTCTCTCTCTCAAGTTCTCCCTCTCTGCCTATCTCTCTCTGGTTTTTCCGTCTTTCTCACTTTCTTCCTCGGTCACAAAACACACACACACACATTCACTTGTCGTTTATTATCTTGCGTGCTAAAGTTAAAGCGCTGCTTTCAAGACGTTGTGTGGTTGCACTTTCAGTGCCGAGGAACGTAAAATGTTTTTTACGGTCTCGCCTTCCTCGCCAGCCACAACTTGCCAGTCTCTTGTAAAATCGAACTTGCGGTGTCCCTCATTGTAGGGTTTGCTTGGCGAGTGTCTCTCATTTTCAGCTCAGTTTGGGTTCTTTTGTGCCTTTCATCAGAGAGCGTGTGAGAGAGAGAAAGAGAGAGAGAGGAGGGGAGAGCGGTGTAGCTCTAATCCAGACTACCTCTTCACCACGAGTGACAGAATAAAAGGGATCCTGTCATGTTTGAAAGAGTCATCCTGCTGAAGTTGTCATCATGTACTATGAATGAATCATTTCAAAGAGCCCACTGTGGCTTCACACTGCTGTTGCGATTCTTTACTGGCGTGGGGAAAAATAGCCTGCCAGTTAAAACATTATGACACTGCATTATTCCACAACCTTTTTGCTCCTTGCATACCGTCTCACACACAAACGGGAAAAAACATTGCTCGGTTGGTTGGAGCCGAGCTCAGAATAAATCGCTCCGTAAAGACCAGTTTTTACGTGTGACCATTTAAACTGCTCTGGAAGCTTTTAAAAGTCTTGTGTTTTCAACAGTGGCAGTTACCTCTAATGAACCAAGTTAATTGCCACTCGCACTTTTACTTTACACTGCATAAATGATTTCTGTAGCTAAATAACCCTATGCTTTGCATACATGTACCTCAGTATTTTTAGCTTTCTGAAACAAAATAATATGTTTGTCACTGTGACAGTGACAGTATTGAGCAAAGAGTGGATGTTCTCCTACTGCAAAGTGTTGCAATGTAGTTTTACCCACAAATAGTCAACAAGCAAAGCACCACATTCTGTATGTCCTTGCACGTCAGTGTACATATGAAGAGGCCCTGGTCGGCCGTAGGGCTTTTCTGTGGAGTTTGCATGCTCTTCCCGTGTCCGTGTGGGTTTCCTCCGGGTGCTCTGCTTTCCTTCCACAGGCCAGAAAGTATGCAATATAGGTTAATTGGTGAATCCATATGGTGAGAATGTGAGTGTGATTGTGAGAGTGTGTGTACCCTGCCGTGTGTTGGCACCTGCCCAGGGTTGTTCCCCGCCTGGCGTCTGTAGTTCCCAGGATAGGCGCCAATCCCCCCCGCTACTCCAGTTGGGATTAAGCGGTTCGGAGAATGAATGAATGAATGAATGAAAAAAAAGCACACACAAACAGAGTCATGTCTTGGTTTCCTTATGAAGTCCTACTAAATCCCATAAGTAGATATACGCTGCTCTGCAAAATACTGAGGCAAACAGAGTTTATCACAGTTTCTATACATACTTTTTTATTTGAACAAATACAAGTGCAACAAGCAGGAAGCAACCATGTAACACAATATTGTATACAACTAATGCACATTTTGTATGGAATAGCAGATGAGAGAAGGCAGTGTCTAGTTGTAGGCTCATTAACCTCAGTTTAATTACTGTCCAATTAAGTTCCACATTGGCACACATCAAGACCACATTTAACACCAGATAATTTAGGAGCACTGACTAGTTGTGGGAAGCAATCAGACATGAATGGAACAGCACTGATGCAGCACACTTTGAAAGACTTAAAGAGTTTACTAAAGACAAATTAAGGAAAAGCCATCCCCTTCTATACTGTACACTGGCTACAGACAATGGATACAATGTTGTGAAACACTGTTGCTTATTTCACCTGGATTTGTTAAACAAGAAAAATAATCAAATGGAAACCTTTTATTTTTCCAATAAAACCTGCAGTACTGGCTCTCACATACAAAATGTCACAAATCTCAGGGTTTCTTATCTGTTAAGAGACAATCCGTCCCTGACAAACCCAATGCCATCTTTTCTCTTTTTCAGATTTTTACATCAAATACAGACAAAGTGAACAGAAACACATAACCTACATTTGGATGCAATGCTCCAGTCATGAAGAATGTGGTTTTGCATTCCTCCATATTCTTCATGAAATCCTTGACATTTTTATGTAACGTTGTTAAAAGTGTGCTGCAGCCCTGTAAAGAGGTTAACTGTTGGACTTGTTTTTGTGCCATTATTTGCACGACTTGGTTTAGATCATTAAATTCCCCCTTTTACTAGTGAGCGTGTCCTGTCTGAGTAAACAGATAAGTGTTCCAGCAGAACCCTGCTGAGATTGTGCTTTATTGTAACTACACGTGTGGACAAAGAGCAGATTTAGAGCTGCAGGCGATCGGGGTAGCACACTAATAATCTATCAGTCAGGCTAGGGACCACAACGCTGCAGAGTGGATCTGAGAGAGAGTGAGTGTGGATGGTGTGCTGTGTGCTGGCAGGAGGCACTTTTCTGCATATATCTCCACTGCATGTGAGAATGGATGAAAATGATTTGCTGCAGGTAGAGGAGGCCGAGCGAGCTGCAGCAGAGGTGAGAAATAATGAGCTACTTCTTCCAGGATCTCTCTCTCTCTCACTCCCTGTCTCCCAGCACCCCCACCCTTTCTCTCTCTCTCTCACGACCTCCACAAACCCCCGTATTACTCAGTTTATTTCTTTTGAACTTCCCTCTCTCTTATTCTCCCTTCATTGGTGCCTCCATCTCTCTGTGTCCCCCTTTCCACCCCTTTCCTACCCAATCTCTTTCTCTTTTTGCCTCTTGCTCTCTATCCCACAATCACGTTCACCTGGTCTTCTCTTGCTCCCCATCTCTCTCCCTCTCTCTCTAGTGCCCTATTACCTTTCTCTCTCTTTCTAATGCTCCCTGTCCCTCTCCCCAATATTCTCTCTTTCTCTCTATTTCCCTTGTTCTCTCTCTCTCCCTGTCTCCCTAAAGTGTTTCCCTTTGCACCCTTTTATTCGGCCTGTGTCTGCCTCTTTCTCTCCATCCCTCTCACTTTCACTCTTTCTCTCTGTCCTCTCTTGTGCCCAATCTCTCTCTCCCCCTCTCTCTCTCTAGTGCCCCATCCCTTTTCTCTCTGTCTCTCTAATGCCCTCTTGTCCTCTTAATTCACTTTTTTCCCTCGCTCTCTCTTTCTAATGTCGCCTTTCCTGTTATTTTCCCCCTCTCTTTTTTCTTCCCCCCGCCTCTGTCTCTCTCTCTCTCTCTCTCTCTCTCTCTCTCTCTCTCCCCCAAGTATCCCCATTTTCACCCTGTCCCTATTGCTTTCTCTCTTTGTCCTCTCGCTCCCTCTCTCTAACGCTCCACCCACCCCCTCTCTTTTGTTTTCTCTCTGTAGTACCCTTCTTCCCCCTTTGACTCTCTCTCTTTCTCTCTCCTAAGTCTATCTCTCTCTCTTATTCTGTAGTGCCCCCTCTCCCCTTTGTCTCCCTCTATCTACAGTGTCCCCATTTCCCCCTTTTCTCCCTCTTTTTCTAGTAACCCTCTTCCCCCTTCACTCTATTTCTCTCTTTTTCTAGCTACGCTCTTCCTCTCTTCACTCTCTCTCTTGCTATTTTCTCCCTTCCCCCTTTCACTCTGTTTCTCTCTCTTTCCCGCTCGCTTCCTTCCTTTTCCCAGGCTGGGGTCTCTGCTGTATTGTTCTACAAGAGTGGCACAGGTTCATAATTCTTAATTCTGCCTAGCATTAATTTACCTGCGACAGCGGGAAGATCCCGGGAGGACGTTGGGTGACAACTTCATTCCTGGCCTCCTTAATGTTGTGTGTCTGCTCTGACTCTGCCTCAATCCTCCAAAGCACCATAAAATTCCTCAGCCAAGAAATATTGCTGTTTTGCGCAGCAGGTTTTCAATTTGTGTCTCTCCGGCTAACAAGTGTTTAGTGGACCTAATGTGACGGGTGACATCCACGACACAACAGTGCGCATGGGGTGACCCGTGCAGTTAATAACCTGCTGCAAAAAACCCCAAATTGTCACTCTCTCCCGGGTCCAGTTCGGGGTCTGTGGATACAGAATGTAGTTTGCAGTAAAGTCTTGTGGTGCTCGCTGCACAAATCTTGCAGGAAGGCAAAGCTGTCCTCAGGTGTGTTATTTCGCTACACACATCTCATTTCACTAAGAGGCAAACAAAGAGAAAAGGCTAAGCTGCGCTCTGAGGCAAGTTGCAAACATAATTCAAGGCTCCGTGTTTATTCCTTCCCAGAAATCGACAAGTACGAAGGGGATGAGCTCCGAAAGGATGGAGACGTGAAGAAATACCTGGACATTATCAGCAACAAGAACGTCAAGCTGTCGGAGAGAGTTCTTATCCCAGTCCAGCAGTACCCAAAGGTAGGTCTCATGCCCACTCTTCTTTGTTTGAAGAATAATGATGAAGAAGTTGGTCGAGAAGGGATTAAAAGAAGACACATGCATAAATGTTTTGGGCCTAAGAACATCAAAGTGCAGTCATTCCATTAAAAATGGATATTAACTTGACAATTGTAATATAAATGGAGTTAACAGTAATGACAATTAATGTGTTTATAGGTATTGTATAATATTGATAACTTTAAGGCCAGGTCAAGGGTCGTGTATTGCTGAGTACCAAAATATCTAACTGAAAAATGACAGGTTCTGAAAAAGAACATTTTTTACTGAATTTTTAGGATCTTTGGATAGGAACCACCTGATCTCAGAATGACCTGGAAATATGCTATAAATACCGTTTGTAACTTCTGTTCAGTGAGTGTGCTCAGGGTCATGCTGCTCTGTGTATTTCTCTCCCAGTCCTCACCATAAATAAGAAATCAAGATGGATACCTGCTTACTACTGTTAAGTGTAATTCTTTAATTTAAGAAATAAATTGGAGGCTTTTATGGGATTTCTCAGACTGTATCAGTTTTTCACAATTTGTTGCTTTTAAATATTTTAAATAGTCTCTCGACTTATTAGAGCTATTTCAAAATTCTGAATTCTGTAACTACTGTAAGTTGTCATTCAAATTAAGTTAAATTGTTAATATTCTGTATGTGAATAGTTGAAAGCATCTTATTTAAATTCAGATTCATTTATAAATCTTGTACAGTATATGGGGAGGTCACTGTCTTCTGTTCTTACTAGAAAATGCACTCAGTTCATTTCTTTTTACCAACTGATTCTCCTTTACACTTGCAAGAAAATTCTAGGTTCTCTGCACTCACATGACTGTACATTAAATTACTTGTGCCGGGAGCTAAGAAGGCAGAAAATCATTTCATCTACTAATACTATCAATTTTGGCTCCCATTGCTGTTTGTAAGCGAGCTGAGTTGATTCGCTCAGTCTGCAACATGTGGAACACTTTTATTCACACACAGCAGCTGAGCTCTTCAAACCTATTATCAAGCATAGCTGTTTGTGTGCTGCATAATTATGTTTGATAAACTCACTGATAGCTGGATTATCATGGTAGGAGTCAGTTTAAGACTGATTTAATTCATCTGCAAATTTATTAGAGCACTTGGTATTGAGTGGTTGCCATTTGCTGAAAAATTATGGCTTTGTATGTTGTAATGAATAAAACAGCTTGTCAGGCATTTAGTTGGTCAACAACTGAGGTTGCCTCATTAGACCCATTGTAACTGTGTCTTAAATTTTGCTCCAGACTAATGCAGGCCAGTTTTGGGGCTAAATTATCTTGGCAGACTAACTATGCACTAAACTAAAGGTATAATTTAAATTGCTGTCTTGAACCAGCTTGCCTTCATGCATAGCAGTTGAGATCGGGTAGTCTTTGTGCCATATAGTTTCTCTGCCTTGATGTCCTGCAGGATAGAGAATCGAATCAGTTGAATCAGTAGCCCGCCACAAAGCACACACATTCGTGAGTGAATCCACGGGTTAACTTCCTCTAGAGCCCGGAAAAAAACAGCCGAATCTGAATCGCATACACAATTGAGTTAGCGTTCCCCAAGCCACATACAGAGTGAATGGGCTAAGAATACACTATTGGGGCTAAAAGATGAAAAATTTTCCATTGCATTTGTAAACGGAATGAAGCCAATTTTCAACTTTTGAGAGCTACAAATTTAATTACAGGTTATTAACAATTTCTCCTAGCAGTAAACCATTCTAAATATATTATTTGTTGTCTGAGGCTGTAACAGGAACAATGTGGACTAATATGTCGACATCCACCACAACAGTAAATAACTCTGTTACTGTGAATGCCGTCAAAATATATTGTTCACAGATTGTTTGTCAAATTATGGGAACGGCTGCATTATTTCTTCTTTTCACGTGTGCAGCATACAAAACTATAATATTTGACACGTTTGGCCCATTACAACACACCTGGATCACAACTTGGAAAAAAAAAAAATTATTCCCCAAATTGTTTAATGATATAGGCTAGGGTTAAGTTGAGAACCAAAAATATAACAATGTCATTGAATAAGCCCAAGAGACATTAACATTCATCATTTTAGAACAGTCTGTTAAACTGATTTACAAAATCCTAATATTAATTACAGTAACCATTTTTTGGAAATTCTTGTCCAGGTCTGTGTTAGTTTTCAGACATTAAAGTCGATCTTCCAGACAAAAGAACCACGTGCCCTTATCTCATAAGGAGATCGGTGAGAATCCTAAGCCTGTGTTTAACACAGAGACTTTGCATAGACTTTGGCCTACTTTTTAGTAGCAACATAAAAAAATTAATCAGCGTAGTCTAGTTCAGTGAGCTGAGTCTCTTTGGAATGTTTTTGTAGAACGAAGAACACACACATAATGCAAATGCACACAAAACAGAAATTAAAGAGAGTACATGCCTGAGGTTTGGGGGTGTACATCTATGGCTCATTGAAATCCTAACTGAACAACAAAAGCAGTGTTTGTTTTCCCAAACCCATCTTATCTGCAAAATTTGTAATGCTGGATTGGGTTTTGTAAGAAAAATGCTCTCTAGATATTTTCTTGGAACATTGTTATGAGTAATCTTTTGTTGTACCACCAGTCCCACACAACACTAGGGCATCTGCTATGGAATAAGCCAGTGTAAATACCATTTGGTAAAGTAATTTGCTTTGAAAAGTGGTCAGTAATTTCTGTAAATAGTGGTCATTGCTGAGACTTGCATAAGCCCTTTCCCTTTTTCCATAACGGTATGGCTATTAGACTTGCCATTATTTCCATTTGAGGAAGCGATAGAGATGTGATTCAATTTTGTTTGTTTATTGGCATGTGAATTTCTGCTTTCCACCGTGCAATGTGATTATTGTGTTTGTTAGAGGAAGTCTTACCGGGGAGCTGTGATGCACATGCAGACGTGAGACATTTTCTTGCAGGGCCGTGCGGCGGCGATGTTGGAGGATGCAGGTGTGGGATTTTTTTGGAGTCCCCATGTGCTGGGGGTTGGAGAGAGCTGTGAGATTCTGGTTTCATCTCTGTAATTGGTGCCAGCCGACAGCGGCAGGTGTCGGGGTGAGGAGTGTGAGGTCAGATGGGAGAAGTGGCTCTGACAATCAAGTATTCGTTCCTGTGCTAAAAAATCTGGTGTATGTGTATGATGTTAGGCCTGAACGACATGCTGAAAAACGTATGACTATAAAATAGTTTATATCAGGTGATATCTATAATTTCTATTTTTAACATTTTAAATAATTAGTAGGAGAAAAGTTTAATTTTACCACATTATTTTTAATTTTTTCAGGTTTGCCTAATGAATGAATGAATGAATGAATGAATGAACTTAAAGTAAACTTCGAAATATCAATATATATATGGACCAAACATCAAATCTCAAAAACGGATCGAAATGATGTTCTAACGCACCTGTGTTGTGATATCGATCAGACTAAAAACTGCCATACTGGCAAGTTGATCTGTATTTTTTAATCAACAATTTCCTCACAGTCTGCATTCATTTCGCTTCACGTTGGTTTTGCTGTCACCTGTCAGTGGTACAACCACAACATACACCTGCTTAAAGATGCTGGCGGTTTGCGTGTGACTTGTAGCATGCTCCATTATTAAGCTACGTGATTGGCAGTTTATGAGGCAGGGCAGGATCACACATGAGGTTTGTCTGTGCAACTTGAAACGTTCAATCAAACAATTTTCTCACTGTTTTATTGCTGCCTGGAGTGCTCAGTGAAGTCAATGATGTCATGGAAAATGCATGAACCTCAGTGTATAAATCTGATTCATTTAAGCCTTTTTACAAATGAATTCAACATTTTGATGACTAAAATACTTCATAATTGTGACAAATATTATTTCTCTTCTATTCCCACATAAATGTTGCAGGAATGCTGTCTTCCCTTTTACGGTCTAATTATTGGTGTGCCCCAGTCAACAATTTGTAAAAAATATTTAAGGAAAGTGGTCATTATAAAAGTTTTCAAATATGCAAGGCTTTAAATGCATGGAAGTGTTTTCTTCAGTAAATTCCATAATTGCAATATTTAAATGAATAATTGTGATTGATATCGCTATAAGAAAATATTTTGGGAGCTCCCGGGTGTCTGAATGTGGCCACCTACGCCTACGTTTGAATGCTGTGGAGAAAACGGGAAGACTTTTCCTAAAGGACCAGTGATGCAGGCGACTTAGGACATAATTAGGCTATCTCAAGCAGTTCACGCAGTTTGCTGGAAGTTTGAACTAGGATGTTGTAGTTTCGGCTGAAAAGTCAATTTGTGGATAAGTGTAAGAAGTGACACTGGGAGCGCAGAGGTAACGGTCCCCAGCCGGAGCGGCTCAGTGTCTGGTGGAAAGGCTTATCTGGGAGGATGTAATTAATCCTAGTTGGAGGACCGGTTTCTGTCTGAGTGTTGCAGCTAAATGAGGCAGTCTCCCAGGAAGAGCATCTGTGACTCAGTCTGGGCCAGAGTTGATCTGAGTTTCTTTGATGTTCTCATTAAAGTAGGTTGACTTAAATTCAAGTATTTGCATGAAAGAGCCCATTCCGATCCTCCATTTCCGCCACAGTGCACTGTTGCGGGCCTGTTTGGCTGTGGTCAGCACATGGCCCAGTTTACTCCAACTTGGAAACAGCAAACGGTTCCTGGCCCATTTTGTGAAATGCATATTCTGACCTACATGTTGTGTTAATCAGCCATTCTCTATTCTCACGGCTCATTTTTTAAAACTTCAAACATTTGAAAAATAATCTCCTTGATCCTTAATTGAAACCAAAACTAAGAATCTGTAATGTGCAGTTAGTTGCTTAGACGGTCGTTAGTACATTAGCATTGGTGATGTTATGCTGAGGCAGTCAACAACTTTCATCTAATCACAAACTTCCTCACAAAGCATTCATTAATTCTATAAAATAAATGAGGGCAATTACAGCAGCAGTAGAACCAGGTCTTGTGATAATGAACATGTGTGGAGGTCATGTCCGCAAACTTGTCCAGGACTGCTTCTCATTTCTTTAAATAAATCATATTTAATATATCTATATCCTTCCAGCATATACCATCTTCAGTCAGAAGAAGATAACTCATAAATTATGTAGAATGCAGCAAGGTTATCTAATTTTTGTCCAATGGCATCAGACTCCTGTACATATCATTAGTGAAACAAGAAAAATAAAATGAATGAACTCTTATTAGTATAGTGGAGTTTGACCACTGCATTTAAAAATTGATAACTATATATCAATTGATATTCTTTTTTCCCAAGGGAAAATATAAATAAAAGATTTACCCAAATAAATGTATGTGTAGTTTTTAGGAGTCCTCATAAAGATGACAGTTGCTGTTGATAATGCTGTTATGGCATTATTTTATGTTTATCAATTGTTTTAACATATGAGTCAAAAGCAAAAAAAAAACCAAAAAAAACCCCCAATGGTAATGAGGTGCACCATGTAATGGATAAAGTACACCATGACAACACTCATAACATGGTTAATGGACCCATTATTCAGTCTTTTAAAAAATTTTGTTTATCAGGTGTCTTATGAATCAATAACAATTTGTTTTCAATTAGCAGGCATTGCCCTATAATATCGCCACTCCAATTTATCATCTGAGCTCTAGTTTGTAGACGCTTATATAGACAGTCTATATATTGAATTGGACAGCAGCAGCCATACAACATATTTTCCTCTCTTTAGTATTCTCCCTTCTTAGACGTGCCCTTATGGATCTGTATGCATTGCATTTTAACATCCCACAACACACACTTGCTCCACTTGCTGTGTGTTATCTAGATGATAATGAAAAGAAGGGTGTATGATACAGACAAGCAAGACACCGGCAGCCGTCTCCAAGAAATATGGTCCCTGCTGACTCGGAGTGGGAAGACGCCCGCTAGCACACATCCAAGATGAGAGAGAGAGAGTCTCGCCCGCTGACCGAGGGCATGGAAGACAGATGAATGGCGCCATTGCCGTATAGTAATGCCAGAGATATGGTCGCTATGGAAACCCACATATTAAGATTTGGAGAAGGGGGATCTGAGGGATCCATCAATAGGGCGTGCCGACACATCTGACTTTCCCTGCGAGATTGTTTAATGCCTGTTGGTGGTCTTTTTCCCACTGTAGGGGCTGATGTGGGTTTGATCGGTGGCTGTAGGAGGAAGAGGAGGAGATTGCTGGGATGGGGAAAATAGCGATCTCCAGCACAGCCTGCTTCTTTGGATTTGCTTTACGTGGGTTTGGCTTGTGGCCGTTAGCCAAACTGTTCCACTGCCGGGGTTGAATCTACGGTGGTGCCACAGTGTGTGAGAAATTTTTTTCCACATTTAAACATAAAGATGACCTAAAACGTC
This sequence comes from Distichodus sexfasciatus, assembly GCA_032718565.1. Classification (NCBI taxonomy): domain Eukaryota; kingdom Metazoa; phylum Chordata; class Actinopteri; order Characiformes; family Distichodontidae; genus Distichodus; species Distichodus sexfasciatus. Next base: position 4,649,897 of record JAVGVS010000005.1, read on the forward strand.
ATTAGATTTCCTGACTCAAGTCCTAAACCAGATAAAGAACCCATTTAGACAAATATGACAAAATATTATAATTAAATGTCTATTTATTGAGGAAAATTAGGTGTCCGGGGGGGCAAAAGTATATGAACCTCTAGGATTGGCAGTTAAAATGAATGTGAAATTAGAGTAAATCAATGGGTTTCAGTCAAAGGGATGACAATCAGGTTTAAGTGAGGTGAACGGCTCACTTAAAAAAAATGGCTTCGATGAAAGACTGGTCTTGAACGAACCATTTAAAGTTAAACCATTTCAAGTTTGGGCTCTGTCCCTAAATAGTCAGACAGATGTGTACAAATGAAAGAAAAGTCAAAACCATTGTTACCCTTCACAGGAGCAGTCAGTCAGTACCAGTCACTTCAAGAATATTGTGCCTCTTTCACCAACCTTTTTAAAAAAGAAAATTCTTACTTACGTACTTATTTTGTTTCCTAAATTCTACCGTTCTATAAAATTAAACTATTTAAATTTTAATACTTTAAGACTTTAAATGTTGTACAAAAAATACAAGAAAACCATACAAACTTCACTTTTAGGAGATTTGAGGCTTTTTCCACATTGGCTAATGTTAATGTTCATTAGTTCTCCATCAGAACACTGAATAAAAGTGTTTACAGGGCAGGTTTGCAAAGAGAAAGCCACTGCACTCCAAAAAGTCTGCTAAAGAACATGTGGTCCTGCCAGAAGGCTATTGGGAAAAATGGGGTTCTGATTGACCCAGAGCCCACCTCATATGTTCATCTGTCTCTGGTACACTGTCATCAACCGACAAGCAGCAAGATGTGAGATTTAAGCATGTTGCATGTAGATTGTGCCTGAATGGCGCACGCTCGTGGCATTATTACATCACAGCGTTCTCTTAGCAGCTGAGAGATGAAGTCAGAGGTTGGAGTCCACCTTGCTGAAGTTAGAAGCAAGAATTCATGCCCATGAGATAGCTTTGATGCAGTTAACTACTTTTTTTCTGTAGCTTGTAGAGTGGCTAACTACTATATTAACATAGTAACTTGGCTGTATCTTAGCTAGTTTTAAACATAAGTAGCCAGTAGCTTGAAAAACTACTGCTTAAAAGTAGCTCTCCCAACACTGGGAGTAACTCACAACATCGCTCACAATGCTCCACGGGGACGGAGCATAAAACTGACAAACAGGTGTCCGGCAGCAATTGTTGGGAGGAGGGAGGAAAACCTGCCTCATCAGCACCTGGAATAGAGGCAGCCGCTGCACTGCAGAACTGTGAAGGTCTTTTTGAAATTGCGGAGGTTCCGCTTCCCAGACACGCTTCTAGCCTCAGTTCACAGAGATCCTGCTCGTTATAAAAGGCTCTAGAACTTTGAGGCAGAGATTTCTAACCTTAGAGAAAAGAAAGAAAGAGTTTTAGTCGAACCTTTGTGGTAACCAAGGTGACAGAAAGTTCAAATTTAAGTATGTTGGATTCCTGGAACCAAACTGGAGACGATTCATATATTGGGAGACTCATATTTTTACTAGGCAATTAATCAAAAAAAAATTGAAACTGACCTTAAAACCATTTAATAGAAATAATCTTGCCAATGACAAATATTTTGATTATCTTTTAAATTCTGTTTTTTAATTCTGTTAATACTTTGTGTTCATGTACGTGTGTGTGTACTTTCCTTTTAATTACATAGTACCTCGTGTGTCGTCTCATGACTCAGCGACAACTGCCGTTTACAGTCTGCAACTACATCTATGTGTTTTCTTCAATTATTTTAAAATCACAAAGTTAAAATATGCTCTCTTTCATTTGAAAAAGTATCCCAGCTTTTACAGTTGAGCATATTTACGGCACCAACATTATCAGTGAACTTATAAACAAAATAATCGTTCATTAATTATAATGATAAAATGTTCATTTAATCATGATATTGATTTGAGGACATACCTCCCAGCCTAACCTGTGGGCAGCTGACATGGGCACACCTGGGGAGCAGTGCTTGGGGATGACACCTTACTCATGAGTACCTCAGTGGTACCTTTACTGGTCTGGGACTTGAACCGGCAACGTTTCGATCACAGGGCGAATTTCCTTAACCATCACGCTACCAATATGTTATATGAAATTAAAAAATAAAAAATAAAATAAAAAATAGGCTCAACAATAAGCGGTGGTTTAACACACATGATGACATGATCATCACGAATGGTCTGATAACTGGCGAAGGGAAAGGAAAAATGGATTTAACTTGCATAATCCAAAATGGCAGTAATAACTGTACAATTTTAATAACTAAGTAACATCACAATGTTAATCTTTCTCGTGAAGAGCATATGTTGTATTTCATCTTAAATGTGCTTTCCAACATGGCATCATGGGATTTGAATGTAGCCCTTTTCCTCCAGAAACACAACTAATCAGGCACACAAAAGAATCTCCGCTTATTGTCCTCGTAGATGCTGCTCTTATCGGTTTGTGGTTATTGTGACCTTAACGCAGAGATTTCAGCGAGCCCTGTACATCCGAATAATCCTATTGTTGCCTAACTGTAGAAATCCTTGGTCCCAAAGGAGGCCTGACAGAGTCAAAGGTGTTTAACATAGATAAGCCTGTGGGCAGAACTCAGCAGTGAAAATAGAAACTATTTATGAATTAACAGAGGGAGCTGCCCACATCACTGCTGCTTTTATGAACAAGCACATGCTCAAATAACACGCTGTACGAATGAATGCAAACCTCCTTAACTAGTTGATTTCTTTAGTGAATTATGCCAATGCACATTAGCTAACTCTAATTTCTGCTAGCTACGGGTAAATTTCACAGCTAAGTCTAAAGTTATGATAGTATCAAGCTTTAGTAGAACATAGTGTGAGATACTTGGATTTAGACTCTATATTTCGGCTTTGGCTAGCAAAATGAGTTGAACAGGAACTTTACTTATAGATGCCTCTAGGTGAACAAATTCATGTATCATGAAAATGTCAGGGTTGCCAACTCTCATGGATCTGCCGTGACACTCACACATTAAGCATCAATCTCACACTCTCATGCTCAAGTAATTGTTGAATTGATCACTAAACTAGACAAGAAAATTATATACTGTATGAATAAATGGGCTCTAAACTCCTAACCAGATCACTGCATTCATTAGCTGCAGGTAATATGTCTCGTGTTATCTATGCACTTTCTCGCTGAAAATATTTGCTGCCATTACATCAGTTACGTACATCTGCCTATTCATCATCTTTGGTATAAAGTTGTTTAGAGCCACAGGGACAGAGGTGAAGGTTTGGTGTGAAATAGATGATTATTAAGGTAAGAAACACATCTTTTATTAAAACAGTTCTGTTTAGTAACAATATAGATACGTACTCAACTGGTTAGGCTAACCCTAGCTAACGCCCCTGATGCTCAGACATCCAAAAATTTAATATCTCACTCTCACCAATTGACCAAAGTTGGCAACCCCGAAATGTTAACCAACAAAGTAAGCTAATCAAAGATTTTAATGCCCTCAGTGAAAAGGTCATCAAGAAATTGTTCCTTTTATCTGTTTCACACCATCTGATTGTTCACATCAGTAGTCACTAAGGCTACAAACACATCAATAAACACAGCAGAACTTTCTTGCTTCTTGTTCAAACAAATGGTTGTCATTGTTGAGGGCAAACTAGCTAACAAATTCTTCTACTAATACTTCTTGCAGGAGTCTTCATTCATGAAATGGGCATAAATGTGTTGCTCTGGCAAAGAATTAAATCCCATAGTGAAATCCCAGAGTGACAGACCCTTTACACTGGCCAGCTGTTTTCTTCTGGCCAGATATATTTCATTCAGATATGAGGCTGTTTTGATTCTGAGTCATATCCTGACCAATATCTTGTGCTCGGCCTGATGCACCAAAGGCCACTGGCTGCAGCTGTGTAGAGAGGCTGTGTTAGGCCAGTAGACTGGCATTTCTCATCTGTATGGAAAAAGGCTCTTTAAGGTGTCAGGCTTCTGACTCGGCGCTGCTCTTAATGTGCTGTTTGTTTACCCAACATCTGTGCCGTCGGCCCCCGAGTGGCGGGGCCCAGTGTGACTGCGGTAATGCAGGGAGATCCATCAACACACTCTCCTCCGGCTACGCGGATCGTTGATTCCTTTTTTTTGAGCCAAACCTTACTCTGCCCCCACAATGCAATGCACAGACTGGGCTCTGCATTGTCCCATTCAGTTCATTGTTTGGCAGTTCTCTTGCCCACCATTGTCCATAAACAATGGAATCAAAACCTTTTGTAAAGCCTGTGGGCTCATGATGTAAGATGTTTGCCTACACCTTGAAAAATCCAAAAGGCACTGTGAAATATTAATGTTCATTTTGCCTGCTGCACCCCTCTTCCTGTTGCCATTATTGAATGATTATTTATCCCAATGTTGTCCCCAAATATGAAATTAAAACCCTTTATGTCATTTGTGGGCATATGATGAAAGAATTTTTCCGTTGAACTGAGAAATCTGAAATGAACCATGAAGAATAAATTGTGCAATTTTTTTTTTATTGTACATTTTTATTAGCCATGTTTATAGTTATAAAGGTATAATGTCATAAATGTAAATCTGGTAAACTCATGAAAAATTAGTTTTTTTCTTACAACTGAAATTACAGTGTAGTGAAAATATATTTACGTTTCTATATCCAATTAAGCAATTTATTTGGTCAAATGTTGCACAACATTTAAGTTCATTTGTTATAAAGAAATGTTTTAATGACCTTTATGTTATGATGCTATTATGATGACACACACACAAAAAAGTAAAAAGCGTTTGTATGTTAAAGACATTTTGAGATGCGTTCCATGCAGCTCTTAGAAAAAAGTACCTCTGCCTACCTTTCATCTTCTTAAACATGGATGTCATATTTCCTAGGCTAAGCTACAGTGATTTCAAAGCATTTCAGTTTATTTATAGAGGGCGTGAGGGCGTTTTCAATAGAGGAGCACTAATGAGGCGAATCTGTAATCACTGTTCACTTGTGGCTATAACTCAGGTATGTAGAAATAGAAATTCATCTCCCAATTTCTCTAGTAATCACCTTCCTCAAAGCTCAGCAGACTCCTCTGAAGTTTAAAATAGGACGAGTGTCAGAACGCTTCCTCTTACTGTCCCTATATCCCTCTTTTACTCGCTCTCGCTCCCATTTTCTCCCTTTCATTTAATCACCTTCTCATCCTCCCTTTTCCTCTGCCTCTCTCTTTCTTTCTATCTATCTCTCATTAACTCCTCCTCACTCTCAGCAGGTCTTTCTCCTGCTGTTAACACCACTATATCGTAAAACTGTCCACAAATTCACTTTAGCCAGATCGTCCGTGGCAGCAGTCCCAGTTTTCAGCTGAAACCCCCCTATTGGAAACGCCTCAGCCTCCCCCGACCCTCACAGCTGCTTAAGTTGGCAGCGCCCTGCTCACGTCCTGACCCATCTGTGGATCTTATCAGGGCACCGGGCAGTGTTGTGTTGGTGCCGCGTCTCGCTCTCCAGCTCAAACAGAGTCAGTCTGCAATTTGGCCTCATATTCAGTCGCACTTTCCTCCATCAGGGAATTGTGTTGTGATGCAGATCTGGAAACGAGTCAGTGGGCTTGTATTGCCACTGTCAGAACACTGCTGTGCTTTTTTGTTTCCTTTACGTCTTTTCCTTATCCTTAGGCGGAATGTGAATCAAGCTGAGCAGTACGACTGGTTTAGTCTAAGATACGACAGACAAAAAATGGAAGGTAAAGTGCTGGAAACAGCATGCATGTGCCAGGAGGAGAGGTGCACTAAAAATAGACCGCCAGGCTGTTCTTCCATGATCGATATATGCGCTTCTTTCTCTCTTCTGCATGAGTGAAAGTGTTCCGGTCTCATCTGATGTATGTAAATATAGAAGCGTGATTTGCATTAAGTCAGGTGGGAGCGGGGCACGGGAAGCGGCACAAAATAGAACAGCTGCCTTGGGAGAGATCCAATCCCAAATAAAATGCTGTGTAAAGTACAGGTGCTCTCTTGGAGGGGAGACTCCATCGATTCTGGCTGCTTGTTTAGAAAGTTCACAATATATGTGCCAGAGCAAGCGGAGGTTAATGAACTATATCATTCCCATTTAAGCCTGTGTCCTCGATCTCCATTTGGACAAATCTGCAGTGCTGTGATCCGTCTGAATCTCTTGTGTGTCAAGTGTCAAACTTAATTAACTGCAGAGAAATCTCCCAATTACATGAACCCTCACCTTGTCCTTAAGGAAGGTTTGTTTGTGTATATAATTTATTTTAATGCATGAAGGTCGATCAGACTACATTCTGCGAAAATGAAAACATGGCTAAAGAGATGTGATATAGTAAGAAATGCTTATTCTAAAAACTAGTAGAATAAATTAATACAAATTTCAGTTTTATTCATGCAGCTAAAAGCTTTAAAATTTTAAAAGTTGAAAAGCTTTAAAAATTGAAGTGACTAAAATCCATTGGACTCTGCAGGTTGACAGTGTAGAACTTCCAAACAAAATGTGTATTTATTTGTTATTTATCCAGAGTGACATCCATTTCCTAATCTTCCTGATCTTCTTGGCAGAAATCAAGTCAAGACTCATCTTTGTAATGAGCAGTCTTTCATCAGCTACATGGCAGGTCTGCTTATAACATTCCATTGATATGTCTAAGGAATTCTAAGGAATTCTAAGGAAACCATGTTCTGCACTATATCATCTATTACTATACAGTATCAGCCTTGAATAGATCAGTGGTAAATGATCATTTTAAATCAGTGAATCAAACGCAATAGGAAATCCCACACAACGAAATCTTACCTTTTAACTTAACATGATGCAACAAAAACTGATGACAAGTAAATAAATAAAATAAAAATAATGGCTGTTAATGAGTCTCAAACCTCAAGCTGGATATGAGTCTTGAGTCCTTTGACAGAGCTAAATCTCTGATCACGGTGTTTGTTACCTGAGTGCAGCTCAAGTCACAAAACTCGAACCCCTGTGTCTGCCTCTTGGTCCGTAGTCAATTGTCTTACCACTAGGCACCATCACCACTGCATAAATTTCTGATGTACATTTTTTGTCTAAATCATTACTTCACTTATAAACAATTAGTATTACTTGGCATTCAATTCTGTAGGTCCCTGCAGATATGAGCAACCGGCCGAGCCCCAACATGTCATAAATGGAGGTCTGGGTGGTGCGCATTCCTTGAAACAGCATCTATGACCACTTTTTAGAAAAATCAATGCTGCCCGCATCAGAGAATCCAGCGCAGGTTAAGGTCCCTGTCGAGGAGCCTCATGTGTGAAAACTCATTTGTTCGGGCAGTGAGGCACATTTTGAGCTCGCTCCAGTACCCCATAATAAGCAGAGGTATGGCCAGACCTCTCTGCTTATCGATAAAATCAACACGGTGCTGTTGACTCTTTGGCCTGCCCTCGCAGTATGACCGCATATCATCTGCAGCTATTGATGCATGATTGGGCGATGGTAATGCATCGCTACTGTTGTGGGAGGTACTTTTAAACGGTGGCTTTTCAAGTTATGAGCTACTACTTTTTAAAACCGTTACTTTTAAATCTATAGCTTTTAAAAATTAGCTTCACTACTGATAAGTGACCAAAAAAAGTAGTTAAGTTAGTAGCATTAGTTTTCCCAAAACTGTACATCTTTTGCCATCCTTCTGATGCTGGAGGCATCGGATCTGTCGTTTCTGCCGTGTCTGCCTCGTTGTCCCTGCTGTCTTTCCACCGCACCCATCGTTCTTCGACCCGGCAGGCCGCCATCGCTGCCTGAGACTGCAGGGGACGGCTCACGTCGTTTCAAACCTCATTTAACACTGAACCGTGCCCCCTAATAAAGCCCAAATTGCCCACCGCGGAGCTGGAGAGCGGCTCCAGACATTCATTAGCTTAATGAAAACAGGCCACTCCACTGCTGCTGCCCAGCGAGCGCCTTCGCGCCCGAGCCGAGGCGGCCATCTGCTCGAGGGCTCCCAGCCAGCTGCGGAAAGTTAAAGTTACCGTCACATCCGGCCCGCGGGAGGCCAGGCAGCGCCGCCTCTCGGGCGTGGAACGCTCCGGGAAATTGCGGCAAAGCTAAATGGGTCTCCCAAACGATGCCTCGCTCCTTCACCTGGAACCAGATTGCTTTTCATGAGTCTCTGGGCAGATGCGATGAGACTTCCGGCTCGTTCCGTTAAGTCGACTCGCAGCTGCAGCGGCTTCAGGCAGGAGGCGGCAAGCGGCTTTCCAGCCATGTGCTGTGCAGGGCATGTCAACATGTGTTACGGCCAACTGTTTCATTCCGACTGCCGACGCATGTCAGCTAACCTCTGAATTTTTTTCAAGGGCAAACTCGCCTCTCTTAGCTTGGTTGTGGCTCAGCAGAGCAGAAATTAATAGTAAACAAGCACAGACAGTGTTACAGAATAATAACAGAACGACTTGTCCACAATTCCACACTACCAAAATTGATCAGTGCACCAGTCACGTAGACACTACTGTATGTATCAAATATTGAAGTTTTTGCATGTTAGTTTTTGTTTTGTTGCACCTTTATAATATTCATGAGCAAATTAATGAAAAAATTCTAATACACTGTAGAATACATTTAATGTGGTATTTTCAATATATGTATTGTACATGAAACATTGTGTATAAAACTATAATCAGCTTTTAGAGTATGAGTCCTTTTACAGGTGAAAACCGTCAAAAACTAGTGTAAATGATGAAAAATATAAAGCATTCTTCCCAGGAAAATCCCACGACTCTTATTATTTTCCTAGAATGTACCAGTTTTTAACATCAGCATTCTCCTGAGCTCCTGCTTATTGGACCTAATTAAACATGGCTACACTTATTATATTTAATACAGAAAATTCTTGAAGGATGAGATCTTAATTCCATATAATAGGAAATAATCCTTGTGCACATTTAAAATAAGAGTATTTGCAAGATGTGAATGGCTGGCAGTTGCAAAGAAAGGGGCAGAAAAGGTGAGAGGAAAGGTCTATGGGTGTAAATTGTCTCAGTGACTTTGGTGCACCGTGAGTCTGTGATGCCAGTTCTGGCCCCAGGGCAATCGCTTGATAGCTCATCATCTAGACAGTATTACCCGAATCCCCATTGGAGATAAACTCATTACGTTATGCCTCATTCGAGTGTAGGCCTTCGGATCACTCCGAGGATCTTTATTGGCATCTGCACATGTTCTAATATCTCTGTGAGCAGCAGAGCTCCACTACTGACCCTAAACATCGATTAGGCAGTTGACTGACTATGGTCCCTCCAGACAGAGGGAGACACTCCTGCACATGAGTTTCCAAACTTGTAATCCTGCTTGCAGTCAGCCTTGATACTTGCTTACTAGATGGTCACATCAGATATTCAATTCATTCTTTCAATGAAGCCTTTTTACTTGATTTGTTCGGGTTAAGGTGTGGCTGATTTGAGGTGGGTCGGGGCGGGGGAAGAGGTATAGATGTTTTTTTATTGACTTTGAAGTAAAAGAACTGTCAGCCACTGTGAGAGACCAATGCTACTGCCTTTTCTCTTCTCCATTACAGTTTAATTTTGTCGGGAAACTGCTGGGGCCCCGGGGCAATTCCATGAAAAGATTACAAGAGGAAACGGGTGCAAAGATGTCCATCCTGGGCAAGGGCTCAATGAGGGATAAAGGCAAGGTAGGAGCACGGCAAGCCACTTTCAATCTTGGTTGCACGGCGTGAAATGCATGTGAATATTGCACATATAATATTTATTCAGATTTATACTTAAATAGAATATTAAATGTTGGAATGCATGAAAACATTTAACTGATCTGTTTGGAAGAAAATGTAGTGCATTTCAGCATAATAAAACAGTGCACTGTCTCCAATTGCAGAATGCGTTTTGGGTGTCATTGCTTGTATTGCTGAATTCAGGGTCAAAAAGCCTGCATATGATATCTGTACACAGCAGTTCTTCCTTAGAAGAGCCATTTATCGTTCTGTCTCTCAGTTCCACTGAAAGCTACTCCGAGTCTCGGCACAGTCTCAGCATCTACTCAGAAACTGTAGCCTGAAATCTTTTGGGTAACAGGGCACCGATATTTTAAGAATAATCTGCTGTCTCTGTATATATTAGTTGAGACGAGGACTGCTAATGTACATGACACCTGTGGGCATGGGCACGCTGCCGAGCCAAACTGGCCGTTTACCAAAAGGCTCATCATGAATAAAGCCTTACATTAACTCATCAATGTGACAGTCCAAAGGTCCAGTTAGTTCAAGTTTGCGTTTTTTTGGCCTTTTTAAGGCTCTCTTATTGTGGCCACTCCACTGCTCTCTTAGATTTGCAAAGAAAGATATAGTTAAGGATCCAAATTCTATATTTTTCTGATAATTCAGTTACTTTTCCAACAGTAAGTCTGAATGTTGATAAAGGTGCACAACTGAGTCATTTCGACTTTGCATGTACTCTATATCTGAGTGAGCGCCGGGTGAATATTTAAGCAGGAATATATTTGCATGAGAGATTTGGTTGGAGATTTAAAACAATCCAACTGGCTCCTGTTTCGGTCCTGGTGAAAATTTTAGACGCTTTCTGTCGAGTCGTCCAGCAGGTGTGCAGAACAGTCACAGCGGGAGAAAGCCGCCTGAATACAAGGGCTTATCAAAACCACACATATAATTGACGATGTTTTGTGTGGAACTACATGAGCTCTGTGACATTTTCACATTTACCCATGAAGGTACCAAGCTCCAGGTTTAAAAGGTCTTAATAATATAGATTTAGACTTGATTAGAAATTAGGGGCAGTGCTCTTTATGGCGGTTCAGAATAAATCCCCAAACATGATAACAAATACTTTTTATTTCCTGTTTTTCCTGTCATTTTAGTTGTTATAGATATTATCACTTCAATGTCTCCAATAGCAACACCAATTTTCAAAATAATGTTTTTTTAATCTTTTATCCTTATATTTTGATATTTTCATGGCATCTCTGTTTAATTAATTAATTAATTATCTGATGAAACCAATACCCTTTTAGAAATGCTTTTTCCCAGCATTTCCATTAGTATTTTAGTTGAGATCTGAGATCAAATCTTCGTACTTTAACTTTTCCATTTTCCGATCTGGCATTTTGTTGGCATCTTCCTTGATACCCACACTGATCGTCCTGTGCAATCTCTAGTTAACACTGATCCATTTATTTCCAAAGCCGCTCTAAAATGGAAAATAAAACAGGCTTGTATATGAGGTACCGACCTTACGTAATGTTTTTTCCGCTCGCCTGCTGTGCGCACTGTCGTTCTCTCCTGTCACTGAGATGCAGAGCCACAGGATCCACAACTCACTCATTTGCTTCCTACATACAGTTTTGCAGTAGGGAGAGATTTTAGTCAAAACACGATGCATAATTTATGTTCGAAGTCAGAGCAGTGCAGTTTTCATGCCTATGTTTTTCTCTTTGAGCTCAACTTTGTAGTGCATGGGCTTGGTACGAGTCTGACACGCTTGTTTATCACACCATATGATGCCACATGAGCAGCCAAGTAGGTCATTTGTGCTTGTCTAAATGGCTCTGTGAAATCTAATACTTATCTTAAACTTGGTGTAATTGTAATGGTATAATGTAATACCATTACAAAAATGATTATATACAGTAGTGTACATAGATTATAAACTGTCAGTGAAGTCTTACAACTAGTCTACTCAGCAAAAAATAATTTATGAATTATAATTAAATTAGAAGTATGAGTATTATACATATAATTGTAATATAACTTGTTTGTATTACTTGTAATTGCAGAACATATGCGTAACTTGAGAATGAGCTAAATGGTAGGTGGAAAACTCCTTTACATGAATTTGACATCGGGATTACACCTTGAAATAACTCAGCTGGAGATACATTTTCACCTGTCGTTAAAAGGTGTCTAAAGTATTCAGATTTCATCCGAGGGGAAAACTGCCCTTACTTATGCATGAAAATGCCTTTAAACAATATCTTAATAATAGGACTACAAGAATTTTGAAAATTGCATTTTTTAAATGTGTATATACATTGCAATATAAAAAAAGGCATTGTTAAAATTATTATTAAAATATAAAAATGAACTTTTACTCTGGAGATTCCATGAACCATTTTATCCAAGAACGCAAATTTATTTATCAGACATACTATATATCATGGAAAAGCAGCAAAACAGTTGTAACTTGATGGTTTTATTTTATATTTCCTGACACTATGTGACTATAGTACGAAAATAATGCTGAAAGAGTTTGATTTATTTCTTAGTCTAGCTGGTGTCTGCTTTATGCTATAGGATGTGAGTATAAAGAGATGGTAGCAGAATTCAAGGAGACAAGAAATGAAAGGTAGAGGGTTTCTGCGGCTTTTTGGCTAGAAACTGGGAGGAAATTTAGGTGTGGCTTTCCTCTGAATCAAAAGTTATTTCATTAGGTGGTAAGTGAGACAGACAGGGATTTTTTGTGTCATTGAATCCTCTGGCATTCTGTAATCAGAGCTGTTCGGCATTCTGTAGCTGTCAGGGAATTGTGTACCTCTTTTATTTCCTCTGAGAATAAATCTGAAGAAGGAAACACTTGTCATTATGTCATATTTGTAGAGGCTTCTGGCACACATAGGCAGAGTCTCTTCAGTACCTTTTGAAACGGATCCTGGAAGGCAAAAGCTGCTCTTAAAACAGCCAAGCATTTTGCTCGTGGACTGACATAAAAGAAAATTTAAAGCTCTCAGTCTTTAGACAGAAAAGTGTCATATGCCTGAAAGTTTGCCTGTCATGGAAGATTGGAAATGAAATGTAAAGCAAACACTCTTCCTGCATCTGCAGACAATTTCTTAGCAGTTTCTCTGTCAGGCAAAACCCCCTGGAATGCTTGATAACCTTGGGAGGGAGGGAGAGAGAGAGAGAGAGAGAGAGAGAGAGACTATATTACACCCATTATCATATATTTTCCATCTTAAACATTTCAGATGTGGTTGTGATGCTCAGTAACTAAAATAGCAGGAGTGCTTTCTGACCTTCATTCAAAGTAGGAATGAAGTGCAAATGAAGTGATTGGGTCAGAGACATTTTCCCGACATCGCATCAGTTAGCAGTTAGTGTTCATCAGAGATGAAGGGCCTCCAGAGTTGAGCAGGCAGAGCTCAAATGCCCCCTCCTCGGAGCTCTCAAGTCACGGCCAAAAGGTAATCAACATGAAGAGGTAATACAGGCTGTAGTAATTACAAGCTTTGTGAAGAATAGTCACTGACGACCTTCAGTAATCAGAGGGAATTGGGAAACCGAACGCCTCTCACGCAGCCTATATTCTCCCTTTTTCCGCCTCCCCTGGGGAGAATTTAATCTGAGAGGCGGCAACAGCGAGTTATTTCCGCTCAACGACTCTGTAAGCTGACATTTTTTTGTCTTTCTGCGCATTACGCCGCATGGAATTATCGCCATGTCCTCCTCCGGCACTGTATCACAAACTTCAGGACTTAGTTGTTGGTCCCCTATATCGGCTTGTTTAATGAAACGAAATGGAAAACTCACTTTTTAAAACACGTTTCCTGAATACGTCCTTGACGAAAAATTGTGTCGCCTCTCATCAGCATGTGGGTAGAAATTCAGTTTATGTTTATGTTCTCACAAAGCCAAGAGAAAATGGCAATTTTTCATTTCCAGAACCGATTTGACCAAATTTCTCATTTCCAGGAAGAAGAACTGAGGAAAAGTGGGGAGGCGAAATATGCCCATTTGAGCAACGATCTTCATGTTTTAATTGAAGTCTTTGCACCACCTGGAGAGGCTTATTCCCGCATGAGCCATGCCTTGGAGGAGATAAAGAAGTTCCTGGTTCCTGTAAGTTTATTCAAAGTGTTTCATTTACTCTGACTTCCAGAGGGTAATTGAGAGTTGAACATGATCATGGGTTTGCTCCAGTTCTCGATTAAGTCTCCAGTATTAGTCCAAGACACTCCTTCCACAGAATTAATTGAAAAAAATGATTCAGGAGGTTAAGCATGTGGAAGCGAGTACAGAGTACAGAGAAGCGAAGACAGATGTTTTCAACAAGTTGGTTTCTTTTTGGTCTAATTTTGACCTATTATGTCTCTGAGCATCTTAAGGTGTGTTTTGGGAATTCTTGAGTTTGACCAACATCAAACCTATAAAAAGCAACAAATCTGATCCTAAAAGTCCAAAAATTTATTAGGTATTTTTCAGTAGTAATGTGTCTGGAAATATTTCTTTTTGAGTATCTATTGACAGCTAATAAAAATTTTTGTTCTTTAAATGCTAAACAACAGTGGTGTATAGAGTATCTGAAACCCTTACTTAAGGATTCTTTACAAAGAAAATTGGTCGAGTAAAAGGTAAAAGTTACCCATTGGAATACTACTTGAGTAAAAGCACTGAAGTATTTAATAGTATTGCTGGTGTAAGTAAAGGTAGCTAGTACAATAAATGCTCGACTTGAAATCTTAATTTGTTTAATTTGCATCCAGTTGCACAAATGTTCAGGGCCAGATCATGACACAAATCACCATCATGCTGGCACACAGTAACAACAACCTCCATCTTTTAGTGTCACATTCCAAAAAATGGCATTCCAGACAAATTTAGGATTTAAATTAACTTATGTTAATAATCATACAAACTCCTGAAAACAATACTTAAGTGCAGAAGCCTATTACAGTTACTCAAATACTATACACCACTGCTAATCCTTTAAGGAGATTTTTTTTAATCTATGCATTTACGTAAACATGACAGATTATCTGCAGTTGGTGTTATAGTCCCTTTTTTGACTATTTTTGACTGGTAGCCTTACTTACCGTTACCTTTCCCGTAGTGCTCTGTTACTGCCACATTCTGAGGGCAGAGTGCATTCATTTATCATGGAACATGTGTGTTTTTTCATTAACCTTGATGGCAAGTCTAAACTATTCAAACCAAGACTGCAAATTTTCTTTGTAATATGTTTCCACAGAGGAGCAGCAGGAGAAAGGCAGAGATTCAAATAGAGTAGGAAGAAACAGCTTCTCTCAGCATTTTTCCATCTGCAGCTCTAACAAGGAGCATAATGTATTCGTACGTTAATAAGCTCAGCAAAGCAGGAGGGGAAAAGACGATGTAAAAGGGCTGTGCCTTTCTTAGGGCCTGAAGCGCTTACCAATAATTAATGTTCTTACTGTATGTCCGCACACAGTTTGGACTGTAAATATGTGTGGTGCTGTGTGAGGGATTGGCCTCAGGGTGAGAGGCGTTTGAAAGGAGCCACTATTTTACCCACAATGCCCAGGGCTTTACAGCATAGTCTTCATCCTCTGGAGTACAGCTCTGCCTCATCAGCAGTAGTCTTACTGCTATGGCCATATCCTCTACACTTATGGCTTTGCATTATTCTCTTTTCTGCCCCGTTGTAAACTGGACATTTTTGTCGGATGGAAGATTGCTCTCTCTGCTCCAGACCTTTTTCCTTTTCAGGCCTCTTATATCACTAAAGCTTACTCTTCACTGCTTCTCGTTTCTTGAGGCTGGGATTATGAAAGTATGTGGGTGATCAGAAAAATGCCTGGTGCAATTTGTGATTAACAGAGTTTATATGGTAATGTGGTTTGAGGCCAAACTGGACGAGGCACAATTGAGCTTTGTCTTGGGCTTAAGCCAGCCTAGCTACATGCCCCATTAGCTTTTCATCGTTTTAGTCACATTAGTGTTTTTTTAATGAACTTAACTTCTTCTTCTAACATGTACCAGCAGGGAAGAAATGAGAAATGTATGGAGAGAAATATAGGCTAATATTTACAAATCACTAACTAGGTTGATAATTGACCAATGTTTTAAGAATTTACATACAATACAAAGCGATGCAAAGCATGACACTTTAATGTTTTTATTATTTGTATTTTTTATTATTTTCATTATTACCAAATAATTTTTGGTCAGATCAGTAATTAATTGAAAATGGGAGAATTAAATTAGATGTGATATATTTAGATTTACATTAAAGCTACATGTTAAAATCCTTAATCTGAACATGGTTAGAAATGTTCTTTTTTTGGAAACAGGATTCTACAGCGGGTCTATGATGAATATAAATGATATAGTGAACATTGTTTTAAATGCTGTCTCCAGTGATTAAAATTATCTTCACACTATTGTGCTTCAGGGAAATCAGGCCACCAGTAGTTTGTAATTCCTGCTGAACGTATTTTAGTTGAGCACATGATGGGTTCACTGGAGTCACTCATTGCCGAGGGCAACAGTTGTGTACTGCCCATAAGGCATCAGCAGTGAGCTACAGTAAAACTCTACAGCATTTCAATTAGACGAGAGGGAGCTTTACACACCATCTCTAGGGGTGGTGAGAGATTCACTGTTAGTCCGTTGAGGGGATGAAGGCCATGAACAATTTTAGATCAAATAATAGGGGAAAAAACATAACGTTTCCAGAAATGTGGGTATCCACAATTACCACAACATACATTTACATTTCTGGCTTTTGTCAGATGCTCTTATCAAGAATGACTAACATTTCTAAATTACATAGATAGTATCCCTTGAGCAACTAATGTCTTGCTCAGGGGCTCAGTGCTTGTAGTTCTGGATGTAGAATACAGCCAGACTTGAATCCACAACTCACAACCTCTTGGTTTGTAGCTGCATTAGTAGATGTGTTTTAAATGATGGCCTTTTTTAGATTATCACATGTAAAATAAATAAATTTGTGGAGCCAAGGAGAAGAAATGGTATTGCTATTTGACACAATATTTCAGAATCGTAATAAGAAAAGACGTAGCTCTTTTTTCACTGCATAGGCGTCAATGCTGGTGCTGATGCTCAGCTGCAGAGGTGGAAAGAGTACTGAAAATTTGTACTCAAGCACAAGTACTGTTACATTGGTTAAAATGTACTCAATTACAAGTAAAAGTACTGTTGTTAAGAAAATACTTGAGTACAAGTACAAAGTACTCTTCTCAAAAACTACTCAGAGTACTAATTACTTTTTAACCGATGGATGTTTTATTGCGTCGTCAATAGCAGGCATTCGATTTGATTCACCAGTATAAAATATCTACGTTCAAAGCACATTTCTCAGATGAATGAGGTATAGAAAAGCTATTAGTTTTGTAAATAAATGTAGATATAAAGCAGGAATTTTGTTTGTTAAAACAATGACAAAAATGTTTTTGAACATGCATAGAACAGTTTAAACTTTTCCCAGTACACTGCGAACAACAGGCAGGTAAATGTCTTAAACTCTTAGACATAATAGCATTTCTGTCACACTTCACTTTCTGAATCTTTTGTTCAGTTTCAGCAAGAGCTGGTTTTCTAAATTAACAGAGTCTATCCGGCTTCGTTTGGCTCCATTTTCTCCATTTTGGCTTCTTTGTCTCCAAATCTTCAGTCTATAAATTAGTTTGTACTCCACTGTGTAGTGCCTCCAGACACCTGTGCCTGCTGCTGCAGTGGAGTTTATTCTTTGCTTACGTCATAGATTAATTGGCGCGGTCACGATTGCACAGCCTTATTGGCTGCAAAGATGCAGATGAAAGGTTTGAATATTAATTCAAATTGGGGGCGTACTCAGTAGCGACTTTTGATTTTATAAGTAGCGAAGTAGATTACATGGTGTAAATTGTACTCAAGTATGTAAAATACACACAGTAAAATTACACACTTGAAAAACTACTCATAAAAGTACAAGTACCCAAAAAATCTACTTAATTACAGTAATGTGAGTATTTGTAATTCGTTACTTCCACCCCTGCTCAGCTGCTACTGAATGTTTTCAGATGCTGCTTCAAGCTTGTATGTATGTACATCCAAACACATATTCTACCTCCTTTCAGAACTGAAATACATCAGCAACAATTCTGTATTTTGAACTTGTTAATCATTTGCTCCATTGAAATCCAGCACATTTCAGCGCATCCCTTAATGTCTTCACATACCTTTTTTCTCTCCTTGTATGCTTTCTGTTGAATTTTCTTGTGAAGACCACAATTAATTTGTTCAGCAGACCTTACAACTCCAGATTTGTGCTTTTTTGTGCCATTTTCTTTATTTTAAGCTGCCTCACTTACTCCACCCACAGTTCATGAACCACAGGTTCTTGGTTCCAGAGCAGCAAGTTTTGGTGGTGGTTCAAAGCAATTTTGCAGCCCATTTTTGGTCAGTAAAGCCTGGTACCGTTTACACATTGGTACTGGAAAGGCACCAACACCAGTGCAGTGGAAAATAGCAATTACTGAAATATATTTCATTACAGCTGTCTACAAACAGTAAACAGTAAATGTAACTGACTGAACATATCACATTTTAATAGAATAGTTATTTGTGATGGCATTGTGATTGGTCGATATATTTTGTATATATATATAAAAGTATGAATAAAAAAGTTTTGACTTGACACTGCAAAGAATGATTCTGGTAATGGCATGTATTGGCTTGGGATTGTTGTGTTTGTGGAAAGTGCCTTTTCCCCGTGATTGTTGCCTGGTTGGAAGGAGGCAGTCAGAAGCTGGGATGAGTGCCATGAGTTGGCAAATTTCAGGCAGATGTACGTGTCTCTTCACAAGAGTGGCTGTTCCAAGAATGTCAAGGGCTTCTGAGTAGCTTGTGTAAAAAGCCAGAATGATATGAGAGGCTCTGCCTTTTTCTAAAAGGCCGTGTATTTAAGTCTGATTTAAGGTGGAATTTTGTCGAGACTCAGGTCATAACAACCAAAAGGATCCATTCTGTATGAATTCCTTAAATGAGGGATAAGGAAAAGATTAGTGCTGCAGGATTAGAGAGAAGCCATTTGGGACTGGATTTTAGAAATATGTATCCTTAATGATCTGATGTAAGTCTATAGAGGGAGTTAAATACTAGTGAAAGGGCTGTAATGACATTTATATACAGTGTACTGTGGTATTGGAGCTTGTAATGGCTGATAAATTACAATGTAAAAAGAAGTGGAGAAAGGCAAGATGGAGCCTATAACCATGCTATGAGTGTTGTCATTATGTAATATCTCCAGTAGAGGGCATACTGCGGTTCCACTGCCTGGTTTTTAGTGGTGTTGTTTTTTTTTTACATTTGACTTTAATTTATATCTTTTTCATTTATGTATAATCTTGGTGAGGACCTAACATGTTGGGAACAAATGTTTCTAAAACATAAATGTTAATAAAAATATAAATTAACTATATCTTTTTTCATGTTTATTTACCTTTGTTTTGATTCTGGAAAAATTATGTCCTCTCATATGTCATTATCTCATATTGAACATTAGGATTGATTTTAAAAATCCTAAACCTGCCAGGCTCTAATATATATAATTTGTAGGTATCTGAGCAGCATCTAGCAGAAGTAACAGACATTTTATAGGGCAAACATTTCTTGGCCATACAGATGTATATCTCTAATTACATGCAGGAACACGGCTGATGTTTCTGCCTTTGGCTACTTCTTAGGGTCTTTGCCTGTAATGAATAACTTGTCTAAATTGAGTGTTTACTTGGCTTTAATCTGTAAGCAGCTGCACTGATCTGACCCTGACTTTCCATGAATTCCTGTTTGTATACAGACTGAATGCATCAGCAGCACCAAGCACATCCGCATCCAAACATAATTAGCTCTGCCATCAAATGCCGTTCGTGATGAATCCATTATGATATCTATTACCTCTGTTCAGCATGAGACACTCTTCCCTCCACAACTCATATTTTCTGCTTGAGATGAAAAGAAAATGTTTAAAGTAAAATTATTTTTGTCTCCAATTGCTTTATGTAAAAATACTTTTCAGTGTTATAAACAAAAATGTGACAGCAGGACTTAGCTTCACCAGTTAACTAGATAACAAGTTAAATGTTACGCATCATATTTGTGACACATTGTAACATTGTAAAAAACTCTCTAAATAATGTTATTTGTAAAGTCTGTTTTTATGCTACACAATTTCACCATCATTCACAACAGCTAAATAAGCAATCAAGACAGTCTTGACATATGAAGCATGAATTAAACAGATACCCTCCAAAAACTGGCCAAAAACTAAAGCGAAAAGAAATTCAGTTGGGAAAGACGTCTGCCCAAACTCTGACCAGACTAAACCTCCAGCAGCTCCATTCCTTATTGATTGTTGACTGCATCTCCATGAAAAGGCCACTCTCATCGAACTGCCATTTCTAATATTTGCCTGTGCCCAGCTGCTATGGCAAACAGGAAGGTGAGTAAGTGGCTGGTGGAAATGAAACTCCGTTTATCTGCCTGGGGCACTGACAAGCTAATAAAATAAGAGCTATCCCTGCTGTAATCGGCCCCGTGATTCAGAGCCTTGTCATGTTCAATCAAATGAGAGAGCAAGACTTTATAAATGCAGGAAGTAGCATTATTCTTTCACAACAATGCGCTGATAGCTGATGTCAAACAAAGTTAATAAGCCATCTCACTCTCGCCCCTCATGCCGCTCTCCTCGCCATCCAAGATTCAAGATTCTTTATTTGTCACATGCAAATTATACAGGTACAACATGCAGTGAAATGTATCCTGATCTGCTCTTTTGACTGTGCAGTTTAGGCAAAGAATTAAAAAATTAAAAAATATCACAAAATAAAAAAAATAAATAAATAAAAAGATACAATATACAAACAAACTTAAAATATAACTGCAAGCAGTGATTACGGGGGCCATGCAGTTTGCAGCTTTATCAGTTTTTTTATGAATTGAAGTACATATATGTTGAGATTTGATATCTTTCATCTTTTTTTCTACGTATTTACGGTTCAAAACTTATTAAGCTAACTTTAAAATAGTTTATTATGACGCCAATAAGTGGGATATCGACTTTGAAGTGAAGCTTTGCAGCCATATAAAGAAATACCTGAAAATGGGCTTAATAATTACTATAAGAGAGTGTCTAAAAACTGTAAATTATAGTAAAGTTTCCTTATTCAAACATATGTCTTGCTGAATTTGTTTCAAAGTATTGCTTTGCATAATATAGCCATATGAATAGGTAAATGAAAAATGTGCTCAATAACTATTAAAGAAGAATATGCTGAGATTTAAATAATACGATTTCATATTATGAAAATTAGCGGTAGCTCACTCAGAGCTAGATTTCTGTGATATTCAGTGTGTGGCATTGCATTACTATACGAAGCCGAGCACATTTATTTAAAAAAATACAGCCAAATGAAAACCTAAATTAAAAATATACTTGTTCCATCCATCCATCCATTTGCTACCGCTGTTCCGGGTCAGGTCGCGGGGGCAGCAACCTAAGCAGGGAAACCCAGACTTCCCTCTCACCCGCCACTTCGTCCAGCTCTTCTGGGGGAACCCCGAGGCGTTCCCAGGCCAGCCGAGAGATATAATCTCTCCAGCGTGTCCTGGGTCTTCCCCGGGGCCTCCTCCTCTTTTAATAATAATTAAAAAAGGAATGTCTTGGGATTCAAATAATACCAGTTACATGCAGATTGGATAAAAATCCAGGATCTAGTTGACTAGTTATGCCGATTAAAGAAAAATCCAATAAGAAAAATAGATACGAGGGTTTATTAAGATTCGTCTTGACCTAAGAAATAAGATGGTATAAGATTTTTAAGAATCGGAGCTGCGATTCAAAAGTTATTACGGAAAACGCATAATAGCTTATTACCGCCACCAAGTGGTAGAGTGGTGCAATTATTTTTTTTGCCTGAATAGTACGTGAGGTTTAAACTGTTGAAATATGGGCAAAGTGGCGCAATTTTTCAATTCCTCAGTATTGGGTAGAGTCAAGGACCTACCTGCCAAATTTCAAAGCTGTTGCCCACCCAGAGCCGAATTTCTGTGACACTCGGTGTATGGGTTTGCAGTCCTACGCCAAGCCGAGCCCATTTATTTGCATATTACATAAAAATGAAGACCTAAATTAAAAATGTGCTTGATAATAATTAAAGAAGCGTGTCTTGGGATTCAAATGATACCAGTTGCATGCAGATTGGACAAAAATCCAGGGACGAGTTCGAAAAAGATGGGATTTCATTTTATGCAAATTAGCGAAAAATCAAATAGATGCGAGGGTCTAAAAAATTCATCTTAAACCAAAGAATGATATATGATTTTTGAGAATCAGAGGTACGGTTAAACATTTATTCGGTAAAATGCTAATTTTTTTGAAAAAATTGCAAAATAGCTTATTTTTTGCCTGAGTAGTGGGTGGGGTACCGGACCTACCTGCCAAATTTCAAAGCTGTAGGTCTTACAGTTCTTTTTCCACAATGCGTTTTAAGGCAGAAAAAAAAAAATATATATATATATATAGCCGCAAGCGGCGATGAGCGGGTTCCAAGCACAAGCGGCACAAGCGGCACAAGCTACAAAGCGCATAAGGAATCGCAATGTTGGTTTATCATAAACATTTGTGACATTTCTATTTCAAAAACAGGAATCAAAGTATCTTTAAATGGTTTATAAAAAAAGAACAAAATGTTTGCAGTTGCAATTTTGCAGATTACCATTACAGCACCCATTATATGACTCTTTCAAAACCAGGAATCCAACTTTCATTCTTGCTTCATGAAATGGATAAACAAAAGCAATACGTTTGCTCATTTAATTATTATACTTGGCATTGTAGATCCCCTTACTGACCAATCTGCACCACATTTACACAGTATTGTACTTCATGTCATACCTGTAGTTCAATTCTATAAACAGTCTGAAACAATTGAAAGGGAGCATATAGGAATTACATGGAATTGTGTTTAGGCCCACTCACATATGAAATGTAATGGAAGGCGTCTAAACACAGTATCACATTTAGCACACAAAACACTCATGTCCAAAAGCAAGTTTTCAGACGTTCAACAGGTACAGTGTTGCTCACTGATGCTACATGCAGGCACCGATGCTATTTCACACTTGAGAACACTAAGAAAAATAGGCTGAAGTTAGCTTTCACATTGTAATTTTGTCAAAAATGCAGCAATCAAAACAAAACTTCACAGATTTGTTCTGAGGTACTCTGATTAGTACTGATTTCTAACTAAGGATAATGACAAATTGCTATGCAGTTCCATATCATTATACAACCTGCAGTACCTTTTTTGAGCCACAAGATGGCAGTCGTGTACTATGTAAAAGGTCTTGTAGGTCAAAAAGCTACTGCAGGTTGTATTGTAGACATGGAGCAAATAGTGCAATAATGCAAAACTCTGCTGTAGCTTCCCCCAGCAGCCAATGTCAATGAAATTTTGCACACATCCATGTACTGTCATGCTAAATAACTTTACCACATTTGGTGCAGATCACAACAATTTTAGCAAAGTTATAGCAGTTTAAGCCAATTTTGCCACTTTCACAGCAGTTGATTGGCTTGTCTTAGTCACAGCATTGCGAAATTGCAAAAAAGCTTTCTATTACAGCCTCGGGCTTACTCTGCTGATTCATTTGATGTATTATTTATGTGGATTGGCCAAAAGACCTAGGATGAGTTTGCAAGAGTCTGTTTTTCAATCTATGCAAGTTAGCATAAAAAGTTGTGAAAAAAAATGACAGTCCCAATTGAAAAGTTATTTGGTTGTACTTTAGGAGTAAAACATGAAGAAGTTTTATTTTAGGCCACAGGGTTCTGGAGTGATAGGCCAAATCGCATCTGCCTTATAGGCCATTAGAGAAACATAGGCCTCAGAAGCCAATTTCCTGTTTTTTGGCTCCGCAGTGGCCGATGTTCACGAAACTTGGCCAAATTTGGTGCAGTTCTGACTTAGCGTTAGCAATCTACGAACTCTGTGCTGTTAGACCATTGACGCTTCAATGTATGTGAATGTGGCAGCCAGTTTGTGATGAAAAGTCAAAATGTTTTTGACTTTGATTTTTCCTCACGCTTCTTGAGTTATTCGCAAACTCGCGATTGCTTTTGCTGTAGTGCCCCCCGCAGGCCAATCAAAACGAAACTTAGCATGTGTGGTTAGAGTCGAGGTCTATACATAGCTTTGTAATTTCAGCCTGATATGATGTTCTTAAGTAGTTGAAAACGCAACTTCAAATTCATTGGCTAATAGCCGCCATGTTTGTTAACGTAACATAGCGTAGTCAATAATCCTGTATCAGGACATTGCTTAGATGAAGTATACAAAATTTCAGCCAATTCAGTCATACAGGTCTTGAGATATAAATATATAGCATTTATAGCGCCCCCCATTGGTAAATTAGTGCCATTTTTTCTATCCTCCACAGAATCTTGTTTCCATCAATTTTCTGAAGTTTGAAGCAGGTGGGTCAAAGCATTCCAAAGTTACAGCGGTCAAAGCAAAATTGATCACACCCCGTAGCACTTCATTGAGATGTCGTAGCTGCAGCATCAAGAAATTGCAAAAAAGCTCTCTGTTATGAGGTCAGGCTCAGTCCACAGATTCGTTTGGCACCCAACATGCCCCGATTTGACCAAAATCCAAGGAGGAGTACAAAAAAGTTGATTTTGCAAATTATGCAGATTTGAAAAAAATCTTTCCAGGTGCAAGTCCAGAGTTTTTAATTGATTGTTGTTTAATTTAAGCCAAAGAGTAAGAATCAAGTGGAAATTTGAAAATTGACCTCAGCAGTCATGAGATGTAGACCTTAACGCGTTTACCTTCACTGTAGCGCCCCCTATTCGCCAATTTGGCTGTCGTCGTGCGTCTGAATAGCAGGAGGGGAGTACTACCTAATCACAAAGTTTCAAGTTTCTATGACTTACGGTTTGGGCTGCACAACACGTTTTACGACAGAACCTTTTTTTTAAAAAACCTGAGCAAAAACAATAGGGTTCCCGCACTGCATGCTTGGAACCCTAAAAAAAAATCGGCACAATAACAATAGGGTACCACGCAGTGTTCCACTGCATGGCCCCCTAAATAAGGAGATAGGGGAATAGAATAAAGATAAACAGACTATTTGTACACTACCTGAGTACAAAAATCTGCAGACAGATAACAGGTGCAGTGAGATTTTAAAGTGTCGAGTGCAGCTACATAGCAATGAAGTGAAATGCTACACAGCAGCATTTTAGCAGACAGACAAGGAACATGTAATATTTGGACAGTGAAATATGGCAGCTGTATAATGATCATAACAATCTGGAATTAAGAGGCAGTGAGGAATGACAAATTAGACATTTAGGAAAAAGACATATCCTTGTTTAAAAGACGGATGGCCTGAGGATAGAAACACCTCCTGAGTTTTGGCCATGATGGTGCAGAACCTTCTGCCTGATTTCAGAAGATGAAAAAGTCAACTTCCGGAGTGAGCCGAGTCTTTAACAATCCTAGTTGCCCTGGTCCTACATCTCTTGGTGTAAATGAAAGATGCAGGTGCAGCTTAGCCTTGTATCATGAATTATATGTTGTGTGTTACAGTGTGTTACACCACAGCGTCTCAGTCCTATACTCAGGCAATGCTAGAACTATAGCCTATTGTGGGTCTGCTGCAGTGGGTCAAGTGATACTGTATCCAATATTTATAGCATAAAGTGTTTGAAAGCAAAAGAAACAAGACATGTTTGTGGGTGGAGTTTTTTCTTGTCTTAATTGATTATCAGTTTCGCCCAAATCAGAGTAAAAATCTACTCTGAAATATTTACTTTAGAAAATCAACTTTGCTAAACCAATTTATTAATATTTTAAGGCATGAATTTAGATCATGGGTTTAAATAGTTTTTTTTTTTTTCACAATGGCTTCTAATATGATTCAGATGCATTCAAAATATATACACGGTACTGTATATGATACATTTTTATATAAATATATTAATTAATAAGTTTGAATTTAAATAGCAGCCCATTCATAAATGGGTTCAAAGTTATACAGTATTTAAATGGAAATTTTATGGCATTTAAGCAGTACGAAGCAGGTTCCAGAACAATGAAGTTGCTATTTAAGTACAAATTTATGACACTTAAAAACTTCTTCATACTGCTTAAATGCCATAAAATTGCCATTAATTAAATTAAAATGGTTGCATGGTTTTCCTTTTTGGTAATTTATCAGTGGCTCTCTAAAGCTTTTGTTCCACACCTGTTTTTACACACCTTACTGTTAGTCATATTCAGTCCTGGAGAAGTAAAACATTGCACACTCTAGTGTATTTCCTCGTACAACACACCCGATTCAACTTATGCAAAGCCTGACAATTTGCTGAATCAGGTGTGACAGAGTAAGGGAGATAGTAAGGCTCACGGCACCGCGCCGTTCATAAAATCACCATTCATCATCTGCCAGGAACCACAGAGCGGGTGGCAACACCAGCAAAGCACGGACAAATTTAACTTCTGATATAACACCCGGAGTGTAATACCCGGTGTGACTAATGTGTTTAAAAACCAATATAATTTGTTCACAGAAAGAAAGTCCCAGAAAGCATGCCTAGACTTTGGGGAGGAAGCAGTAGTCTATTCGCTGCCTCCATTTTTATCTTAGCCTGGTGCTGTTGATGGGGAGAAAAAACTTCCTGGTGGTTAATTTTAAATCTTGGCCTAAATTCTGGTAATTCACACTTAAAGCTCAGCCGTTTCGGCCATGGCCATGACATACATATAATCTTTGCAGTCGTTTTTTTACAAATCATATTAAGAGATAGGTTTGACTAGTACTGTACAGCTAGATCTGTGCTAAACATTGCCAGAGAGTTCAGATCTGGCCCATTTCAGAAAGCCAACATGCTGTGATACATGAATTGGCCATGTTTGTAGAAGATCTTGTTTTTCTTAGTGGGCTAAAATAATTGCTTAGTTTTTATCATGAGTATAACCCAGTTATCTGTTATCTGTTGGCCAATTCCAGCATTAGGAGCCATGACATTTATACTTATATTGATTTATAAAGTGAGTCAGAAACTTGATTTAATGTAGTTTTATAAGGCAGCTCAAAAACTCAATTTTTCAATTCTGTGTCACAGCGTGATTTATTAACACTACTTTAATATTAGCACTTTGGATGGTGCTTTTACTGGAAAATTACTCAAATTCCTGTGGAATTTTTTTGGTGGAATTATGGATGAGCCCTTTTTGTTTTATGAGTGTCTCCGTCCTAAACAAACAGTATTTAGTTCCATGTAGGTCTGGATGACATGAGAGTAACATGTGTCAGAACCCATCACATGGTTTTCGATGACGTTTAATAAAAAATGCAGACGTCTGTTTGTAATGTAATCCGGAGGCAGATTTTCACTATTTGTAGGCAATTTCCATTTAGGGGGGATTTCAATGTCATTATAGCATCATGCATTAGCTGACATTATAATTAGCTAGCAGACAGCATTAGGAATCCATTAAAAACAGAATTATATAAAAGTATAGTATAATGTAGCATGATGACGTGCTATTTGACGCCATGCTCATCTCTCTCTCTCTCCCACGCTACAGGACTACAACGATGAAATCAGACAAGAGCAGCTGCGCGAGCTCTCCTACCTGAACGGCTCAGATGATGCAAGCAGGGGCAGGAGCGCACGAGGACGCGGTGTCCGCCTCGTCTCCACAGCTTCCACGCGGTAATGTAGCACCTCACATAGACTTTCAGATTATTAACCCTACAATCTGAGCATGCCACGTTCGCTCACATGGTAGACTCTCGCTTCACTTAGCAAAGCACACAGCAGTCAAGACAAGACTGGGCAAAGCACAGTGACTTTGTTTGAACGCGACCTGTTGTTCCTGGCGAGCGAAGTGTCTTTTTTCCCCACATGCAGACATCTGTGTAGTGTTTGATTATGAAAGCGCCCCGAGCACCTCTGCCTCAGAGTGATCGCGCTGGGTTATCAGATGAAACTTTAATTGGCCCTCATCAAACGAACACCTTAAACTTATCGTCATGCATTATTCCTGCCTTTCATATCTTAAACATGCTCGACGCTTTAATTTATATTTCATACCTTCTGCTCTTGCCCTGGCTTGCAGCACTCTCCAAAGAGCCTTGATTCCCCAGACAGGACGACAGCTTGCCCTACCTCAGGTGGTAATGGAGCAAAAATGCAGCTCCATCGTTTAGAAACGCCAAGGTCCTCCCACCCTTGATGCTCGCCTCATTCAACTGAGAGAAGTCATTAAAGCGGCGTTAATCGAGTTCTGCTGAGGGCAGGAATCACTATAATGTCTCTGAGTGTGGAAGGGTGGGATGGAGATTTGTATCTACCAAAAACATCTGGGATTCGCCAGTGCAGCCAGATTTGCTTTAACTGTGCTAAATGTGATCCTAGAGTTGAATCTTTCCGATGGCTAATATGTTTTACTATGAATTAGTCCATGTATGTTTGAGATATTTTTATATTCTAAGTACTAAGGTCCTTGGGTAGTGGTGGGTGTTAGATCAGCAACTCTCTCGGCTGTGTTTCATCCGAATCTAAAACGCCTGCCAAATAAAATGTGATCATTCTGATCCTTCGTTACAGTTAATTGTCATTCTAGTCATTCTACAGGAGTATTCCACAAAGCACACTGGGGACCGATTGGTCTTGTGAATTTTAATAGTTGAAGCATTATCCAAAGCAATACAATGTATCACTTTTGCTTTTTTCTAAAAGCAAACTTCCCAGGGATTTCTACAAAACACATTAAAAAAGAAATCAAACAGAATTCTAGGAAGAGCAGAGTTCATGGCCCGAGGCTGAAATATCACCTGTGAGAGATTTTCTCGGGTGAATTGTGTGTTCAGACATCAGTGTGTTCTGCGGGCTGTTGGAACACTGCTGGAATGAGGTTCAGGGCAGCAACTGGTGCACACATCCACAGCAATACCTTGGAAAGGAGCAAGACGGGTGGAGATTGCAGTGTTTTCTTCCTCTTTTTTAAACACATTGCAGTTTCACCTTATGGCTCATAGCTCATGGAGGTTTAATAACTTGAGTAGGTGGAAAGCAAGACTGTGTGTTGTTTTCATGGTGATACAATGACTAAAACCTTCTTCAGAAATTCTAAAAGCATAAATCTAAGTTGAATGAACAAATCATGTACATTATCAGAATAAATTTACATGCTCCAATTTAAGGTGTTTATATAGTATAATGTTCATTTTGCAGAGATCTAGGCTGGAGGGTCTGCAATGATTAATAATCCAAACTGTTGCCAAAATGACTTTAATCAAGTAGTGATTAGACACAAAATCTGCAGACTAGGACAGATTCAATCCGACTGAAAAGTGTCTAATTTACTTCATAATCCTTTAATTCACATATTTTACAACCTAACCAATAGAAATTAAACAGATAGATTTACAAACTACAAAAATAAACATTAATTGTGGCCTGACATCTAACATGGCTGCAGGAGGGAGGCAGCGACAACAGTGACTTATAACTGAGAAACCTGTGAAAGATTTCAACCTTGGAAAGTAGCTGACACGCCTGAAACGGCAGGACAGGTCTGATGTACAGGATTCAGTAACTCCAACATACATCTGTGTATAAATCTGCTGAGGGAGCTCTTGCTCATTTGAGATTCCTTTGTTCCCCTAATTAAGCCTTCTATAGATGTTCTTGTTTGAAAATTCCTCATTCCACCTCGACATAAAAAACATATTTTAATGATGTTCTTGAAACTGACAAAATGCAAAGTGTCCGTACATTGTAATGGCTGTGAATTTTAAAAGGATGCACTGGTGCTGCAGTTAAGATAAGATCTTGGCTCAATTATTTATCATGTCCTTGCCATGCTCATTAAGTGCTTTCTGGCCCTGCATCTATACATACGTCTCCCATTTTTTGACAGGGTGCAGGACCTCGAACAGTCTGAATGGAGCTCAAACTGATTTATACCAAGATCTTGCTTTGACCCACTGTCCATTAAAATTCATATCCATTTGCTTTAATGCTTTTATTATGACACTCTGCTTGGCATTTACAGGAACATGGCCTTTACTCTGGACATAGAACATGAGCCTTTTATTGTTTCTCTAAGCCTTAGACATACTGACACAAATTACCTCTGGATAAGACAACACTAACACTGAAGGGCTTTAAACACTCAGTCACCTTGTTCTGTGCTCTGCAGTCTCACATATGGCTGTAATCTCTCTAAATTAAATGCACCAACAGTAAAATATTACAGCTGAGGTACCTGATCCTGTAGGAGCTGAAGGCTCAGCCCCCACCTTTATGGAACAGCTCAGACCATATTAAATGCCATGCTTCATGCATGGGGTTCTCTTGATCTGCCATTAATAAACAGATGGGTTTCTAACCTTTGAAAGATCATCTTATAGTATGCAGAATGTTGCAGATTATCTAAGCATGAAAAAAATCTAATTACTAATGTCTTTTAAAAATGAGCCATTTGCAAGAGTGATTTTAATACATCATGCATAACATAACAGTGTAATAAGGAAATGTCACAACTGGCAGGTAGGACTATAGGAGGGTTCAATCAATGCAGCAAGAGTGAGAGAGAATGCATATGTGCGTAATATATTTCATAGATAAATAAGAGAATAATGTTCTCTGCATCATGCATTGACATTTTGCAGAAATGTTTAAAATTAAATATATATTTTTTTTATTTTTCATTCGGACTGTTTTGTCCATTTATCCCATATGCACATATTTACTTTGGTAGGAGCTTTTACCCACTCTCGAGCTTCAACCATCCAATTTCAGACTCTGAGATGCCTGTGTCTTATTTAAGAATTTTCTACAGATGCTGAGCCTTGTGGTCTGTTTTTCTATAATTGGAGTTCATGTCAAAATGGTTTTTTTTTTATTTAATGTTTTTCAAGTGTTTGTGAAATGAAAATGTCTTTTAGAAATATGTATCCAACTAGGCATGTCTACCGTATAGTAAAATAATGAATGTAAGGTCTTTAGTTAGTTTCGTGTTTAGTCATGTATTTTCCGTAAATTAAGTACCCTTATATATTTTCACAATATTTAAGTTTTATGTTCAGTACAATTTCTACTTGGCAAAGTTGTAGAAAAGCACAGAGTTTTGGCTGGATGAGGGTCCAGTTTTATAGAAGAGTAGCTTAATTAAGCTGTATGAGCTTATTTTAGAGCTGTAATTGAGTTGTAGTGTCAGTACTGCACTTTATTACACTGAAAGCTGTTCAAGTTTAGCATAGAACCACTTACTCACACTCAGCTTTATTAATATAATGTTTTCTTGATTGTAGTTGTGACAGAGTGCAGTGCTTATTTTACATCCTACCATCACTGTGCTGTAATTGGTGTATCAATCTGTATTTGTGCAGGTCTCCCCACTGGGGCAGTGTTATGAAACTGCCTGGAGTGGCCTTACTATTAATATCCAAAAATCAATCTGATCATGTCTGCACTTCTGATAAGTCAATAATTTGCCATTCTAAAATGAACCCAGTTCTTTTTGCTTTTTGTAGAGGCCGAGGGGGAGCGCCGCCACCTCCTCCACCCGGTCGAGGGGCTGCAGCTCCTGGGGGAACCAACTCTACACGCACCTCCCTCCCCACCACTATGCTGACCAGAGGGGTCTCTGCACCACGGACCAGAGGGACTCCAGGGACCCCGGGCTACAGAGCCCCACTGCTACAGACCACACATGAGACTTACGATGACTATGTAAGTAATCCCATGCTTTTACTGAATGTTAGCTAAGAATAAAAGGGCATGAAACCCCTCAGTTCAGTAAAGCTGATGTTAGGCAGGTTTGGAGGAATTCGGCCAAGATCAACCCTGATAATAAAACTGACATAAATTAAAGATGTTAAAAGGGATGTGGAAGGCAGTAGTGGTGGCAAAAGGGTTGGAGAGAGAAATGATCTTCTATTATAAGGCAGTAACCTTTTATTGTCACCATTACTGATAAATAATTTAGATAGCATCCACGTATAATGACAAAAATAGTTCAGTATAAGAAAATTGAATATACAAGTAATGTGTAAGTTATTTAACATCTCATAACAGCTTGGCATGCTTCCTGGGCCTTTAAACATGACGGAATGCTCTGCTTATATCTTGCAGTTTGGTTACATTCCTACTCAATGTACATAACAGTCGTTTGCAGTATTCTTGTGTTCACTTATCTCCTCCATTTACAATCATTCTTTTTGAAGAATGGTTAATTGAAGTGACGGCATTCCCTTTGACGTTTCGTTTTTTGCTGCCAAACATAATGCTCCAGCTACAGCTGACGCTCTGGCTTAGGTCCAAAAAAACATGATAAAAAAGCTTAGCGGGAGCTAACGTTATGATACCTCCCCACAAATCCTCAGAGGTAAACAAGAAAAGCTCACAGATGTGGCCTTTTTATTTACCATGGGTGGAATGAATTGGTGGTGGCTGGGTGCATTCAGACAGATTGAAGCCATTCCACCTCCCACCTCAGACAGGTGTCATAGTTCATTCAGACCGATCTGCCACCAGACACCGTAAACACATGTAACTACACAGAAATGTAAAGGACAACTTTGTGGATGGGAAAAATTGCAGTATTTACTGCTATCTCTGGAGCAATAAATCTTGGACCCACTTTCATGCCATGTCAAGCAAATAACGCGGTATACTTTGTAAAACGCACAAAAGCGTGCGGAGGAAGGTGCCGACGGTCGACCACGCCATACGGATGCCGTCGTTACTTTTTTGATTATCACAATTTCTGCTCATAGAGACACCACAATGAGCTTTCGTTATGGGGAAAAGGTCCAGTTATAAAGAAAACCTAATAATCGGGGTTTTTCATTGCCGCTTACGTTAAAAGATGAAATGTACACAACGCAGCTTTTTTTGCTCTCCTGGGTGCGTGAGGTTATTTTGAGGATTTAGAGCCAAGTGAACATCAAAATCCAGCCTAATGAAAAAAGCAATATTTCACAGAGACAATCTCCATGGAGTTCTGGGCTTATGCAAAAGGCCCTGTGTATGCCACGCGGTGGCAGATTGGGCTGTCTGTGCGGGGATGTGTAGGAGCACGGGCTCATTACCGCAGTGAATTGAGTTCTACTGGAGTCCCCTTACTGCTGCTGGAGAAGCCCAGAAGTGTGGACATTTTTCTGCCCGTAATTGGGGCTGGGGAAGGCAGGTAGGGCATGGGAGACAGCTATCAGGGGGATTAAGGAATGAGAAGATTGCCCAGAACATACATACATACACATATGTATATATATATATATATAATATATATATATATATATATATATATATATATATATATATTATGTGTGTGTGTGTGTATTACAACTATTTCTCTCTCCTCCCTCAAATCTTAACCCTGCTCATCCCTCTTTCCCGTGCCCAATTGTCTCCAGACAGTGCACTTTCCTGGAACATAGCACCACCTTTTTCCCTCATGAAATTGTGAGATGGGCCAATATTTCACAGAGATTTGTTCATACCTTTAAAAAATATGGAAAAATATGGACAGTGCTTTAACATAGAGATCAAATTATAGTCTTGTAGGGATGGGCATCAGCGTGATTCAGAGTAGCAGGCTTTAATATGGGATTTTTGCACAGCTTTATGCCAGGTTTGCTTTTGGTACAAGTGAGATCTAATTCACACATTGTTACTACAAGTAAATTACAGTGACATCCCCATGCAGTGTAGCAAGTACAAATTCTGGGCAAAGTGGCAACAGGGAGCTTAAGAGTTTAGGAGTACAGTAGGGCAGAGGCAGCTAATTTTCAAACAGACTACTTTATGTCTCCAGGGTCTTAAATGATTGATGCTCTCTGTCGAGTTGTCAGTGTCTCTCATGAAATAGACACTGTGACAAAGGCCATCACAGCACCTTTTTGCGCACAACTGATACGCTGACTTCAGAGCACAACAATGCCACAGAGACCGGAGCCGGGGCTGTGGGGGAGACGACGACTGTGAGCTCAGTGTCCACACATGCAATGTGATAGAGTAGAGGCCAGAATTGAGCATTTTCCTCCTTCCGCTGCGTTTATATCTGAATCCCAACACATTTCTGTAATCCTGACTTTGAGATTCCTCCTCTCATTACTCACCCGGGCGGAATGAATATGAGCGAAGCAGCCAGACTTTCAAGACATTGTTCTGCCGCTGTGTTGTTGTGGATTGACGGGGTTTGAATCCTGCTAATCACAGCTCTTATGCAGATCAACCAGACTCAGCCGCATTGCCGCCTACTCTTCCTCTCAACGCTGCAGCGCCAGTATGTGTTTAGGAAGCTCATCGTTCTTGTGTAAAACACACAGACATCCGTCTACTTGTGAAATGATCTGGTTTTTTGTGCCAAGATGAAACTTCAGATTTTCTGATTTCTTTCTTTGCAAGGAAAAATGTCATTTAGGACAGTGGAAAATTGCACTAGACAAATAATTCTAAGCATTCTTTGGATTTTTCTTTTTCATTTTGAGGATTTTTTAGATTGATTTGATACTTTCAGTATTGTTGTGGAATAACAACTTCAGGTTTTGTGTTAATTTTTGATGCCTACAGCAGTGGCAGTGCTACACATTTTAATATTGTTTGTGCTTGTAGCTGCTGAACACATTCCTTATTAAACCATAAGTTGTCTGCCTGCTACTTAATTTTCCATTAAATACATGTTCAAGAAATAGTTTAGACTGGAATATGAGTTTATTGATTGAAGGTGACAGTGTGCATTTTCTTGCATGCTAGGTTAGTTGAAACTCTTATTATTTCATTCGACATATATTCAAGTACATTTGTTGTGCAGTAGATGGCATAAATACAACAAACCATTTGAGTGAATCTTTGTGAATAGCGTGGTGATGAATCAATAGAACAATCTAGTGTCAAAACTATACATGGCATCCTCCTGATCTTTACCTCACTTAATTAATTTGGGATGAAATGGACAGATGAAACTGCACTGCTGCTGAGCACAGACTGCATGTGGGCATTTCGCCAGCAGTGTTCCATGGGACTTTCAGTAAAATCCATTAAGTCATCAATGAATAGTATTTTTTTCAGTTTTAATCACTTCAAAAGGAATTTGGTCTAAGATTCTTTATTCTTACTCTATATCCTTATGTTACTGATTATGCTTAAAATGTAAAAAAATAGACATGAAGTGTTAGTAACTCATACTAGTGCTTTATTGCGGGTTATAGCCAGTGGTCACATGAGAACATCTTATTTAAGTTTGTTAACTAGAAATATATATTACACTTTTGTCTTACAAAAATATGACTGTTGTCTTCACCATTTACAGTGTATTTCATTTCATCAGTGTTCTTACACGGTTGCATCCGTCACCACAGAAGGTCCTTATACACCACTGATAATACAGAGAAGAGCAGTATTAATATTGAATGAATGTTGGACTCACAAAACCCATCTCATCGCAAAGCTTTACAGCATTGAGTCGGCATGAGTATGTTTGTGCATTCATGTCACTCTTAGTCTTGTTTGTGATGCAGGTTGCAGTCTTTGACTTTTGCTTTGACAATCTAAACTGATGCTATCAAGCTTTATTGAAGGAGTTGCTCATTTTGAGCAGGTTTGCTGCCTTTTCTCTGCAGAGTTTTGCCTAGATCAACTCTGATGATAAAAAAAATACGTATCAGAATATCGCTCCAAGTCACAAACTGCACAGCATCCATTTCAAATTTAATCTATTTTACATGCGCAGGATTTTTTCCTTGCTGCGATATGTGAAAGTCTCAGATTTGTATAAGAGCTTTTTTTTATATTGACTCCTTTGATAAAAAACCAATTAAAGAAAAATCACACACACATGCGCATCCTGTCTTTGTGAGGTAGTTTCATTGTTACAATATGTAAATAATAATAATAATAATAATAATAATACACCTAGCTCTATCACAAACCTCATTTTAATCTTTTACCAAAAGCAAATGTTTTTGACTCAGATAAACCTAAGAACTGTGGAATTTTTCTTTATAAGGACTGTCCATCATATAAAAAATGTCCTCAAGAAGCCACATAAATGTGATAAATTCAGTTTTTCTAATCTTAGAACAAATCTAAAAATCTACCCTCCCACATACAGGCTACATTGCAAAAGAGAAAAGATGGAAGATTCTGAATTAAAATGTCTGGAAAGTAGCTTCTCCTGCACTATTTCAAAGGAAGCCTCTCCTCACTCCAGTAATTGTTTTTTAACAATAGGCTCACTTACAGCGCTGAGTTGACATTTCTGAGGTGAACTAATTATGGAAATGGAATTCACCATGCAGAACTCCCTGCTTTAATAAAACAGATGTACGACATACACCTCAAGAAGATTGTTTAATAATTTCATACTCTCAGAGACATGAATACCAAAAGGCTGTGGGCTTCCTTTCTTATTTCAGGGCTGTCTGACTTTTAGAGGCTGTTAATGTTGCAGCAGATGCAAGACAGCAGAAAGTTAGCTTTGGTAATTGGCTATGACCATGTTTGGCAGTTTAAAGGACAGACAAAACTGAGGCTATAGAGTGGCAGTAAACAGCATTTTGCAAAATATTCTGTGTTGTTAATTTGTGTTATGTAATTATATTCAACTTAAATATTACTGTTGATTTGATATACATAATCTGCAGTGATTAACTGGATCTTATTTTAGGCCATGTTATTACTTGTTATTAGTTTTCTAAAACCACTGTCTTAAATGCATGTTTCATTAACTGCAGGCAAGTGGCAGAGCTGTTTGTCTGTCAAGCCATTTGAGGTGCTCATAATTCAGTCCCAATATTCATCAGAGCCATGAATATGCATGTGTTTATTCACGGACACATGAGAGAGCAGTATCCTTGGGGATTTTCAATGAGCTAACGTCATATAACTTTTTAATTAGAACATGGCAATCTCTTTCAATTATGACAAAAATCAAATTAAAACCTGGCTGCTGGTCACTGACTTTAATTGTCTTGATTCAATTATATATGTTATTGTTTGCCTAAAGCAGTCTACTGCATTCACTGCTATTATACAAGTTTTCCACCTGTGTGATTGCTGGTTGTCTTTTCCTATTAGACGAGACATGTTTAGACACCTGGAGAGAGAGACCAGGTTGTGCAAGCATGATTTTAGATGTATGACTGTACGTAGGTCTTATAGAGCCATCCATTTTATTTACTGATGTTTGAGTATGTACATGAGTATGTGTGTTAGTTGAGCCTGTTAAACTTACTTAACTTTATTTAAGATTAATTAGTGATTTAATTAATTCTGTACTTTTATCCAAACACAGTCACACTATAGATGGATGGTGTAGACTGTACCACTGTGTGGAGGTATGGAGTGATGTGCTGGAGTATTTTTTTTATATAACATTCTACAGAGAATGGATTTGCAACCTCTTTAAAATACTGTCATGGTGCCTAAAATATTTATGATAATTTTTTTTATGTGACTAGATTTATTTATTTCCCATACATGGTATTATCCCATTTTCTTTGGCCTATTGTTTGTGCACCAATTAAAGGTAGTAAAAAGCATTTACAGTGTTTAAAGTTGATGCTTCATAGCAATGGGGAATGGAATGGCCAGTGACAGTGTATATGAGCTGGATGATGTGACAGACAGAAAGTAAGACCAAAATGAGTTTCCCCTTGTGACTGTTAGCAGTGCAGATTTATACCCACCCACCGACCATGTAAGTGAACAGAACGTGGCCCAAAATGTCAATAAAGTGTGCATATCCCTTATATTTTACTGTCAAGCATCTTCAGTTAAATAAATAATATTCTCTTTAATATTTCAAGGTATTTTAATGCAGTGAGTGATGTACAGAGTTGTAGAGTTGATAATATTGAATTTAGAATTGTTGGATGGGAGGATGAGAGCTGTAGGCCGGGTTGAGTGATAGCCATGACATCATCGTGTGTAAATGTGCATTTTTAAAATCAAAACATCTCTAAGGAAACACAATTCATAGTTCGACATTTCTGAGAATGTATTGAGAAAAAGTGATGACAACTATTAAGTATAATATAAGCAGAATTTTTTTGCACCTGCTCTGGTAAATGACTCTTCTTTGTTATCTAACTGGCTCATGAACACAGTAACCTAAATAGAAGATGCTATCTTGATGTTGTGCTTCTAACTTCTAGTCTCTGGCTGCAGTTTTCCTCTATTAAACAATCTTGTACAGATGACATTTCATTATTTGGGCTTCAAGAAACTGTAGTTGATGACTCCATATGATACCCTCTCTAGTCAGCTAAACATCCCTATGTGCTGTTATACGTCAGATACTTCTATCCTCATAACAATTTTCTTACATTTTTCATAAAACCTAAAATCTACAGAAGAATAAATAAATAATGAATCAGAAGTAAATCAGAAAAATCAGGCACTAGTAATAGTCATAGTATTTTCATATTCACTATTTCTTATTTCACCTTTTCTGTTCTCCAGAGAGGAGACATTCTGCAGCTGCTCGTATGTAGATCAGTCACTGTCGAGGGAGGTGCTGGTTGTCAATTGATAATGGAGCGCAGTATTGAGGGCCTACGTCTGCCTGCTGCCCTAATTACACTAGCAGGGCTCTCCACCCATGTGTTAACACTTGATTTATTTCCCGTTAGCTTGCTCAATAGGACCAGAGTTAATTGGTTTTCCAAATGAGTGTTGAAATATAAGGATGGGGCATCATTAACTAGAGACCTGTTTTTTGTAGTGCAGTGGGTCTTGTAAAGTCTGTGGTAAGGTCAAAGAGTGAATGGCAGAGGTTATGTAAACAACTGTACATTACAATATTGGATTGTGACACCAAGGCCATGTGCACTGATTAGGTTTAACCTGGATTCAGCCTGGTGACAGTTAAACGTGTGTGTGCATGTATACTTGCGTGAAGACAAAGAGAAAGTCAAGTGAATTTGTGCCAAATACAGTATGTAGAACCTGGACAGGATTAATATTTAGAGTTTTAAGGTGGTTCTATTTCTGTTCTTTTCTCTCCAGCTCTACCATCGTTGAGAATTTCACTGTCTTGTCTATATCAGGCTGCAGAATGCAGGGGTTTTGTTTTTTTGCTTAAAGATGGTTTATTATTTAACTTGCATTTATTAATTTTGGGAGATGTTGTTATCCAGAGAAAATTATTTGCCTGTTAGTTTTGGTGGAAAACATGGTCTTCAAATGTGTAAACACAGATTTAAATAAAAATGTTTGTGCAGTAATACATTTTTGTTAGAATGGTATTATTTACTTCCATACCAGACCCTTTCAAGTAGTTACACATACGTAGAGAACACAAAAGTTGAAAAGTTACTTGTTAAGTTCCTACCCAAAACATATGTAATTAGTAAAATGGAAGTGTAGTTATTATCCTTAGTACTTTTTGAATAGGTGGAGGTTCAGTCGAAAAGTAAAAATGCCAGAAGTGAGAAGAGTCTTGAGATGTGTCTTCTTTGTCTTTTGAGAAGTGGAGTGTCAAGTTATACTGAACTTGGTGCTCTAGGAGAATGAGAGGTGAGAAATGGCTTTATCGTTGACAATAGCTAAAAAAGGCTCTGGATAATTTTGATGATTAAGGAGTGAATTCTTACACCTGTCAAACAGCTCAAACTGTCAAACTGTGAAGTACATGCCATTGAACTTGAAGATGTTGATCCTATTCTGTATATCCTATTGAGTGTTTACTCCATGAAGAGATCGTAACAAACAAGTTAGAATTTAATGTTCTGTGTGCTGAATGAAGATTTCTTTTGATAGTTATTGGTGTTAGTGTGATTGGCATATTCACAAATAGGGTTTAACTCACCACTATCTCTGCACTTTGGAGTTTAAAACGGGTTGAGCACTCTATCAAGAAGCAGTGTTAACAAAGTAGTCCATTAGGAAGATAGGGCAGGTCTTTGACCCTTTCATTATGAGAAGAAACCAACAGAGCAAGGTTTCTCTTTTAGATCCCTTAAACAACTTAATCCCTGACATAATCCTTAACTTTAATTTAGTCTAATCCATGTTCACACTCATAAAACCCCAGCAGTTCCCACAGCCGAATATAAATGTTGTTAGAGAGGAAGACAGAACCTTTTCAAAGTAAGGCCTTTATAACATTTGAGCTAATAAAAAACGTTTTGTTAATCTCTGAATTCTGAAACCACTGAACTCGGTGAAGGTTATGGCACAGTTACAGTCTCTTGCACTTAATTTCTGGATTCTTTCTGCCTTCAGCCAGTGAATGGATTTTATTCCTGTCAATGTAATCCATATTTCAGTAATTGCATTTTTGATACGTATCCTTTATTGTGAAATTTATAAGTGTAATTTTTCCCCTAACACCAGTCAAATTTTAACCTACCCTGGAATGAAACTGTACAGTATTGACAAGTATGGGACAGACACTGGACAGGAAGAACACCTCTTTTGGACATTTTGGTGCCATATTTCAGTTTGTAATTTGCAAATCTATTCTAGCT
Organism: Distichodus sexfasciatus; assembly: GCA_032718565.1. Taxonomy (NCBI): domain Eukaryota; kingdom Metazoa; phylum Chordata; class Actinopteri; order Characiformes; family Distichodontidae; genus Distichodus; species Distichodus sexfasciatus. The sequence goes on from JAVGVS010000005.1 coordinate 4,690,175, forward strand.
CCTTTTTTGAAAATGGACTTAATTGAAATGCAGCGTGCAGCACAGTGTGGCAGCTTTTAGAGTCGGCATGAGGATTAGTCCAGAGTAAGATGATGGATACCAAAGAAACCTTTGAACTCCAGCTGATGTTTCGAAATAGGTAAGATAAAGAGATGGGGACATGCCTTTACATTTCAGAAAAAAATAGAAAAAAGTATGGGAAAGGTATGACAGGGAAGATAGTGCCAAAAATAAATGCAGCAGTGTTAGAAAAAGGATTAAACACACTTTCCGAGCTTGACTGTGAGCTGGAGTCTGTCACACTTCCCTCTCAGTAGGAGAAAGGCTGCCCGCCTCGCCGATTCATTACAGTCGCTAGCTTTACGTTCAGGCTAACGCAATTATAAATGTTGGCCTTATGCCTCGCGAATAATTAGTTGAAGTTCAGGCTGCTGCTGAGAATGTGCTCCTAAGAGGCTAAATAAATGCCAATGTAAGAAATGAGACAGCGCCTAAGACCTTATTGGAAATGCATGACGTTAATTCCAGTGTCACTCAGCACAGTGCGGGTGTTCGCTCCACGTTTCTTCATGTTGGGATTTATCTAATGCTGTTGACCTACATGAACAGGAAACAGTACATAGTTGAAATCAGTTAATTAATATCACCTATATAGGGTAACGGGCCAACATCATCTACAAGATTAGAGTTAAGAAGTGTAGGGCTGGTTTAGGTACAACTAAATGCCAGCTTGATTGGTTTCTCCAGAGCTCTGTTGGCCTGCTGTACCTGCAGCTCCTGATAACAGCCACAAACAACGTCACTTTTCTGTTGCTGCTGCCAAAATGTTGTTTCCAGACTTGGTTGCTTGGTGTAATTTTGTTCTCTATTTTATTTAGAAAGTGTTAGGAAATTGGGTGCAATTTTGGGGGGGTCAAAAAATTTGGAAACCCTGTCCAAATAAGTAGGGTATCCAAAGGTGCCAACTTGTCCCACTGATTTTTCCCCACTGATGAATGTTAAAGGAAGGTTATATAGAGGATTTTGAACAACGATGATGCTAATAATATGGTTAAATTACTAGCTGATGCTTATGATGGTTGTCAGACATATAACAGCCCTAATTGTAGATCATTTAAGCATCTTTGTTACTTTCTGGAATGCTAAGGATGTCATTTTGTTAACTCCTTTAATTTTTTTTAATCTCTTTCCTCCTTGTTTATGGATTTAATGCTGATACTCTTTGAGAGAATAGTATTCCCAGAGTTCCATTTAATGGCAGCTTGCTCCATGATATGCGTGACATGCAGGTCGTGCAGCTTGCTTTACACTTTTAAAAGGCTCTGATTTTGTGTGAAATGAGCCAAGCGGGTTGTTTTGTTTGGTTCATTAATTGATAAATCAATCAGTCAATCAGAACAACCGGTCAATCAAAACATTCGCCTGCACCGTGACAGTACATTGGACAGAGAATTGAAGCATTTGTGAACCGCGCATCAAACCTAACACTGCATAGCAAAATTTCACAGCTTAATGTCGAGTCTGCGGGGTGAGTAATCAGTGGGCTTATTTTGCATTTTTATGCATTTTTAACAATATAAAATAGTGTCTCTTTGGACTGGAAATTTGCAGTTAGATGAATCTGTTTTGATCAAGTGAGGTGATTGAACATCAAACTGAAATCCCAAGTCGCCTCTGCAGATTACATCTAATTTGCACTTTTAAAAGCAAGCAGAACATCAGAGGAGGCTCTGTTGGTATAAATGGAATCGTTTTTTAATTTTTCTTTCCAAATAATTATATATATTTTCCTTGATCATTGAGATAAAAATCCTCGGAATGAAGTTAGTTATTAACAGTTGATCTGGACTGTTACCAATTTTTTATATGGATGACAGTGCATCAATAGTCTTGGAATAAGCCTAAATAGGGAAAAATATTACATTTGAGGATTAGTAAAGGCTAAACACATCCTAGAATATGTAAATCCTAGAACAAGCACATTTTCAAATAACTGTTGACCAAGTGACTAAGTGGATGTGCATCTTATTAGGTATTAAGATAATAAATTGTCATAGTGGTCAGTAACATTTTGTTATTTTGACCTATGGGTCAAACGCTAACATCGTTCCACCAGACAGGCCAAATGAAACAGTTACCCCTGCGCACAATCAATATTTTCTGTTGGACATGATTCAGCTATGTCACTGCCCTCACAGTGGGAGTATATTTATAAGGGAAATCCTTTCACGGTGTAATTAAACATTGATTTTTCAACCCTAAACAACTTGAGTGCTGTTTTGAGATAGATTCCTTCCTGATGTGTGAGTTTTCTCGAGACGTCTCCCACTGAGATGCACCCTGTGCGTTTCTGTGCTTACAGGGCTACGATGATGGATATGACGGCGAATATGACGATCAGAGTTATGAAGCCTACGACGACAGCTACAGCAACCAGTCTAAAAGGTATTCTGTCTCATTTAGAAAGATGCGCTTTTATTGAGCGTGTCTTCTACGTGAATCTCCCTGTGGGTTTCATTACTGTATACTGCAGACCAGGTGTCTAATGGTTTACAAGCAAAACAACTTGATATATATATATCTGCATGTTCTCAGCTCGATGGAATGTCTTGTACGTTCATTTTTCAATTTTCTGAAAGGTCATTTTATTTTATTGCAGCATTTCAGAATATTATGAATATGGACACGGAACCAATGATGATACCTACAACAATTACGGTAAAGGCTCTATGGTTTTGATTTATAATTCATTAAGAAAGCCATAGTAAAAATCCTAGTCATTGCTGTTGCGTCTGAAAAGTTTCACACACACTATCACGCAGTCAAACATTTTTTCTTACTCAACTTGTGGGATTTGTAGTAAGTGTAAATTCAACATATTTTGCTCAAATGATGAAGGAAAACACCACCAAATTGTTAGGTGCTTTTTAATGTGTGGTCCTCCTACTAAAAGTGGATATTGCTATAAAAAATATCCAAATCTCACCCAGGAATCACTTCAACTAGGCCATTATTTATTCATAATAGCAAATTCTAAGTATTCATTGTGAAGCAGCTATGGCCCTGTTTCAGCTATTCCTGTTTGGGGCTTTAATCATAAAAAATTTCATTACATAAGGCTCAGTGGGACATTTATCATTGTAGATGTTTCTCCAGCTACGCAGTAATGACTCCCCTGGAAAGTCTCTTATTTTAAAACATTGCTACTAAATCAGGACAACACAGCCCCTAAGTGGTCATTGTGCGGTCAGAAACCTATGGCACTAATGCGGTACATTTCAGTTGTACATACGCAGTGTGTGCTCCAAGCCTCCAGGGGGCGATCACTGTTATCGTGACTGGAGTAAATGGAGTGTAGTAGACGTAAATGTGGAGCATAGGATGTCGTAGCACAGGAACAGAAAACAACAAAAATGATAAAGGGGGAGTGTTATAATTATCGAAGACCAGCACGATTTAGCCTTTTTTTGCAAGTAGACTCACAAATACAGTACCGTGTTCGAGTCCCGGGTTGGCTGTAGGGCCTTTCTGTGTGGAGTTTGCATGCTTTCCCCGTGTTCATGTGGGTTTTCTCTGGGTGCTCCGGTTTCCTCCCACAGTCCAAAAGCATGCAATATAGGTTAATTGCAGACTCTAAATTAGTCCCGTAAGGTGTGAATGAGAGTGTGCTTCTGTGAGTGTGTGTGCCCTGCGGTGTGTTGGCGTCTGCCCAAGGTTGGTCCCTGCCTTACGCCCCTAAGTTCCCGTGCGACCCCAGTAGGGATTAAGCGGTTCAGATAATGAATGAATGCTGTCAGAGGCTGACCTCTAAAAATTGCTAGCCAATACGACGGTAGCGGTAACCTTCTGCTAAGATAATTGCATAAGTATAAGGTTGTAGGTTCAAATCCTGATTCCAGCACTAGCACTTCTGGGTTCTTATCCAAGACTCTTAAACACAATTTGATCCAGGAAAACAGTCTCTGTACTCTCAAAATGGAAGGATAAGGGCGCATGATAGATGCCACAAGTGTAATATAATAAATTTAAATGCAATGGCGTCCATCATGGCAAGGCACACAGTTTGCACTTGCATTATTCCACAATTTTCAGGTGGCAAATTCTAGAAAGCAAGAACGATCACAAGCATTATTTCACTTCTTGCACTGCGAGGAATCTCTTGGGTCATGTCTCATCCCTGGTGAATGGTGCACCACCAAGGCTTGTCCTCTTTTTACATCGCTAACGTCCATACCTAGCAGGCTTTAACTTAGGCACGGTGCAATGCCCTTGCCGGGGACAAGCCGGCCCTTCCTCTTTTATTTCCCACAGTGCTGCTAAATCTTTCATGGCAGAGAGATAAGGGGAAAAAAACACCTCCTGCTTTTCGCCCGTGGCCAAGTCACCAGGGTGCTGCTCTCTACGGCGGCCATCTTGCCTGATTGGCTTGCTCCAAGGATGACTTTAAGACGCACTGGGAGTGGAGGATAGGGGGCGAAATCGCAGCTTGAAACGCCACTCCGTCCCATCAGCCTGCTGAGAGAGAGGATGGGGCCTTTCACACGGCACTTTGGCTTTTGAATGGCCGTCCTCGCCGGATTACACCCTAACCCAGGGATCCTGCTGCTCCTGGCAGGAGCGCCGATGATCTCCGGTGAGGACACTTACCCCTCACACGTCTGTTCTGTTGTTCATTCTGTAGCCCAGCCAATTGTGCACCAACTTTTTTTCTGCACCTACCTTGGACAGTGCAGAAAAAAACTAAAAGAGCAATGATTTGATTTTATGCCCCATAAATGTTCCACGACATGGAACTGATATTGCAGCGTGACACGAGAACAGCACTTGTAATGTCATTTAAATGGTAAAGAGGCACCGTAACTTTCCCGCAGCACAACAGCTGTGAGGGGACCTACAGTCCAATTTCATCTCCTGTTGCAAACTGTGCTGGTCTCCAGCATTTTGCTGTATTGAATATTATGATGTCCTTTTCCTTAAGAAATGCCGGTGAAGTTCTGCCCTGGTTTTCAGCAAAATCTTATGGGTGCATCCTTTTAGCTGTTTATCCTTTTGTCCTTTTTAATGTTAGTGTTGCTTGGCCCAAAGGTGAGCCGATTGTTTCATGAAGTCCCCCGCCAAGCGCGCTCATGAAGTTTAATGGAGCATCGATTCTCAGCACATACTGTATTTATGTGACAGCTGGGTCATAGTGTGAGCTCAGCCCGGAATTCATGGCTCATCTGCTCGGCTGCTGCTAACTGATAATTATGGCAGTGTGACATTGGGTATTTCTCAGATCTGCAAAAACAACTTCATGTTTGCTCTTTATTTATTTATTCTCTGCCATGTTCTGTTCCATTTCATAGCTTGAATATTGTCCTGATATTCATTTTGTCATATTATCTCTCTTGTAAATGAGAGCAGATTGCTGTAAAGCTTCAGTTCGAAGTTGTTGAATCAGAGCCATGGCTGCTGTAGGAATTGGGTCTGAGTTCTACCTCACCGTGGCCACACTGCCAAGATCCAAGTGTGCGATCCAGGAACATTTTCTTGGACTCACTGAGAAAGCATGAATGATGTCAGTGTGTTTTTAGGCTTCATGCTCACAAAATCGACTCGTGCAAATTGATGTAATGCTTGAATTAATTGCATTATTTAAATCATCTCCCCATTTCTTAACCTTCTTATCTTTTGGCCACTTCACCCGTAGCAGAAGAGGAGTGGACCCAGCCCCGGCCCAGCCTCAAAGCTCCGACAACAAGACTTACAAGAGGGGGCTACAGAGAACACCCCTATGGTAGATATTGAAGGTGCTCTAAATCGGTGACTCCCTCCTGGCAACCATAATACAAAACAACTGCGTTAAGTCCAAATCTAACCCCCCTCCCCCCCCCAACCACGAAAAACAAGAATCTGCTTACTGCACATGCTCCCTGCTCTGTCTGAGTCACGTGACTTTCTTATAGGACACGCTTAAGGAACCGTCCAAACTCTGAACAAATCCTTTCCATTGGAATGCTACTTCTCTTAGTTGTCTATTGTTTGCTCCACTGTAAGCATGGAGTGCCTACAAAATGATGCTTCCTTGTTCTTGGCTACCATTTCACCAAGGCACAAACTGACCCCCCCAAGTATTAGACACCCATATTGTACATAACATCTTTCTTAATACTTCTTTATTTGATGACAGTAAATACTGAGTTTGTATATTTGATTTTGATATCTTTATTGGGATTGAAAGCAATCAGCTATGTATGTAGCTACTTACAAGTGCTCTGCTGTGTGTGTAGCCTGTATTTGTACATAAATATGGAATAAAAAGAACATAACGCACCTTGTGTACGCTTCTCTAAATAGGTGACCATAATTGTAAAATTTTTGTTGCTATAATTTGTTAATAGAACTGACATCTTTTTTTTTTTGTAAAATTAGATGAGTAGATTTGGTTTTAGTAATAAATGCCTGTGATAGTTGAGGAAATTGATAATATGTTTTATATATATATATACATACATAGACTTAACGAGAAAAGTAACAAAAAGGAACTTTAGCGAAGTTGTCAAAACGTTTTGTGTAACAATAGATAAGCTACATTAATATAATCCAACTTTGTTAAATAATATTAATATTAGCACTAAATTGTTCATTGAATCTTGACTCGTCATATAAATGTCTAAGGTATTAATGGAAACCCTCTGTTTAGATCAATAAAGTGACTTTTTCCTAACAAATTCTTTAAGCTTGAACTTATTAAACCAAAACTCTGACTTGTTTGCACTAGCATGACTCTGTGATTGATATGGAGATACAGGAGGTAAGAATGTATCCATATTACAGTAAAACTGTCTAAATGCCCTCAGCCATTGATGTTAGCCAATCTATAGCTAAAGAATGTGAATATGACATATTCACAATGTTTCATCACTCATCCGAGTGGATGGGCTACATTTAGATTGCTATATTTCTGCTACCTTTATTCTTCTTTCATTAAGCATCAGACGGCTGCCTTTGTGTTGTAACACCAATGCTTTTAAATATCAGCTACTGAAGGTCACTACCTTTTAGAGACCTGAACTCTCTTCTGTGACTGTTAGACCTGAATGCCGACGCGTATTAAGAGACTGAAAGGATGACTAAACATTAAGCAGGTAACCCCAATAATAATAACTCTAATGTTGCGAATGCCAGTCATAAATTAAGTTACTTACACTTAAAAAAGTAAACCTGCCCTGTCTAACCCCCCCAAATAAATGCATTGGCCCCTTAAAGCCGCTAATTAAAGTTAACTAGTGACTTCAAAAATGACTCACTAACACATAAGACAAAAAATGTAACATTGCATTCATTAAAAGAACTAAAACGGATCTTAATACCTGAGCAGTTAAACAAAGCTTTTTAACCAGAAACAGGAATGAAAGGAGATGGTTGCTCTTGAATCAGAATCTACTTTGTGACAGCTTTTGTCCCGCCCCCAAAATTGGTTTACTTTTTTGATAGTGGCACAGGCTTTGTCATCCTGTTTTTAGAGCTTACATTCATTTTGCATGTGATTGGAAGTTTGTGTTGACACTTTATCTAATTCATTGTCTGTCGTACATGTAACATACCATTAGTGACACAATGTCTATTTGTTAAGTGAAATTTCTTTTTTACCAGGTGGCTATAGGTGAGCAGGACACAGAGGGAAAATCATAATTGGTAAGTACATTTGTACCCATTGATTTGTGCCTTTTTGTGTATTTCAGTCATGGGCTGAACTTGTGTAAGGAGCCAGTTTAATCTCTTAGTTTGGTGGCCAGTTTAATCTCTTAGATCCTGACTTTGTCCAGCTTTAACAGACTTTGTGAAGGATTTGGTGAAATTCCTGGGGGTTTAATAGGCGCCTTTGTTTGTGTTGTAATGTGCTTATTATGAAAGCTTTGACACAGAATGTGGGTCTTAGTCACAAAAATATTTTTTTCAGAAAAAGTGACTATTATTAATGGTACTTTTTGGCATTCATATATATATATATATATATTATAATATATATGTATATATATATATATAATTTATTAACATTTATTAGTATATATTTATAGATGTATAGATATGAGTAAATAGTTTAGAAATTCCCAGGTCACAGTATATCTTGGGCAGTATTATTTTGGAATGGAAGCATATTTCAAATAAAAGGTAATTATTTTCTTACAGTAAGGGAAATGCACTTTTACGGTAAAATGGCTGTATCTGGACATTAGTGAGCATAATATACACCATTATAATTCGGATAAAAAGGTGTTTTTGTACATTTGTGAAGATATCATAAAGAACTTTAGAGAATTAAAGTACTTGTTTAATGAATGCTATAAATACTGTATAAGGTTGACTTAAAGTAAAAATACATAAAATACCAATTTTTCTTTACAGAATTTATATCATGTTTGTGTTTAATTAAAAATGAGTTTACTCACATGTGAAACGGGAAGAGGGAAGAATCTTCTTGAAAAATGCTTTGTTGTGATAATTAATAAGCCATTTAACAGAGTAGCAGACCCTTTGCATGGGGTTGTCTGGAAGGTAAAGCCCTGTTCAGATTGTTGCAGGATTGCGGGATGAGGCATACACATTAATTACACACATGAGTGAAAGTCTCAAGGGAGTGACATATTATCTCAAGTGGAAAGGTGGCCTTCGGAAATGATTCTTTGAACATTTTAGCTAATTAACACTGCTTTTAATTATCCTACTGGAGTTTGGCTTCCCAAGTGAGACATATATTCTGTAGCAAGACAATGAGAAGTTTTAATACATTTGTACACTTGAGAAGCACACTTGTTCTCTTTATATCTCTTTTATGTTGTATTCACTTTAATATGTTCCAACTAAACGAACTAAAATGATGAAAAATGATGAGAAAAATGGGGTAAAAATGGAACATCATTCATTTGCTCATCAAAAAGTACATTGTCAGTTCTCTGGACATAATCTTTTTTGTTCCCTTTCCCTAGACTTCCAAAATCAAGCTAGTGAGGTGAACATCCTTACATGTTTCCCTCAATTAAAGTTTTTAATAGAGAGGTATGCATTGAATTAACACAGCCTAAATCAGAGCAGTAAAACAGAAAGAGACAGGATTCCTCCAGGGTAGAGAATAAGTTATCACATACTGTATGCATGATTTAAAGATGAGCCAATAAAAGAGATCAGCTAAACCTGTGGGTCTTTCCCCCTACTTTGAGTAAGTGGTAGTGACACAGAGCCACGTTTTATTTTATGCTACCTTATGTGTAGCATAAACCTCAGAGGACAAGGCCGGACATGCATGAACAAGCCCATGTTCATGCATATGTATGCCTCATGAATGATGGTTAGATCTCTGATGTCTATCAGATTAGATGGTTTAAAGCTGCCATGCCTTAGCGGTTTTCATTAGACATTTGCTGTTCGCAGATTAGATAAGGTAATAATACCATTATACCTATCGAGTGAAGGCCAGGCCAGACAGCCACTTCGGAAGATGACAGTATGTTCCACACTTGCATCTGAGAAGATAGATGTGACAGCAAAATAACTGCATACAAACAAATTATCTTCATTTTTAGATGTTACTCACAGTGAGAGGGTCTGGAACATTTAAATCTTTCAGGTGATGGCTTACTTTGGTACACAAATCCAGCCAGGAGCTTGTTAATGCCTAATTCAATATGCAACTGAAGTACATTATGTGCTTAGACGCATCTGACATTTGAATGGCTAATTGAAGCAATTAAGCCAAGCATTTGCTCTAATCAGTGGCACGCAGGTGGAAAGTTTGCTGTCTGGCTACTGCATGTAAAGCTCCATCTGAACTCGGCTCTGAAGGGCACCGTCGTGTTTGTGTTGGCGTTCTTTCTGACAAGTGAATGCAGAGAGGCAAATTTGTTATAATGGGCATAAAGATCCCATCCTTTATTAACATGTGTCATTTGCTACAAGTTTCACATGTAATCCCAACTTTCTTGAAATTTAATGAAGCATTTCTTTTGCAATTTCCAAAGAAACCAAACTTCTGTAAGACCAGAAATTCATTGCATCCAAACCAGCTCTTCAAGTCTGCATACCATCATATTTGTTGTTCTGCGACAGCAGTAAATGCATTTATAATGACATGAACAGATTAAGTCTTGATGTATTCGTCTAAAGAGAGACTCTCTAATTCAGAAAAACAGAAAATCCAATTTACTGTCACATAATGGTGGCATTTCCATCATGTTGAAAAAATAGCTGTTGTTTATGATGACAGAGCCGGCCATCATTTAGAGAAGGGAGAGTGTGGATTTGAATAAAAGCATTTTTCATCACGCCAAGAAGAGTGCTCAAATCTGCTTGTGCTGTATTCAAGCAGGAGCACCTCACCTATTTCACAACATCTCATTGTGCAGACATTCAATACAGCCCAAAATCTGCTGTCAACTGAATGCAGCAGATATGTGTTTCAATAAATCAAATTTTTGCCACCTGTTTATATTAAACTTCCACTCAGTGTGGAACAGTCAATCCTTACTGTATAAACTGACGAATAAACAAAGCCACTGGAATGTGGAATTTTTTTTTTTTTTTTTTTAACATCTGTCTAGTCATCTGGCCATAAAGCTGTGTAAGCCATTTTATTATTTATTAAATGTCATTCATGGCTCATCCAGGCATTGGAAGAGAATTACAATTAACAAATAAACATAATACCAAACACTAAATTGATTTTTTTTGGTGCATTCACGCTTTATATTGTGCTACAATTCGTCTAGTTCAGGCATTTTTCTGTGTTGATTTAAACTCATTTAAAGCTCAGAACAGAAATACTTCCAAAACATTAAACACCACTGAGCGCTTGGATGCGTGGGTCTGCAAAAATGGCATGCTGTTGTGATAATTGAATTCAGATGGTATTAAACACGGCAGGATAACAAACATACAATTAAATCTTGAGGATGTTTTAAAGCACTTTACATTCTGGGCAACAAAAACTGGCGCTGTTTACCAATTTCCTGCCCGTACTTGTACGCTCGAGATGCTGAAGTGCGAATTTTGCAGTCTTCAGGCTGCCGTGCATCACAATGGGTACTTGTTTTAGCTCATCAGCATGAGATAATTATCTTCACGCTATGAAGTGGAAGCTTCCACCTGGAGGACAGACTGAAGGTGTCGGACATGGCCGGGTCGTGGAAAAGTGCCATTCTGGACTCCTGCTTAGTGACCCTTCTCCCTCCCCGATCGATGGAGAAAACACACGCAGGAACCAGTTAGACCAACTTCCATTGTTCCTCCATTGTTCAGGCCTGAAGTGAGATTAGTGTTGCTGATGTAGGGGTTTGAAAATAAAGCCTCCAAGGTCGATTAAATTAATCTTGTGGGCAATTTCAAACAAGACGAAGAATTGACTATTTAATTAGGTTGTCATTTAGGCAAATTGTTAATTGTTGGAGAAAGAATCCAATTCCTGTTTAAAGGTACAAAATAAACAGCTTCTATTTGACTAGTCTTTTTAGTTTTTAAAAAAGGAATTAGTTATAGTTACTAGTTACTTCTCCCAAAAAGAGTTAGTAACCGAGTTACGGCATTATAAAACTAACTAGTTACCAGGGGAAATAACTATTGTGTTACATTTTCTAAAATGTTCAAATATGTCAAAGAATTTGGATCCTCCTCCTTAAATGGAAGTGTGTGACGACAAGAGGTGCTTCATGAGATTAGAATAGTTTATAACTGACGTGGAGAATACAGGTCACATAAACACTCTTGACTGTTATCTCGGTGAGGGGAACAGTAATGTCTGTACTTCCAATTTAAAAACGCTACTTTTGAATTCTCTGGTCTCGCCATTGCTGCGTGTGTCTCCTGGTCAGTTGTGTGTGCGTGTGTCTGTGTGTGAACTGCCCAACTCTGCCTCTGATTGGCGTACCATGAAATTTTACTCTTCCTTGGCCAATCACCACTTATTCAGTTGTTCGGTCGCACCGCAGGGCACTAGAAATAGTATTAAAAAGTTATTTAGGGGGTTGTCTTATGTATGTTGGATAAGGGTTTGCATGCAAAAGTAAAAATACCTATTTTAGCCATTTAATATAATTTTCTCTTTAAATGGTAAAGATGAGCATCTTTGCATATTGGCTACATTAAAACAAGACAGGAACAGTGATTTTAAGGGACTAAAACCCTGTGTTGGTGACCGGAAGGTTGGGATTTAAACATTTTGCCATGCTACTTTGTTATTTGTAAAAAAACAGTATTTTAAAAATTCTGATAATCTACTGAAAAAAGTAGCTAAATAAGAAGTACTTGTAGAACTTGTAGAAAGCTACTCCAACACTGACAATACGTCACAACATTTCAAAGAGAAATGGCTCTAAGAATACTTCACATGTACAACCTAGGAATCTGTGTCAGATTGCAGAATGTACAGTGTTATGTTTGATTGACAAATACAATGAAATGTGTCTTTATATTTACCTCGTCATATCTGGCTGCCTCATTTAGCCTCCCCTTAGGTCAGAGCTGTCAGATACCATATCAGATACCACACTGTCACAAAAACAAAACAAAACAAAACCTGAGGCCGCCCACATCCCCGCCTCTTACCGGGAGGCAGTTATCTCTTTCTACCTGCCCATTTTAAAAGCTGTGTTTTTCTAACATGTGAGCCGTCTCTCTCTCTCTCTCTGTGGCAGACTTGTGGCAGTAAGTACGTGGAGCTGCCTGATAAAGCCGCCCACCCAGAGGAGAGCCGCCTTCTCTCACCTGGTGAAGGTGCCTGACAGCTCCACTCATCTACAGCCTGCAGGAACCTGCTGGTCGGGTGAGTGCTTTAGAGCGCGAGAGAGGCTTAATGCCAGTGCTGTGACTTCCAGTGCCAGAGGATGTCAGAAGTGCCCAAGGTTATGGATTATGTATTAGCAACATCTGTCCCATAGAATATTCTAGTGTTCTGAGCCCAAATTATGAGCTTGACTGAGCCGTCAGTTTTAAGCACACTAACGTTGTCTTTTTCACTGGAACTGGAAATGGCGAACCTGGAGCTTGGCCATACAGGCAGACAAAAGTATCAGAAGCTGATAATTGAAACTAAAATCAGTATTTTTTTCATGTGTATAAGCTGAGTCTCATTTAGCATCGCTGGCGCCTTTCTGCAAGGCTAAATTTCCCCTACGGTTTCTGTATAAAGGTCTTTCATTAATGAGCGGGGACATGTGATTCATGCTTGCCTCTCTGCTGTTTTCAAAAAATGAGTCTCATCTTTCTCAAGGCTCTCTGGTATCTTTTATCAGCTCGGTGTGCCCAGCCAAGTCCCGCAGGCCATGTTTGCATTGCGTCTGTTTATTTGGAGCGGCGGCTTCGAGTGATTAGTATTGCGGGCGCAAAACAGACACGCTGTCATTCACGCTGCACTTGCCAGAAGCTTCTCCAGGCGTCAGCCTTGTACC